>OZ012681.1:122761991-123961991 GCA_963942445.1 Argyra leucocephala
TTTTAATAATATTTTCAAAAATTGAACTTTATCGTCTGCATATTTTCAATATTGTTTTATTTAAGGTTTAATAATTTTATTTTATTTTAATTTTTCAGAAAAAATTTACGTATCGTTTTTCTTTCGAAAATTATAGATTTATGTGTTTTTCTGAAAATTCACCTTAGCAATTACTGTTATATTGATAATTATCCTGGGAAAGTTTATGAACTAAAATAATTTTTTGATTAGTCATACATTTTTGTACAAAGTATGTATAAAAACTGCAATAGAAATTTTAGAAAATTCAATATGAAATTGTAGGTTGAAAATAGTCAATCGAAAATGGTATAATCGGACATACGACTAGTAAAGCCTAATTTTCATGGAAAAATTTCATACGATATCCGAGATATTTAGAAAGAGTAAAGGTATACGTAATGTTAATAGAAAAATAATGATTTTTTTATGGCAAGATTTATAACGAGCTTTAAAAACATTTTGACATACAAAAATGAAGGCTAGAAATTTTTGTTTTATTTAAAAAGTTATAGAAAATAAAAATTTGATTTTAAGCTGTAGAATTCTGTCTAAAACATCAATCAAAAATAATATTCGTTCTACGCCAGAAAAAAATGTTAAAAAAACATTCAAAGCACAGTAACAGTTCATGTAACACAATAGATATATAAAATCTATGGGTAACACATTTAAATTAAAGCTTAATAAAACCTTTCCTGCTCATTAAATGTAATAAAAATCACAATCACTTTTTCAAATAATAAACTACATTAATATTATATTTATTACTAATAATTTAAAATTGAATTAATAATAATTAACTAAATAAAATAATAACAAAAAAAAAAAAACATAACATTCCGAAATAAAGAAAACAAACAATTAAATTTAGAACTGTGACAGTAAATCAAATGACAGTGAAAAAAATGACAGTAAATCATCATTTGAGAAAATAAAATCATCATCACATTTATTGGAGCAATTAAGTAATAATAATAACAACAGTCAATCTCATTGTAAAAATGGTCAAAGATGTGGACAAAAAATGGAAAAAAATAATTAGAACTTCAGCTCCAACCAAATCTAAAATATCGATTAGCAAAAACAGCAGCAATAGTGGGAAATCAATTCATTCAAAGGCTTGGTGCAATGACAAACACATTTATCAATAAAAATAATGTTTATTTAAAAAAAAAAAAAACAGTTTTCTATGTATTTAAATTTGTTTTTATCAATATAAATAATGTTTATTTTATATATATGTATAAAGTTTTTATTGAATTTCAAATGTCAAATTAAACTAAAATTCAAATGTCGTGTATCCATAAAAATGTATAGTAGTATGCGAATTTTTTTTGTTTTTTATTATTATTATTATTATTATTGTTATTATTATTTAATATATATTTAGTAAATATTATTAAGTATATGAGTATGAATTAATAAAAACCAATTAGTTTTTATATTCAGTTTTTATTATCGACTCGAATGAAAATTAGTCTTAATTGAACGATAATCGCCACTATTATGATCTTAATTAAATTTTTATTTTGAAGATATATCACTTATAACACTATTCTTACAACAGAAGATACAACTAACTATTTTGCTTTCATAATAAATTAATTAATTATAAGTCAATGTAAATACTTATAAAATGAATATATGAAAATTAATTAATTATTAAATAATAATAATAATGATAATAATTAATAATAACAATCATAGAAGAAAAGAAGTAAATTTTTTAAACTGAAAAATAAATTTAAAAAAAAAAAAACGAAAAGAAATAATATTTTTAATATGAAATCAAAATAGAAAATTAATTAAAATAATAAATATAAGTAATATAATACATATAACAATAAATAAATGAATAAAATCATATCATCGGAATTAAAACTGTCTCAATGCAATTATTATGTTCATAATTAGCAAAGGAGAGCACGCCATGTTTTGACTCGAAACATCACTCGAGAGTGAGCTATCCTCCAGAAATAAGAGCACTGGTTATGGAGAAGAGAAGGGCACGACGAAAATGGCAATCAACGAGGTACCCAGGTGATAAAATTATATTCAATCGCTTAAATAATCAACTAAAACAACAAATCAGAAATATAAAAAATAACTCATTTAATAAATTCTTAAACAATTCATCAGCCGATGCTTATACTGACTACTCGCTTTGGAAAGCAGCTAAACGAATAAATAGACCACAGGTGCAAGATCCACCTTTGAAAACACAGGCTGGTAGCTGGGTCGGTAACCCAAAAGAAAAAGCTAAGATTTTTGCTGACCACTTGGCAGAGGTCTTCACAGCACCAACACAAAATCTTGCAAATGAAAATATAACTCTCGAAGTTAAAATAGATGAAGCGGAAATTTCGCATGTCACTCTAAGAGAAATTAAACAAATATGCAGACACAATCTGAGTGTCAAAAAAGCACCAGGTTACGATCTCATCAATGGCCAAATCATGCGGGAACTACCAGATCTAGCTTTGTTAAAGCTACAACATATATTTAATGCATGTTTTAAGTTCACATATGTTCCGAGACAATGGAAAATTGCAGAAGTAATTGTAATACCGAAGCAAGGAAAACCGCTTTCAGAGGTAACATCATATCGACCAATATCGTTGTTACCTATTATATCAAAAATATTTGAGAAACTGCTCCTCAAAAGACTTGCCCCGATTATTGAAGAAAGAGATCTGATCCCGAACCATCAATTTGGATTCAGAAACAAACATTCTACAATTGATCAAGTGCATCGGATCACAAATATAGTGGAAAAAGCGTTCGAAGAAAAAAAAGTCTGCTCAGCAATCTTCTTAGATGTTGCTTAGGCTTTCGACAAAGTGTGGCACCAAGGCCTTGAATTTAAACTACATCGTGATTTACCAAGACAATTCTATGAAATATTAAAATCATATATGAACAATAGATGCTTTCGTGTACGTTATGCCAAAGAATATTCAGAAGTAAAAGAAATATCTGCTGGAGTCCCACAGGGAAGTGTTCTTGGTCCAATACTTTACCTGCTATATACAAGAGATATCCCACAAATTGACAACATTTTTATGGCTACCTTTGCAGACGACACTGCGATTCTTGCAGTTGACGTATCTGTCGAAAACTCCACAGCAAAACTTCAAAATGCAATGAATAAAATAAGATTATGGACCCAACGTTGGCGCATTAAACTTAATGAAAGCAAATCAACTCATATAAATTTTACATACAAAAAGATTGCAACCATTCCTATCTCAATCAATAACAAAATAGTACCATATGCCAATACAGTAAAGTATCTGGGAATGACACTCGATGCTAAGCTAAGATGGAAGGAACATATAAGAAAGAAAAAAGAAGAGCTAAACATTAGACTCAACAAATTTTACTGGTTACTTGGGCGTGGTTCTGAGTTATCAGTACAGAACAAAATATTAATATATAAGCAGATATTAAAACCTGTGTGGACGTACGGTATCCAATTATGGGGCTGTGCAAAGAAAACCAACATTGAAATGTTGCAAAAATTTCAAAATAAAGTGCTCCGTGGTATAGTAAATGCACCATGGTACATACGTAACAAAGATCTCCACCGTGACTTGCGCATTGAAACAGTCACGGAAGAGATCAAGAAACATGCAGTCAAACACGAGCAGAGACTGCAAACTCATGTGAACTCGGAAATGGCAGCAGTTCTTCATATCGACAGCAGTATCCGTCGACTCAAGAGAACGAAACCCCACGAGCTGGTCACGACCTAAAATGGAAAATTCTACGATAATAGTTTCCTTTACGGAAATTTTTATTTCAATAATTTTCCTTTGCGAAAAAATCTAAAAAATCTTCCCACGCGGAGCTATTGCTGTGACTATCTCCTTCACGGGAAATATCATAGTGATAAAGTTCCTACACGGTAATTATTATGATGTTAGCGATCCTCCACGGAAACTATCACTATAATAATTTCCTAAAAACGCGACCGAAAATTTACGAAAAAAAAAGTCATTAGTCGATCTTACGTAGATTGGTTATAACGGAAACAGATAGGTGGGCTTTAGTGGGTTCGATTCCTACACTATCAAGATGCACACGCGGCTGGAGCTCTTGATGTCCTTCGGGGATTACCTCCTATCTTTCGCAAAAAAAAAAAAAAAAAAAAAAAAAAAAAAAAAAAATGTTCATAATTAAGCCAGAAAAAAACTTAGTTTTGTTTCACATCTGCAATCAAGGGTAAATTGTTAAATATACGTGTAGTAATTAAATAAAAATGATTGAAATGTGATCTCTATAGCTCCTAGAAACAAATACGAAATGTTCTAAGTTAACCCGTAGATCATAATTGTCGTAAACTCTAAACGAAATAGTGCTAGAGTTCATTAAAAATTCTCTGAGGTATATATATAAGATTTCTTGTAGAATTATGAAAAAGAAGCCTGTTGATAGTAAAAAATTAACTATATAACGAATTAATATGTATATAAGATAATTTAAATCATCAATTTGGATTTAGAAAACAACATTCAACTGTCGAAACAGTCAATAGAATAACTGACGTCATCGAAAAAACATTGGAAGGAAAATGCATCTGCTCTTCAGTGTTTCTTGATGTTGCGCAAGCCGTTGATGGAGTATGACATGAAGGACTTATCTAAAAACTACGTCGCTTGCTGCCTGAAACATATGTCGAACTGATCTAATCATATTTATCCAAGCGATTATTTCAAATTAAACAAGATAATTCTGCCCTACAAAATATTAACGCAGGAGTATACCACAAGGTAGTATACTGAGCCCTATACTATATTTACTATACACTGGTGATATTCCAGAGATAATCCAACGGTAGCTACTTTTGCGGATGACACGATTGTATTAGCAGTCGTTAAAAATATAAATGAAGCTACAAATAAATTGCAACAAGCCAATAAAAAAATCTCCATTGGGTGCAAAAGGTGATTAAACTGAATGAAGCAAAATCCACGTACGTTAACTTTACAAATAAAAAAGTCGAGTCGCACATTCCAGTAAGATTAAACAATGTTATCATACCATATCAAAATTCTGCAAAATATCTTGGTATTACGCTTGACGCAAACCTTAGATGGGAAGAACACGTTAAGAAAAGAATTGAATCTAAAACACAAACATTTGGCTAATTCTGCGTACATCTACGATTTCGACGTATAATAAAGTTTTGATCTACAATCAAATATTAAAGCCAGTCTGGGCATACGGTATTCAAATATGGGGTTGTGCTAAACAATTCTACATATTCAAACTATCCAAACGTTTCAAAACAAAGTATTGTGAAACATTGTCAATGCCCCATATGGTTTGTTCGCAATGCTAACATTCATAGAGATCTTAAGATCCCTATCATAAAAGCCGAAATAAAAAAACTGGCAATACGTGATAAAATTCGTCTTTCTCAACATATTAATACTGAAGCTTAGATGACTGTCAAAACTTTGTTAGAAGACTGAAATGGACGAAACCGTTTGAACTGTGTTAGGAAAAAATCTTTTATCTTTCAATGATTCCTAATGGAATTTTGTTTGATCAAAGATATCTGAAGTAATAAAGCCAAAATAGATTAATACTATTTATCTTAAAGAATATTTTATTTTTTTTAACAAAAGGATGGGAGTTCTTAGTGCGTTAAAGTCGTCACAGTCCTTCATTTCGTTCTTCCCCGGTACAAGAACAGAAGTAGAAGACTCTTTTGAAGATTTTCTTCTTTCTTGAAAAAAAAAAAAAATTTAATATTGTCATGTATATAAAAGTTTTCTATTTTTTCACGTAAATTCCGAATTTGCATAAAAAAGTGCCCCTTTCCATTTGAAAATCTGGATTTCTGCCAGTTTCGGCGATTTTTGATCTTAAAAAAACCGATTTGCGGTCCTTCCGGAAGTTGAAAATACCACCAATCGATAGAGCACCCTCGATTTAGTTAAAACAAATATTTTAAATTTTAAAATAACGGCTCCTTTCCGTCTTAAAAAGCTGATACACATGCTCTGGTACACCCGGTATATAATGAAATTTTTACTTCATAATTATAAAGATTTAAATACAAACTAATTGTTAATTTTCATTATTACTAATTAATAAATTTTAACAAAAATCCTCATCACTGGCCTTTTTAATATCAACTGTTGTATAATTCTATACTTTAGATTTCAAAACAATCTTATAAATTACAAACCGTTATTTGAAAATTGTTATTGAATTTTTACTAATTATTGTTACTTCATAGTTATACACATACATTATATTGTATTTATATATATATACATATGCATTTGTATTATATATAACTCACCCACTCATTTTAGAAGGAAAAGTATACTACACTGCTGTTGATATGCACTGAACTTTAATTATTCTTTTTATCAACGTGTTTGCATTTTTGGTTGTTGTTTAAAAACAATATAGGACTAAAGATATTCGTGCATATTCCGTACAATTCCCGTGTTATAATCTAATCAATGAAATCTAATAAACAATTTGAATTTGGCCTTCATTTTTGCTAACATTCGGTGTTTCAGATCTTATCCAACGATATGATTGTCTTCTATGACTTATTTAATACAAAGCGAGCTCCAAATGTTTAACTACAGTTTTCTTATAATATTATTTTTGTCGAGGAACAGAATTTTTGCTCCATTATTTCTCATGCTATATTATTCAACTTCCTCTCTACAGTACGAATTGAAAAAAGTTAATAAAATTCACCTAATTTAGAAATTATATTATATAATTTTATTCCCTCGAATATTATTTCATAAATAGCTGTAACAATTTTAATTTGTAAATAACATATTAACAATTGCCACTAATTTCTTGATTCACCCACACTTCCACTTTATTTGACTTTTAGAATCGATTTATTAAAAACTATCATAAAATAAAAAAAAAATTAACTTCCAACGAATTTAAAAATCAAAATAAACTTCTTTATATCCTTTTTGATGAATAATTTTTTTACAAAAACCATTTTTTTTTCAAAGGATATTCAGGATATAATTCTAAAAATTGCATAATACTAACTAACAATTATTATTACCTTTTCATTTTTTTTTTTATTATGACTACTATAAACATCCTGAATAAAATCGAATTTTTTTATCAACCAAAATTTCACAATAACAAAATAAAATCATATTTGCTTAAAAGCAAATGTCGAAGAGTCGATGCTTGGGGGCGCATCATCAAAATTTATGATGACAAAATAAAATAACTGCATATCCTTTTTTTCCATTTTTACTGTTATATTATTATTTTTTTCTTTTTCAACTATAGAAATTATCAAACATCTGTTGGAAGTCAATTTATTGAATAATTTGTTGACACACTATCTTTTAACTCCCACAAATTTAAAAAAAAAAAAAAAAAAAAAAACATACAAAAAACAAATAAGGTAAGTGTTTTGATTCATTTCACATATTTTCTTTGGTTTTGGTGAATAGCTGAATTCCGGAACTACTCTAGGAAATTCATTTTTTGAAAAAAATTATATATAAAGGACTAAAACTAAAATGAACAAAAAAAACACCAAAAATTCACCCTACAAAGTGAATAAAATTTGCATCGAAAGGATTCAATCCAGAAGTTATATGATATCATTATGAGTAGTTTTTTTTTTTTTGCTATTTTATCCTTTTGTGATGAATGTGAATGTTTCATGACTTCTGGCATATATTTGTTAATACATATTAAATATTGGTTGGGTGTCGAATCTCTGGTCGACTCGATAATTTTTCATAATTTGTGTCCAAATTTTGTTTGTATTGTTTTTTTTTTTTTGCATTATTTTGTTTGCGCACACTACCAAATTGTGCAAGGATAACATAGTGTTACTTTTTAATTTTTGGTTTTATTTTTTTTTTTATTTGATTTTTGTTGTATTTTATTTTTGGAAAATTAATGGAAAATTCATATATGAAATTTGTTACTTGCATTTTTATTTCATTCCGGTAAATGTGATGAAAAAAACAAATTTATGGCAGTAGAATAAGAATGAGATGATTTTTTTTTTTTAAATATTCGATTTATTTTCAACATTGAATTTAGTATAGTACGTAGGTAGATAATATGAATTCAGGATATTCATATTTAATATATTCAGGATATTGGAATGAGTGAATGTGAAAGGTGCATTAATAGAATTTTTTTATTTATTTTATGTTGTTGTTGTTTTCAGGAACAAATTGTGATTTTTTATTTTATTTTTATTTTTTGAATTTATTTTAACTGACTGTTTGCTGATCAGATTTATAATTTAATGGCATATGAAAATGACAATTTGATGATGTTAAATTGATTTAGAGGTTTGTTTTTTTTTAGATGATTTTTTTTTTTTTTTTTTACTTGTACCAAGTGTGATGAAAATTTGTTTAATTAAGTGAATATGTTGTGAATTTAGGGAGTTTTGAGGAAGTGTGAATGGAATTTAGATTTTAAGTCTTTGGGTAAGTAGTTGTATATAAGGACTGTCCTTTTTAATTGCATGGCCCTTTTTAATTTTAATTGCACGGCTTCTGAACCGTAGGTAACATTCTGTTATACATAAAGTTTATATAATCTAAGCTTTCGATAAATTTGGAAAATATTTCTTAAACAGAAATGTCGCAGTGCAACAAATAATGCTGCTTTGTAACATTGTAAAACACTGGGCTAAATCAATCTGGTAACATTGTAAAACACTGAATAATGTAACTAGAATATGTGGAAATTATGTAATTGATATAATTTTGTATATTTAATTTGCTTTTTGTAAATAATTAGTCAAAGGAAAATTAATTATTTGATTTTGGTTTTAATTTAAAACAGTAAAAAATAATATAGAAGTACGCCGTTGAAGAAGAACACACTTTTGTTGACAGGATCAAGTACTGCTGGATATGAAAAAAACTTAAAATCCCCTACTAAAGAGACTCTACTAAAAAATGGTCGAATTGAAAAGCAAAATCGAAAGTGAAAAAGTATAGGAATAATATAAGGAAAAGGGAATGAAATGACATTGGAAAAAACGTAGGAAAATTTATAGGAAAGACCATATGAAAAATTATAGAAATAATACAAGGAAAAGAAGGTGAAATAATATTGGAAAAAACGTAGGAAAAATTATAGGAAAAATCATATTAAAAAGTATAAGAACAATACAAGGAAAAGACGGTGAAATAATATTAAAAAAAACGTAGGAAAAATTATAAGAAAAACCATATGAAAATGTATAAGAACAATACAAGGAAAAGAGGGTGAAATAATATTAGAAACAACGTATGAAAATTATATGAAACAGTATAGGAATAATACAAGGAAAATAAGGTGAAATAATATTGGAAAAACGGTAGGAAAAATTATAGGAAAAACCATATGAAAAATTATAGGAATAATACAAGGAAAAGAGAGTGAAATAATATTGGAAAAGCGTAGGAAAATTTATAAGAAAAACCATATGAAAAAGTATAGGAATAATGTAAGGAAAAGAGGGTGAAATAACATTGGAAAAAACGTAGGAAAATTTATAGGAAAGACCATATGAAAAATTATAGGAATAATACAAGGAAAAGAGGGTGAAATAATATTGGAAAAAAATGTAGGAAAAATTACAGGAAAACCATATGAAAAAGTATAAGAACATAACAAGGAAAAGAGGGTGAAATAATATTGGAAAGAACGTAGGAAAAATTATAGGAAAAGCCATATGAAAAATTATAAGAACAATGCAAGGAAAAGAGGGTGAAATAATATTGGAAAAACATAGAAAAATTTATAGGAAAAACCATATGAAAAATTATAGGAATAATGTAAGGAAAAGAGGGTGAAATAACATTGGAAAAAACGTAGGAAAATCAAATGAAAAAGTATAGGAATAATATAAGGAAAAGGGAATGAAATGAAATTGGAAAAAACGTAGGAAAATTTATGGGAAAGACCATATGAAAAATTATAGGAATAATACTTGGTATACAAAGTGTTGAAACATTGTTGGAAAAAAGGTTAGAATTCATTTACGGATACTGATAGAAATTTATTGCGGAAAAATAGTAAGAAAACTAAGACGTCATTAATTTTTATTAGATACATTTAAGGTACATATTCAGATAAAAATTCCGATATTGTTACATTTTAAAAAAGTAACCACTTTCATAGGAAAAAACATTGGAATTCCAATTTATTTTCATTCAGCTTTTCTGAAAATATGTACCATTCTGTACCATTGGTACGTGGTAACATTTCGGAAAAAATATTTGTAAATTCAATTGGAATTCCAACCAATTTGGTCTAATGGGATGTTGCCATATGACAAAGCTGGGCTATGCATAGGAGAAAAAAATTATATGAAATACACATTTTAGATTTGGGAATAAAATATGTTAGTAAAATTATAAATTAGCAATAGATGAAAAATTGATATAAAAAAAAATATTTAAATAATGGAACACAATATTATTGCTTGTGATAAGATTGTATAATAGTGTATGCACAGTCCATTATCACATTTGATACATATACATTTCTGCCAACTGTAACACATAAAGCTCATGAGAGCGATATTTTACGTTTAATATTTCCAGCTGATAGCGGTTGGGTGCCATAATGACCACAATAATAATTTATAGTATATTGTGAACGAAAATGCAATTGACGCATTTCCGGATTATGAACTCTATTAATTTATCTTGGATTGTATATTAACACATCAAAGGGTCATGTAACCCGAATCCCAACCCGATATAAACTGATGTTCTCATCCATTCTATCGACGCCACTTATGTATTTATTATATTCGCCAATGGCATATGCGCGTGGATTTTTTTTTAACCAATTTCATTTATTTTCAATAAATATAGACTTAGGTACGTCCGAGAAAATCTCTTCTAAATAATTTAATGCTTTTTTTTACTGTTATTTGTCTATAAAATCACAACAATAAATCACTGAACAAAATGTTGTTTATAATAGATTAGTCCAGTGTTGTAGCCCATATGGCAACAGACAAATATAATGAAAAAAAATTGTATAAGATACTTTTTGAGCTGAAAAGTTTCCATTTAACAAGTAACAACATTTAGTTAAAATAATTTATCCAAAAATTTAATTTAATAATTACGGTTTAATATTTAGAAAAATAATGCTAAGATATTTTTGCATGTCATTCATTTTTCACAAATTTTTTTTCACTAAGCTAACACTATGTTCCGCCTTATGCTCCACGGATGGGGCTGCAGGACAATGATGATGATGAAAACTATGTACTGCACTATTTCTATTTATGTCATTTTAATTTCAAAGCCTAATATGAGTAAGTACTTATAAATAGGTAAAAAAAAGTGCAAAAATACTACTTTTATAAAAACAACGGTTTTTATTTTAATAAAGCAAAAATACCTGTATGTTAGCTGTTGCCATATGACAACACAGGGCTAATTCAGGTTAAATATTACCTAAAATAAATTCAATTCAAAATTATTTTTCAAATTTATGATATTCAAGTGTTATAATATGAAAGCAACACAATCAATACAATCTCTCAAAATGTATTCAAATATAGAATACAATCCTTTTTAATAAACCAAATATAATATTTATACTCTATTGTATATATATTAGTTTTCTATTCACAGATTAATAAAATCTAATATTTCCTGATATTTTCTAATCTATAGAAATTTCTATTTTAAATCCTTTCACCTAATATTATAATATAAAATACATATCCTTTCAATTCAATCCATTTTACCTATACTTTATCAGTTTATATCCTTGATAATATACTTTTCCTAATATGAATATAATACTTTAGTACTATACCAGTCTGATCTAATACAACAGGAAAAATAGATATATATATATATATATATATATATATATATATATATATATATATATATCAATTTATATTTAATATATATATATATAATATATTATTTGCGTAACACCTGATGATTTTAAATCAAATACCTGTATTATACCGTTATTGTATTCATTTATCAAAATTCAATATACATATTGTATATTATATTGATATATACAATAATATTGTGTATGTATGTATATGAAAATAATAACGGAAGTTTTTGAATCAATATTATAATCAATTTATTGAAATAATAATGAAAAGAGTCAAAACATATTTGTGTGTGTGTTTGTTTGTTTGTTTGATTGTTTATTTATATTTGTAATTGAAATTTAAATTTTGATATATTCTATATAGGTATAGAATAATCCTTTAAAATTATTTTCAAATATCAATTGATTGATAAATTATTCTATTAGAATTTAAAATAGGTATCAGTAAGAATATTATAATGCTATGAAAGAAGCTCAAATGTATGCATATATTGTATGAAAAGCTCTGTTATATTTTTAATTGTTTATTTGTAAGTAAGGACAATTTTGAATTTAAATTTAAGGAAAATTAAAAAAATCTTACTGAATATTTTTGAAGGCTGTTATTGATAGTTAACTCAATTGTTAATTTTTTTAATTAAAATGTGACACCGCTTTTAGACGGTTATATCCGAAATGAAAATGAACCGAATAATCCTATTTGCCTCTATATACAATTGGTTGTGATACAAATAATATGAAGCAAATACAATTAAGCCACTGTTGAAAACTAGGCCCATATTATGAAAAAAAAAATCTCGAACCAGGTAAACATTTTTATGAAAAAACAATATGACCCTCGAAAACGGGCATTTCTAAAGGTTGATACTGATGATGTTTTGGTAAACAAAAATCATGTGCACCACTATCGTACATCACAAGATCTGAAGATGGTCGGCCAGTCCAATTAGCATTAGAGTAGCATACCCAAGTAACAATTTTATTGCTACAAGGCTCTTATGCACTCTTATAACACTATTATAAACACTCTTATAGCAGTATTAGTGTTAATTTTAGTGCTCCGCAATTGTTACGAAACGTTATAAATACGTTATAGCACTAAAATGGAGAATCCTATAAGGCACCAGAGCAATATTGTTGCTGTAATATTGTTATAGGATTAGTATACATGTATTAGTGTATATGTTTTTATTTTGAAATGATATTCATTTGAAATAATTTATGTTATGCGAGAGTGAGAAAGGTATTATTTTTTATTTTCAAATAATAATTTTTTGGAGTTTATATTTATTTTATTACGCACTTTTAGACTTATAACAACATTGTTGTAGCACTTGCTGAAAAACCCATCATAACAACTCCCACAATTGCTATAAGAACATCCTTATAGCAATATTAATCACATTATTCCCATAAAAACATCATTGTAACACCTTTAGTAATTATCGGGATTCATATAGGATTCTTATAGCACTATATTTGTTTGTATAACAATAAAATATTACGTGGGTAGTATCATCATTTTTTTTTACATTAGGCCTACAGAAGAATATGACCTTAAATCTTGTGCAAATGATTTTGATTTTTATTTCGAAGGGAATTGATAAATAAATTCTAAAATAAGTAAGTAGACATATTTTTTATTTGTAGATCTAGCTTATTACTTATGCAATAAAAGATATATGGCACATCAGCATGAAAAGAAAAAGATTTAGTTATGAATGTAAATTCCTGTGACTTAAAGTCATAATATTGAATTCTAGTTTTAACCTATTTACAATTTTTTTAAAATATTTTAAGAAAAAATGTAGGAAAGGAAGACGAAAGACACACTGTTTGAAGGTATCACACCCTCTACACCAAATACATACTTATTTTTTATAATCACGGTAGTGTAGGGCTTCGAGATAACTTAGACATTATGGTTTAGTTTCTCGTAATTATTATTCCATTAATCTACAGTTGTCATTGTAATTAGTGTGATTTCCGCCAGCTGCCGTCTGGTAAAAAAGACGAATTTATCTTCCAAAGAATTGGAGCCCATGCTTACCCCCATCGTCAGACTGTATTTTCCTCCCAATCCTATCCATTTGGCTATAGAAGGATTTGATTGGCTTAGCAATGTAACTTTTTATTGTTATAAAAACAATATCAGTGCTATAAGACTCCTATATGACTCCCGATAAGAATTAAATGTGTTAAAATGATGTTTTTATGGAAATAATGTGAATAATATTTCTATAGAAGGATTTTATTGGCTTACCAACGTAGCTTTTTATTGTTATAAAAACAAAATCAATGCTATAAGACTCCTATATGACTCCCAAAAGCACTGAATGTGTTAAAATATGATGTTTTTATAAAAATAATGTGATTAATATTTCTATAGAGGGATTTTATTGGCTTACCAACGTAGCTTTTTGTTGTTATAAAAACAAAATTAATGCTATAAGACTCCTATATGACTCCCGAAAGCACTAAATGTGTTAAAATATGATGTTTTTATGGAAATAATGTGATTAATATTTCTATAGAAGGATTTTATTGGCTTACCAACGTAGCTTTTTATTGTTATAAAAACAAAATCAATGCTATAAGACTCCTATATGACTCCCAAAAGCAGTGAATGTGTTAAAATATGATGTTTTTATGAAAATAATGTGATTAATATTTCTATAGAGGGATTTTATTGGCTTACCAACGTAGCTTTTTATTGTTATAAAAACAAAATCAATGCTATAAGACTCTTATATGACTCCCGAAAGCACTAAATGTGTTAAAATATGATGTTTTTCTGGACATAATGTGATTAATATTTCTATAGAAGGATTTTATTGGCTTACCAACGTAGCTTTTTATTGTTATAAAAACAAAATTAATGCTATAAGACTCCTATATGACTCCCGAAAGCACTAAATGTGTTAAAATATGATGTTTTTATGAAAATAATGTGATTAATATTTCTATAGAGGGATTTTATTGGCTTACCAACGTAGCTTTTTGTTGTTATAAAAACAAAATTAATGCTATAAGACTCCTATATGACTCCCGAAAGCACTAAATGTGTTAAAATATGATGTTTTTATGGAAATAATGTGATTAATATTTCTATAGAAGGATTTTATTGGCTTGCCAACGTAGCTTTTTATTGTTATAAAAACAAAATCAGTGCTATAAGACTCCTATATGACTCCCGAAAGCACTAAATGTGTTAAAATATGATGTTTTTCTGGACATAATGTGATTAATATTTCTATAGAAGGATTTTATTGGCTTACCAACGTAGCTTTTTATTGTTATAAAAACAAAATCAATGCTATAAGACTCCTATATGACTCCCAAAAGCAGTGAATGTGTTAAAATATGATGTTTTTATGAAAATAATGTGATTAATATTTCTATAGAGGGATTTTATTGGCTTACCAACGTAGCTTTTTATTGTTATAAAAACAAAATCAATGCTATAAGACTCTTATATGACTCCCGAAAGCACTAAATGTGTTAAAATATGATGTTTTTCTGGACATAATGTGATTAATATTTCTATAGAAGGATTTTATTGGCTTACCAACGTAGCTTTTTATTGTTATAAAAACAAAATCAATGCTATAAGACTCCTATATGACTCCCAAAAGCACTGAATGTGTTAAAATATGATGTTTTTATGGAAATAATGTGATTAATATTTCTATAGAAGGATTTTATTGGCTTACCAACGTAGCTTTTTATTGTTATAAAAACAAAATCAATGCTATAAGACTCTTATATGACTCCCGAAAGCACTAAATGTGTTAAAATATGATGCTTTTATGGAAATAATGTGATTAATATTTCTATAGAGGGATTTTATTGGCTTACCAACGTAGCTTTTTATTGTTATAAAAACAAAATTAATGCTATAAGACTCCTATATGACTCCCGAAAGCACTAAATGTGTTAAAATATGATGTTTTTATGGAAATAATGTGATTAATATTTCTATAGAAGGATTTTATTGGCTTACCAACGTAGCTTTTTATTGTTATAAAAACAAAATTAATGCTATAAGACTCCTATATGACTCCCGAAAGCACTAAATGTGTTAAAATATGATGTTTTTATGGAAATAATGTGATTAATATTTCTATAGAAGGATTTTATTGGCTTACCAACGTAGCTTTTTATTGTTAGAAAAACAAAATCAATGCTATAAGACTCCTATATGACTCCCGAAAGCACTAAATGTGTTAAAATATGATGTTTTTATGTTAATAATGTGATTAATATTTCTATAGAGGGATTTTATTGGCTTACCAACGTAGCTTTTTATTGTTATAAAAACAAAATCAGTGCTATAAGACTCCTACATGACTCCCGATAAGCACTAAATGTTTTAAAATATTATGTTTTTATGGAAATAATATGATTAATATTATTATTAATAGAGGGATTTGATTTGGCTTACCAACGTAAATTTTTATTGTTATAAAAACAAAATTAGTGCTATAAGACTCCTATATGACTCCCGATAAGCACTAAATGTGTTAAAATGATGTTTTTATGGAAATAATGTTAATAATATTTCTATAGAGGGATTTTATTGGTTTATCAATGAGAGTTTTTATTGTTATAAAAACAAAATCAGTGCTATAAGACTCCTATATGACTCCCGATAAGCACTAAATGTTTTAAAATATGATGTTTTATAGCAATTGCTAGAGTTGTTATAATAGTTTTGTATTTTATTGCATTGTATCGACCATGCACTATTAATGAACTTATATTTTGAAAGGGACATTCAAAATAATAATTTAAAAAAAAAAAAACAATAATAAAACTTGTATGTATGCATAAAGGTATAATATAATCGTACAATAATTGGTTAATATAAGAAATTCTGAAACACAATCAGGTGATAGAGTTGAATTGGATAGATTTTTTTTTTGCCAGGTAAACATTTTTATTAGTAGATAATATTATAACATTTTTCAAAATTTGATAATACATTCATAATTTCAATTTAATATCCTATTTATATAATAAAAAAAAATAGCACTAATTTTTGTGATGTGACTTACCTTATTTTATTTTCTAAATAAAAATAATTGCTAAAAATTGTTCCTTGATGTTAAATTTAATATTATATACCCTTCAAGTTAGAATTTCATTAACATTTTCTACATTACTAATATAGATTAATGACATATTGGGACATGCATATAAATTGTAAAATTGTCATCAGAGTATCATCATTAGCAAGATTTAAACATCATGAGATTTCAAAAACAACAACAACACACAACAACAAAAAAAAACCAAAACCAAAGAATTCCATTAATTCTAATACATTTCGTTGAGTTAATAACAACGAAGAGTGTGTGTGTGTGGTGTTATTTTCATCATTTTAAATTTCTTTCATTTGACTCCAATTTTTGTTTTAACCTAATAATTACAAAAAAAAAAACAAAAATAAATTACCATTATTTTGACGTTATTGACAATAACCTGTGAATCACAATTCATACAAACATCAGAAATACAAAAACAAAAAAACATAAAATCACCTTTGATTACCCATTTCAGTAAACATTTGGACTTAACAATTTGAAGACTGCCTAGAGAGAATTATAGTACATCCTCGGTGTTTATTTATTTTTTTTTTTATTTTTTTATATTTTTGATTTCTTATGATAGTCAATGTGAAATAACATGACAGTAAATGCCATTAAAATTATACCATCGGAGAAAAAGAGATTGGATCATCTCAGCCCTTTTTTCTAACCTATACCTGATGGTTACAATGTTCAAAATATTGCTTTGAAAATAATATCATATTACTTCTCACGTTTCAATAGACATCAGGGGTTCTAAAAACAATTTTTTGTATTTCTGTTTTTCTTTTGTTTTTGATATTTTGTTTGCTGGTCAAAGTAATAAAAATAATAAAACAAACTGGAGTAGAATGTGGAGTGGAATAGAGGATTTAATAAAAAAAAATAATAAAAAAACAAAAAAAGGAAAAAAACATTAACGACCACAGTCATTTTGAATGATTTGATTCTCATAGGAGAAATGAGAAATTGTCATAAATGTAATCTTGTTTATTGAAGTATACAATAGGATAGGTGGTTGCTTCCTGTTTTTTTTTTTTTGGTTTTATTTTTTTTTTTATTGGTCCTGTTTGTAATGTTTAGTATTATAAATATGTACTGTTATATTATATAGGATATGTAATAATCCCATCTGGATGAAATTATTATTATTATTATTGGACATATAAGTTCACTTATATAATCATAGAGATATATATTTATATATACATATATATATATATATATATATATATATATATATATATATTTTATAAAATTCACCTATCAACATGAAATAATATTTCATCATTCAATGAATGTATCAGGATAATAATAATGAAGATAAAGAGAAGTAGATAAATAATATATATATATATATATGAATATATATATATATATATACACCTTGTAGAATTATCAGTTCTAGAAAAGTGATCCTTTAACGTGTTTTTCTACTTTTTGTGTTATTAATTTTATTACTGCCATATTGATGCTATACCAATGTTGTTAGGAAAAAGAAATTAAAATCATAGAGAACAGAAATCTCTTCCCTATAGAAATCTTTATTATCTGTGGTTATTTTAGGGAACTTATATTTTATATAGTATACCTATATATTATGTATATATACACTTATATACAGGTAATGGCATTTTGTAAAATAAAAACGATGTCAATATAAGAAAATAAAGCAAAAATTGATGATTTGATTGAAATCTATGTGTTTGTCCAGTTGAAATTTATATGTTTTGTCGCTAATTGAAAATGTAACTTGATAGCAAAATATGGTGTTCAAGTGTATCTAGTATTAAAAAGTATTTTAAAAAATAAATATTCTATTGTATATCTATAGGCAAATAATTTAAAAAAATGGTTTAAAATAATATATTAGAGAGCTGATATAGCTGTTTGAAATTACTATGAAAATAATTTTAATCAAATTAAAACGGACCTAGATTTAAGATATAAATAATTAGTAGTAACTGCCAGTATTTATCAACACACTTAGATGATAGAGATCCATTAAGATAACATATTTTAATAATTTTATCTCGAAAAACATAGATTGTGGAAAATTTGTTAATTGTGCCTTTCTAGACATTAAAAAATATTTTGACTGTGTGAATCATAAAATACTATTAATAAAACTATCTAAATTAGATCTCAACTCAGACCAACATCCCTTGCTTAAAACGTAATTTCAGAACCGTACACAAATGGTTAGAATAAATAATGTGCTTACAAAACGGGCAAAATTTTTTTTTTTTTTTATAAACAGCCACGCGCTATGATAGGACCTGTAATACTTACATACCGCTTGGCTGGGACAGAGAAGGAAGAAGGATGTGGTACAAATCAACAAGTAGTGTAAGCAAAAAACGGTTAATGTTTGACTTGAACCTCTGGAGATTATAACTAGCTGTACTGTTATTATTTGATTGTGGAAACATGATTTGTGGAAACATGACTCGGACTAAAAATGAATTCCCATAACCTTTTTTTTTTTGCCATCTTGGGATTTCCACTGTGTAGGGGTAGGCATTTTCCGCTCCTCTTTTTTCGCGTTGGAACTGTTTTAGAGGAAGGAGTAGTGATTTGATTTCTAATAAGCGCAAGTGTCTACATCTGCAAGGTATCTATAAAACAATGAAAGTTCCCCTACTGTGCGACGATGTCCAAGAGAAGTTAAGGATAGAGTTACATTTGGGTCGCCAATAAGACGAATGGCGTGATATTGAACACGGTCAAGGTAGCCGAAGGCTGAGATGGGAACGCCAGCCCAAGTGTGAAAATTGAATTCCATCTTGGATCGTATAAATGTTTTATAGATATTAACGAGTTTCAAAGGTGAGAAGAGAGCTTTAAAACGACTTAAAAAGCCAAAAGGCAGCTCCTTTCGTAATATCAAATTTATGGTTATTCCAAGTAATTTTTTGATTTTCGTGCTAAGATGTTTAAACTATCCGAGTTTTGCAAAGTAACACCTTGGAAGAAAAGATTGGGTTCAAATCTTAGAAGGTTGCGTGAGTTAAACTCAACCTTGTTTTTTTTTTTCCCCAGTCAGAAATTTTGGTCAAATCATGGTTAATCATATTCATCATGATTTGCCTTCCATTGCTAACTTCGACGTTTGAAGCATTGATTCTGCGGAGGAAATTAAAGGATGATACCAGAGTGCTGTCATCCATCTGCAAAGCTGTGAATTGGATTGAAGGTTGTTTGAATTAGATCATTGATGAAAATCAAGAAGAGAGTGGGGGGAGAGAACTGATCTTTGTGCAACACCAAAATTTATGTAAATTTTTTCAGACGTGGTTTTTGTGATTTTTGTCGACTATGACGCGAATCGAATGATTCGAAAGGAAGCATTCAATCCATTTAGAAAATACAGAACCTAGACCAATAGCTTGGCATTTAGTAATTAAAGCAGCGTGCCATATTAGATCAAAAGCTTTGGAAATATCTAAAGCAACAATTTCAGATTCTCTAGAATTGTGTAGACTGATAATGAGTTTTTCACAATTAGCAAGGGTGTATATTATTGTTATTAGCGACCCAGTACCACTGGGTTCAATATTGGAATGGAACCAATACTATTTTAAATATATATTGATGATATCACGTGTCCCAACATAAAAGTGAAACATTATTTAATGATGATGCACTTCTTAAATATCCAGAAACAACCGAAGAAGCTATTTTTTCATCCCCTCAACATGAACTACATTTAACTGATCAGTGGTTCACTAATCATCGATTTGTATAAAATTTAAAAATAAAATAAAATTTTACTTTTGAAAATAAACCATTTATTCATTTAATACCAGAAATATTTATTCGTTCAAAAATTATTATGTAGTTAGAAATTGTTTAGTCTAACAGGAGGTTAGACCACATAAACCGAATAATAAAAATTAGTACTTCGTACTTATATATACTTAAAAAAAAAAAGATGCAGTTCATAATCGATAATGCTATTTATTATATATTCATCAAATCGCATATTTGTTATCTTAAGCCGATAAGCAACAACAGGTCTCCACAAATTTACTTAAACAAGATTGGTTGGTACAAAAAAAATCCATATTAAACTATATTAAATTGTAATCTGGAATTAGAACGAAATTTGCACTTAACAAGTAATTATGGTTAGAAGAAATGTTCACTTTGAACAATTCAGTTAAGAATTCTATATCAGCAACACATCAGTTCTGTGTTTTTTAAGTGTATTGTAAAGTAGTAAATTAATCTTAATGAATCGTCCCATGGTAGATTTCGTAAAGCAAATCTGAAGATTTTTTTTTTGGAACGATTCAAAACTGTTAATAATAATATGTATGTTGTAGAAAGAATTCTATATCTGACTGGCTTATTTCAAATTAGGTCTAACTAAGAAGAGATTTCAGTATATAGAGATCGTCAAAGTCTTTTTTCAAATGTTTAATAAAACCAAACATAGACTTGAGCAATTTTGTTATCTCAGTGTTCGGCATTATTTTGTTAATGGTATTCACCATGATTTGGTCACAAATAATTCTTGAAGATTTATTAATTAATTGATTCTCTGGCGTTTTCTGAGATATAGATGATAAAACCATAAGCTGAAATCTGAAAAGTACGTCCGCCCGTGATATGGTCAGATTCTTTTTATTGTAGGCCATAGGCTTTGTGAGTACAGACACCTTTTGTAACCGCTCCAACGAGGAAATACAGACGCTGCATATGGAAAGACCCTTAAATTCAAAGTGTGAAAGCGGCTCAGTTTTGGGCATGGATCTTCCACCTTTAATTGCTACCTACATCGTTGTCCAATAAACTCCATGCTTTCTCTATGTTGCTGAAGCATTCTTGACTGAATTAATCAAAGGGAACATTTCTCCTAACCATAATTACTCGTTAAGTTCAAATTTTATTCTAATTACAGATTACGATCTTCTGTTCCCTACCCATCCTACTACACCACGATTTGGACATGATCCCGATTTTGTCTGAGAGTAGGAAAATAAGATGAGAGATGCTCAGTAGCGTAATCTGGATACAACGACCATAAAAGGCATCACCATCCAATTGGACCCGCTCCGCCCTATGTCCCACAAATGGGGTTAAAGAACAATAATGATAATGCTGATGATAGAGTTCGCCTTATTCATAATGAGAGTATATTGAACCTCTCTTTTATTGATACAACGGAATAGATGGCTTATTAAAAGAATAGGTAGACGAAATTTGAACATTTAAATGAAGATTGTTGTTGGTATACAAGCTATGAAATCGATTGACATCTGCTTGTTGGGCTAAGCCATCTTTTAAGATAGCAATTTTTTTTGTAAATTTTCATATCATCAGTGTAAAATTATAATATGACTATTATGGATTACAGAAGTCACATAAATATTTAACTTAAAAACTTGTGTGGAAGGAGATCCAAAGTTTTTCTAAAATCGATATATATTACATCCGTTTGAAACCATATAATCCATATTATTAATTAGGGTAGATGTGGGCAAAAAGATTTATATCTGTGGATTTAAGCTTAACAAAACCGTGGTGACAATTTTTTACAATGGTCGTAAATATAATCAAATACAATTAATTTAAATTTTTTTTGTGAATAGATGATTATTTAACTATATTGGTCGTCCAATTATCGTAAAATGTTAAAAAATTCAGGCATATAACAATGACTAATATTAATTTGTTATCTTTTTTTTTTTGTTTTAATTTTATTTACATTTTTCAAGATCTAATTTATGCCAATTATCCATCTTATTGTAAAATTATCATTTATTAAATATCATTTAAGTTTTTTTTTATGAACCAGGTTTAATAAGAACAGTTTTTTAAATTAAAGGAAAGATAGCTAAACCTAACGAAGAATTAAATAAAACAGAAATAAACAAAAATAAGTTTGAAATACCATCAAATTCAGGACTAGAATAATTTATTGTCATCAAGTTAATTTGGGTAGTTAAAAACAACAGTGGAATCTATATGAACATTACCTAGTGTTGTTTTTTATACGTTGTTTAAATGACTTGAATGGTGTAACACGAATAGTTTCTGGTTTTGAATATCTACGAAATTATTTTATTTCTGCCAACGTGCTTTCATCGCGTAATTTTTAGAAAATTTAATTTTAGCAGGCATTTTATACCCTCCAGTCTTAATTAAAATATTATTTTAAATGCTGATTGTAATTTTGTCATAATTGAGTCGGATTTTGTTAACTGGACGAAATACACATATATGATAAGCATTTTTAGCAAAATTAAAAACAAAATATTCGATTATCTTATTATACTTATAAAAGGGAAAGTTTGTTTGTTTGTTTGTTTCTTTGTTCGCTATACACGCTCAGTGTTTTAAAGGTCATTCAGGCATATTTCAAAAACCAATTTTTACACTTATTACTCATTCACAAATAAAGAAATGCGACTTCTAGCGATTTAAAAAATTTTGACTGGTTCAGAATGCTGCCGAACAACTCCTAGCATGTCTAAGAAATATTTTAAAAACCAATTGTGTTACAGGCATGAAAATTTACACTTAGACACTCTTTCACAAATAAAGAAATACGACTTCCACCGATTTCAAAAATTTGGACTGGTTCGGGTTGCTGCCGAAAAACTCATAGCACATCTCAGGCATATTTCAAAAATCAATTGTGTTACAGGCATGAAAATTTACATTTAGATTCTCTTTCACAAATAAAGAAATACGACTTCCACCGATTTCAAAAATTTGGACTGGTTCGGGTTGCTGCCGAACAACTCCTAGCACGTCTCAGGCATATTTCAAAAATCAATTGTGTTACAGGCATGAAAATTTACATTTAGATTCTCTTTCACAAATAAAGAAATACGACTTCCACCGATTTCAAAAATTTGGACTGGTTCGGGTTGCTGCCGAACAACTCCTAGCACGCCTCAGGCATATTTCAAAAACCAATTGTGTTACAGGCATGAAAATTTACACTTAGATACTCTTTCACAAATAAAAAAATAGGAATTCTACCGATTTCAAAAATTTGGACTTCTTCGGGATGCTGCCGTCCAACTCCTAGCAAGTCTCAGGCATATTTCAAAAACCAATTGTGTTACAGGAATGAAAATTTACACTTAGATACTCTATCACAAATAAAAAAATACGACTTCCACCGATTTAAAAAATTTGGACTGGAAAAGACTGAATCAGAAAAGACCGATATATTGTTTACAAAGAAATAATTTTAATATAAGTAAATTTTAAGTTGTAATATTGTTGATTTTGTAATCGTAGTAAAACCAAATTCGATTCATAAATCAAACTGCATTGAAATAAATTCGATATATTTTGTGGTCGATCCGGACAATGTCGGGTAACTTTGCTAGTTTTTATTGAAAACAAATTTTACTCTAACATTTAAAAAAATAAATTTATCTAAAAACTAAATAACATATCTAATTTATTAAATTCTACATTTTAAATTATTTAATATGAAATTTATTTTTTTTTTTTTTATTAAATCTTAAAACAATATTTTATTTCCAATAATTATTTAATTGATTATTAAACCTAAAATAAATATTATTAGTTTTCTCATTCTATTCAAATTTTCCTATCCAATATCAAAACAATAATAATTCTGATTTTATATTAAATTTCATTCAAATTGCATAAAATATAATAACATTTACCTTCTGGAAAAAAAAAAAAAATATTTCTAATATTTAAATTGTTAAAATTCCATAAATATTTTCTTTCAATTAAATATCAATTAAAATTAAATCACTTATTGCACCTTAAGTCCTTTCTCTTCATTCACATCCTTAATAAACAGTATTTATGTATATTTTGATTGCTTACAATATAACTAGCAATTTAAATATCTTATAATTGTATATATATATAACTGGTATATATATATGTATAGTTACTGATGTACAAATCACCTGTACAAATTACTTTTACAAACACCTATGGTTAAATTTTCTTAAAATATAAATAGGTTTTCTAAATAAATATCTATGATAGTCATAATAATAATTATATAAGTACGTATTTTGTATATTAATATTGAAAGCAATTAAATTTGATCTAAAGTGTTTATATTCAGAATATTGGTTCACCTTAAACTATTTACTTTTGATTTAAAAATCAAATAACAAATTTCTATATGTCATATATATATATATAACTGATATACTATAATACGTACATGTGCTTATAAAATCTTAATATCTCTGTACTAAAATATAAAATCTACAAAATATCTTATGTACACATACGTATATCATTGATTTCTATTTAGAATATAAATTTCTACTTAAAATTGAAACACTATTTGGAAAAGTGTTCGATTAAGGTATTAAAACATTATTTAAAGATATCCAATTCAAAATTTATTAAGATATAGTCTGGTTTTTATATTCATGGTTTTATCTGAAAGATTTTTAATATAAAATTTTACTACATACAATTTCATCACAATTCTATCAATATAACATGTTGATAGCAAAAAAAAAAAAAACAAAAAAAATTCTAATTAGAAATTTAAAATAAATCTGAAAATATCTTCTAGCTATACCAAAATAGATATTGAAAATTATTTTGTAAAAAGGATATTTTCATTCCTATATTTGCTGTCATTTGATTTTAATTGATGCAATAACAAAAACAAAAACCCAATTTATAGATTATCTCTAGTCCTAGTATAGAAATTTTATTTTAATACCTTTTCTACAATATTAAAACACTATATGTACCTACCTACTACTTTTCTGATTCTAATTTTGATGATTTGAAATCCTGTTTGATATGTATACGATATTATTTTCTATTTTCTATATTGATAATCCTTAATAGTGTTATTAAGGATTTACTTCAGGATTTTAATGTACATACTATTAGATATTTACGATGCTTCTTCATATGTGACTAAAAATTTAAGTTTTATGAGATGTAATCGATTTTGTTAGTCACTTTAAAACATGATAAACCAAATAATAACCTAAGGTTATGTAACCTAAAATAGATAAAGTTTATAATGGCAATGTTAGTAATTCAAAATATTGACTTATCATTGATTGCTAATAATAATAAAATTTACATTTTGTTAATAAACTTGAGTATTGAAAGATAGAACAGGTGGGCGGAGGGAGATGATAATGAAATATTGAAGTTTAGGGTTTTATTTAAAAAAAAAAATTTATTTCTGAAAACATAGTACACCCAACTCTTTTTTTACACGGTAGATACGTTCCTGTTTACATGTAATACATAGTAAATTTAAGGATATGTTCGACAACCTAAAAAAATCGTGTAAGTTGAAAAAACTATAAATATTTTCCTGAAAAATCGTGCAAAAAAAATAATAATAAACTCAATGTTACGTATAAAACATAAAAAAACATCACTTTTATTACAAAAAACAAAAATTAAAGTCAATCCAGTTTGAAAGCAAAACAATATATCACATACATATAAAATTTTAAAACAAAATTAGAAATTAAACTTAATTTTGCAGCTATTCCTCACGATGCTTGATAAGAATCGTCAACGTTTATTGCCGACTGGTCCAAAATTACATTCATCCGAAGATATTATGTCCGACGAGTCTAGCACATCTGAATTTTGCTCGTTATTAACAGCTTCTGTTGTTGGTTGTTGTATTAAAAAATCTGTTATTAACTGCTGTTTTTTTGATTTCTCAAGTTGCTTGTATAATTCTTGATATCCAGCTATAAACAATTGAAGATTACGCTGAAATTTTAATGCGCGCTCCATGTCAGGATCATGAGTCAGAAAATGTTGCTCCATACCTGTAGCAAATTTCAAACCCTCACGAATTAAATTAGCAGTTAATAGATGATCTTCATCTTCAACTTCGTCATTATCAACTTCTTTATTATCATCACCTGCAACAGCATCCATCAAATCGTCATCGTCCAAGGGACTTTCTCGCATCAATTCATCAATATCAACTGTTTCAATATCGTTAGAGCCATCGTCACCAATTGCGTTTGATAGAGTTATAATTTCTGAGCATACTGCTGATTTTTCTATTGTTTTTGATAATCAGATTTGTTTTTAGTGATATGTTTAGATTTATGGAATAAAAGTCGAGTTTCCTTTCACTAATCATTTGTATTTTTTTTGCAAATATCGATATTTCGGAAGCAACTTACTTCCTTCATCAGTGCTTTGCGACTCCAGTCAATATCGATATTTGCAAAATAAATACAAATGATTAGTGAAAGGAAACTCGACTTTGATTTTTCTACTACAAAACTTTCACTTTTGACGCATGATGGCCAAATTTTTCTCCAACAAGCATTCAAAGTCGATTGGCGCAACTGTTTGATGGCAAAAGATGCATGTGTAATACAATCCAATATCGTAAACTTTTTCCATGCTTCCACAACAGTAAAATTTTTTTCTTCCACTGAATCCAAAATATATTTAAATGCCTGCTTTATGTAGTACATTTTAAATGTTGCTATTATACCTTGATTCAGCGGCGGCTGAATCAGTGAAGTGGTATTTGGGCGGCAGAAACAGCAATCGAATATTTGGATGATCCAGAACTGAGTGGCTGGGCGCATTATTAACGAGCAAAAGTATTTTGAATTCTAAACCTTTTTGTTCCATATATTTCTGAACTTCAGGAATAAAGCAGTTGTTAAACCAATCCTCGAATAGGCTAGCCGTCATCCATACTTTTTTGTTGGCCATTAAATGAACTGGAAGTTTCTTAATGTTCTTGCCACTTAAAGCTCGTGGCGCAAGGGATTTGTTGATTAACAGAGGCTTTAAAATTTTATCACCTGATGCGTTACTGCAAAACATGAACGTAACCCGATCTTTAGCTGCCTTGAAATCGCTGTCTGATTTTTCAGACTTTGCTATGTACGTTCTTCCAGGCATTTTTTTTCCAGAACAAACCCGTCTCGTCTGCATTAAATACTTGATCTGGAGTATAACCGTCCTGTTCGATTATTTTTGCCAATTTATCTGGGAAGGTTTTTGCAGCATTTTCATCTGCAGATGCTACTTCTCCTTTTATTTTTACATTGTGAAATGCATGTCTTTTTAAAAAACCTGTCAACCATCCTTCACTTGCATTAAATACTATTTTCTTAGTTGCCTGAACACTTGTTGATAGCTCCAATACTTGAATTCTGTTATATATTCTAAGTGTTTTCTCTTTTATAATTTTCCCATCAATAGGTATTCTTTTTTTCAAGAAATATTCTATCCAAAACACCATATGTTTTTCCGGTTTCTCTAAGATAGAATTTCGACTATAAGAAGTTGTTTTGGAGCTGAGTTTCGATCCAGATATTATTGATTGTCGAATGGAATTTTCATTTTTTTTTTTATTGTTCTTATAGTTGCTTCATTTAAACCGAAAGCTTTGCCAACCGATGTGGGACCTGCACCTTTCTGAAGACTGTCTAATATTTTAATTTTTGTTTCTAAAGAGATTGCATGTCTCTTCAAAATATTTTTCGTTGATTTAGACATCTTATTAGGTGATTATAATAAAAATTAAATAAATTTTTTATAGTTTTTAATGATATTACAAATATCTTACCTTTATACACTTTATTTACTATAAAAACGTAAAAATATTTTAATTTGATGTAATGCTTTTTAACTACCATTCACCACCATGTTTACTTTAAAATGATTAATTAATTCAAAAATGCGTAGATAAATAAACAAATTTGAATATCGGGTATTTCCCTAATTTCATCTTATTAAAGTTATAATCAGCAACATTTTGCAAATGATGCTATGTTGCTGACATTATCTGTCAAAAATGTTTAGAAAAAACTTAAAATGATGTGTAAAACAAAACGTGTTAGAATGAATATTTCGTGCCTAAAAAATTTTTTATGAACCGTGTTATTTCAATATAGTGTAAAAAAAAAGCGTGTAAAAAAAGAGTTGGGTGTATACTTAATAAAAATCTCATATTTCAAACGTTTTAAAATAAAATGGCGAATTTTAACTTCAAGTCAACATGGAACAAATAAATTAAATAAACGGAAACACTAATATATCAGACCGAATGTTATGACGGTTTAAATTACAAATTAAAATATCATTTTGTAAATTCTATTTAATTTATTTGATTGATCTCTTATCATCCTCCCGTAATATGTCGAGTCAACAAGTCATTATACTCCATATATACTACTTAGTAATAGGTTATCGGATTTTAGAGATCGGTTTTACGGTTTTTCGGTTGTATATTATACTGTCAAATATTTAAACAGATCCTACGGATCATTGGTTCTGGGCATTCTTATTACCTCTCTTACAGTTTATGTACCACGCGTTTAATAGGTACATAAAAAACACTTAAATATAATCACATGAATGCAGGAACACTAGATCTGAATCGTTTAGCCAAAAATTAGATTTCAAACAATACCTTTACACACTTGTATGCATTATAGTTCTTGAATTAGTTCAGGATTGGGGAAAGAAAATGTTTCTTTGATCAGTAGGCGGGACTAAAATAGCTTTGTTAACCCATTAAAGCCGGCTAATAAATCCCGTCGTACAATTATTATGAAATTTTCTAAGGGTGGTCATAGAGGTCATAGAAGTTGCCTGGAAAATGTTTAGACCTTTTTTAAAACTTTTGCTACGCCTGAGATTTGGTATGGGTATTTAAAAACCCAATCGGTGTTTGTTCATGCTTTGATATCTATTAATGGATTTGTGGATTATATGACAAAATATATAATTGTTTTGTATTGTAAGATTTAAAATGTTTTTTAACTTTTTTACATTATCTCATGTTTTGTAGTGTTATATAAAATTAATTAGTTGGCTAAGATTTATATAATTCGGCTTAAATTACTATGATGTCTAACTTTTTGAGACATGACCCAATGTTCCATAGAAAGCGGTGCGACAGAAAAAATCACAATGATAACAATTGACCAGCCACTGCTTATTCATTAGTATAATAAACGGATGGGTGATGTTGATCTGTTTGATAATGCTATGAACAATTATCGAATTAAAGTTCGTGGTAAAAAATGGTATTGATTATTGCTCACAAATACATTTTCTGTGCAAGGTATGAAGGTGTGACTCCTATGGATATATTTGATTTCAGAGTAAATGTGGTGGAAGCACTAGTAACACTACCACAAGTATAGTCTGCAGTCCATTTAGACGTGTATTTGTTAATGCCCACGACCATATAGTGGAAAAAATGCCTAAACGCAGTCTTTGTAAGCGATGCGGTATTAAAACACAATTTGGTTGCAAAAAGTGTTCGATTACTTTGCATCCCAAATAGATTTTTTGACTTTGATAATGATGTACCTATAAGAATTTGTTCATGCTTTAGACGGTTGGATATTTAAATACCCAAAAAGGTAAATCATTTCCAGAGTAGAGGGAAGTAAAAATAAATATTTTATTAAATTGAGAATTTTCCAATTTCCCAAAAACCTTTTTTTATGAAAATTTTCTGGGTCTAACAATTCCTTACTTCCCACTTACTTCCCACTGAGAACGAATTATGGTCCCGTCTTTTTTCTCTCTAATAAAATAACTAGTTCAATATCTATTACCTAACGGCATATATAGCTATTTTAATGGTAATATAGGTTTTTGGGTATTTAAATACTCAATAGGCAATAATGGGTTAATAGTTTTCTTAAACTTTTTAAAATCCATTGTGAAAACATAATCGTTGTTTTAAACAAATACAAACGAATTTGCCATAATTAGTTTTGAATCAACTAGGTATTTCTACAGAGTAGGGTGGGTACTTAATACATGAAACATCAATTGAATCATGTACTATTGAATCATCTGGCCATATGTCTATTATCCAGGAGCTGGACTAGAACGAAATTTAAATAGCGTTGGATCCATTTTTCGTAACTTATTCCAAAATTATGCATTTTTTTATGTTTACAAATTCTATTTGCAAATCTCTATTCAGGTAACAATTTCTAATGAACCTGGGCACTTCACAATGTTTCTTAGGATTTTATTCTGAAACCTCTGAATAATAAATTTATTATTTTTTTGCTGCATGTCCGTAGCTGATTACCGTAGCTGATTACCATCTGACCATATACAGTTTTTAGTATTTGTTCATATACGATAAATTTGTTTTGTATGTCAAGGTAGAGAGAGCGCTTACCTATGAGCCAGTACATTTTTATATATTTACATCTCTCTTGTTTTTGATATAAACGAGGCTTCGCAGCTAACTTCAAACCAAATATTTGACAGTATTTGAATATGGTATTTCTTAACCATTTATATACCGGGTGTTCCAGAGCATGCGTATCAGCTTTTTAAAAGGTGAAGGAGCCGTTATTTTAAAATTAAAAAAATGTTATTATCTAAATCAAGGGTGCTCTGAAAGGACCGAAAATCGGCTTTTTAAGACCAAAAATCGCCGAAATCGAGAATTCAAATGGGAAGGGATACTTTTTTATACAAATTCGGATTCTACGTCAAAAACTAAGAAACTTAAACTTTATCCTTTATAGGTTATCAGAACTGAGATAAAAAATTTGCTAATATGAAAAACAAATTTATTAATAAAGTATGGTTTAGTATGGTGGATTTTTGTTTTATTTTTATTAATTTAAAGAAAAAAAATAATGAGAAAACAAAAAAAAAGTACCCCTTTCCATTTGAAAATCTCAATTTCGGCCAATTTCGGCTATTTGTGGTCTTAAAAAACCCTGTTCCGGTGCTTTCCGGAAGTTGAAAATATCACTAATCGATACAGCACCTTCGATTTAGTTAATAAATTTTTTTTTTAATTTTAAAATAGTGGTTTCTTTCCCTCTTAAAAAGGTGATACGCATGTTCTGGACCACCCGGTATACTGGCTTATGGTACATTTTTTCATTTGTGAAGTTCACATGTACTTATTTTGGTTAATTTAATTTTAATCTCCATCTTTTTTGTGTAATTCTAAAGCTTTCTGTAGCTTTTCTGTAAATTCTTTATTATTTTCTGAAACAGCCAGAACCGTTGTATAATCAGGAAGCGTTGCAATTATATTATTGTCTAATGCAGGGAAATCACAAGTGGATTACAACATGTACGGACGTGCACATAAAACATAATCGACTTTAAGACACCTAAGAATTTCCACTTCTGAATTGCTCTCTCGTTCTTTGGTGGAAATGTTAGAGAGGTATTTATCAAATAAGGAAAGTGATTTAACAATTCCAGGATTTTAAAGTAGTACAAGGGATCACATTTCGATTGTCAATAAGTCGAATGCTTAAAAGAAAGTTTAAAGCGGATCGTAATGCTTCTGCCTATTAAATTCCAAAATGGGTGTTGTGTTATAGATTTATAGATAATTAACATGTCCAGTGGAGAAGATTACGTTTTTTAGAACATTGGTAGTGCTAAACAACCCTTCTGATTACTAAAAGTATTCAAACATTTCAAAATAAAGTTTAGCATAATATTGTTAATGCCCCTTGTGCAACACTGATATTCACAGAAAAATTTAAGAATACTTTACATAACAGACGGAATCCCATAATGATACCCATCAAGGCATATGATTCGTCGACTTCAATATGTCAATATCGAAGCTTTACGTTTAATTGACAATTAAAAAATTATTAGACACCTCAAACAGATTAAATCGTAATCAAAATCGAATCGAAATCGACCACTTATTGGTCTATGTTAAATTAAAAATTATTTTATAAAAATAACGGTTATGCAGAAAAATTAATGCTTAGTTATATTTGACTGGTTCAAAATTTAATTTGTAGTGGTTTTTGAACCTGTCTTTGGGTTAGAAATTTATAAAAATTATAATGACAATCAAAAGCTTGGTTTTTGATTGTTAGACTCGTTTTAGCTAAGTACCACCATTTTAATGTTAGTGTTTATGTTTTTTCAACCAAACCTAACTGGAAATGTAACAATTCAAATATTTCAAGGAGTCTTGAAAGGGGAGAAATCAATTGTTTGACTCATTTTAGCTAAGTTTTACACCATTTTAATGTTAGTGTTTATGTTTTTTTAACCTAACCTAACTGGAAGTGTAACAATTCCTGTTAATTTTAAATTTATTACAAATTATTTATAACATATTATTTATTACGATACGCTTCCCGGCATAAGATTCGTCCATCTCAAAATGATAATAAATTGCCATTGACAATTTAATTGACATTAAACAATTTGTTAGACTCCTCTAACAGACAAAATCATAATCAAAATCGAATCGAAATCGACCATTTATTGGTCTTTGTTAAATAAAAAATTATTTTATAAAAATAACGGTTATGCAGAAAAATTAATGCTTAGTTATATTTGACTGGTTCAAAATTTAATTTTTAGTGGTTTTTGAACCTGTCTATGGGTTAGAAATTAAAAAAAAGTTATAATGAGAATAGAAATCAATTGTTTGACTCATTTTAGCTAAGTTTTACACCATTTTAATGTTAAAGTGTATAAACAGTTCAGAAGTATAAACAATTCAATTTCAAATTTATTCTGTATTTTGTAATTCAAAAAGTTATTTATCAAATATTTATATATATATATATATATATTTAATATAAGTTAATTTACTCAAAATAATTATCAGAAGTTCAATACTTTCCCAAAATCACAACACACAATTAAATTATCACTTTCTTTAAGAACTCAATCAATTACAATTACTAGTAAAAAAAAAATAAACCTCAGTAAGTTTTTAACAACTCTATTAACATTTAAATCCCATTTTATTGCCCACAAAATATATTTTTCAACTGTTAATATACTATACTTAGAAAATTGATTGATTTACAAATATTTATCAACTTCAGACAAGTTAAATTGTAAAAATAAAAACAACAACAACAACAACAGCTCTACTCTCTTCTTATTGTATCCTGATTGACTCTCACTCACCTCTAATTAAATGTTAGCAGAGTAGTAATGATGATGTTAAGTTGTCTTTTTCAATGAACACATTGTCTTTTTGTATTTTTAAATCAACCCGCATTTTTATCCATTCAACTCATCAATATTATATACAATTCCAAAAAATCAAAAAAACAATAAAAACAAAAAAAAGGATTTATACACATCCATTAACTAGAGTATATACCTATATAATTTTTATTAATGTATTAATATTAAAGGAAAATTTTTCATCATTCAAGTTCAAAGTATCTTCAATCTTTTACCGGTTTTAAATCCAAACATTAATTTAATCAGTAATCTTTAAATAGCAAATGGCAAAAACATTTTTTACAGGAACATACTACGAGTACAAAAACACATTAATTTTGGAACTTTATAAGGACTTTAAATTTTATTTTATTTTTTAAGAATTTTTCAATATTTTTAACTCATCTCCTATATATATATATCATTTGTTATGTACATATAGCTATATACAAAAAGACGAACAAAATAAGAAAGATACATAATAATATAACCCGCACACATAACCCATTAGACCAAAAATATTTTAAAACTCTAAAATTTTATTGAAAAAAAAAAAAAAATAGAAAAATACAAAGGGAACATTTGAAATATTTCAAAAAATTCTGATTATCCTTTTTTTTCTGTTTGACTCTGAAACAAGAAATTATTCAATATATATATAAATATATTTGTATGTGAAGAGTTTTTAAAATAGATGATTAATGGAGACAAACTGATAATGTGCTAAGGAAGAAAGAAAAAAAGAAAATATTCCTTGTTTAAAACTTTAGTAATAATATGGGGTCTAAGGACTCAATTCATGGGTTAAATTTTTGTGGTTTATCAAAGTATTTTTTTTTTTTGAAAAAATGATTATATAGAATGTAGGATAAAAATATTTTAATGAAGAGAAATTAAATAGCAACTATATATATGTTGTAAAAATAAATAATATTCAAGAAGTTTTTAAAATTCAGCTTCGCCACTGCTCTATATTTTTATATTTTGAATAAAGAGTGTTAATAATGCCCGTTGAAAAGAATTTTCACTTGAAATTTTATTTTAATTTATTGTAAAATTTAAAATTTTTATTAAGCCGTTATAACTGATAGCTATAGTGGTGTTCAATTTTCTAATTTTAATTTTTTTTTTACAGTTTTTAGTACAACTTACAATCATCATGCTCATTGTCATGCAACTCTATTGGTGAACCATAGGACAGATATAACATTTTTTTATCGACTATCTTATCTGTTTTTTTTTATTTTTGTCCATTGGGGTGTGCTAAGTAAGCGCGACCTCTTAAAATCTATTGTACTTCCCCGTCCATTTCAGAATTACAGGTCTATGTCCTTGATAAACGCTATTAATGCTTTGATGTCAAATTCAGTGTCAGGCGATTTGTATCCCTGGAAGTGTTTATATCTTTTTCGAGCTACAGCGTCGCAATCAAATAGAATATGGGAGGACGATTCCTCGTCTTCTAAGCAAAATCTGCATCTGGCTGTGCTCGATCTAACAATCTTGAAGAGATGTTTGTTGAATGGGCCATATGACCTGTGATAAACCGTGTCAGCATTCTGACATTGAATCTAGTCTCCCTGATTATCTGATTCAATCTATGGATATTTAGTTTGAAAAAGAATTTAGACTGCGTAAGTCCTTGGCAACTATCCCATATGCTTTGGGTTTCTGTTGATTTCCAATATTAATCTGTAACAGCTATAAATAAGCTTTGATTTAAAAATTGAGGAAGCTAGAGCTTTTAAAACAGCTGGGATATTTGAAATTATGTATATTTTGGCACCTCTGTGCTCCCTTTTATTGCACTGTAATGCCGATACCTCGATGGCATAAGTTTCAGCTTGAAAGACAGTGGGCTATGTGTCAAGTGCCGCGCTAAACCTGAACCTTGGTCCAAATACTCCGGCACCGGTTTTCTTCCCGATTTTTGAGCCATCAGTATAATATACCGAAGCTCCTGGAGGTAAGGCTCTTATTAAATCTTCGACTTCTGCTTTTTTAGGTATTAATACAGTGAAGTTCCAGCGACAATCAATTGCTTTTGTCATTTAGTCTGACATTGCAATTGCTTTGGTTCATAGTTTAATTTTCTGCAGGATCATGCTATGTCCCGGTTTTTTGTGTTTAAAATTGTTTGTTAGATGCAGCCTTGTTGCGGTCATTTCTGTAGTCTTCATCAAGTATAGATGAATCGGTGGGAATTCCAGAATTTTTTCCAGGTTTAAAGTAGGTCACGTTCTGAGTGTTCCAGTAGCCCCAAGGCATGCTATTCCTTGTATTTTTGTAAGCTTAACACATGTTTTCGTGTGTTCTGTTTTTGGTCACCATACAAATGTCGCGTAAGATATTATAGGTTTTATTATAGACTTGTAGAGCCATACAGTCGTCTGTGCAGATAATCCCGATGTTTTGCCAAACATATTTTGACATGCAAAAAACACCCTGCTAGCTTTTTTGTTTATGTAATCTATGTGAGGATTCCATGACAGTTTACTGCCAAGTAATATTCCTAGGTGCACTATGCTTATAGCAAATTGCATTCGTTCCGCAATTATTGTGTTTTCGAATTTTCCTCTGACTAGTAAGACTAGTTCGGCAGCGTAACTGATACAAGAGATACCTTCCTTGTTTGCCAGTAGTTGGCTCATGATTATTAGCCACAGCAGTGGCGAAATTACACATCATTGAGAACATCCCCTTGTTGGTGCTATTGTTAGGTATTCGTTATTTAGTCTTGCTGTTATTCTTCAATCTTATTTGTTGCCAATCTCTTCATTTGCAACGACATTTTTTGTTTAGTGCTGGTATCGGTTAAAACACTGCCAAGTAACTAGAATAAGACTATTTTCCATGATTTTGTACGCATGATTTGTACGATTTTGCTTCCAGGTTATTGCTGCAAAGTATGTCCGATTGAATCAACACCATTTTCTCTGTAGAATTTTCTCGTTTATATGTTTTTTTATTAGTTTTCTATTACAACGTTTTATGGCAATTTCTTCATGTGCAATCACATTGTTTATTTAGTGCTGGTGTCGATTAAGACTGTTTCGACGATTTTGCTTTAAGGCTTTATTATTATTATTTCATTTATTTCGTTTTGTTAACTATTTACAGTGTACAATTATAACATTTATGGTTCTGTGTCTGACGAAGGGGTTTGAAGAAGAAGATACAATGCCGAACTATACCAGCTGTTCAACGACATGGACCTAGCTAAAAAAAAAGTCAGAATAAGACGACTTCATTGGCTAGGTCATGTAGTGCGTACGGGTGAAAATGCTCCGGATAGGAAACTCCGGATTCAGTGGAGGACAATTTTGCGTCAGGCTCAGGACCTTCAAGGTCTGTAGCGCCCAGCAAGTGAAGTAAGTAAGTAAATTATAACACTACTTATAATTATAACAATTCATTTGTATTATCTATTTTAGCAATTATATTTAATTCTAATCTATTTTAACTATTCATTTATTTATCTATATTAGGTAGGTACAACAATTCATTTGTATTACAGAATATTCCAATCAACTGATTCATTCAAGTAATTAATCAAGCCTTTCTTATATTTGACAACATTTTTTTCCATTTTCAAATTAAGTGGTAAATTATTAAACCGTTGCAGACCCTTATACATTAGTATATTCTACGTTTTAGATTTATTAAAAAAGTTCAACCTAAAATCTCAAACATTTATTAGTCTACATAAATTAGTCTATTTGTTAAATAACTTGGCATAATTTTATTTTTTATTTTATATACCATTATTAAAACATTCATTTTTATTCTTTGGGGCACACTCATCCACCTTAATGTTCTACTGTAATGTACCATTTTAATGTTTACTCAACGTATGTTCAATCCAACACAATTGTTTTTTGTATGATTTTACATCTATATGTTTTTTTATTTGTTTTATGCTACAACATTCTATGGGAAATGGTTCATGGCACCCTATGAATATTTACAATGCGCCGGAAGTTTTGATATACTGTTACAGCTTCCTGTTGGTTGGTTGGCTGAAATTGTCCATGTTTCACAGGCATACAAGAGGATTGATCTTAGATTTGAATTGAAAAGCCTATATTTTGGTGTGTAGATATTTTTATTTTATGTAAATGTGTAATGTTTGGATTGGATATATGTATATTGCCTGATGATACGAAGCCCAGGTAATTGAATTTACTAACTTCCTCGGTTTGTGCTTCTTTCATAAAAAATCAGATGTTATACTATATTCAAGTGATGCGAATAATTTTAATTTTACCTGAATTGACCTATATACTATATTTAGAGTTTTTAGCACATAGCGTTTGTCCATTATCGTACTTAAAAACATACTAAGCCTCCATTATCGTACTTAACAACAAAAACGAATGTTCGGCATAATCTGAATTCCTAATACGGATGATTGAACGTAACTGAATGCTGTTGCTCTCATTTACACCAAACAGTAAAAATCATTATATCACCCATCTCTACTAGAAAAATTATGGGTGATGCAGCCCTATCATGACTCCGTGACATACAAATCTTAGTGATGACTAATACCGTTACTCTCATTAAATCCATCTCTAGTAGAAACACTATCAATGATAAAATACAGCCCTATCTGACTCTCTGACATACCTAAAAGCAACGCCTTAACTGGCTACGATGTAAGATCTACAGCAACTTGTAACTCTATAGGATTCTTTAATTACGGATATACTTCTTTCAGACCTGTATCTCCTACCAAGTGATTTCTAAATATATTCGCGATTTTGCCCAAAATCTATAAACATAAGAGGTGACATCAAAAATTCAATATTAAAAATTTCGTTACAATCTATTATGTTCGAAAACGAACTGTATACAATATAAGTAGTTTAATAATGCTTGCAAACTGCTTTAATTATGAAGAAAAAAACAAAATTTAAACATTTTAGAATTAATTATGTTATATATATAGTACGTTATGGAATATACTACATTGCAGTTATAATTGTAATACTATATTTTCGATGTCACGCGGGAGATGTATCGGCTGCTTGAAATCAGTGAATTGTTCAAGAATTATTCAATATGTGTTGATGTAGTATATACATGAATTTCCACTCTACGTCGCACGAATGAAGTTACAGGACAATGATGATATACGAATAACCACTGCAAAAACAATCTTGGTAATATATTCTATTCTGGTAGTAGATCTATTAGGCAGAGTAGATTCTGTTCTGATTTAATACTTTTGTGTATTATTCTATTTTTTAATTGCATAAAAATATAATATATAATTACAGTAAATATCGAAATAATATTAAGATTGCAAGTGTAGAACATTAAGTTTACATTCAAATAAATATATAAACTAATTTATAGCTAAACAAAGACATTGAAAAACAAAAAAAAACAAAAAAAAATAGATAAAAGAGAAATGATTAAAGCAAATCCCATTTAGTAATTATCGACCAATTGCCTTAATAAAATTTTTTCGGAGCTGGAGCAGTTGGAAATTAGCTCTAATAGTAGTTTTGTCTCTTATCGTCGTACTTTTAGATTTTAAACGGATATCTAATGTACTGTGATACCAAGGGAGGTTTAGTAACATCTTTTGTAGTTTATTTTGCATATTTTGTAGTATTTTTTATATAACAGTATACGCAGTTTGACCAGACCGGAGTAGTATACATACTTTGGAAGATGAATTTGAAAATTAAAATTTTGTTGAATTTAGAGAGAGATGATTTCATATTAATTAGTCCGTATAACAATTTGATTAATATTTGATAAATTTTGTCGTCGACTAGGGGCGTGATATTTTAATAAATTTTCTACACAATTAAAATTAACAGTGTTCAGATCAATTATTACATGAAAATCTATAATATATTTCTTTAACACTGAAGAGATAATATTCTCAAGTTAGAAAGCATTTTCAATCCCATATTGATTTTACAAAATATAACAGTAAATAACTGTAAAAATACAGTTAACAAAAATACAAGATACTCTTCAAATATTAACAATTGATCCCTCTAGATAGCTTCTATATATACATTAATTTAAATTTAATTTAATTTTCGAAAAACCTATAAATTTATATTACTCCATTTGATTACAATAAATTTACACACTCACATTATATTTATACACCTATATTGAACAAAAAAATAAAATATAATTAAAATTCGAATTAAAATTCTTCAAATCCATTTAATTTTAACTGCCACATTAAATAATTTATTATATATTTTATTTATATTCTATTTTCCATTAATATTTTACCAAACAAAAAAAAAAAAAGCACAAACACAAAAAAAAAACAAATACATCAGTTACAAGTCTATATATGCGATGGTATATAAAAACTCAATTTTATAATATATAAATTTCAGGATATTCCTCTTCATTTATTTCATATGAAAATACCGCTAATAAATACATATTTTCGCACCTCCTGTAACCAATTTAATTATCTATACCCATATTCATTTAAATATAGTATATCTATACATATTTGTAAATGAATATGTTTTTATATTAATAATAATATAATATATAAAATTTATTTAAGTCAATATATGATGCATATAATATATACAATAAATATTATTCCGTATTGAAAATAAAATATATAAATTGTATATATACATGATAAACATATATATATATATCGCTATAATGAAAATGAAAAACGAACTCAATTTACTCAAAAAATTAATTGATTTATGAACCCAAGAGCAATAACTGATGGCTTCAATTAAATTGCAACACTGATATCATATGGAGAGATGAAAATATACCATGTACAAATATAATAAACAAAAATAAGAATAACAGTTAAAACATATTGCATCAAAACAATATTCTATATTATACGTATAAGTAATAACATCTGTTGTATTTATAACTCTTTTACATTTATTATTATTATTATTATTATTATTATTATTTTTTATTATTATTATTATTTTTTATTATTATTATTTTTAGAAAATTTTTCGACCGTCCGTCATCATGAAAATAATATTTTCCATACGAAAAAATATGAATAACATAAAATCAGTAGAAAATATGTATGTGTACAATGTACATGTATGTGAAAAAATATAAGGATGTAACATTTTATTTGATGCACGTTATGCAATTTAACAATATCCTTAAGCTATTTATAATGTAATTTTTGTATATTGCCAATATTAAAATTGCAAAAAAATATGTGTATTTTTTTTTTGTATTCAATTTTAGGTGTAGGTACGATCGTCAAATTTACTTTCAAGTAATATTCTTGTCGTTATAATAAATAAGTGGTTCACAAACTTTTATGTTGGAACTTTAACTACAGAGATGTAAATTCAAAAGACTTACTATATTTCTAAAAAATATAAATTACAAATTTGTTAATTATAAAAATTTGAATTTTGGAAATAAACTAAAATTAAAGGGATAGTAGTATTTTCTAGCCCGCTTCTCGACATTCGAGGAAAATTGATCAAAAATCGTACTCAATATTTCGTTATGAATAATTGTTTTCCATCATATTATTTTAGCTTTGGTACCTAATATTTTTATTTTTTAAATCATTTATCCTAGACAACAACCACGTCATAATTTATTCAAAAAAAAAAATTAAATTCCGATTGGTGGTGTGCGTTAAATTATAATTTTTGTATGTATGTTGAATTGTTGTTGCAAAAAATTTTGTATTAATATTGTTAGTCTGCGATTCGCCCGCATACTTTAAATTTCGAAATTTAAAAGGTCTTATAGTATTTATGCAAAATTAATTTTTTTATTTCATTTTTTGTCATTGTATTTCATTTTTTCTAAATTAAATAATACAAAAAATTTGACAAAGCCGAAGATCAAAAATATCGGCATAAATTAAATAACAAAAATCAGTCTTACTCTTGATTAACACACTTTCATATTCAACTATAATTAATTTAAAAAAAAAATAAAAAACAATTTAGAAATTAACTTTTTTAAATTTTAAATTTTTTTAACACCGGATTAAATTGACGATTTGGCATATGGAGCAAACCAATATTCAAACGACGATAGATATTCGATTTTATTCGATCAAAAAACTTTACTATGGATTGTTGTACGTTTTCGAAACGTAAAATTTATTTCGCTACATAATAACAGCCAGAGAAAACAATTTCATTGCACATGAATACTTTTCAATAATAAATTATGCACTAACTACTTCAGATCTATACTTGATGAACATAGCAAGAGAGACTGAGAATAAAAAATGTAGTACGTCTGGATGACGTATAACAACGATTAAGGATTAAAATGACTTATACATGGTTTCAAATTTTAGATTGAAATTTTTACTTTAAAATTACACATTTCGAAAAAATATTTAGTTTCGCTACATCTCCTTTTCAATATCTATTTCCCGATTTACCTTAGACAACAACCATATACGTTATAGTTATAATTTATTTAAAAAAAATTTAATTCAAATTTAATTATGACGATGGGTGAATTGAATCAATTTGGATAAATTATAATTTATGTATGTTAAGATGACTTATACATGGTGTGAAATTTCAAATTAGTTTTTAATTGAAAATACAAAATTTTTAAAAAATATTTAGTTTCGCTATATCTCCTTTTGAGTATATATTTCATGATTTATCATAGACAACAACCATATATACGTTATAGTTATGATTTATTTTTAAAAAAAAAATGTAATTAAAATTTAATCTTGGCGATGGATGAGTTGAAGCCATTTGGACAAATTATAATTTTTGCATGATAAGATGACTTACATGGTGTGAAATTTTAAATTGGAATTTTTAATTGAAAATTACAAAATTTTTAACAATTGCTACACCTTCTTTTGAATATATATTTCCCGATTTATCTTAGACAACAACCATATACGTTATAGTTATAATTTATTTAAAAAAAAAATTTAATTTCAATTTCTGACGATGTGTGAATTGAAGCAATTTGTCTAAATTAAAATTTTTGTATGTTAAAATAACTTATACATAGTGTGAAATTTTAAATTGCTAGTAGAGTTATTAAAGATGAAAATCAATAAAAATTTCATGATTATGAAGAGTAGAAGGTAAAAATGACCAACAACTTCCCTTAATAATAATTATAATAATAATAACAAAAAAAATTTAATTTCGCTACGTCTCTTTTCATCTATCATTTGACAGAATAATAATGATAATCGGTTGTGAAATGGCTCAGATATTTGTATCGTACTTTTTTCAATTTATAGATTAAAGATAATCATACAAATAAAATCAAAATTGACTGAATTGGGTTGGAGTTGCAGCAATTTGGATAAATTATAATTTTTGTATGTTAAGATGACTTATACATAGTGTGAAATTTTAAATTGCTAGTAGAGTTATTAAAGATGAAAATCAATAACAATTTCTTGGTTATGAAGAGTAGAAGGTAAAAATGACCAACAACTTCCCTTAATAATAATTATAATAATAATAACAAAAAAAATTTAATTTCGCTACGTCTCTTTTCATCTATCATTTGACAGAATAATAATGATAATCGGTTGTGAAATGGCTCAGATATTTGTATCGTACTTTTTTCAATTTATAGATTAAAGATAATCATACAAATAAAATCAAAATTGACTGAATTGGGTTGTTGATAAAATTTTTGTAAATTTACTCTAAAGGTTCAGGCTATCAATTATTGACACAATTATATATGAGCATAATAACATAATTAAAAAAATGTTATTAAGTACAATTCAATTTTAATTTTATGAAATCAATCGAAATGAAATATTTTTCTTTGACTTGTTAGGGTATTTGTCAGGGTAAATTCCGAATGTTACGAATCAGAAATTATAAAATAAAGAACTTATATATAAATTATTTACTTACTTACTTACTGAGGTGGATAACCATATGGCTTGATTCAATTATCTATAAATACCTTAGTTAAATTGCTGAAACTTGAGATTTTTTATCGTTTGAAATTACAAAACTAATTTTTAATTTACCAAACAGTTACGTTTCAATAATTTTAAATATCATATTTTATTCACAGTGATGAGGAATGAGCGTTCGTTCCTGAAACAAAATTTATTACTAGGAGAGCAGCAAAAACTTAAAATTTGATTGTTCGAAATTACAAAACTAATTTACCAAACAGTTACGTTTTATATATTTTCAATAATTTTAAATATCGTATTTTATGCACAGTGATGAGGATTGACCGTTCGTTCCTGAAACAAAATTTATTACTAGCAGAACAACAACCGCTTAAAATTTGATTGTTCGAAACTCCAAAAATAATTTTTAATTTACCAAACAGTTACGTTTCAAAAATTTTAAATTAAACTTTTTGCTCAGGAGACCAGCAATTAATACTAGCAAGTAATTGTGTTTCAGGAACGAACACTCAATCCTCATTATTGTGCATAAAATATGATACTTAAAATATTTCAACAGAAAAAAAATGTTTAATAATTTATTTTTATAAAACAAAATAGGCAAAAACAACAATAACAAACAAAATTTGAAGTTATCTTCTAATCAACATAGACCAAATAATTATATTAGGTCAGGGGAGGCTTCAGATTCAGTCCAACTTTAAATATTAGAGATTATCATAAGATTGGTCCAAATTTAAATATTTAAAAATGTTTTATCTTTATATAATGAGCAAACATTATTCAAAAATGTATCTATTTATTTAAATGTACAGTTGGCAGTAAAATCGACTAAATTCGGGTATATTTTTTTTTAGAAACGAGTTAGAAAAAAGTTGATGTTAAGTTGAAAAAAAAATTCAAGCTAATTTCAAGTTAATAAAAAATTTAAAATTTATTTCAAATTGAACCCGTGTGCGTAAGCGTGGGACGTTCAACAAATTCATTTGAATTCCAATAGGATTCAGTGATTCAGAAAATGAATAAAATCATTTCAAAATAACTGTCTATTACTAGTAGTATAGGAACACATCTCTTTCCACCTCTTTTATTTTGTTAGCCCACATCACAAATATTTTAATTATATTAATATTATTATTTTTATTGAATATAATATAAATTATACACAATCAACTTATTTTTATTAAAATATGTAACTAACCATCAGTTTTCAAACCACTGATATTTTACTGAATCAAAGAATTTTTAACCATCAAAATAAAAACACTTTAAAAAAATTTATATATATAAATTAAGCGATAAAATTATTTTCAACGGAATTGAACGAATTTTCATACATAGAATAGATATTTTAATTGACATTAGTTACATATATCCTTTTTATGATATTCAGGAAAGCCTAAAGTGAACTAACAAACAAACACTAGACTTAAAAAAAAAAAGCTAGTATGAGAATATTGAAATTATTCAGGATAAAAAGCTATATACATAGTAATAATACTTCTTGACATGAATATTCTCCAACCAAACTAGAATTTGAATTCTTTCAATCATAATATTAGTGATATAGATGTTCTCATGCATTACGACCATCAGTCCCAATCTTATATATTGTCATTTTCCAATTTCCAAATTACTCAAACCAAACTGAAATCATTGATGTTTTCAAATACATATTTTGTTTTTATTGTTGTAATATTTCGATTAAAAGTGTTATGATTTTCAACATCAACATTTTTGATTACATTTAATCTGTATAAGTATGAGTTTAGGCTGTATGAATACATTTTAATATTTATTGTATTGAAAATATACTGGAGTTCAGAATATACATTGTATATTATGCTAGTAGAGTTATTAAAGATGAAAATCAATAAATATTTCATGATTATGTAGAAGGTAAAAATGACCAACAGCTTCCCTTAATAATAATAATAATAATAAAAAAACAATATTATTAAAATCCCAAGGGTGTATTAAAAAATATTCGCTAAATTATTTATAAATTGATGTTATTGTATTTGGTTATGATTATTGTATATTTTTCAATCAAAAATTTTATTATTATAAAATTAAGGGTGTTAATATGATATGTCTGTACTTTGAATAATTTATAATACAGAGTGATTATGAATATTTCTATAAAATTCAAATAGTCAAAGCAGAAAAGCTGAATATAAAGTGGGATTAAAAAATGATGGAATTTATATTTAGTACCTACAATATTATAAATGTGAATATCATTATCATCATTGTCCTGTAACCCTATCCGTGGAGCATAGGGCGGTGATAAATCTTAGATATTTGAACAGAGCTTAAATATTCAAAGTTGGATCAATTTCTAATACTCAAAGAACTATAACATTATCTTCACAACAGTTCCAACGTGAAAAAGAGGTTTTTTTCATACAGTAGAAATATTGAGTAGACATAAAACAATTTACGAAAGTTCGTTCAAAGTTCATATTTCTCAAACGTGAAATGTTTTCACTTCTGATGTGTTTACACATTAAAAATAATACTACTACGTTTTTACCGATTTTTAATACCGAGAATACCGTTACGGGCGTCGATTTTTAGGGCGGAAAATTATAAATTTTTCATATTGTTGTTTAAAAAATATATAAATTTAAAAATAAATACAGAAATACATACGTATTTTTAAAAATATATTCATATGAAAACAATATTTTAACTTCATAAAAATAAAAATAAATATTGTAATATTGAAAATTTTCAATATTATTATCAAATAAATGTATTATAATTTTTAAAAATAATACGTCATATCGCACTGAAGCAATATAAAAATGAAGCATGCAATATGTATTTATAAAAAATAGAATAAGTAGATTTAACCAGAAATTCTATATACAACACCACAAATGTACAATAACACAAAATTAATATATTATTATTTACCATTTTTTATACCAAAAACACAATATTTCGAAAACACACAAATATTACCATTATCAATATACCCGCATATACATACGATATACATAGATTTAAACAGATAATAATAATTGCAAGATAGAAATTATAGCACACGAAAATTATCTATAAACAACAATCTATCACTAGGAGCAAAATAAAAAAACTACGCACCATTCATTCATAATTTGTATTTTTACAACAAAAAAAAATAAAGAAAATATATATCAATTAGGGGCGCTAAGCCGCTAAGTGCCCAAAATTTTATAACTGCTCGCGCCCTTGATATATATGAAATAAATGACACAAACACAATATTTTTACTGCATTATAAGTATATATATCAATCAATATATCAATATATCAATACATAATAGATTTACATTTTTATTTTAGGTGAGAAAAAAATGTAATAGTATTGTGGAATGAGAGAGTCTCTCTATATTCATTCTATTCATTTTCAATTTTCATTTCTAATATAATTATATCAATATTATATAATCAAATAGTTAAATGTAGGCAAGTGTAAATGTTAATATAGGTTTATTTAAGTAATTAGACATAAATTAGAATTTATAAAATCATTTTGTTTTTTGTGTGGTGACAACAAATAAGATATAAAATATAAAACGAAAGTTAAAGTTGTTATAAGCATAAAGTAAATCACATTTGCATATCTAATATAAGTACACACTGGCTGATTTTATTAGTGACTAAATTGCAAAGTTCAAGTCGTTTCATGTTATCTGTATAAGAAAGTACATAATAACGGTTTTTTTTACTGGCTGATTTTATGCGGTTGCAAAATATTTATTATTATACAATTAAAGTTCATATTTAGGCAAACCTGATTTTAAATCGGTGAAATCAGTTTTTGTCTGGGTCCAAAATTGAATAAGTGGTCACTACAAAAATTCTAAATCACCCGGTACAAAATATAATAATGAAAATTTGAATAAATGAAAATTGAATTTATATTGGCTTTAGATTCATTTTCGAAATACATTTTAAAATTGTCATATATGAAATCCAATTGTATTTTATTGTATTTAAAAAAAAAACAACAAAAAAATAAAACAAAACTAAAAACCCAGAAGGAAATCCATTCAAATTTGCATAACAGTTAAGTTGATAAATTTTAATTTAAAAAAAACAACAACATTATTGCATAATTCAACATTAAAATCAAATTAAATGGAAAAATAAAAATATTTTCATTCATAATTCATATTGAAATGAAGATTATTTTATTCTTTTATTTAAATAATTATTATAGGATATTTGTATATTCGATTACCTTATTTTTGTATTAATGCGGTTACTATTTTAAGGAATATAGTTTTTGTCAGTCAGTCTGTCATTAATTGTGTCAAGTGAGAATTTGCAAAATTAATTTAATTGTTGTGAAATAACTTACTGTTTATCATATATTAGCTGTAACCGGTCCGTTACTGGCCCAAAGTTCCTATAATAGAAATACATAATTTAAAATTGGAAAACGGTAAACGATATGTTTGCTCGTTATCTTTGTAATTGGTGCTGGGAGTTGTATGGCGGCTGCCCGAACCACTCAAAATTTTGAAAAACGATAAGAGACGTATTGGTTTTTTTTTAGGCAGTACCTGACTACAAATTTTCACCTCTGTAACATTTTTTTTCTTAATATATTTGTGATAGATGCTGGGAGTTATATGACAGCTGCCCGAACCACTCAAAATTTTGAAAAACTGTAATTGACGTATTTATTTCTTTTTGAAACAGTACCTGAGTACAAATTTTCAGCTCTGTAACACTTTTGACTCTTAAAATATTTGTGATAGATGCTGGAAGTTGTATGGTAGCTGCTCGAACCCGTCGGAATTTTAAAAATCGGGTAGGCCTATAACCTTCACCTTTACTCCAGTAATTTACTCTGAAAATTTCATCCAAATCGGTTTAGTAGTTTTCGAGTCTATAAATAACATAAAGACAACCATTTAAAGACAGACACCAAATCAATCAATTGGATCCCATCAGTCGTACGCAACTCCTACCATAGTAGTCGTGTGTTAACACATGCTACACATCGATATGAACAAAATCAAGTTTTAATAGCATCCACACGCATAATTGCAGTATCACCCACATCAGAAGAGACCTTAACCATCAGAGCGTTGATAGATCCACAGTCTCAAGATATCTATAGATAGATGTAAGAATTATAGAATTATCTAAGTTATGCAGGAAGGTTTGCTACGAAGCTCAGAAACTAAAAATTTAGAAACGTAAAATCCAGAAGACAAAATTCAGAAAAAAAATAATCTATAAGTCCAAAATCCCGAAATTTGTAGAAAAATCTATAATCCAGAATATGTACAGAAATCTAAAATCCAGAAATTCAAAATTTGGAATTCAAACCCAAAAAAAAAAAACCAAAAATGTCCAGAAAAGTCCAGAAATTGCCAAAAATATAATAACATTGACTTTACTCATCACTGTTTTCCAAACCCACTTCAAAACTTGTTATTAAATCACTGTTCACTGGTTCACTTTAAGTAAATACAGATGGTCTGTGCACAAAAATATTTACTGTTTCATTTAAGTGCGTATACCTAAAATTTTGAAAGGTCATTTTAACCCTCAGTGATATATTAAGGTACAATGACCCCACATAAATCCATGAAATTGATTGTAATTTCATTCCCAAAATTTGTAAAAAAAATCGCAAGAACCAAATATAGAAGTGGGTATAGCAACAATATTTGAAAAAACAACAAATTTATTTTTGAAAATTCTGAAAAAAAATATCCCTGTTTTCCGATCCAACCACAAAAATAAATTAAAGTTAAAAATTTTGGAATAAATTAAAATATAAATTTACTAGCTTTACTATATTTGCCAACTTTTCTTATATACCGTTAATCAAATAATGTTTCAGAAGTCATTCAGTAATATAGCCATCAAACCTACTTTCTTCATTATTTTTAATTTGGATATTCAAATGTGAATTAGTCTTATCTTTTCCAAATAATTTTTTGTATTTTAAGTTATAACAATTTTCTAATAAAAATAAGTTAGCAATCAAAGACAATGCAATTTTTATTATTTTGAATCAATGACGATCATCGAAATTAGATTTTTATCTAATGCGACATTAAAAAATTAACTTCTAACCAAAAAAACAATAGCAATTATATGTTTTATGTAATTACATGCTTGTACACGTTCAAATTATCGTACTCGTTCAAATTATCGTACTCGTTCAAATTATAACCGTAAAAATACGCTTAAACGCTACATACTCCAACACGCTTTAACTCAACACACTTGAATCATTTTCCCAACACTTAAGAAATCTGAGTGAAAATTCAATATATAATAATAGCAATGTACTGAACACAAAATTTAATTAAGTTCAGCTAATCTACTGGATATCATCATCATCATCATCACCATTTGATGCACTGAACACAAGAGTGATTTGTACTGAACACAAGATTTAATTAATTCAGCTAATCTACTATATCCATCATCATCACCATTTATCATTTTCAGGCCACCTACGAGTATATAAGGCTTTGTCATAATTTAGATATTGCGATTCTGAGACTTGTGCATTTTCAATAATAACAATTTGCATAAGTTGATGAACCTAGTTAATGTAGTTCGTGCCACCTCTCATCTTGTAAAAGATGCATTTAATTTTGCAGGTAGACTTAAACCACCTGTTAGGCAGCGCGTTTACACTTCAATATTCAAAATTAACTAAATCGAGGTTGCTCTATAGATTGGTGGTATTTTCAACTTCTGCAAATTACCGCAAATCGGTTTTTTTAAGACCAAAAATCGCCGAAATTGGCCGAAATCAAGATTTTCAAATGGGAAGGGGTACTTTTTAATGCAAATTCAGATTCTACGACATAAAATAGGCCTTATAGATTTCATTAGTCAATCTATACTTGATATTATAAATTTATTTAAGTCTAAAGTTTGAAATTCCAATTACGATTTAATTTCTACAATCTTGTATATTACCTGCAGTACACTATAACGACTTAAAATACATGGAATTTTATTCTACACTTTTTTTTATGCCTGCAGTTTATGAATGACATTATCATTCTGTAAATATCTGTAAAAAAAAAAAAAAAAACAATTTATTATTGTAATATCCAATTTGTTTATCATGTTAACTGCATTTTACTATGTAATAAGTCCTAATAAAGATGAAGAATTGTAATTTAATAAAAAAAAAAAAACAATTTAGGTTTATGAGGTCATAATACCTATATTGATAAAATCTAACATTTTTAATCAAAAATCGATTTTAAAATAATACTTAACCGGTGGTTTGTTGATGGTTGCGGTATTTGCATACAATATTCTTAAATTATAAATTCAATTTTAATTCTTTGATTATGAGTATGGTAATATCATAAAGTTATGTCAGATACAGGTTATTACAGATTCATATCTAAAAAAAAAATATTTATTTTTTATCTTATGTTTTGTCAGTGCGTTTACCAATTTTGTTTCTGAATTGCTGTTTAAACGCATAAAATATTTCCGCGTTATTTTGAATATTCAATTGTGCAATTGTTTTTTTTGTTTTTGCTTTTTTATTATGCAATTCTTATGTTTTTAAATTACTTTAAAAATATTTGAAATTTTATTAAAGGGTTTTCTTTTTATTCTGTACTATTGTAAATTTCTAATTTTTTCAATTTTATAATGCAGGTATTGAATTTGTACATATTGTTTTTAGAATTATTGTTTATGGAAATTGTCTGACAAATTAGGATATGATGAAAGTCTGAAAAAGGAATTTGGTTGGAATACCTACTATGTATGTATGTAATGTACCTATTATGTATTTGAATAATTGATTAAATATTGCGTGGTATGATATTATTGTATATGGAATATAGATTTTAGAATTCAATTTGAATTGAATTTTTTTAAACTTAAAAACTATGCTTATCTTGAATAGTTGATCGAATATCAGATATTTGTTATGTAAGGAGAAGAAGATCTAACTTAATAGTTTATTCTTTGAATAAAAATAAAATGTGTTAAACATACAATGTTTAGTTTTTTAACTATTGTTTAAGCCTAGTCTTGGGCTTACTACAATTTTAAAATACAATTCTGAACAGTCTGAATAGAATACGAAGAAAAATTTATTGATCTTATATAATAAAGTTAATATAAAAATTGGTTTGGTCTAGCTTCAACATCATAGTTTGTCAATATTTTTCCAACTGTTTTACTTTGTTTAATGAATATTCTATAATTTGAATAAAAAGTAATTTATTATTTTTTTTTTATAAAAAAAACTTAAACCTAACCTAAATCTAACTTAAATCTAAACTAGCTCTACTGAAAAAAAGCCCTTAAGCTTGCTAATTTACGAAGATTTTATATATGTTTATATTTTGCTTTTATTCAGGTTACTGCGACGTAAATTACATTATCTAGATTACGTTATTTTTTACACGTCGACAATAGCATTATGTCTACTTCATTGCATAGACAATAAATATAATTAAACTAGTTTTGTAATGACGGAAGCAAAATAAATTCTAGCATTTCTTCCTTCATTACAGTTTTCATTTCAAGTTTCAGAAAAATATGTATTTGCTTACTAATTTATCAATATCATACCTTTATTAGAATTATTAGAATGCTTTTAATTACCACATAAACAGAATATTTGTAGTAAGGTGTAAAATTTTCAATTCCCTAAGGGCTGTTTATTCGATCATTTTAACGAAATCTTATTTGCCATCATTGGAAATTTAAACATATATATTATCCTAAGACCTCAATAATTCTTGACAATCAATATTCTTAGACATTCTATTGTATTCAATTAATAACAAAATAAGCTAGTCAAAACGATAATTTCAATTTAAATTAATATAGGAATACTAAATTCAAATAATATTTTTAATGAAAAAAAAATCTAACTATAAACTTACAATAATTTTATATTTTTACAATCATAGCCGCTGTAATCCACTGTAATATCTCAAATTGTAAAATGAAATTAATTAAGTCATAATAAAAGTAAAAAGTTCTATGGCGCCATCTAAATTTAACATTTGAATGATATGACAATCATTATGAGATGATGTGCAAATGAAACATATAAAATATGACAGCTGACAAATGACAAATGACAGATGACAGATGACAGATGGCAGATGACAGCTGACAAATGATAAATGACAAATGACAAATGACAAATGACAAATGACAAATGACAAATGACAAATGACAAATGACAAATGACAAATGACAAATGACAAATGACAGATGATAGATGACAGATGACAGATGACAGATGACAGATGACAGATTTCAGATGACAGATGACGGATGAAGGATGGCATATAAAAGCAATAAAAAACAAATACTATGTTCATGAACATTACATGATGTTGCAATTTGTATATATATTGTAATTTGTATATGTGTTGGAGTATTCCGTCGAACTTACAAACATCCAGATAAATGCAGAAAATTATATATATATATATATATAATAATAATGACTTATCATAAATAAAAATACTGATTTTTTTCCAAAAAAAGAATGCAAAATTATATTATTTTATCTATGTATTTGTTTTAAAATTTGTAACATAAATTCAATCGGAGTCATCCAGATCCTCTGTTTCTTGAAACACTCCAACTATTATTATCATTTTATTATTAAATCAATTCACACAAAGTTTTATATTTTCTTTAATATGTTCTATGAATTCATCATCAAATATTTCTTATGTATTCTAGAATCAACTGTTCTAGAATCACATGGTTTAAGCCAAATTCCACCTTTATTAACAACAAATTTTTCCAAATCAACTATACTTAAATTCTTCTAAATTAGATGTTGACATGTTAATTTTTTATTTAAAACATCTTTTTCATATAGATTGCTGAGACAGTTTTTCCATCTGTTTATGCTATTTTCGAATACATATATAAATTATAGAATATAGATCATTTATAATATAAACAGCCTCCATAACAATTTCAGAAAATTTCTCAGCTCTTTCAAAATCTCCAATTAAGTCCGAAGCATATGAAAAATCTTATTCTCCGGTAGAATTATGCAACAATGAACCAATCTTTTTAGTATTGATGGAATAATTTTTCCACCCATCAATTAATAAAACTGATTCTAAGCCTTTAATAGCCTTTAGCTGATGTAATATATTTTTTATATACTTAATCAAGCCAGGCAGTTAATAGTGTCTTGAAATGAAACGAATCTACTGCAAAATTATTGTTTATAATTATGATTGACATGGTTTTTATTTTAAAAATATTATTAATAATTATTATACATAATTTTTAAAATAATTTAGGAGTGCTCCGACGGCCCGAAAGACGGGACAGAAGACCTTGAACAAGAATCCAAAAAAAATTTTTTTTATACTTATACTTTTTATGGCTATTGTACTGATGACAAAAATTTATCTTGAAACGTAATGAACATTATTGACATTTTGGTTTTTTGACAATTTTTTTGATCAAGGTCTTTGGTCCCGACTTTCGAACCGTCGGACCAATCCTAAATTTTTATCAAAATTATGTATAATAATTATTAATAACATTTTTTTCAGAAAAAGACAATTTAAATACGTTATGTAGAGTTTCGGATTCCTTGGACCTCGGACCTATTGTCTTCATCACATTAAAGGACTATTGTACTGATGACACAAAAAAAAAAAAAAAAATCAAGGTCTTCGGTCGCGACACTTGGGACGCCGGACCTCTTGTTTTTATAGTCAAACCCCCGCTACTCATTTATTGGAACCCTGTTTTGGCCGAAGGCAAGTAAACGCATACGGCACAGTAATTTTTTTAAATATGCAATTTTGTCCATATGTGATTTTGTCTTATGGAATTTTGTCTTGTGTAATTTTGCCCTATGTAATTTTGTCTTATGGAATTTTGTCCCGACACCAAACTATTGGTATATTGTTACTGTCATTCTGTATAAAATTTTCTTCTATATCTAGGATAGGAAAAGCTTCCAGTGGAATAAATACTGGAGAATTCTGAGGGAGATGTTGTATCGGCGTAGGACCTAATGATCATATCCCAAAAATAGCTGGAATTCCTAGGTTCTCAAAAATATATATCTTTAGTGGCGCATCTTATCCTTTAAGGACGAAAAGGACATTTGAAAGTATCCTTGTTGTTTTGATGTTTTTGTATAAAAACCGTTATATCTGCTGATCTGTTAAATATATATATATTCTTTTATATATTCTAGATAGACAACGGTGTGAAGCATATTTTAGCATTTATTTGATGATGATCGGTGGGGTCGTTATGGAAATATTGTAGTTCAAAGCAGAAAATTTTGGAAAAAAAATACAATCTTTATTTTCTTTCTTGAAAAACCAAATACCTCAAGATTTTACCATAAAACATCTACAATAATTATATACTGTTGGAAAGGTGTCTTTTTCTTCTATAACTCATACATACATATTTTATGTCTACGTCGAATAGTTTAGAAGATAAAAGCATTTATTAAATAAAATTTAATAAAACCATTTTGAACCAAACGGTCTTATTTTGTTAGCGACAAGGGTTATTCTACGCCGTCGATGTAATTTGTGCGATTAACACTGCTTCACAGGTAGATAAACTACTGCATTACCTGTATTTATTATAAATTTAAATAATATTTGAAAATCCATCTAAATTTGAATTTTTGCCACCCATATTAACGGAATGGTGATAGAGCTGAATATGAAGTTGAACTGAACCACTAAAAATGACTTATTACTGAACATCAAGCACTACTATTTTATTTAAATCTACCTTCTCATATTTACACTGTAGGTCTAATGATAATAGAAAACAAACGTAAATTTCAAATTGGATTGATAAGTCTCAATATTCAATGATGATAAATAAATAATCTAAAAAATTGAATACGGTGATAACATTATTAAAAAACAACTGATTACGATGATTGATGATTTACAAAATTAATCTTAAATATACTAAAATTAAATTTTATTTTCAATTATTGTCAATTCCTAAAAAATTAAATTTTTTTTTTTTTGTTTTTTTTTTTTTATAAGTTTTGAATCTTGTGTTTTATTTTTACTCTTGCTTCTTTTGAATAATATTTCTATTATTTTTTTTACTCTTTAAAGTTTGACATTAATTCCAAAAAAAATTTTCATTATATCAATTTCTCAAAACAAAAAAGCACGTGACTTACTCTATTACAAAAATAAAAAATTATTTTCCATTAAAAAACAAACTAGTAAACAAAATATTCAAATATTTAATTTCTAATTTTAAAATGCGTAGCCGAATATAGACATAATATGAAACCCTTGAATTTAAATTGACAACAAATATAATCAATGTACCTGAAAATTTAATTTTATCATTTTTGTAAAATAATATCTACAATTTCATTTCTGATGTATACAACCATCAATACCACCACCCTCAATAGTATCACCACCCATCACCAGCAACAAAAACATGGTTATTCGCCACCACTTAAAATACAAAAAAAAAACTCTTAAATTTCATTCAATTTGTCTAAAGTCAATTTCCAATTTGTCTTTTTTATTTCCCATTTAATTTTTCTTCCGCATCCCCATCGACCTCACCATCCACCATTTTATACCATTGATATCTATAAATTTTTTTTTTCAAAATTATTTCAAGTATTTCAAGTCTATTTATTTAAATTGCATTCAAATTATTTTCTTATTATAAGGTATATAATATTACAAAATAAATAAATAGAAAAAAAAAATAGTCAAAATAATATCCTTAAAGGACATTTCGACATTTACCGATTTCTATTATTCAAAGTAATGTTACTATTTAAAATTCAATAAAAATTCAAAAACAAAAACAAAATATAGAAAAGAAATTCATGTCCCATAAAATCCAATCAAAATATTTTTATTTTTACAAATTTTCTGAACTTATTTTTTTTTTTTTTTTTTTTTTATTTGAAACAGGACACTTTGGTGTTTCCTTATTTTTAAAGAAATGCTTGTTATACCTATTTACTTGTAAAAAAAAATAAAAATTTTTATTTTTATTTATTCATGTTTTTTTTCTTTTTATTATTATTTTTATTTATTCATGTTTTTTTTCTTTTTATTATTATTTTTATTATTTTTAAAAAGGACATACCGGAAAATCAAAATCAAATACCCGTATGACCCCTTGAGCGATATTTTGTTTGACATTTGTTTTATAGTTACATTAATATATACACTAACGATGCCCAGCTCTTTTCTAAATTTTAAGTCTCTTGGGGTGGTGGTATCCTTTAAGTAAATACCCCCAAAATACAAAATATAAGAAAAAAAAAAAATTAAAAAAGAAGAACCAATTTTCATTTTTTTATTTATATTTTTAAAAATTTGGGGATGAGTTATATGGGGTGGAAAATAAGGAATCAAATGTTATCATTTATTTATATATATATATATATATATATATATATATATATATATATATATATATATATATACATAGTTATGTAATAATATAATATGTATCCTTGATTTGAAGCCAATCATGATGGTTATGGTCAATCATTTGTTATCAAAAGGACACGTGCAATTCATGTAAAATTTAAGTAGGTTAAAATTTTGAGTAGAAGAGTAGCATACTCGTATTTGTATAGTAGTAAAGAAGAAAAAAAGTAAAATGTGACAACTATAAAAATCAAATTTTATTAGTTTTAGGTTTTGAAGTTTTAAGATTGTAAAATTTTTCAAATAAACCAAAAAAAAAAAAAAAAAAATTACATTTTTTATGATGCCCTTATTAAAAGAAACGTGTAGATAGTTAATTTGTTTCACTTGAATTATTTATTTGTTGAAATTGAAAATATGGATTTAAGTAATTTGTTTATATACTATGAATGACATTAAATCAATATCATTAATTTGAAACTGTGCTTCTAATTCAGATATTTTTGATTTGTAGAATAGAGTAGGGATTTATTTTGTAATACAGGATACATTGAGCTCACTTGTGTTCTAGTACTGTGGTAGTTCAAAATAATGTTCACTAATTAATTTATGACCATCTATGATGTTCTTTGGCAATGCATAAATTAATTCAACAGCAAAGCAAAATCACTTGTCAGTAGGAGAAATATTTAAAATTAATTTTACTGCATATACTGTGGGCTCTATGTAAAATTGTATTGAGCTGTAAATAGAGATAAACTAAAATTTTATAATCACTGCTATGTAATTTCAAATCACTGTAATTTAGTCAAAATATTCGTGTTCTAATGCAGTTCACAATCAGAGATGGAAAGAGAGTGATTTTCTAGCAATACTGTAGCAACTACGATTGTTACTTTTACATTACGGGAAAAAGCAGTGATAGCTAGTATGATTTAAATATCAAACAAACAGTTTAAAACAATAATTTTTAAAGAGCGATTTTAGTGATTAATGTCGATATCAATGTATTTTGTTGCATCTGATACATTTGAATTTAATTTATACAATAATGCATTAATTAAATATATCCATACATTATCGCTTCTCTATTGGTTCTATTTATTATTATTATTATTATAGCGATTTGTATTGTAACAAAACAAATAAAAATGTTTGTATATGTAGCTACCTCTGTTTCTAACATGTTTTTATATTTATAATCATCATTGTTTTGTGATGTTGTTGTCAGGCTTTCTCAAATTATGTCCGACCATTTCCTCTATCGCATTTCCATGTATATTTGTTTTTGCTTCATTTGTTGTCACACTGTTCTGTTGGAAATGGTTTGTGACCAACGAATATTTAGAATGCGCCGCAGGCATCTATTGCAGTTTCCCGGTGATGTTTACTGAAACTTTCCATGTTTCGCAAGGTATACAATAAAATAGATCTTAGATTAAAGGTTTTATTTTTGTACGCACAAATATGTTATTTGTCTCCATATTTTTTAGAGCGTCCCGAAAACAGTACGGGCTTTGCCTATTCGGGCTTTAATATCCAATTCGGCATCTTCATCTGCTGACACGATACTGCAAAGGTATTTGAAGACACTTCTTGGATTAGCGTTTCTTCATGAAGGATCGGATGTTGTAATATTGCGAATTGGGCGCATGGTTTTGGTTTAAGCTGTATTGAATTTTAGGCTCACACTTTTTCTAGGGTCACACATTTTTTGGCACATATCATTTTTAACTCCATTCGCATGTGACAGTAAAAACATATCGTCGACGTAATTTAAATGCCTGATGCGTTCGAAGGGATGCCCCTGGATATCGTTGCTCTTATTTACATCCACAGTAGTAGTTATTGTGTCATCCATTACTACTAAAAACAATATAGGTGATAAAATACAGCCCTGATACACCTGGAGGCAATTTGACAGCTGTCCTAGATGTAAAACGCAACATGTTGCATCGTTGTAGGATTCCTTAATTATGACTATAATTAAAGTTGTTCCCAAATATACTGGCGGTTTGCTATATCAAAGCCGTTCTCAAAATCTACAAACATGAGATTTAGCGATGCTTTAAATTCAGTCGATTTTTGTTCAATGATTATTCGTAATGTGTTGATGTGATCTACATTCACTCGAATGACCACTGAAAAACCTGCTTGTTGTCTTTTGAACGTAGATTCTATTCTACCTTTAATCCTTTCGAATATTATTCCAGTCGTTCTGATTTTGCTTACAGTTATTTGAATGATTATTGTATAAATTTTTGAATATAGTACTGAGATATAAAAGAGTGAAATAGAAATCTCTATATGAGTGTTATTGAACTATATTTGAAATTAAAAATATTAAAATACAAAGTAAGCAATCACTGTAATTCTTAATATTGAATAGCAGCCTGGGATAGCTATTTTTCAATCACAGTGCAAAAATCACTATGATTCCAAATGTTACCCCATTCCCAGCTGTAAACGATTTTTTTAATTTAAACAAATATTTGTTTAGAAAACTCATTTAATTAACAATCTCGCTAGATATCAAATTTAAATTTGAAATAACGAACTATTGAACAATACGTATTATTATTTTATTTATTGCCTTAATGTATTTGTACAATATGTTATTTTCATATATTTTAATTCTATATTTCAAGAGCTTATATTACTAGAATATTTGCACCTTTGATTTGTAATTATTTAGACTAACCTGACTTAAATATTTAGAATAAATTTAATTTTGCAAAGTACAAAATGGCAAGTAAATCAGATTAGATCAGATCTGTAATCAATTCAGAATTATTATAAATTTCTATATAATAATTCTATATATATATATATATATATAAATATTATACACTTTATAATTTAATATTTTTAACAATTTTCGATGAAAATGCGTAAATTAATTTTATTACAAAGAATGAAATGTATTTATTTACACAATCATAATAAATACCCTACATTGTATAAGCCAATTAAATTTAATATTTTCTAAAATAGAAATTTAAAATAATTTAAATACTTAATTCTAGTGTAAATTTAATTTTTTTTTTTTTTTTTCTTCACAAAATGATCTCCCAATAAACAAAGATAATGAAATAATTCTATAATAATAAAAAAAAAAACAGATAATAAAATTAATTAAATTAAGGTAAAATGACATGAGTGTACCAAGTGTCAAAAATGATTCTATATTATGTTCTTATCAAATTAAATTTATATAGGTATACTCTTAACATTCATCAAGAAACTAAATTTATAGATGGTGGGTGATTATCTAAAGAAAAACAAAATGCTGAAACAAAAATAAATTTTGTTTTTATAATTTACAATACATTTTGAATATAATTTCAATCTAAAAAGAACAAAAACTACAAATATTGATTTTAATTTGGATTTTCATTATACTTTTTTTAATTTTTTTTTTTTTTAACTATAATTATAAACTTCATAATAATTGTTTTTTTTTCATTTTTAAATTTAATTTATTACTATAGTAATCATATAATGATTAAAATCATTCTATTTTAATTTTATTTTATTTTTTTAATAAGATAAGATAACCCCAAAAATATGAAGTAAAAATTTTTAATTTTAATATGAATAAATAAAATAAGAATTATAGGTGTACATCATTTAAAAAAACAAAAAATACCTAGATACGTATTTATTTAAAAATAATTATCACATCATCATCTGATTCCTTTATTTTTTTTTATCACAATAAAGTTAATTTATCTATAGAGATGAAAACATTTCAAATATTAAATTTTGAATTTGATCATGTAATTTGTTTTAATTATTATAATTCAAAACAAGTCTTAATAGCTTATGTCTGATGTTATGAGTAAAATCAATTTTAAGTTAAAAATTCAGACATAGATTTGCTCTAGACTTGGATATAACTCATATATTTGAGGTATTTGGGCAACTCAGTACCGGCCTACAATACCAAAGGTACAAAAGAGAGTCATCAAAATTAGCAATGATGAAGATGTTACACAATACCTAACTTTATTAAGTCATCACCGTCATGTTGGAACGACCAGCCGGTTTTATAAATATCTATTGGGTTATTGCTCTGACTGTTCTATTCTATTCTATTACATTTTATCCTTATTTTTAGTTATTTAAATGGCTTAAATTTTGCTTAAATAAAATAAACAGTTTAAACGTACATTTGAAAAATTTTAAAATGATATCCAAATTTGTAAAAACCCGTTATTAGTTTATAGGTCTCCATACCTGTAAGAATATATATAAAATATTATAAGTTAATTAAGCGATTATGACAAAAATATTTTTATATTATATCGACTTAAGCGATCATGTACCTATACCTTATTATCATATACCTATCAAAAACGTGACTTAAAGTTGTCAGAACCAACCAAAATTTTGACAGGAAATATTATAATTTTTTTTGAATATGGTTGTTATTTTACCTCGATTTTTACTTATGTTGCCACAAAATTATGATGGCTTTAAACGTGCATAGAATTCCCTTTAAGTGTAAATGTACAAAATGGAAACTTCAATAATGTTATTTGCTCTGTCCTGAAGTAACAAAATTAATTTTAGTCTGAAATACAAGATAGAATGAATTAGGTTCATATAGCTAACACACAAGCTGGGAGATTACTTTATGAACGATTATTGATTAAAAAGACTACAGGCGTGTTCGTAGTGGACGAGCCTGCGCAACAAAAAAGATTTTGTGTTCGTAGTTGTATATCATCAAAAATTCTGCGCAGATAAAAAGCAGGCGCTTGTGTTCATAGTAATCGGTGTCGCGTCAGCGTCGGGCAGATTGTGCAGATATTTTAGTGCACCTGCTTTAGAATGATTTTTAAAGTGCATGTTATTTAACATTTAATATTTAGGTAAAAAATATAAATTAATTATTAAAATAAAATAAATGTGCTTATAATAATAATATATAAATATAATAAAATAAATATATTGAAAAAATATATAACAATTTAAATATATTTTAATATATAAGTAATATATATTGAAATATATTAAATATTTAAAAAAAAATATATTTAAAAAAAATATTTATAAAATATATTTAAAAAATATATATAAAATATATTAAAATATATTAAATATATATAAAAATATATAATAATATAATTATAAATAGTATAATATGACTATATAAACGAATTGAGCACATGCACATGCCTCTAAGAGCAAGAATGATGGTTAAAAAAATTTCTGCACGCCTGCGCAGGTTTTTTTGTTCATAGTAACAGAGAAAAAATCTGCAAGACACCGACGCATATTTTACTGCAACTACGAACACGCCTTACATTTTGGTTTATTATTTGTTACAATGAAGGATGATCACCACACCACTATGAACTATTTATAAGCGTTAATAACATTGAAATGGTAAAACAACGTCAAATTCAAATAACACTGAAAAATTAAAATATCCTTATAATTACAGTAACAACTATTTTTGAAATTAATCAACAATATTTATAGTGTATTTACATTATTTTCTTTGTTTTTAATGTAAACACCATTTTTTTTTTTTTTTTTTTAATATTCTTTTAAAGATATCTTTGATATGAATATTATTAAATAAACAATAATTAAAATATTTTTAATGATAAATTTTTTAAGAATTAAATTGTTCATATGACTATAAATAAATCCATCTTTTCATTATATATCAAAACAAAGAATATACATACAATTAAAATTATTATTCATCTTTAAGAGGGTGATCTAATGTATCAAGTTTGGAGAGAGAATCTAACTGTAGTTAAATTAAATTTTTTTCTATAAAATTACTGTTATTAATTGAAGTGTTACAATAACATATTTAATAAAAATATTTCAATGTTTTTGTTAGCATTATAGCATATAGGTACTCTCAGGCGGTGATTATGATTTAAGTGTGTTAGAGCGTGTACCGTGTAAACGTGTTGTTACGGTTATAACTTGAACGTGTACAAGCATGTAAATATACATAAATCATATATGTATTTGCCATTATTTGTATTTGAAGATACTATTTGAATATCATCAGATAAAGTTCTATTTTCAGTAGCCATTGATTCAAAATAATAAAAATGGCATTGTTTTTGAATTTCAAGTCTATTCTGATTAGAAAATATTTATTTCAAATCCAAAAATTATTTGACAACTGTAAAACTAAAACACATATATATGCCCAAATGAAAAATGATGGCGGAAGTTTTCATGGATATTATCGAATGGCTTTTAAAGAATGAGATTAACGGTATAGAAGAAAATTCGGCAAATATAGTTATTCTAGCAATTTATTTGCATATCTAATTCCTGCTGAAATACTTCCCGTTTGTTTATCTCGACTACTATACTCTTTTGATTGATGAAGCATTCCACAACGTCTTACACTTCAAAACTTCACTTATTAAAATTTAATTGCCTATTTAGACCATTTTTTTTTAAAATAAAGAAACATTTATAAAAAGAATCACTTTGTAATATGGATTTATGTTGAGCCACAAATTTCAGAGCGTGTGTATATTTAAATCTATATGATATACACACACAACACGCTCTTACTCGTTTACTCTCACGCGAAAAAAAATGTGCTACTCTTAACCCCAACTAAATATATCAATTTAACTAAACCCTCGCGCGAGCAAAACGCTACACGCTAAAACGCAACACGCTTAAATTATAAGCCACTGCTTTATACAAATTTTAAATATATAGTATTTCTTAGGAGTTCAATACGAAATTATTCTAATCTTAAAGTTGAACCCTAAAGAAGTGTGCAATTAGAAGACAAAATACGCACATCTCTGTGAAAAGCTAATTCATACCTGTATCTGTCAAATTAAAAGGAATGGAACAATAATTTTAAATGTTGGTTTACGATTTTATGTTAAATTACAATATTCAGGTTCATTAAAATACATACAACAGCGTATCATGCTGAAAAAACAATCACGGCGAATGAAGAGTGACGAATCACCAAATTTCACGCTTAGAGACACAATCACGACGAACTATTCGCTTTTTTGACAGACTTCAAAACTAACAAAAACAAAACAAAATAAATAAATTGTCGTTATTATTTAAGTCGAAATAATTTGGTTTGAATAATTATTTTTAAAAATAATTATTCAAACCAAATTATTTCATGGTAAAATGGATATCTTTCATCTGGAAGTTGGACAAATGAAAGTGATGTGAGTGTGAGAAACGAAGTTGAATAAATCATTTTGAAGCAATTCCTAGACCGATCGAAATCGATGTTCTAAGATGCAATCCAAAATGTTCAAAATATCACTAGCCAATCAAAATCTTGTTCAAAAAATATCATTTTTAATTACTTACACAATCCATTTTTCTTATTGATAAAATTTTTGTGTTTTTGAAATTTCAAAATTTGTTTATAAAAAAAAATGGGGGAAACATTTTTATTTGAATTTAAATTTTAAAAATGTAAAATATTTTGAACTGACAACAACAAAAACAAACAAATGACATCAAGTAAAGCCAATTTATGTTTTTATCAGTGAATGTCATTCGCATTCGTCTCATGTATTTGAAAAAAATTTGTCATTTGTCGTGATTGTGTTTGCAGCATCACACAGTGAAAGTACATGCTATAATAAAATAAAATTTGAAATACAGAAAAAACACAGTGTGGCGAGTTAAGTCTGTTTAACGAATTTCAGTAATAGAATTTGAATGATACTACAGTCTGTTATAATTTAGAAAACATTAAAAATACTGATACACAACCAATTTATTTTCGTTAACACTATTATCCAATAATACGACTAGTTGGAAGGCGTGCACCAATAAAAAACGATTTAGAATAAATTTTTCTTAAAAATAGTTTTTTTTTTCATTTTAGATGACCAACAGATGATGTAAATCCTGAGCCACACTCAACAGCGGCCTTCATTTTTACCGGTCATGTGCGGCTTCACTCCAGTTGAAGTATATATACACAGTATATATTCAAAATTATACATAATTTGAAAATATATCAAACATTTTATTATCTAAGCATTGGATCAAGTAAATATAAAAAAATAATCAATATTGGATAAAATAAGCAAATAGTTTTAACTTTTGCGTAAATTTAACTGAAACCGACGACATGATTATTAACAAATTATCGATTGTATGAACTTATTGTTACTTTCTTTCAAACAAATTTTTAACTATAACAGAATTGTGACTACAAAGGTTTTTGACTATAAACGAATTAAAATACATCGATCTACTACGTTGAGAGTAATGGGATTTTATTATGTTAAGTTCATTATATATATATATATATATATTCAATAATCAAGTGATTCAGAAAACAACAACAAATATACCAAAACAAATATTTCTTTTTATATAAAATCGCGTACCTGAAAGAACTGCTTCTGTGCAATTGCACAGGGGATTCACTAGTTGTAATAAAATAATGAGAAAACAAAGAAATTTTGAATGTTACTGACATATTTTGTACGTTATATTTCGCATTTAATTCATTCAAAATATTTCTACTGGTCATAGGGACATTTGTCTTTCCTTAATACTAGTCCAAGCTGTAAATTATAGGTTTTATGTATGAATTAACGTATATAAAGTTATCATTTGAAAAATAATATTCAGCTAAACTTTAAAAATAAAAACGATTTTATATAATATCTCTATCATAGTTTAAATACATAGGTAAAATTTAGGTTAATTGTCAAAATATGTCTTCACTACCATACCAAAATTTTGCCAACGGTTAAATAGAAAATTCATCCTACTTTATTGTATTATCAATAATTTTGTATTCATATAAAATATAGGTACAACTAAAAACCCCTGTTTATTATGATTTAAGTTAAAGCCAAATTTAACGTTTTTAACAGAACAGGGAGTCTACCGCGTATTCCGATTGTAATCACAGAACAGGTAGTCTACCGCGATACTATTTAATACAAAATTCGAGTTAAAATAAGTTTGACATACTACTTTCGAATATGTTGTAACACATTTTATTCGAATGGTTTTTTGTTATCGAATGGAGGTAAAACTCTGCTTTTGTTTTAAAATTAAGTGAGTTATTTAAAAATATAATTATACTAAATATTACAATAATAACTAATAATATAAAAAAAACTACATTTATATTTAATTTAGTATTTAAAAAAATTTATATTATTTCATATTTGTATTTTGTATAGATTAGGTTTAAACAAAAATCAACACCATCTCAATTGAAAATAATTATGGAGTTTCAAATCGAAATACAAATACAATAAAATTGATATAATTTAAAAAATAAAAAATAATACTTTTCAAAATAATAAACACACATTTTCGAATAAATTTACAGTAATAAAGTATGCAAAGACAATACTTACAATTAGAAATTCCGAAACTTACGTTAGCAACTTAAATAACGTTTATTTCACACTTATTTAATTTTTCACGTTGTATGTTTTTTTTTAAATTATTGAACATTTTTTTATAAATAACAATTAAAAAGAAATTTATATTAAATATAAAAAAAAACTTTAACAAACAACAATTTATGCATATCAGCAATTAATGTCCGAATACCACATACGTGTATAGTGTAATTATAGTGATGTACTAAACTTCCTACATTTAAAACATTTAAAATAAAATTGATTACAGTTAAATTTTACTCTTAAAGAGAATTTAGATGTAGGTATATATATAGAACTTGCTTATGTATATTGATGGTACACTTTTTTGTGTAATTTTAAATGGCTTTAAGATTAAATATGGATTGAATTATTTTTTTTTCCTCATTACATTTAGAGTGTAATGTGTAATGTCAGCATTGTGTATTGATGTTAATCAATACATTTTGTTTAGGTCTATATAAAAAATTGCATTAGGTATAAAGTAGGAAGATTTGGGTGGGGTAGTTTTTTTTATTATTTTTTTTATTTTCGCTCATTTTTGGTGAATATAATTTTTATTGTATTATGAGTATAATTTCGAGTTGAATTGTTGACAACTAACTCTATTATAATATATGATAACAAAATATTTTTGTCCTTACAAAAAAAAATATATCTCATTCCCTAAAAATATTATCATTAAGATCACCCCAAATTAGAAACGAAAACAAAATCTACAATCAAACAATCAAAAAAAAAAAAAAAACAAAATCCCCATTAGAACAGGTAACACTATTAAACAATGAAAGACCTTTAATATAGCAAGTGATCTAATCAAGTTAATAAGTCTAAATCACTAAATTAAAATTAATTATTTAATTTTGTATTTTTTTGTTTTTGGTATTTATCAACATAAAATGTTGACAAATTTGAACAACAAGAACAAAAACAAAAAAAAAATGATACTTGAAACAACATTGAACAAATTAACATTGTAATACCCTATCTATGCCATGTATTACAAAGCAATACAAAAATAAGCAAATAAACAAACAAAAAAAAAAAAAAAACAAATAAACATACTTGGTAAAATGTTTATTAGTCATAAAATATTAAAATATCATAATCAAGGTGTACTACAATAAATAAATAAATAACCACCAGTATAAATTACCATTTAAGGTAAGCAAATGATAAAAAATTGAATTTTTTTAATTTAATTTTTTTTTTTTTTTTTTTTTTTCAAAGATAAAGGAAGTTTTTGTTTTTTTGTTTTTTTTTTTTAAGAAAAAATTTTATTTGTATAATATTTTATTTATACAATTAATGTTAACATTCAAAATGGTCTCCATCCTATATAACGATAATGAATAATAATAATAATACAGCACCTACCTCTATACACTTGTCCAATTGTTTTTTTTTTTGGATAGTGTAGAACAATAGAGCATAGAAAATAGAAAAATATTTATTTATTTGGAATTTAAGAAAATTTTAGTAAATATTGTCAGTTGATAAAATTTGATTTTATAATTTATTATAATTATGATTTAATGGTATTAAATCTAAATCAAATAATTTTTTTGTTTTATGGTGTTTTTCTATAAATGTCAGGTGTCAAATGTAATTCAGAGTTTTAAAACTTAGATTCTAATATTGTTGAGGATTGTGAAAAATAAGCCTTGAATTGATTGGGAATGACTTTTTTCCGTTAAAGTTGATGAGCTCATGTAACTGTTATGTAATTGTTACCCCTGATATCAAAAACATAGTTATATTTAAAATTTAGAATAGGTTGAAGGATACAATCCTACTACAGGAATTTATCACATTGCCCCTAGATGAATATTATATTCTGATAATGTAACTGTTACCCCTGATGCCAATAAAATAGATATATTTAAAATTTAGAATAGGTTGAAGGGTGTAATCCTCATATAAGAATTTATCATATTGCCCCGAGATGAGTTTTATATTTTCAAAAAATACTTTCGGGTTAATAAGGAAATAAAATACTGCGGAAGTAATGAAATTTGATATTCATTACTCTTCGGATACCAATGACTTTATATAGAATTATGATATATTATATTACATACAATTTTTGATATCGATATCGGAAGCTAATTAAAAAAAACCACATACATACAAATAAAATACTACCCAGGGCTATACAATGGCAAACCAATATAAATTAAATTAATTCGATTCATGCAAATTATGTAAACAAAAGATTGACAAGAAAAATAATGCAATATACTTTCCGACTGCTAATAAAGCCAGTTTTTTGGTCTAAGAGCAATGACACACATCACAGCGATTTTTGTTGACCCTAAATATCGTTCTATAATATAATCCGCATAGATAAAAGCAAAATATGTGTTCGCAACCTCCAGACGATTTTTTCTACCGACTCAACAAATACTTTTTTCATTGCTCACAATATTTTTATTATCGACAGGTTACTAACCCTTAATGCTGCACTGAAGAACACTTGTGAAACAGAAAATAAAAAATAAACAATAACAAATGTAGAGTAGAGACTTATTGTCTAAATAAGCAAATACCTCTTATCCTTAAATACCTAGTCATAACTAACAAAAACGCTTATTTTTTACATCCAAGAACCGTAATTAATTTTTTTATTTTTTTTATAAACAGCCACGCGCTATGATAGAACCTGTAATACTTACGTACCGCTTGGCTGGGATAGAGAAGGAAGAAGAAGAAGGAAAATGTGATACAAATTAACCGGTAGTGCAAGCAAAAAAAGGGTTAATATTTGAGTTGAACCGCTGGAAATTATAACTAGCTGTTCTGTTATTATTTGATTGTGGAAACATGTTGGGGGGGATGTGATTCCACATTCGCAACACTCGGACTATAAATGAATTCTCATAACCATTCTTTTGCCATTTTGGGATTTTTACTGTGTACGGGTAGGCATTTACCGCTTCTCTTGTTTTGTTGCATTGTACCGCTCCGCGTTGGAGTTGATTGACAAATATTAAATTTTACCGTTAAAACCAGCATAGAAATTATTTACCGTTAAAACCAGCATAGAAATTATTTAGAAATTTGAAAGCCAATAAGTATACGGAAAGCAAAATGCGCGATCTAATTTAACGCACAGGGTGGTTCTAGTACTAAATTTATTTGGAGAGTTAAAATGAGAGAGCGATTCATCAAAAATAACCTACAACAACAAATAGGTCACTCGATTGATGATATGAAAAAGTCACAATTAAATGTTAATTTGCTTTCCAGAACCAACTGCAATGGCCACTTCTACCTATCTACATAAAAGCCAAAAAAGAAATGCTTATTTACTAGATTGCAATAATATAAGGACGCAAAGTAGTGGATTGATATTATCTACCAAGTATAGTTAAACTGAAACAGGACTAATTGAGATAAATTTTTAATTTTAAATTTGAATTTTAGATTATAAAAGCAAAAGACAAACGTGATAAAATTACAACATACGGTAATGATCAAAAAAACGTGTATCAGTCCATCAAAAATGTTGATCTTAAATGAGAGAAAGCTTAACCAGTTAAATGAGGTAATTGGTAATTGATAATGTAGCTATATTTGATGAAGCTAGTATAGGGAACAGTTTGAATAAATGCTTTGTAGACAGCACCATAGACATTCATAACAGTTGTCATAATATACAATATCAGAATACAGTTCCCCAAATTGCAAACACATTTTCATTTGAAACTATAGACGAAAATAAGAGGTACTCTTAAAAACCTAATAAACAACAGAAACTCCATAGGGATCAATAAAAAGATAATGGAAAGATCTTTCGACATATTTGGGCCAAGTTTGATCGACAATATTAACAAATCATTTTCCCGGAGAAATGGATGCGTTATTATCCCAGTACCAAAAATTAAAAATTCTAAACGATGTGAAGATATGCGCTCAATCAATATGATGTCAATTGACGAACAATTCGAGAAATATATTGATTCAAACAATATTATTGCAATGGAACAGTCAGGCTTTCGTAAAAAATATTCCAGCGAGACTGACTAATTAAAACTGGCTGAAGCTGCATATTACGTCATATCAGTATTTCTAGACCTAAAATGTGCATTTGAAACGCTAGATAAAAGCTTACTATTGTCAAAATTCAAAAGATGTGTACGGGATCAGAAACAATTAGCTAAACTGGTTTCAAACTTATTTATTAGGAATAAAGCAGGTTACAAAAGTTTATAATTTTTTATCTAAACAAAAAGATATTAAATTAAGTGTTCAACAGCGATCAGTTTTGGGCGTTATAATGTTCCAGTTATACATTAATGATATTGGGGGTATTCATAAATTTTGCGGTATAGTCATGTTCGCTGATGGTTGTTTAGTATATATATTAGTGGCAGTAATATTGAAAATTTAGTTCGAAATCTAAACACAGAACTGCGAAATACAACATAATTGGCTTTGTATGAACAAGTTAAAGCTCAATGTCACTAAAATAAAATTTATGTATATCAATATTTGATCTGTAGCTTCTAATATTCCTGAAGTTCATATTAATAATGAGACCATTGAACCTGTTACGAGTATTTAGTATTTAGGTGCTATAGTTGATAGGAAATTGAATTTTCGCGAACACTTAGACTACACATGCGGAAAAATTTATTTAAAAAAACGGCTTTCTAGGCCGCATTCGACGCAGTATTTCATTTGCGATGGTAAAAATGGTGCATAATGCGCTTATATTGCCTCAATATGGTTATTGCGCAATAATCATATTTTCAGTGTCAACTGAACACTTAAAAAGGATGCAAAAGGTTCAAAATAAGGGCTTGAAAAAAAAAATGCTTTCCAGCATACGATGGACACACAAAACCATTTTAAATCACTAAAACCATGTTTAAAATCACTGTCTCAAAAAAAATATTCTGTATACTACATTTTTCAATTGGATAGTTAAATAAATTTCCATCAAAAATGTTATATACCTATTACAATTTACTATTCACTATTCACTATTCACTATTCACTATTCACTATTCACTACTCACTATTCACTATTCACTATTCACTGTTCACTATTCACTATTCACTATTCACTATTCACTATTCACTATTCACTATTCACTATTCACTGTTCACTATTCACTATTCACTCTTCCCCTCTATTCACTATTCCATTCACTTCCCCACTATTCACTCTTCCCCATTCACTCTTAAATAATGAATTTGACTATTAACAGAAAAAAAAAGAAGAAAATAAAAGGCAAAACAATAAAAATAAAAAAAAAAAGACAAAAACCAAAATGTCGCGGTTCTCTGATAAAAATTATAAAATGATTATTAAATACACCTTACATCCTATAAACTGTTACATAATAATTATATTATATTTGTATAGGTTTCCTGTGTCTAATAATTATTTAAAAAAAAAAAAAAAAAAAAAAAAAATTGGTGTAAATATTTACAGCGGATATTTTTCGTTTACAAATAACCACAGAAAAATATGTTTTCAACTGAATTTCGTTGTTATTAAAAATATACCGACAAATGTTCTAACGTCCAAATAAAACAAAAACAACAATACATATGTATTTTGTTAATCGGTAAAATCACTAAAGTCATATTGTTATTCGAAAACAATAAATTTAGATTATTTTTATTTTTATTATTATTATTTTAACAATGCAAGTAATTCATTATTGCACACTCTCTAGCATAGATACAAAATTTAATTTTTAAAAATCAAAATTGTGTACATACAAATATTTGATTTGTAAATAAGGATATTGTTAAACATCTTAAAAAAGGATATTATATACATAATGTTTACATGATGTAAGGTGCGGTATTATTATTTTATTTTATTTTTTTATGTTTTATAGAAATTCGAAAAATATAACCACAGTTAATTTATTTATTTGAAATAATAGAAAAAAAAAATTAATACAAATAATTTGGCGGTTTTTATGTATTGTTTTGTTTTGTTAAATGCACCGGTATCCGTTTGTTACAATTTTAAGTCATTTTTAAATTCGTTCTGTTGATTTTTTTTTAATGAATTACGAAAATAAATAATAAGGCACTTCCTAGAACTACATTTTTTTATTTATTTATTTATTTATATTAAAATTTATTACAACAATTAAAATTCTAATAAATTATTTTTTTTATTAGGCTTTATCGGCTTATTTAGGACTTATTTGTTTGTTTTTTTAAATTATTTATACATTTGGCTTATTTATTCACTTATTTTATTTGCATTTTATTTCTTAATTTCTACATTATTACATTTAGTCAATAATTTTAAATCATGATTTGTCATTCAAAAGTTCCGTTTGTCATTTTTACTATACCTGCAGTTTATGTTAATTTTGTTTTTGCAGTTTTGTTATGATTTGTTATAATAATTTTTTTCTGTATTGATTATATAAGGTTTTTGTTATTGTGTTGTTTTATTTTATTTTAAATTTGTTTATACATTTTTATACACATTTTTTATTTTCTCAGTGTTTAGTTATAATTATTATAAAATATGATGATATTAATTATTATTCAGTTATAATGAAGACATGACTAAGTCTAAACTTTAAAATGTCAACAATATATTTCAATCTATTCCAACAATGAAATCAACGTACTCTGCCAGATGGCCAGATGGCCAGATGGCTGAATAAATATAAGTGACATAATTGAATAAATAGATTATACATAAAATTTGAGCTATAGTTCATACCGTGAATTAGCTCAAATTTTTTAATTTATCCAGCTCACATTAACTCATGTTTTGAGCTAAATCGTACATTAATTGATAATGTTAAATTAAACTGGTTGAAAATAAATTTGAGTGTTGAGCATGAGTTGAGCTTAATTCATATAGGGTTATATAGGCATTAGGAAGCGTCTAATCTCAAAAATTAGACGCCGGATTGTAATAAATCACAAGTCATGTGTTAATATTATTATGTAGTATACAAATTTAAATCTGAACAACTGTAGATATTCGAAATGCATAAACTGTCGAATATTGCTTAACAGCATTATGAAAAGCAGACGCCCATTACAAACGACAGCTTGCACAATATTGCTAAACGGTGATATCAATAGATTATCATTCAGTGGGTGATAGTAACCATCACCGTTAGTAACTAATGTTAGTAAGAGATAAAATAGCTAACATATTATAATACTGTTTGTAGAATGCTAAAAAGAAAATAGATAAATTCAAATGCAGAAAGAAAGTAGAAAAAGAATAAATATCAGTTACAATAAATATTTATAAGCTTTACAGATTTATATTTGTTTGCTTGTTTTTTACGGTTAGTATATTAAAATAAACTGATCGAGTTAGCACTTCGTATTTTAGACACAGGTTCAAATTTACCGTAGTCAGTATAATGATGGTTAGAAATACTAAACAGGTTAACGCAAAATATTGAACCTAATTTTGACCGATTCGCTATCCCCAATTATAATCCGGAGAAGTAAAATTTCTTTTAACCTTACTTTCTAACTAAAAAATCTCAAGAAATACCCTGCTGAGAGATTGTTCCACTTGTAATCGATTTATGTAGCCAAAAGTGCTCAACTAACACCGTATTGAAGACAATTTTACTTAAAAGCCATTTTACATTACCTTTTGTTCCAAATTTTTTCTAAATTTCATTATTTCAATAACTAATTATTGTTTCAAAAGCCTCATTTTTATATACAAAAAATCTACGCCTGTAATAATATTCTTTATTTAACATTTAAAATTATGTAGTTATGTATTGTAAAGGGAAATACATAAAATAAACAACTTGTAGACAACATTTAAAAAACTTTTTCAATAAAAAGTAAATACAAAACAAAAACACAAAAAAAAAATTCTCTAGAATTAAATTTTTCTAAGTCTAGAAATATCTCTAAATTTATTTTTATCACGAACACAAGCATCACCACAATATCGCACCCAGTAAAAATTTACTTTTTTTTTTTGCTTTTGTTTTTAAAATAAAAAATAGCACATAATAAAAATTAAAACAGATATGAACTATTAATATAATTGAATACTGTTAACTATAGGTTTAATTATTACCTGAAAATTAGAGATTTTATTGAAATGTTCAGATTAGTCCTGGAAAAAAATTTCAAATGAAAAAATTGTCTCAAACAATCACAAAAACATTAAAAAACAGTGTTGAGTACAAAATTTCAATCCAAAAATCTACATCCAAATACCTCATTCCAAAATATTCAAGACAAAATCGATAAAAACATGATCTGCAAAGGCAAAAATCCACAAAGACGAAACCCTGAATATATAGGATATTTCCTTTTTTTTTGCTTGTTCTAAAATGACACTAGAAGATACCAGTTTCGTTTTTAATGTTACCAGTTTCATCCCCTATATATCATTCCTAATGACCCGTAAAATAATTTAACCAATATACTGAAGAAGTTAATAAAGATTAAAAATGTCAAATAAAATAGTTAAGAAATTTATTAGAAATAGAATAGTATATACTACACTTAAGAGAAGTATTTCAAGTGAGCTGTAAAACATTATCAATGGCATATGAAGAAAAAGAAGGTGCCCATCAACTATGTATCTATTCTATTGTCTTAGAAGTCTTACATGAATTGTGAATATATTATATCTTATAATATATACTAATTTCGTTTTAGTATCGTCTGAAGCCTTAGCTAGCAAAATTTTATGCATTGGCATTTATAAAAAATAAATACTTTATACATATATATTTTATATATACTAATTTTGTTTTGCAGTCTGAAGCTTTAGTTACTTATACATTTATATTTTATATTATGTTAATTTTATTTTGTTATCTGAAGCCTTACCTACCAATGGAAATCAAATTCTTTATACATATATTTTATGTATATGTTAACTTTATTTTGTTGTCTGAAACCTTAGTTACCAAATATTAAATATTAGAAAACAAATTCTTTATATTTATATATTTTATATATACAAATTTTGTTTTGCAGTCTGAAGCCTCTACTACTTATATATTAATATGCGTAAGAACCAAATTCTATTTATATATAATATTTTATATTATGTTAATTTTATTTTGTTGTCCGAAGCCTTAGCTACCAATAGAAAACAAATTCTTTATACATATATTTTATATATACTAATTTTCTTTTGCTGTCTGAAGCCTTAGCTACTTATATACATTAATATGCGTAAGAACCAAATTCTTTATATATATAATATCTTATATTGTGTTAATTTTATTTTGTTGTCTGAAGCCTTAACTGCCAAATATTATGCATTCATAGAAAGCAGATTTTTCGTACATATATTCATCTGCTCGTATTCATATACATTATATAATAATAGATCATCATATATACATTATAAAAGTGTAAAGACATCCGTTTGAGCACCTGCTTCTATATTGAACTGATGAGAGTGTTGCCGAATTCTACTAAATTGATCACAGTAGACTATTTTTTTGTGAGTCCATGTTGATTTAATGAATTACAACATCAGTTGTAAATTGAATCATAGACAATTAATTGAAATAATTTCGGAGTACAAGATAATTTAGTAATTGATCGATAATTTAATATTAGATTTTTGGAATCTTTTTTCTGAATCTGTTTTGTGGGTCTAACGAAAGAGCTTTTCCAATTGTGAATGATAAACTAAAAAAGTAATGATAATAGAAACATCAAGGACTCTGCCTAAACAATTTTTTAGTATAATTTCTGGCAAATAGTCTTTTATTCTAGATACTAAGAAATCAATTAAAGGGATTGGAAATACCTGTATAGAATTTAATATGTGATTGAAATCATCTAAATCAGCTTGAAACATACTATTAGTGTAGGGGCTGGGAAAAAATTATTTAAAGAGTTAATTGACCCATTCAGAAGAAAATCTGGGGTCCAGAGAACACCTCCAGCAGGGTCTCAAAATATCTACGAAAACATGTCCCAAAAAGACAGATATAGAAACCCCGACGAGGGTAATAATAACGAAAAGGCACTTGAGGCAAAAAATAATCAACTTAATGCCAGAGTTACAGAATTAGAAATCTTATGCAGGGAATTGAAAAATGAACTCTGCATAATTAAAGAAGAAAATGTGAAACTAAAAAATTCACAAAACATGTCTACTAAAAAAGTAGTACTAAAAACTGCTGAAGAATTTCATACAGATGATGAAGAACTAGCTCGAGAAACCGACTGGATCTTTAAAACAAAAAGAATCTGTAAAAAAAGAAAAGCAGAAAAATCACCTACTTTAAGCCCAGAAAATGTTGCGGACAAAGTAGAGAAAAATGTGCAAATAAATGAAGTTGCGAAATGTAAAAGTAAAAGAAAAGGTAAACCTCCTCCAGTTATACTTAGTAATGTAGTGGAATACCCTCAAATAAACAAAAAATTAAAAGAAAGCAATATTAAATATAAAGTTAATATGCTTAACAATAAACAACTAAAAATTAATGTTGAAGAAGAAAAAGAATATAGAGAGTTGACTAAGGCAATAAATGAAGCCAATATTGAATGGCACACTTATGAAAATAAGAGCACCAGGCCTATTAAAGTAATGGTTAGGTATTTACATCCGTCATGCCAACCTGAAGATATAAAAAATGAATTGAAAGATAGAGGCTTCAAAATTTTAGAAGTCACAAATAAAATAATAAAGAAAAAGGAAAATAACAAAGAATCTACGGTACGTCTTCCTCTCTTTATGCTAACATTCGAAAACTCCGAAGATATAAACAAAATATTCAAAATTGAATTTATCCAGCACATGAGGGTTAAAATGGAGGCTATTCGTAAAACGACTACCATTCCTCAATGTAAGAGATGCCAAAGATTTGGCCATACACAAAAGTTTTGCCAGCGTCTAGCTCAGTGTGTTAAATGTGCTGGTCCCCACTTAACAATTTCTTGCAAAGAAAAAAAAAATATTAAGCCTAAATGTGCTAATTGCCTTGAGGCACACCCAGCGAGTTATCGTGGTTGCCAGGTGGCTAGAGAGTTGCAAAAAAGAAAGAAGTTACAAAAAAATGCCCCAAAACAAATGCAACATAGACAAGAAAAACAAAAGACAAAACCTAGGCAACCTATTGCACAGAAACAGAATTGCATTGAAACTTCAGAGAAACCTAAAACTTTTACGTCGAAAAAAGTCGTAGAAGGCTTATCATATTCACAGGTAACACAAAATAACCTAAGTCAAAAAAGAAACCCGAAAGAACAAAATAAAGTTTCTACACAAAAGTTGACTGAAAATACCATTATGCAGATGATGCAAAATATGATAAAAACAATGAATGAAATCTCAACAAGACTATGCACATTAGAAAACAAACATAATGAAATATATATGTATACACCAAAAAATAAATCCGCAAGGCATGGTTAAGAACGCACTTCGTATAGTCACGTGGAATGCCAATGGTATTCTGAACAAGAAAAATAATTTGGAAATTCTATTGAGAACACAAAATATTGATGTATGTCTCTTGACAGAAACACATATGACAGATAAGTCATCGCTTAAAATAAATGACTATACATGCTACAGCGCAAACCATCCGAGTAATACACCCAGAGGTGGTAGCTCAATTTTAATAAAGAAAGATATTAAGCACCACGAGGAACTTAGTCTAGAAATAGATGAATTCCAACTAATCGTGCTACGAATTATGTCTGTTAAACAAAGCCTTTGTGTCGGTGCATTATACTGTCCACCCAAATACAACATAAAGAATAACATGTTTGAAGAAATTCTTAAACTACTTGGCGATAGATTTATCCTGGGAGGTGACTACAACGCCAAGCACATAGATTGGGGGTCTAGAGTAACCTCTACGAGAGGAAGAGAGCTAAGAAAAGCTATAAAAGAAAAAGGCTGCATTTACCAATCTACCGGTAAGCCAACATATTGGCCAACTGATAGAAATAAAACTCCTGATCTGCTTGATTTTTATATAACAAAAAAAATTTCACCCAATTATATTAAGCTAGAAGATAACCATGATTTGGACTCAGATCACTCTGCAGTCATACTAAATCTATATGAAAAGGTTATTAAGAAACAGTCGAAACCTCTGCTAACGAACAAGACAACTGACTGGGCTAGCTTTAAACAAGAAATAGAAAACAAAATAAACATAAAAACAAAACTAAGATCCAAATGTGATATAGGTTCTGAAGTAGAAAATTTTATTAAAATTATTCAAAATGCTGGATGGAATAATACAAAAAATTGTGAATATAAATCGGTAGGATTCAACTACCCTAGAGAAATATTAAATATGATAAAAATAAAAAGAAGAGCTAGACGCAGATGGCAACAATCGCGTGATCCGGCAGACAAAACTCTGCTAAATAGGTTAACTCAGAATCTTAAAAGAAAAATTAAAGATCTTAAAAATGAAAATTATATATAAAAAATTTATCAGCTAAAAGAGAAAATAACTACTCGTTGTGGAAAGCAACAAAGAGTACAAAAACCTCGATCTCCCAAATCCCGCCAATCAGAATGAAAAGCGGTGAATGGGCGAGAGATAATAAAAATAAAGCTGAAACATTCGCAGATCATCTTGAAGAAATTTTTTGTCCAGACGAGACAGAGTCGGATGATCTTACTGAAGAAAATAATAATTGGCAAGAAAATGTTATATCACCATTTTCAGAGAGTGAAATAGTTGAACAAATTAAAAAAACTCAGAGATAAAAAAGCTCCAGGTTTTGATCTAATTACATCGGAAGTCCTGAAAGAACTTCCGAAAAAAGCTATAACAATGCTAACACGCATTATGAACGCTGCTATAAGAATAAGGTATGTGTCGAATATTTGGAAAATAGCAGAGATAATTATGATACCAAAGCCAGGTAAGCCCATAAATGAGGTCAAATCCTACAGACCAATATCATTACTACCAATAGTATCAAAATTATTTGAAAAACTATTATTGATTCGAATGAGACCGATCATAGAAAATAGTAATCTGATTCCAAATTATCAATTTGGCTTTAGATCTAAGCACTCGACAATCGATCAAATTCATAGAATAACAGACATAATAGAAAAAGCTTTAGAGGAAAAGAAAGTATGCTCTACCATATTTCTAGATGTAGCCCAAGCTTTTGATAAAGTATGGCATCGAGGCTTAATAAATAAACTAAACAATATGTTACCTAAACAATACGTAGATATACTCTCATCATATCTAGAAAACAGACTATTCAGAATAAAACAAGACGAAGAGTATTCTACTATTAGAGATATTAAAACGGGTGTGCCTCAAGGTAGTATTCTGGGTCCCATACTGTATTTGCTCTACACCAATGATTTACCAGAAATGGAAAATATAACTGTAGCTACATTCGCTGACGATACTGCGTTGATGGCAGTAGGATCAAATATTGACGAGGCTACAATTAAATTGCAAAGAGCAAGCGACAAGCTATACCTCTGGACAAAGAAATGGAAAATTAAACTCAATGAGTTAAAATCAGTACATGTAAATTTTACAAATAAAAAATTAGAAAATCAACCACCATTGGTAAATCTGAATGGGGTCAATATACCCCAAGAAAACAATGCTAAATACCTAGGAATGACATTAGATGTCAAACTTAGATGGAAAGAGCACGTTAAAAAGAAAAAATTTGAGCTTGAAAATAAGTATAGAGAAATGTACTGGCTCTTAGGTCGTAATTCTAAATTACCTATACATAACAAGATTTTGTTATATAATCAGATACTCAAACCAATATGGTTGTACGGCATACAAATATGGGGATGTGCCAAACAAACACATGTACTTTGTATACAAAAATTCCAAAATAAAGTCTTGCGCAACATGGTAAATGCCCCCTGGTATGTTCGCAACAGTGATTTGCACAGAGATCTAGAAATTCCTTGCATAGAAAATGAAATAAAAAGATATGCAACAAAGCATATAGCTCGTCTGGAGGGACATGTTAACGTTGAGGCCACTCAATTGCTAGATAATCAAAATGATGTCAGAAGGCTTAAAAGAACTAAGCCACTAGATTTAATACGATAGAATTTCGTAAAATTTTTCTTTAAGAAAATCAAAATAGCAATAAATTAATGGTTAGTCCGTTGGACTAGTATTAATGGGAGGGGTGTGGTTTAGTCAGTAAAAATCTGGCACACCATGGAAGCTACGGGGCTCATTCCCACCAATCCACGCAAAAAAAAAAAAAAAAAAAAAAAAAAAAAAAAAAAAAAAATTTAAAGAGTTCAGCAATAAGTTTGAACGTGAAACTAGCAAATTGATTAGACTTTTGCTTGGACTTAATAAATTTCCAGAAATATTTAGGACTATGTTTTAGTTCAGAAGCAACGACACCTAGATAATAAGACTTAGGTAAATAATAATAATAAAAATTAGCAGTAGTATACTAGTATATATTATGTAGATATTAGAACCATCAAAACGTTTATTTAAAATCATAACATCTATTCCAGAACAAACAAAAAAAACAATAAATACGCGAATACAATCAAAATAAAAATCTTTCATACAAAACAAAACAAAAAAAAAGTAAAGTTTTAAGAAATTTTTCTCAACTAACATCTTCTTGCATTTGTATAGAAAAGGATATAATACAAATAGAGTTCTTTGTAATAACAATTGATTCGTTTACATACATTCACACATACATATTAAATTTATAATATAAAAAAAAATTAAACCGCGAATCTGAATTTTCTTTCGAACTTTTTCCCTATTAATATTGCTAATAATTTTTTTTGTTTTTTTTTTTTTTTTTTTTTTTTGTTTAAGAAAATTTTAGTATTAAGAAACAAAAGGGGTTTCTCTTGGTTCGTTCAATTCAATTCAATTCAATGGATGCAAATAGACAATATATATATTATATATTTTATATATATATATATTTTGTTTTATTTAAAAATAATAATAGCTTAAAAAATAAAGGCTTATAAATCTGCTGATATTTAAATTAGGTGTTAATTTACTTTAGTTGACTTACCCCCAGAGGAATATATACATATATATATATATACATATATACTGTCAGTTTTTATATAATATAGGAGTAAAAGATTCAAGTTTGGTGTTTATATTGTTGTTAAAGATGCTGAGGGTAGAGTAAAGGGATGATAATAAGAAAACGGAAGCTATGAGTAGTATAAATTAGTGTAGACCGCGACTATATCATAAGTTATTAAAATATAAAAGAAAATATTTTCAAAATAATAAACAAAATTTTTAAACATAATTTTTTATTTGATTTTGTGCTTTTGTTTTTTTTTTTTGTTGTGAAAACTTTTTTAATGTTAATAATATTATATCTTAAAAATTTATGTGTATTTTATATATATAATATATATATTTTAGAATAAATTTTAAAATTATTATATTTGGTTTATATATGGGCAAATATTTTAAAGAATTTTAAAAGTTTGTAATAAAATTAATATTACAAAATTTAATTGAAGCTTAAATGAAGGACTAACAAAAAATTTTTTAGGTTAAAGCCTTAAATATGCTTTCTAGTATAATTAAAGTTCGTTAATTTGATTAAATTATTCTTTATAATAAATTAAATACTTATAATAAGTTAATTATAATTTTTGAATCAAAATTTAAAATATTCATATTTATATATAAAATCAAAAAACTAAATAAGTAAAGCAGAGTTCTCAGTAATTATATTTTTTGGTTGAAAATGTTTGAAAAAGCTGTTTCTAATTGAGTTATTTATTAATTGTTCAACTTAAACGATTCAATACGACTTAAAGTTAATTAAAATAGTGACATTAAATAACTGACGTATTGTTCAATAATTTCTAAATGAAATGAAATAAGACACTGAATTTTTCCTACATTTCTATAGCAGTAAATCATCGAAAGAAGCTTCTTAACAGTCCCACATAACATTTTATTGTTATAAAAACAAAATAAGGGATATAAGACTCCTATATGACTCCGTATAAGTACTAAAAGTGTTATAATGATGTTTTTATGGGAATAATATATATTTCCCTTTCTCATCAAATAAATATAAGCTCTATAAAATGATTATTTTAAAATAAATAAAAAATAATACCTATCTCACTCTCGCATAGCATAAATATTATTACAAATGAATTTCATTTCAAAATAAAAACATATACACTAACACATATGTATACTAATCCTATATTACAATAATATTACAGCAATTGCTTCCGTGTCTTATAGCATTATCCATTTTAGTACTATAACGTATTTATAACGTATCGCAACAATTGCGGAACACTCAAATGAACACTAATAATTCTATTACAGTATTTATAATAGTGTTATAAGAGTGCGCAAAAGTCTTATAGCCATAAAATTGTTACGTGGGATTGTAGTTTAAATTGCTGTGGGACTTCAATGTACTAAAAATAATTATGTTTGCAACATTAATCTTGTTTTGCAGCCTAAACATTAATTTGGTTTTTTTTTTTTTATATTATAGTCAAAACTTAGGTTTTGAACCTTTAAGTACTTGCGTACCGTTGAGTATTTGAAAAAGGAAAGTATAGTTAGAGGAAAGGAAAGAAAAAGGAAGAAGAAAAGTTTTGTGAGAAAGAGCGAACAATATTGTTAATATTCGCCTTAAGCCTCTGTAAGTCATAAATAAACATTATATAATTGAAAAAATTAACATACCTTTTGGTCTACACAAATCCAACATGATTTAATTTAATCAATGTCTATACAACTACAGGTCTGATTACTCAATTTATTTTTCGAATATCAACCGAAAACTAACTTCGTTCGTTCTTCGTTTTGTAAATTTTCTCAATTTTTATTTTTTTTATTTTTTATTTAATTTTTTGTGACAGCTTAAGGTTTTTTAATAGAAAAAGAGCATGACTATCCGTAGTTAAGTTAACTTAATATTTTTCGTTAAACTTGAAAGTCTTGAAAAACACTTTGAAAGTAAAAACGCCATTTTGAATTTTATTTTATTTTTTTTTTTTACACTCTTGACAGTAACTTAGGTAGATTCACCTTCTCCTGTTTAATTAAGTACGGTAATGCAATTTTACACTGCAATATCTACTATATTTCGAGTATTTATTTAACAAGTTATTGGCTCTACTCATTAAATGTGAAAAACTATTGCTATTATAAGCCTTCTTAAATAGAATAGTATCATTGCATTTAATTTTGTTACCAGATTATACTCTCAATTATTTTTTGTTATTATTATATATCCCAACGACAAAGGGTACTAGATCAGGTCAAAAAAACAATAAAGCATTTTTTTGCTTCATGAGGAATCGAATATGGGACCTTTCGATTGAAAGGCAGGCGATCTACCCTCTGCGCCACCCAATGTGTTTGTATTGATTTTTTCATTCAAATGTCATTTTACTTAAGTAACTAAAACCTACGAACTGAATAGTACAAGAACGAAAATTGAACGAAAAGTCAATTTTTTAACGAAACTGAAATTTAAATTAACTTTACTATGGATAGTTATTAGAATTCTATGTTTAACGAAAACTTAACGAAATGTCAAATTCAACCTAATTGGTACTAGATCAGGTCAAAAAAACAATAAAGCATTTTTTTGCTTCATGGGGAATCGAATATGGGACCTTTCGGTTGAAAGGCAGGCGCTCTACCCTCTGTGCCCAATACCCAATGTGTTTGTATTGATTTTTTCATTCAAACGTCATTTTACTTAAGTAATCTAAAACCTACGAACTGAATCGTACCAGAACGAAAATTGAACGAAAAGTCAATTTTTTAACGAAACTGAAATTTAAATTAACTTTACTATGGATAGTTATTAGAATTCTATGTTTAACGAAAACTTAACGAAATGTCAAATTCAACCTAATTGGTACTAGATCAGTCAAAAAAACAATAAAGCATTTTTTTGGTTCATGGGGAATCGAATATGGGACCTTTCGGTTGAAAGGCAGGCGATCTACCCTCTGCGCCACCCAATGTGTTTGTATTGATTTTTTCATTCAAATGTCATTTTACTTAAGTAACTAAAACCTACGAACTAAATAGTACAAGAACGAAAATTGAACGAAAAGTCAATTTTTTAACGAAACTGAAATTTAAATTAACTTTACTATGGATAGTTATTAGAATTCTATGTTTAACGAAAACTTAACGAAATGTCAAATTCAACCTAATTGCCGCATATGTCGATTATGGGCAGTTACATTTATTTTCCATATACGGAATATGACAAATGCCATGACATATACGACATCTATGTCATTATAGTTAGCACTTTAATTATATGCAAAACATAAGAGTTTGAAATTCAGTTAAGTTAATTTAAGTACGGCTAGTTATCGCTAATAAGTTTTATTTTCAAATCTCTCGTAATTTGCTATGATAGCTTGTGAAGGTATGGTCTGTAATGGATTGATCCATGTATTTTTTTTTTTAAATAAAAATGTAATTAGCTATGTTTTTTAAAAAATTACTTAAAAATAGATAAATCTATATTTTTTTTTAAATATATTTCATCTGAATAAAATTTCTGCTAAGTCATTAGGTCTTGATTTAAAATATCCCCATAAGGTTTAAATACACAATAATAGAATATCTTTTAAAGGCTATTCTCTGAGTGCGCAGACCTGAAGTTATGAAGGCTTTGAGTGCGTTCAATGGCATTAACCGGTGGATCTGAAATATATGGATCCATCGAACTGTTCACTGAACGGTACGGTAAATTTAGGAGTACATGTACCGCACTTAATGAAAATAAATCTAAATAATTCTAGATACATTTCATAAATCTGACTTTTTATATATGAAAACAACAACAAAAATTTTTATTTTGAATGTTGTGACATCTACTGTAAAAAAAATGAAATGTTTATATATTTTTATGAAAAATGTTAAATTTAAATCGCCATTTTTTTTTTTTTGAAATTGTAAAGAAGCGTGAAAAGTAAAATTCTTGAGGAAGATTTATGTAAATAAAACTTAAATTAATAGTTGTAAAAGGAAATTATTTGTGTACTAAACTAATAAATATTATTTCATTAAAATTTAATTAATATTTAAATGTACATATTATATTTTCCGCAACGAATGGATCCATGGTAAAACATTTGTAATCGTATTGTCGGACGCAACGGACGAAACATTTTATTTCGTTCTAATAAAAACAAACCATTTTTTAATACCGTTTTATCGGTGCTAATTTTTCTTATACTTTTTTTCATTTATGTTTTAATTAATATATTTTTAATTTTGCTATTTGGCTAAAACAACTCAAATTTCAGCATATCAAAAATTTAGGAATATAAATTAAAAACAAAAAACAATTTTGGACATAACAAAAAATTTTAATACAATTTTTAAATTATAATTTTAAACAATTTTTGAGTTTTAATAAAAAGTAATATATATATATATATATTTAAATAATTAAATTAAACAATCAAATTAAGGTGAAAATAATTTTTTCAAGTTAAAGGAAAATTTAATTAAAATAAAAAATTAAAAGTTTAGAAAGTGCAAAATTTTTAAAATTTTTATTATTTCAATTATAAATCTTCTAATTTCATTTAATTAAAAAAAAATTTTATTTGCAATTTTAATTTTATTATATTAACTAAAAAAAAATAAAAAAATAGTCACAATTAATAACCGCAACAATTCGTAAACGAAACGTATAACTAATATAACATAACTACTTTAAAATAATTAATTAATAAAAATAGTACAAAAGTTGTTAAGAAATAAAAAAAATAATAATAATAAATAAATGAAATTAAATTAAAAATAAAGTAGCAAAATAAAATAGTACAAATTTATTAAAACAAATAAATACAAAGAAAACAAAAAAAAAAAGAGAATATTAATAAAATCTAAATTAAATTAAAAAAAAAATAAGTCAAAAATACAAGTCACTAAAACTGAAAATAAGTTGTTAAGTTGTAAAAACTAACTACTTGCCAATTACAATTGGCGACTGCTGGCTTCAAATTAAATAATATTTCGATTTGCTGATTAAAGATGTAACACTTTTTAATAGGATATTTTTATACATTTGCACACATGGTTAGTTAAAGTGTGGTGGAAATGTCATATTTTTTGTTTTTGATTTGTAATTCCAAGCCTATGAAAATGAATTCTTTAACTGTTTTTATTTTTATTTTATTTATTTATTTTATTAGTTCCGCTCAATTGAGCTTATAAGCTCTTACAGAGTGTATAGTAGGTAAATATAGTATATTATAAAGTATAACTATTATTATAAGGTAATATATTATAAATTAAGTGTAACAAGAAAAGAAAAACAGAATTTAAAAAAGTTAAAAATAGTAAGAAAAACATGATTGAATTTGTCTATTAAATAAATACCGTAGAAATGATTTGATTTTAACAAAACAAAAAAAAAAATAACTTAACATACAATAAATATGAAGTTTGTTAAATATAAATATTAAAATCAATATAATTTATAACACTATATGCATGCACGTATATATTTTTTATACAATCAAATAATCAATTAATTAACTTAAAAATAATCAATTAAACTATTTTTATGCAGAGGCTTGGAATACACAACCATATGATATAACAAAACAACATATATTCATATATTCTAGAGTATCTTCATCTTTTTACATATATTTACATGTAATATAAGTAGCTGTAAAATTGTTATAATATTTTATTTGTTCAGATAATCTCTATAGAACTACTCTCTGCTGTAAAATAAATTGAATTATGTACAATAAATTCGTTCGTATTCTAAATTCGTTTAAATTAAAAAAAATCAAAAACTATTTTTAATATCAATGCTCTTCGCGGGATTTGAATCCGAAACATTGACTACATACAAACTACACTTTATATCGATCGGACTGATTATAATATCGATTGAATTATTATATAAGAATTGATCCTGATATTTCACATTTCAATTACAGAACAATTCATTAGTATTTTAATATCTAGTAATTAATTTTGCAAAAATTAGACAAGGATGTCCCCTATTACCACTTCTCTTCAACACAAAACTAGATCACATTCTAAGAAAAGTTTGCACTGGAATAAACGGAATAGAATGGGATCTCTTCGGCAACTTAGAAGACTTAGATTATGCAGATGATGTATGCCTCATATCAAGAAATCAAAGAGACCTACATAACAAAGTCAACAGATTACAGGAAGAGAGCAAAGAAATCGGGACTGGAATTAAATATCGAGAAAACCAAGACAATGAGAACAAACAACGGTGATAGTGAGTCAATAACAGTCAGTTGACAACAGATAGAATAAATAGAAGAATTCAACTACCTGGAGAGCATCATAATATGAGGAGGAGGTACAACAGAAGATGTCAACAGCCGTATAAATAAGGCAAGAAGAACATTTGGCAGCCTAATGAAGATATGGCGGAGCAACCAAATATCGAGAACAACAAAGCTAACAATATTCAGAGCATATGTGTAAAGTCAACATTAATATATATGGCAGTAAAACATGGCTCACTTCGGTCAGAATCAAACAGAAGCTACAAGTATTCATCAACAAGTGCTTGAGAATTATATGCAGAATATTGTGGCCGGCAAGAATTAGCAACGAGGATTTATGGATGATAACTGGAGAAGAACCTATCAACAGACAGATAAATAGTAAAAAATGGAAATGGATAGGTCATACACTAAGGCAATCAGAAAGTGATATAGCAAGAAGAATTCTCGAGTTGAATCCACAAGGACAAAGGAGACCTGGAAGACCATACAAAACATGGAGACGCACAATTGATCAAGAATTAACAATTAATAATTATACCTGGGACGATATTAAGGAAGCAGTATTCAACAGAGAGGAATGGAGGTTCACCATCAAAGCCCTATGCTTCCACGCTGAATAATAGGAGAAAAAAAAAATTGATTTAGCAATTTTATACAACAAATTAATTAGACCATGTGTTTTTAATTTAATATCCCCCGACCTGCTTAAATTACATAAGGAACAATTTACAATTTGTAATTTATAAAATTAGACAAAAATAAGTAAATCCAGAGTAGCATTAAAGTAATTTCTTAATGATTTACAAAAGAATCATTAACTCTTTTATTTATCAATATATATATACATTTTTTAATGCAAATACAAATATTATAAAATCCTTTTTGTTAAAAAAAAATAAAAACAAAACAAAAAAAAAATTAACCCATTCGCAGCAAATCAATGCATGACTCCAACTCCATATAACAGATTTATTTTGTTTGATTTTTTTTTTATTTATTTTTTCGATTTAAAATTCAATACGTAAATATCATATATATATATATATATTATTTGTTAATATATATATATATATATATATATATATATGTACATTAATATATTACTCATAAAATAATGTAGACAGGATTTTCACTTAAAAATATTGAAAATTTACTACATGTTCATAAAAATGTTTTTTTTTTTTTTGATTTTGTGTGTTTTTTTCTAACTAAACAAAATACCCCTTTCGATATTTACTGTTATTCCTTAGAAACAACAATCATAAAAAAAATGAAGAACTCATCTTCACTTCATATTCATCTATTCTTTCGATATTTATTCAAAAATAAAAAATAAATAAAAATATATTTAAAGTAAGTATATATATAATATAATATATACATATATATATATATATATAATATATATATATGATAAGGACACAAAGTAATATACAGTATATATTTATAATAAAAAGGATGTAATAAAACTCATAAATTATGAATATTTTTTGACAGTTAACCATATATGCAAATTATTTTCTTCTGTTTCTTTTTCTTTTTTTGTTTTTTTTTTTTTTTTTTGTATATGGAAGGAGTTAACTAAGGAGCTGAATAGTATCTATATATATATATATACATTGATTATAAAGAGAATAGAATGAGTATTTTACAATCTATTCAATAAACATTGAATTTGAATACACAATAAAGAAAATCAGTTGAAATAAATGAGACATTTAAAGGATAAGTAATTTTTTTGTTTTTTTTTATTTTTTTCTGATTTTTTCTGATATTAAAAATACAATGATGTTCATTCATTGAAATTTTAAAATTTATCTAAAAAAAAATAAATTCAGATTTTTTTTTAGTATATAGAAAATGAAAAAATCAAAGTTTACATGAGATTCGCCTACAAACTAGGTTAGTACATAGTTACCATTAAATTCCGTTTATGGTCCATAGACAGCGTATCGTCAAATGCCCAGCTGCTATTTTTTGAACGAGTTAACAACTACTGAATACTTGATCCACTAGTTTGCACATTCAGCTAAAACTAGACTTCTGATTGAACGTAAAGCTTGTAAAAACGACATAGGGGATGCCTCAAGCAAAAATTTAAGATCAGATTTAAGTTGACAACTAAGTGTTAATTATTGTGTTGGTGTTTACTGAAATAAGTTCTAGCATCTATACTTTGAAAATTGTTATACTAACACCTAATTTGGGAATAAAAATGTTCTGTTAGACACTTAGGAATGCATATTTGTATGACTTCTCAGTACATAAACAGTAGTTTGGATAAATAGGCACAATTTGAAAGCCTAAAAACAGCAAAATATAGGTTGTTTAATAAAAAACAAATATTTCGAAAATTATAAGAGATACGTTTATTTTGATTGCAAATTCGGATAGAGCATTGTAGTACATTGAAAAGTCAATTTCGGAAAAAATGGTCTGTTGGATACATAGAAATGCAGCCAACGATTTACCATTAAATTCCGTGTTCGGTCCATAGACAGCGTATCGTTAACTGTCCAGCTGGTATCATGTGAACGAGTGAAAAACTATTAAATACTTGATGCACTTGTTTACACCTTCAGCTAGAACTGAACTTCTGACAGTACTTAAAACTTCCCTGATGAAGCAAAAATTTAAGATCAGATTTAAGTTGACAACTAAGTGTTAATTATTGTGTTAGTGTGTACTGAAATAAGTTCCAACAGCTATACTTATTATATAATATAATGTTGAACTGAAATAAGTGTGGTAGTACAACATTTTAATTTTAATAATAACAATTTTAATCTTGTAACAGACTAAATTTGAGCTCAATCTGTCATTTTGATTGAATTCTAACCACAAAAATAACTTAAATGTGATTAAATATAAAAATTTATTTGTCAAATTTAAATTCTAGTAGTTCTGCCGAATCTAATGTAAGATTTACTAGAAATTGTATATCATTTATTATATCAAGTTAAATCAGTGTTGTTTCTATACACGTACGTGGCTACACTTTGAATTAGACTTTAGTGTAAACAAGCAATTTACTATATAGATAACCCTATTTGTTAATTATAATTCAAATTAAAGCCAAATTTAACGTTTTTAACAGAACAGGGATTTAAATATACTGACATTTTTCACTATCAATGGAAAAAAAAAAAACAATAATAATTTTTGTTTACAACCTATTACGATACACATTACATATTGTCTATACCTAAATAATACCTACCTACATTTAGTGATGAAAATAAAACTCATATATGTTACCTATGCTAGGCACTCTCTTGAAATTTATATAAATAGAATGGTGTATTGGTGTAGGTGTGGTCGTGAATAGATTTAATAATTTTGAGGTGAAATGTTGACAACTAATGGTGGATTTCCTCTTCATGGACGAACGTCCGGACAATTTTATTTTACACTATAATTGAAACACAAATACTATTAAAGAAATTTTTATGATATCCTCTCAATGCGCGAAGGACTGACATTTGTTATGTAGTCAAAAAAGGTTGACGTTTGAAAATATGTTTACATGCGTACTATTTTTATTAAAATATGAATGTATGTATGAATTGTTATCTCGATTTATGTATGAATGCGTTCATACATAAATCGAGATAGCAATAAATCTATATTTATTAATTATATATTTAGAATTATATATCAATCCTGTTTTTTTACTTCGTGCTTCAGCCAAAAGTTAAAAATATTTTAATTAAGAAGTTGGATGAAGTAAATTGCCCGGAGAGGATTTTTTTTGTACTTATGTGTTGGTAAAATAAAATTTTTTGATTGGTTAAAAAATTTGTCCGAACGTTCGTCCATTAAAAGGAAATCTACCTTAACCCTATTATAATATATGATGATTGTAAACTATTATGGATAGAATAAAATCAATGTCAACTATGATGTGAACGATAATTATTTTACCAGTAAATTCTGTTTAGCTATTTGAAGAATTTTATTGAAACAATAGACTAGATAGAATAGATGGCTTCATAGACCATATAAAAAATGTGTAACATCAGCTAAGGCTATATTATTAGTTTAGAATCAGTTTTATTAATTGTTCCATCAATGCTATAATGATTGTTTCAATCGTGCATAATGCTACCGGTTTATTTTTTTTTTATTTTTTTTTTTTTTATTTATTTGTTTCTCTACTCAATGAGCTTATAAAGTTCGTACAGACTTTAGTAATTCATAGTATTTTATTATCATAATTCATAATTCAAGTAATTCAATAACATATGCAACAAAAACAATTTAATCTTATTCATAAACACAAAATTGACTATCAATAAACAATTTTTTTTTTTTTTTTTTTATTATTATTTAACTTAATTAACAGCTAGTTCAGTAAAAACATCTGGATAAAATAATCATTAATTTTACTTTTGAATTTTATGGTATCATATATTTGTTTGAGCTCTACTAGCAGTTCATTATAGATTGTAAACGCTTTATTATATATTGTGTCCTGATTGTTGAATCTAATTTTAGACGATGTGATTCGTAATTTCTCTGCATTCCTAGTACTATAATTATGTACTTGACTGTTCACAATTAACTTGACGTTTGTAATGATATTATTAGTACACATATAATACACGTGCGTTGCCAACTTACTTTTAATTAACTTATAATTTAATTAATTTATAGGTAGTATATTATTATTCAAATGAATCTGTCGAGTTGCCGTTCTGTTATTGTATCCAAATAAATTTTTTATTGCTTTGTTTTCGGCAGTTTGAATTAATTTAATGTTCTTGTTATACACATTTCCCCATATCTGTATAGCATAAGTAACTGTGGCATGAAACATACTGAAGTACAAGGAACGTTTTAGTTTATGTGGAATTCTATTACTTACAAGTCTAAATATACCCGCTAATTTCCCAGCTTTCATTAGTTGCTCATTAATATGTTGTTCCCAAGTAAGATTTTCATCAATTATTACGCCCAAGTACTTGTAATAACTCACCATTTCCAAATTACAGTTGTCAATTTTTAGATGTAGTATATCTGCTACTTTCCTTTTGAAGATTGTGTACTTTGTTTTTTTTTATGTTTAGCGTAAGTTTGTGACTATTCATCCACTTCAGTAATACTACAAGATCTTCATTTATCATTTCTTCTAGTTTTTATTGGTGGTTTCACAGTATACTATAGCCAGGTCATCTACATACATGTATGGTTTGCCATTTAAATTTAGGTTAAGCAAACCACTTATGTATACGGAGAATAATGTAGGCCAATCTACATAATAGTTTACGTCTACGTACAACACTGAGTAATAATTATTTTATTTATTTATTTATTTCATTATGTACATATACATGAGACGGTAAGTCTCTACAAGAGTATACCATAAAGCTATACTTTTAAATCGCTTAAAAATATCTTTGTATTTACAATGACCACTTTTCTATTAACATATCCATTTACTACCGTTATTCTTTGATATATTCGATACTTTGAAAATTTTGGATCATAGAATGATCATTTAAGGCATAAGCGGTTATAACTTCTTGCCACACATAATTATTGATCACAATCACTTATGGCTCAGCTTATTGAACATAGTTTGAATAAAGGCGCATTCACTCAGATAATATTTTTTATAATCGCTATATATTCGATTTTATTTATTTTCACTTCCTATCCCATATGAATATGAGATTTTCTATGATTTATCAAAAACATTCATATACATTTTAAACAAAAAAATAAAAATGTTCTTCCTATTTGCAGGATATTTCCTCAACCTTTCTATTCTTTTTTAAAATATTTTTCAATAATAGCAAAAAAACAAACAATAATAAAAACAAGAAAATCTACATACACATTATATTGACAGCCTGAAGAAAGAAAATGAACCCATATTCATACAATAAACCACCCACAGAGTTAAAGGCTCATTTGAAATCGTCTTATTACTCATACATATATATATATATATATATTTATGTAATATATTCAATAAATTTATTGAACAATACAAAATATTAATAATAATAAAAAAAAAAAAAAAAATCATAACAAAAACAACACAAATCAAATTTGAATTCTATACTGTGAATTATTCCCAAAAATTCGGGTGAAAGTTTTTTTTCGATATGTTTCTTTTACGTTTTCTTCTTATATTTTTAAAGGGTTGAAAATTTAAATTTTAACTTACCCTACCCTATAGTGATCTATTCCATTTGAAAGCATGTCAAATTCCATATATGTACACATATAGAACATATCATCATCATTTTTATACATATTTACTTTTTAAATATACACAATAGAAAAAAAACAGACGCTAAAAGTTTAAAAAAATTAATTTAAAGAAGTATCCCTGCCTATCTTGGGATATGGGATTTAAAAGTTAAAAAAAAAATTTGTTGATAATCAACTCAGAACCTTGGGAAATTAGTTTTGAACTATATCCTTCTTTTCTTACCCTTCTACCTTTCCTAATTTTTCTTTCCCACCATAGTCAAACGTACCAATCGATATAAAACGTCCCCACTTAGTGTTTTGACTATGTGTAAAAATAAAAAAAAAATTTTAAAAAAAGTTTTGGCTGGTAGATATAAAATGACAGATGGAATTTGTATGCCGCACAGAAGAAGAAGTTAAATAAGTGAAGCAGATTGCTTATCTTAGACACACATACATATTGATTCAAAATAAATGAGCGGACAAATTTATTTGTAAAACCTTCGGTAAGCATGAACTAATGCTACTAATACTAATCTAAAAACATATATGGCTGCCCTATAAAACTGAACTAAAATGATCTTTGCTTATACAGAAAACTATATAAAATGGCATGCAAACATCAATGACTGACTACCCCTTCTAATAAACTAAAATAAACTAGCCTCGCATAGCACTTATCAAAAAAACACATTTCTTACATTACATCATATTACAAAAATTAACCGAACAATTTTTCCGAGCACAACTTTCAAGATGTGGATATCCTGAAGAGAAAGGATATCCTACTGAGCCTGCCTTTCTAGGTTTTTCTATTTCTTTCAGGATGTGTCGAAAAAATACCCTTCTAATGATTTTAACGTAGTTTTCAACAGATCTAGACCACAGGTGGGCTTATACTGATCCATCACATTAAAAAATAGATCGGACCATTTCTCCGAGCATACCTGCAGTTGTGGATAAACATAATAACTTTTTCTATTTCTCTCAGGGTGCCAAAGTCATACCCTTCTAAAGATTTTAACCTAATTTTCGACAGATCTAGACCACAGGGGGGCTTATAGTGATCCATCACATTACAAAAACAAACTAAACAATTTTTTCGAGCACACCTGCAGCTGTTGCTAATCAGAAGAGCTTTTTTTATATATGTTGGGTTGTAAAAGAAATACCCTTCTAATGATTTTAACGTAGTTTTCGACAAATTTAAGCCAAGTATATGCTGGCCCATAGGAATCCCCCACAAACCTAACCATTTTTTTTTAATATTTTTTTATTTCAAAAGTTTATATAATACAATAATTCATTAGATAGTTTTCTTCGCCTAAGTGGCATTGTAGAAACACACATACTATAAAAGAAGGCAACAAGCGCTTTTAGAATAAACTACATTAGTCTTAATGAAGCTATATAAAAAAAAAATAATAAATAAGAATAAAATACAGGAAATCTTGAATAATAAATTATAAATATATTTACCCGAGTACACCTGCAGCTATGGATTTACAGAAGACAAAGGTTTTGGTATTTGTGCCAAAATTTCAAAGAAATACCCTTCTAATGATTTTCACCTAGTTTTCGACAAATCTAAGCCAGGTGTTGGCCAGTCCATAGTATTCGCCCACACTACAAAACAAACTGAACAATTACTGCTCGGAGGCAGACCCGTGTAGCTATGAAAGATATCCTGAAAGGGGTAAGCTTTTTATATCTCTGTCAGAGTCTTAAAGATATATCTTTTCAGCGATCTAAGACAAGTTTTTGATAGATCTTGGCGGTCGCTGAGAGTATTCGTTTAGACAAAATCCTCTTCAATTTAACAGTTATCGATATTGACACGCTAAGCAAGCAGTAACTTGTCAATTTACTCGTTATCGTTTTAATCTTAATTTTGCAACCTGAAGCAATTTTTCAGTTTTTTCTTTATCAACGGTCTTAATACTCTCCCTGGAAGTTTTATAGCACCAAGTAGTGGATCGTGGGGTAAAATTCTGGATTGGCTGGCTGAAATGTAACAAAAAAAAACATATTTCCATTTATTGGAAACTGTTAAAAATTTTTAAAATATGGAAAATTTATATAATCACGATTCAATAAAAATTATATAGAAGTAGAAAAGTGATTGCACAGTTGTTGTATATTGATGTAAAATTCGGAATGGGCTAGCTAAAATGTAATGTAAAAAAAAAAAAACATATTTTCATTCGTTTAAAACTAATAAAAATTTTTTAAAAAAAATAAGAAAAGCATGCTTCCGGTCCTATTCCAACCTGTTTTTTAGTTTATGCTTGGTATAGAGCAGTGCCCGACTTGTCCATGTAGACGATCCGCATTCCAATCATAGTTAACTTATCTCAAATAATTTTAGCAAGTAAAGTTTTTGGATCAATACAAAAATTAATTTTTCAATCAGAATTTCTTAAACCTTCACAAAATATTATATATATGATTCCAGCAGTGCAGTATGGCTTCTACAAAAGTATACTTAACTCATTAATCCGTTTTCCTATAACTGAAGTTAAGTTAAGTACTTTTACGCAATTATGAAAATGGATGATTCAGTAAAGTTATAAAATTTAAACATAATACATAAAGATTTTCAACAGTAGTGCAGTCTTAATGTTAAAGCAGGTACAACAGGGGATGTAAAAAATTGACGATTTAAGCGGTAAACTTATTACTTTCGGTTTTTGATTTAAGTAGTGTTGCTCTAAAGCCATAGATATAGTAAGCCATAGACATTGACATGAGTAAGTTAACGCATATCGACAACATTATTTTTTTACAAAATTTTATATCATAGGAAATCTCTGATGGTCTGCTCTAATCTTATTTTCAATTTAAATTATAAACGTTAAATCAAATTTATAACAATTTTGCCATAACATATTTACAGTCTATAAAAATATTGTGTTTTTTTCCGGGATATTATTTTATTGAATTGCCTTCTTTCATATTTATTTACTGTTATTTTATTATTATTTATTTTTGTTTTTTATTTCGCAATATCTACAGACAATAACACAGAATTATATTTTTGTTTTTTTTTTTTTTTTTTTTGATGATGAAACAAACCAATAAATCAGAAAATTAATAAAAAAAAAATAATACCAAAAAAAAAATGCGGAATGGTGGCTCTTACCCCAAAAATTCCGTTGTTACTTTGCTTTCCTTTTTAACCCTTCCCAATTGTATACCAATAACAATTCTTTTCCAATACCTAAAAATCTAAATATCCCGTTACTTACGTATATATACATCATAACTCTTTTAGATGAAAATTGATTTTGAATATTTTTGCAAATTTACTGTTATTTGTTTATATTGCTTTTCTTTACTTTTTTTGTTTTTTTTTTTGTCTGTAATGGCATCTTTGATGTTTTTTTTTTCTTTTTTTTTTTGTATTTAAAATAAAGAAAAAAATAAAAATTTATTTGAAAGGAAAGAAGAAGAGAATGTCAAAATTATTGAATTGAATGAAAAATAGAAAATATAAGAATGAAAAATTGAAATCATCATTCCGTTATTTTAATAATTTTTAGTAAAAAATTACTTTTTGTTATTTTGTTTTTGATCTGTCAAAATTTTACGTTTTGTCATTTTATATTATTTTTGTTTCCTAAATATGTCAAATATGATTTTTTTGAAGTTATTGAAAATTTTAAAATAATTGCGCGGTGGTGGTATTTTTTTTTGTAGGTTTTTAAAATTATTTCAAAATGACTTTCATGAAAAACAGTAATTGTTCAAACGGTATGGAAAGTGATTAATTTTTTTAAAAGAAAAGAAAATTTGTCAAATATTATGGGAATGAATTTGACATATTTTGTTGTCATCTTTCAGAAGCATTTTTTTGTATTGCCTCATTACCTAACAATTTTGGAAGCATGGATTCAAATCACCTGGATAGATGTTGTTGTCTCTCTCTTTCTCTCTCTTTGTAGCACAATAATTGGTAGGATAATAGAAAAACAAAATCTAACAATGTTAGAAGCATGGATTCAAATCACCTGGATAGATGTTGTTGTCTCTCTCTTTCTCTCTCTCTGTAGCACAATAATTGGTAGGATAGTGGAAAAACTCTCTAATCTAACAATGTTAGAAGCATAGATTGAAATCACCTGAATGGATGTTGTTGTCTCCCTCTTTCTCACTCTATAGCACAATAATTGGTAGGATAGTGGAAAAACGCTCTAATCTAACAATGTTAGAAGCACAGATTGAAATCGCCCTGGGTGAACAATTTCGTTCTTCAGCCAATAGGTGAATCAAGATATACTAAATAAAATAGCAACAGAAGACAAATCAACTACGTTTTAAAAAACAATAATGATTAATCGTATCAAAGTCAAAATATATCACCTATGCAGAAACCCTAAGCTCCTAAGTGGAATGAAAATGAATAAAAACAATGTTTTGATGAAAAACACAGTAAATTTTTATACTTGTGGCTAGTAATGTTTAGGTGATGTTTAAATCTGCCAAAATATTTTTTTTGGTCCTTGTGGTTCTGTTCTTATTTGGTCGTTACGCACATACCATGGCTGCATTTACAAGTGATCGAAATACGTTGGACTGAAATGTTTCTACAATTTGTATTATAAGTTTACCCTCATAGTTTCAAGCCGTATGCCTATGGGTTTTAATACAGTCTTATAGATCATTGTTTTGTTTGGTTTATTAGAGCTCTAAAGTACTTTCCATCAGCCACTTTAAACTATTTTTATTGACGACGTGGAATAACGACGTTTAGCCATCTTTCCAGATATACCTAGATATTTTGCAAATTCAGCCTGCACTACTATTCACTATTTAGTGTTTTTGCAGGACACTTTTCTTTCCTGGTAGTGAAAGTGACGTGTACTGATTGTCTTGATGTATTATTAGTCTTAATATGCCAAACTTTAACCATTTTTCTATTGCGTTATATTCGCAATAGAAAAATGTTTCGTTGCCTTGGAAGCATTTGTATGATAAGTCGGTATCACTGTATCATTTGGATATGTAGAGCAGTGATAGTGTTATCTAATATTACTTTAAGACCTAATTGTAATCTGTTTGATCTAAACAAGAAATAAATAAATAAATATCTGATGTTGGTATGTCAGCTATGTAGTACAGGTTCCACCACACTCTGTTGCGGTACTTTCCCGAGAAAGTAAAAATTGCTATAGCGGACAATGTCTTTAATGGACAAGTTAGAGTATTTTTAGTAAACTAACTGAAAAATACACATATAAAAATCCAGACAGATCCAAAAACATAATTAAAATTTGTTTCTAATTATTTTAAAATTAGTATTAAAGTTATTCATATTTAAATTAAATTCAGTATAAATATTCAATATACAACATGTAGTGTAAAGGCATAATATTTAAATTAAAAACAAAATAAAAAATAATAAATTATTACTTATAAAATATTAATACATTTAAAAATCCAAAAGGATAATGTAAAAATTAATTTTTTTTTATTTTTTTATTTTTTTTTTGGTATTTTCTATAAAAAAAAAATTTTACTTTAGTTTCTATATTTTTTTTTATTAATATTTAATTATATAAAATCATTAAATATAACCCAATAAATGAATTCCATATTTTTATACCTAATTAAAGATATCTATTTATACCTACACATATATATTATCTATGTACGAAAATATATATATATATATATATAATATTAATGTAATATTAATAATTTATTAAATAATTCTAATTAAACCATATCAAAATGGGAATTTTAAATAAATTATTAAATAAAAAAAAATAAAACACAAAAAAAAATTATTTACCACATATTACATGCACACAATATGTATACAAAATTACATAATAATGTCCAGGAGAGTTAAAATTAAATTTATTTAAAAAAAAATTTTAAGGATATTCTTAAAAAAAAAAACAATTTTTTTCTTCCTATATACATAATTTGTACATATGTAACATATAAGAGCGTGCATGTGTAATATTTATAAATAGTTTCAGAATGAATTTTTTCTATTTTTGTAAAGAGCTTCATAAAGGTGAGTATGTGTTCCATTGTGGTACGGTTAAAATAATCCAATAAAAATTACTTCGTTTTACCTTCCGCTTACCTTGCTCTAATCCTTTTTGTTTCCATTCGTATACAAGCCGATTAAAACCGATGCAATTAAATTCGTTGCCGTCCCGAAGAAATGTAGATCATTGTATTTCCTAGTTCAAATTTCGACTGGAAAAATTGATTGACAGACTATTAAACGGCAGATAAGTTCCCATTTGAATACTGAAAATGTCTTTAATTTGGTATTTTATATCAGAGCTATCTACGGGAAATATGAATTAACTAATAGAATATTTATGGCAGTTTCAAGTTAAAGAAATCCTTATATTCACAGTTACCCTATAACAATATCAATACTTTCATTTGTATTAGATGACCAGAACAAACTATATAGATGGCATAAGCTAAATACTTATGTAACCTATAGAAAAACATAACCGCACAACATCAACAAAACTAAAAACATTTAAGCCACATTTCGTACCGAAATATTGACAGTGAAAGCAGGGATCAGTAGTGGGCATGGACTATAGAAAGCTACGTTGCTTACTCAGTTATATTCTGTTTACCCCACATTGTCGCAGCTGCAATAAAGATAATGATATAAAAGGTGTTAAACACTTCCTTTTCAGCCGCTCAGTCTTTGTTAAAGTCAAATACCTGATTTTGACGTTTGATTGTGCGAAGCAAAATTAGTGATATATTTGACTTCTTCGATCGCGCGGGATAGATCTTCGGGTGAGTAATACCCTACTAAAATAACTTACAACAAATAATTGGTCACTTGGGTCTTGGCAATTAATTCCAATTTTCCAGAAGCAACTAGAATAGTAATATAAAACTGTTAAACTGTTAAAACTGTAGATGTAAGCTGGGTGGGTTATGTTCATATCAAAAGTATGGGTTATGTTCATATCAAAATTTAAGTTTATTGTTGCTCATGAGTAACCCAATGTTGAACAACGATGCAAAATAACTTTTAATAACTAGGTAATTCATTTACATATTTTACTTACTTACTTAGATGGTCAATAGACTGTATATGTCATGGGCCGGGGTTATCAACTACTTCCATTTTTCTTGTTCATGCACGGCTTTTCTCCAGTTAAAGATACAAAATTATTTCATGTCTGCCGATATTTCGTCTCTGCAACGAAAGATTAGTATCTGTCCCGACGTCTTGTATTTTCGGGTCTGAATTTGAAGGTCCTCTTGGCTGAAGCATTATCGTTTACATAAACATACACAATTACATATTTTAGTAAACAAAAAATGTATTAATCGAGAGGTTAAAGTCAAAATATATACCAAATACATTCGACGGCTTAAGACATTCACAGCAGAAACCAGAATCAATACACCAGAACGAAACAAAGCTTTGAAAACAGATTAAGCATTCAACGCTTTTGATTTTTTTTATTGGGAGTTCTATGAAAAGATCGGGATGGCAAAATGGGGATGGAGAGATATAAATACGCCCTCTTAAGATCTATTGTACTTCTCCGTTTATTATCCTAGAATTGCATCTATATATTATATTCTTTATGAACGTCGTTATTACTTTGATGTTAATTTCAAAATTAGGCTACGTATATTCCTGGCAATATTAATGTCTTTTGATGTGATCAAATCTATTTAAGGCAAAGATCAATCAAAAAACGATATTTTAAAAACTTTAATATAAAATTATCAACAACTAACCGAATTTCAATGGTGTACGCACTTACACAAAACAAAACAACATAAATAGCCCAGTTTGGTAAACCCTGCATCTAATAAATATTTTATGACTAATAGAATTAAATAAAATCATTTTAAATTTTGTATTAAATTAATTTATAATTAAAATTAAAATTTTATTATAATTCTAATAAGTAAATAAAATATATATGTATATATGTATATATATGTATATGTAATAATTTATGAAATATTTATTGTTGTACAAATTTTGTTTTATTTAAAACTTTGAAAATTTCATTAAGGTACTACTATATACGTACATAATTTAATACATATATGTATCAGGATGATTTTATTATTATTATTACACATCCTTATATAATCAAATTAATTTCCTTATTTCAATATTTTAAATTGTTTAAAATTTAAAAATTACTGAATTTGAATTTAAAAAATATATATATATATTATTAAATAATATATTTTTACATTTTGATAATTTAATAGGTATTAAATAATCTTATCATATAAGCTACTATTTTACTTACATATATTTAATATTATTTTATACAGGCCCATATTTTGATAGTCATTTTTTATGAAATACAATTATTTTTTTACTTTTGAACTCAAATATCATTCACAAAACAAAAAATATTAAAACACATAAACAATACATGAAATAAACCAAAAAATTACAGAGAATAATAAACTGGTGCCGGTTTATCACTATAAAATAACATATATAGTTTTAGTCGACTGTCGGAATTAGAAAAATCATTAAAATATGAGATTTGTCATTTTATGAGATGACTATTATAATATGGGTCACATTTATACATAATTGTTACAGGTTACTATCATATGCATGTATTTCATTTGCCTGTTTTTTCATTTGCCTGCATTTCATTTGACTGAATATCATTTGCCTGTTTTTTCATTTGCCTGTTTTTTCATTTGCCTGCATTTTATTTGCCAACTTTTCATTTGCCTGGATATGATAAACATTCATAATAAAAATTTCCTGTAGCAAGCCTTTATCAATCAACGGATACCCGAACTACATCTTCTAGGTGGTGATTGGTGGAAAGTGCCAAATCCAAGTAATTGCTTTTAATTATTCTTTAGTACAATGGCAATAGTTAGTACGATGCAAACAAGAGGTCTATTGGTCCGGAAGTCGGGACCGAAAACCTTGAAATTTTTTTTTAGCATCAGTACAACAGCCCTTAAATGTGATGAAGACAATAGCTCCGGGGTCTCAGGATTTGGGGTCGAAACTTAATATCACATGCTTAAATTGTATTTTTCTGTATAAAATTATCTTATTTTTGAAGTCGGGGGCTATACCCCAAACCTCCACTATTCATTTATTGAAACTCTGTTTTTGCCGACTGCAAGTAGACACATACGGCACAGTTTTAGTAAAAACTATTTTTAAGAAAATTTTATATTTTTAAATTCGGTGGGTGCCGCCCCCAAATCTCCACTACTTATTTATTGGAGCTCTGTTTTTGCTGACGGCAAGTAAACGCATACGGCACAGTATTAATCAAAATATTTTAAAAATATATATATATATCTAAAAAAACAAAAGAAAAAAAAATTAAAGGTCGTCGGTCCCGATTTGACGTCAAATATTTTAGATTTCCTAACTTTAAAAAAATGTCCATAACCAGACTTAAAACATCTTGAAATTTCTATTGTAAAAGGGTGAACACTTGATGCCACTCGTGTTATTCGATGGAATTGCTCGAGAAGAGGAAAAAGTAAATTCGTTCCTCGGAACAAGTGTCAACATCTATAAAATATATATCTATAAAATAGAAAAAGTGTTCCAACAACACGATAATGATCGAAGTGGTATTAGAACGATGAAGTCGCTTTTTATGTCGCATATAAGACAAATGGTGGGGTTTTGAACTTTATTCGAAAAGCTTAAAGCAGTTTTATGTTCAACTGTTCCTAAGTTTGAATTATACTTGAGCTTGGGCCGTATATAAATGTTTAACAAGTTTTTATGGGATCACGAGATACCAAATAAGCTTTATAGCGACAACAAAAACTGGCAACGGCTTTCGCAATATCAAAAATATGTATTATGAAGCAAATTTGGAATTTTGGAGTATAGGTATGAGTGGAGCTAAATCCAACATTGAAATAAGTTAATAGTTTTAGTTTAAGGTACACAGATCTATCATCAATACTTCCTGGTATGTGCGCAATAACAGAATTAGGCTGGATTTAAACACCTCATCTGTTGGTGACATTATAAAGAAAATATTAGAGATTCACCGAAATCCATTTGTATTCTAATTAATCAGAAACTAACCATCAATATAATTTCATCTGTTGGTGATATTATAACAAAGAAAGCATTTGGAGATTCACCCAAATTCATTTGCCCGTCAATTATTAATCAGAAACAAAGTATCAAGAGTAGCATGAAAATGAAAGATCGTAGAATTGAATGTTGGAGACCATTGGATTTAAAATCCATACTGTTTACGTGAGTCTATATCATCATCATCATCTTATAACGGTAGCGCTCTGGATGAGCTTTCGTCTTCATCACAATTTTTCTTCAAAAGGGTCGATCTTGCGCCACTTATCTCTAATTTAGGATTTGTAAGGCTTGGACATTATTTTAAACATTATCTTCCCATCTTCTCCTTGGTCTTGATTTAGTCCTACTGTTTTGTTTCGATTTCTAGTTGAACAAATACTTCTGCCATGTATCTGTAGTTTTTTGCCATTATATTACTATATCATCTGGATATGTCATTATTTGGGTTGTCATGTTGTCATATTGAAGATACTATCTTTCTATTTTAATTGGTTTGTGACGTGAAGTGACATTTGAATTTGACGGTCGAAACCTATCCAAAATAATTTTAATTTTTTTATTATACTTATTAAGGATTTTTTTTTCAGAAAAATACAATTTAAGCATCATCTTTCACAGACAAATGAAAAAACAGGCAAATTGCAAAAAAGCAGGCAAATGATACTACTGGCAAATGAAATACAGGCGCAATATGACACGTTCCCAATTGTTAGTACACCACAACTCACCTACACAACTGCAATAACATCTAAAATTGTAATATCAAATTCAATGATATTTTTGCAAACAAAAGTTTTTGTATTGACAAAATTAGGGAGTGTATTGCAAAAAAATTGGTGCCTCCTTATTGAAGTGCAAAATTAAAAATTTTAATTGATTTTGAATTTAAAACAATATTTGTAAAATGAACCTGTTAGTTGGTGCAGATTTATATGTAGACCGACTGAAAAAATAAATAAATTAATAACTTTGTATAACTTAATATTAATTTCCCTCTCTAAAGCGTAGTCGGTCAAATAGCAGAAAAATGCAATCTACTAACTATTATGGTATATACCCTTGGAGATATTGGTCTCTTCTACTACTAGACGATCTAACATCAGATATTTTTTTGATGCAAAACATTAGAAAAGTATCATCAAATTTTTAGACTATTGAAATACAATATGGCGGAAATTGAGTATTTATAAGTTTTTACTTTATCCAAACTGATTTTAAAATACACCTTTGAACTTATTCAAAATATTAGCCTTTCGAAAATCACCTGAAATAATGTAAATCTACTTATTCGGTGGCAAAATGCGCAATTAAGACCTTTTTTGTTTTTACCCCTTCTAAATTATACAATTAGATTGTCTGATGTCTTCATTAGATACAGATTTGAATTCAATAGTTTGTATATAAATGTAAGCAACATATAATGATTGTGGATGAAAAACCCAAAGGTGAGTCATTCACTAAGACATTTGTTATTAATATTTTAGGATTATGACTATGTTGAATTATTTCGCAAATAATTTGGCTCTAAAAGGTGAATTTTGTTTGTTTGAATTCTTGCAACTTTCAAAAACCCAAATAGCTGAAAATAAATTAAATTTTATTATTAATTTTTTCATTTAAAGTTAATTATTTACCGTGAACATACCGTAAAACATGCCAAAAATTCTTAAATTCAACTAATATAAATTTTGTAGAACCCGTAAGAGTAGGGAAGAGGCTAAAACTGTACTACAATATATTGGCAACTGTCCTGTCTCAATATAATAAAAGAAAAGGCCATTCCGGAGCCTACTTTCTGAACTGACTGGGTAAATTACTTTGCAGGTACTAAACTTCATTTTATAACATTTTTAAACACACACTATGTATGAGCTAACAATGTTTGTGAGAATAAAAAAAATAGAAAATATACACATATAAACATCTGTAATTGGTTCAACGAATTGATTTATGCGAAAAAAAATTCCCATCGTACTACAAAGTACTAATAAGTAGGTCGGTACATACCAGTAGCTGCGATAACTTAGGTACAAGCCGTTACAACTTTCAAATAGATCTATATTTTTAAAAAAATATTATAACTGAAATTAGCTCTTCTGAGGGATATATTGTATTGACGTAGGACCTAAGAATTGCTAGCTTTCCAAAAATATATATCTTTAGTGATGCATCTTATCCTTTATGGACGAAAAGGACATTTGAAAGTATTCTTGGATGTTTTTGTATAAAATTCGTTATATCTGTTGATCTATTAAATATATATACATATATATATATTCAGTTATATATTCTAAAAAGATAATGGTCTGGAGCATATTTTAACATTTAGTTGATGGTGACTGGTGCTGCCGTTATGGAGATATTGTAGTTCAAAGTAGAAAATTTTGGGGAAAAAAAAACATTCTTTATTTTATTTCTTGTCAAAAACCAAATATCTAAAGATTTTACTATAAAACTACCCCAATATTTATACACTGTTGAAAATGTATCGTTTTTTTCTATAACTGATAGATACACACTTTATTTCTACGTCGAATAGTTTAGAAGATATAAATTAAAAAAAAAATGTTAATGCTTTTTATGAAGTAACAAAGTTCTGAACATAATTTATGAATTTCTGGCTTATCAACGAGAGCGATCGAAATCTGGCCAATCAAAACCTCAGCGGGGATTTGGAGTCGTTAGCCCCCCATTTTAGTTTAGTTCATATTAGTTTTACTTTTTGTAGAATATTTACCTAAATCATTTTTATGCGTAGCCGCGCTATTGCTATATTCATTTTATCAACTAGATATTGTAAATCATGCAAGTTGTCAGTTATTATGGTTGTATCATCCGCGTATTGTATATTGATAATGTAGATTTAATTTGCTTTGATTTCTTTTTCTATTCAATTAATTGCGTTTTGGAAAATATGTTCAGAGTAGATATTGAACAGCAGTGGTGACAAAATACGTTGGACAATTTTATTAACCAATTTTCTACATTCTTAAAAATTTGGAAAATTTATATGAAAATAGGGAAAAATTAAAAGAAATTTAGAAAAATATTGAAAAATTTTATGAAATGTAATATTTTTTTAATGCAGTTTTCTTTTTATTTTGTTGGTTTCGTTTTGTCTATTTCACGTGACCACTTTATATATTGCTTGTATCATGTAGTTTCGAAAGACATTTAACATGATCGTGTATATTACATCTCTTACACATGGTTTTCCAAAACCACCTATATTTAAAGGGCAACGACGTTCGATAGCATCTGGGTAATTTTCGATAATGTGTTCACCAATAACGTTTGGTAAATGTTGTTTAAATTCAATATCAGCTGGGATTCAGTATCATTTTCTATACCAGTGCTATCAAGTAAGCAATAACTTTCCGGCGATCACCGTTCTAAATGTTTTTGTTGGATAGGTTTTTAATTTTTTTTACGAGTAATAAAACAATGGAACTTCCAAGCATTTGCTACAGCTGAATTACAAAATGTTAACCATAGAGACCAGTAATATTTTTTGGATCGTACATTTATAAGATAATTCTACAGAGTATTATCATATAGGTCTACACCACCCATTCCATAATTATAGTTAGGCAAAACCAATGTTTGTTTATGCTATTTTTTCTATATTGATTCGATTCTTTACTCCATCGTTTAGCATTAGCAAGCCAACGCTTTTAGTTGATCGAAATGTGTACATATGCGGTTACTTCTTTATTATCTTGCCAACAACAAAATAATATTTTATTTGTCGATTCAAATTTATAATCATGTTTGCCACGTTTTAAAGCTTTTTCGTGTTTTTAATGGCGCATTATGGCATCTGTTGTTCTAACTGAGCCTGTAACAAAAAAACCTTTTCCGATAGTAAGCACATCAAGTAGTATGAGGGAAAAAAAATTATCAATAAATAAATTTTTTGGCTTTCAGGAAATTCAACATTTTGAAGTAAACGCATTACCACATCAGCTCCTAATACAATTTGTTCATTATAATTGTCACCACATTTGTATATGGAATAACGTAATACAAATAACCAGCTGATGAACATAGACGCCAAAGCTTATAGCAAAATCTAAGCGGTTTATTGCGTATGTACATTTTACAGCTAGCCGCTAGTCGTCGATAATCAATTGGGTAGTTGGGTGTTGGGAAAATTGGGTAGTTTATATTGATTGACCTAACTGCATTTTAAAATTCATGCATTTTAGCATTCAAAAGTATATATTTTTGAGTTTTTTTCTTTTCACATTTTCAGCTCTATGATCTATTGGCAGAATTATATTATTTTTATTTGTTGTTGTTTTTTTTATTTGTTTTTCTTCTTGTGGCCCTTATATCTTGTCTTTATACTTCTTTCAATCCATCATAAAAAATATAAAATGTAATTAAAACAATAGAAATAGCAGTGCAAAAAAAAAAAAAAAATAATTGGTAATAAAGTAATAAAATTAAATGCAAGTAAAATTATATTAAAAAGTATGAAACTAATTAAAATGCACTTTTGCATATATTTTATATTAATTCTATATTATTATTGTATATTCATGTGATCGTTCTAACACGTATTAGGAAAATAAAAATTGATTCATAATACACAATTCGACCAGACAGCTTAGGCTAGGTCTTAAACATATATTTTTACATTTTAAATTAATTAGTATATAATATTAATCTTAATCTAAATTACTTTCTTTTATCTTTTTTATCTTTTACTAAATCAAATATAAATATTCTCTATACTTAAGATCATGTTACTATTAGATTTAATAATAGATTTAATAATAAAATTGAACTTTATCTTATAAATATTTGAATAAGATTATAATTGTAACAAAATTTGTATTTTACTCGTTTGAAATAATAAAGAAAAAAAAAATTGTTCAGAAAAGACACCAAATTCCATGAATTTGCTGTTGATAATTTCAAAAGTTGGATGAAGCTAAAAGTTAAAAAAAAATCAAATATGTGAATGAAAACAAAATTTAATTGAATTACCATAATAATTTAGTAAAAACTGTAATTTCGTTTTTATTCAGTTTATCGGTATCTTGTTCTCGTGTGATACACAAACTGATGTTCACGATGTCTTTTTTTTGGTTCATTTCGATGTTCCAAAACAGTTCAGTGTTTTAAATTCAAAACAAGCTCGTTTACTGGTTGATGGAATAGCTTCAGCAATATCTGTTCCTATTTCCATTTCAGTGCAAATATCTTCTAATCCATCTTTTATTTCTTTCTTTTATTCACTTACCAATTTTTATTTACTTTTATCTTTATTTTATTTACTTACCAACAAAAACAACAAAATTCTATATATAACACCTTATTCTCGTTCAAAATACACAATTTAATTAGAATTTATTTGATTATTATTTACGAAATTTATAATCAAATTTATTTCACAAAATAATACATTCCATACGATTATTAAGAAAAATCATTTGACAATACAGAAAAACATAGAGAATTCAAATTTACATTAAAAAAAAATGCCAAATAATTGCTAACGTTCGGAAAATGAACGTGCATGTTTTCACACAGGTGTCGCAATGTAGATGTCAAAAATTTATGAGTGGGATACTAATAATCAATAATACAGCTTTAAATATTAGACATTTGGTAGTTTTGCTTTTATTCACTTCAAAAAAAAGTCCAAAAATAGAGTTTTTTTTAAGTTTATAAATAGAATATTTAAAATATTTTCATATTGTTTTTTTTTTCTATTTTTGCAATTTAAAATACCACACTTTATTTTTACAAAAAAAAATTATTCAATTATCTTGTTACATCTTAGCTTAATCCACGTTTGAAAAAGGTAAAATGAAACGTTCGGTTTTCCAAACAAGAGTAGAAAATTGGTTTTTTTGCCTCTTAGATGTTACTATATATTGTTGACTTTAATTTCCACAGAATGGAGCTTCCTAATACATTGTATGTCTTTACTATTGGCCCAGCTATATATGCACAAATAATTTAACAATTATTGCCCGTTTTCGGTTCCATTTTCATATTTCTGTAGTAAAAAAAAATATATGTTTTATACCAAATCCTTAACCCCACCCCTTAGCATCTGTCACAATTAATTAAAATGTTGAAAAATAAAAATTTTGTAATGGACAGTAATGTTCCAAAATTAATACAAACTCATATAGAACCAAATTCAATTTCAACCAATATTTTTTAAATTCTTTGTTCTTTTTCTAATATAGTTTTTGTTATTTTAATTATACATTATTTTAAATATTAATTTTATTTTATTATTTTTTTTTTCTTACCATCCAGTAAATTAATTGAATATTTGAATAACCTTTTTCTCATCTCATCTAAAATATTTTTGAAAATTGGAATTTTTAAATTGTATCTATCTATACACTACATATATAGGATAGAATAGAATAGTTTTAATATTCAATTCTTTTGAAATTCTTTTAAAAATGAAATTATTCTGTTGTCCAATTTTAAATATTGAATTTTGAATGAATATTATTCTGTCCTTTTAAATATTATATGACTTATATAAAATTTATAAAAAAATAAAAATAAAAAATAAAAACAAATTAGACTGGACTGTTTATCTTAAAACTAAAAAATTCCTTTTTAATATCAAAGAAATTCCATATTAAAAAAAAAGAACACAGGAACAACATAAGAGAATTGGATAATTTGGTACACACTGTCCAGTAACTATTATTAATTTTTTTTTTTTTTTAAGTAAATTATATATGTATATTATAATGTATTCATATATAGAGTGAGAGAGAATATTTAATATTATCCTGCAATATTTACTTATACTCAATACATTATTATTATTATTATTTTAATTGTGTTAAAAATTATATAAGAGAGAATTTTTGAAAAATATTTACCCAAAAATGAAAAAAATATTTAATTTTTTTCTTTTTTTGTTTTGTGTAATAAAAATTACATAATCAGAAAATGAAATGTTGTTTTTTGTTTTTCACTTTTCTTCCTTTGCTACTTTTTTTTTTTGGTATTTATATATTTATTATTATTTTAAATCAACCCTATGGGAATATTATGAAATCTCTCCTTGAAATAAAATATTTAATTTATATACATTGTGTTGAGGTAAAATTCCGAAATAACTTCATGGAGGTTTGATTGAATGGCTTGGTACTATAAACTTGTAAAATAAAGTTTTAGTAACTTGCGTTAGCAAAGAGTTGTCTGGAGCATTAAACATATTAACGCAATAATAATGTTCGCAAAGTCCTTGTCAATTTGTAATTTTAAACGAGGACAACAACGAAGAAGAGCAATATATATGACAAGGTCATGACTATCTATATAGTCCTCATAAAGGATGGCTCCCCAAAGAGGTTAAAAAAAATAACTAAACACAAAAACGCTACAAAATACAGATAAAATATTAAACAGCTATGGAATACCGGCTACGGTCAATCCACAGCTGACTTGGTAAAAATAAACTTGCAAAATAAGGTGTTTTAGTAAATTGCGTAAGCGGAGAGTTGTGCTTATATTGTATATTATATTTTAATTTATGCAATAATCGAATATGAAATTGATAAATTTGAATAAATTGAGGCATTTGAAGTTAACCTCACTCTATTAAAAATTGATGGCATTATACGCTGCGAAGTCCGGTGTGTGTTATGTAATCCCTCATCAGCATGCTTACATACATAGTATATTTGAATGAGTCTCCAATATTTTTTCTTTTTTTTTTTTTACACTCTTGACAGTAACTTAGGTAGAATCACCTTTTCGTGCTTAATTAAAAGTACGGTACTGCAAGTTTATACTATAATATCTACAATGTTTTTCGAACATTTATTTATCAAATTACTGGTTTTTCAACTCATTAAATGTGGTAAACTACTACCATTGTCAGGAACTAAGCCCTCTTAAATAGAATAATTTCATTTTATTTAATTTGTTACCATATTATACTCTTCCAATGACAAAGGGTACTTGATTATACTCTCCCAATGACAAAGGGTACTTGATTATACTCTCCCAATGACAAAGGGTACTAAACCAGGTCGAAAAACCAATAAAGCAGTTTTTTTGCTTCATTGGGAATCAAACCTGGAACATTTCAGTTGAAAGACGGACTCTATCTACAGCGCCACCCAGCGTGTAAACGCTGTCACCATAATTATTTATATACCTCTGTCTGAACCTCTTTTTAAACTTTCATAATTTTTAAACTCTTAATTGATCATTTTATCACAAACCATTGAGCTATTGTTCGTACTACTTTATTTTGAAATCGTTGAATAATTTTAATATTTGACTTTTTCACTGTTCCCTAAAGCTGGATCCCATGTGTCCAAACAGGTTTAAGTAGATATGGACCAAATTGTTTTCCAGATCCATATTTCTTCCCAACTAGCCAATATACAACTTTCTGAACAGCATATTATTTTAGATGTAACACTTTAGTGAAAATATGTTTAGGCGTCGATCCAGATACATACCAAGGTATTTGACATAATCGAACGTAGTTGTTTAGGAACACATCATGATATTGCATTTAAATTGTTTTGTACTAACCCCAATGCAGTACTTTCTCTAATCTTTGTGAGACGCCACAATATCTGTGTCGTCCGCAAAGGTAGCTAAAGTTGTATTTGTAGTCTGAGACAATAAATAAAAAATCGGCTAGAGAATATTTCCTTATGGTAGTTCTTATTTGATTTCCTGAAGATTTTATGTCACATCCCGTTGTTGCACGAAGTAGTAACGATTCTCATTACAGCTGATGAAGTATGTAATTCCAATTCCAAATAGTGCTTATTGTAGCACTTAATATTTAGTGCTGTTTTCAAATTTTACTTATGCTTTGTATTACGTAGCAAATAATATTTGCTCTTCTTTTTTTTAGCCTTAGAGCTTGTTTTTTTTCCCAAATAATCTGCTTCTTGAGAAGTTGATGTCCAACATTAGGTCCATCTTTTCAGTGGTCCGCTTGGAGGTCTGATGGTGTTTAGTCTGCCACCACTAGCAATTTTCACAATGCGGTTATCTTGCGTTCGAGAGACATTGGTGTTCCAATCTCGCCTTCCAGCTTTGGTCCACCATCTCACAACATCTTAGATATCACAGTCTTTTGTTATTTGTGCGCTCGGAATTCTGTCCCTTAATTTGTAATTTGTAACTGAGCACTTTCATTCCGACTTCACGTGAAGCGGCTTTTGTTCGATAATATCATTTAGCTTAACGCGGCCAAATGCCTTTATTAGATCGACAAAACACATAAACGCTAGGTTCTCAAAGTCTATTGATTTTTCTGCTACTTGTCGAACCTCGAAAATAGAATCTACTGTGAATCTATTTTTACGGAAGGCCTGCTACTCCTTGCATATAGGAATTTACTCGAAAATAATAGCTTACCATAAAGTACCCCGATATTTGATGGACAATAGTGTCATCGAATTTAAATTGATAATTCTGTAAAATATACTGTAGGTACCTACAAAATGTATTGGAGTTTAATTTTTATCAAATATCAATGGAATTTAATTGAGCCTACCTATTTCTACTGAACAAGCGTTTGTGCTGTAATTTGAGATGTTGCAAGACCACATCCTGATAATCCACCTCTAAATAAGGTATATTTTTTGTTATTATTATATTTTTTAAATTTTATTCGTCATTGTATAAAATAATGTCTAACAGCACTAGTTAGTTTTTATAGTTATATTTGTTGCTAGGCAGTTGAAAGAAACAAAAACAAAAAAGTTCTTCGTAGCTAATTTTGGTATTAATTTAAAAATTGAAGCAAGAAGCAAATTGAAAATTCACTTTACTTTTTAGCTTATAAAAATATTTTCTTATAACATTTAGCTTAAAAATTGGTTCATAATATATTCTATTTAAATTAATATACACCGAGTCTGTAAACCATAAAAAAAATTATTTTTAAACCCTCAAAAGACATAGTGATTTCGATCTTTGACCTTAACACATTTATTACTATAAATATTCCTTTCTTATCCTTTCAATATAATTTTTAAAAAAAAAACTAAAAGGATGATCGAAGGAAAAGGAATCTGAACCTGAACTCAATCAAAAAACAATACAAATTCTACGGATTTTATTAATTATTAAAAATATTTTTCTTTCTTTGGTCACATGAATATACACTTACTAATGGATATTTTATATGCATATATATGTATATACATATATAGATATATATATAAAAACTTCACCTATACTTTTATAAAATAAAATGTAGAAAAATTAACTTTTCATTCATTTTTATTTTTTATTTATTTATTTTTTTTTTTCTTTAATTTTATATTATTAAAATTCCATACATTCATTTTGGGTATGGATAGATATTTTGTATTTTTATAGATTTGATTCAAGAAAGCAAAAAAAAAAAACAAAAAAGGATACATAAGGATATATTAAATAAAAATTATTATATTTTTGGAATATATTTTTTATAAAAGTTTTTCTAAATCAGAGTTGGAGTTAGTTTATATTTAGTCTTACGAAAAACACAATATGTTCTACTCTTGTTTTTGTTTTAAATACTTTAGCAATATCCTTTGGCAAAAGCAAGTGTTTGGGGATTTTACATTTTGAATATTTTGAATTTTTAGATTTTGTAATTAAAGATTTGCTTATTTTTATTGGCACGATATTGTAACTGTTGATTTCAAGGGTCAAACTTATGCCTCTAAGACTTGAACAACGAAACAAGAAAAAATGGCTTCAAAGTACATGAACAAATGTATATTTGGATTTATTCAATAACAAGAAAATAAATTGTCCAGAGTATTAATTTCTGAACTTTATCAATTCAGGTCTATTTTGTTTTTCAATGATACGCAAGATAGTATGAATATAGTTTTTCGATCTATTATGACTACCAGAAGTGCATTTTTTGCTTCTTCGTGTCCTTTTTACCTTCTAACTAAAAAATAACTCTTCTTATCTGCAAACCAAATTCAATACACTACAACAATATCATATAAATAGATGTTCTTCTCTATTTAATTCCATCCCTGTAATTAGGTTATTTAAATATTTCGGATACAAATTTGTTTCGGACTGAAAAATTTTACTCAAATAAAAAAAAAAACAAGAACAAAAACATAAAAAGAATTAAAAAAAACCAAAAATATTGTATTGAAATGTAAATTAAAAAGCAAAAAGAGAAATGGTCATTTGGGACAATATCATCACCGTTATCATCATCATCTTCATCATTATCATCATCATCATCATCATCATCATCAATATCACTATCACTACCGTATCGTCATCGTCCACTATTTATGTGTATAAAACTTAAAATTAAAAAGGACGATATTGTATATCCTTTCTCGATAAGAAAATAAGAATGAAAAAAAAAACTATATTTATATGAATACATAAAATATTTAAATTTTAATATAAAATTAATAATAGATTATTAAATATAATGTTTCGTTTATAATGTATGTAAAGTTGTTTGTTTTTAATAACAAATAAATGCCATTTATTGTGCCTCGTTCCATATTTTTTGTAATTTTTCTGAGCTTCTGTTGTTCCTGTTATTTTGTTACTGTCTTAATTTATTTATTTATTACTTTTTGTTTATTTCTTTTATCTATTTTATTTATTTTATATATTTTATTTATTTTATTTATTTTATTTATTTTATTTTTATTTTTTTATTTTATTTATTTTATTTATTTTATTTATTTTATTTTTGTTTTTTTTTTTTTTTTTTTATTAATTCATTTCATTTATTTCATTAGTTATTCATTAAATAATCTTTGATTGATAATCTCAATGAATTTATAAATAGAGTTTTACATTAGTTTTTTTATCATATTACATAATAGCTACTTAGAGCTTTATACAATAATAAAAACAAAACAAATTTCAAGTAAATATAGTAAATAAATAACTAAATAACAATATTAAGCTTAAATACCACAAAACATTAAATAAAAATATATAAAAGTGTTCTACAAAACCAGAACTTAAATATGATTTATAATGAATAAAGTGAATTTTTAAATAAAATATTTATTTAATTTATTTTATTTATTTTATTTATTCTATTTATTTTGACTATTTTATTTATTTTATTTGTCATATTTATTTTATATATTTTATTTATTTTATTTATTTTAATTATTTTATTTATTTTAATTATTTTATTTATTTTATTTATTTTATTTATTTTATTTATTTTATTTATTTTATTTATTTAATTTATTTAATTTATTTAATTTATTTAATTGATTTTATTTATTTTATTTATTTTATTTATTTTATTTATTTTATCTATTTTATTTATTTTAATTATTTAATTTATTTAATTTATTTTATTTATTTAATTCATTTAATTTATTTAATTTATTTAATTTATTTAATTTATTTAATTTATTTTATTTATTTTATTTATTTTATTTATTTATTTTATTTTATTTATTTATTTTATTTATTTTATTTATTTTATTTATTTTTATGTTATAATTATAACATCAAGAGGAGGTGCAACAGAAGATGTCAACAGCCGTATAAATAAGGCAAGAAGAACATTTGGGAGCCTAATGAAGATATGGCGGAGCAACCAAATATCGAGAACAACAAAGCTAACAATATTCAGAGCATGTGTTAAGTCAACATTAATATATGGCAGTGAAACATGGCTCACTTCGGTCAGAATCAAACAGAAGGTACAAGTATTCATCAACAAGTGCTTGAGAATTATATGCAGAATATTCTGGCCGGCAAGAATTAGCAACGAAGATTTATGGATGATAACTGGAGAAGAACCTATCAACAGACAGATAAATAGGAAAAAATGGAAATGGATAGGTCATACACTAAGGAAATCAGAAAGTGATATAGCAAGAAGAGCTCTAGAGTGGAATCCACAAGGACAAAGGAGACCCGGCAGACCATACAACACATGGAGACGCACAATCAATCAAGAATTAACAGTCAACAATTATACCTGGGACGATATTAAGGAAGTAGTACTCAACAGAGAGGAATGGAGGTTCACTATCGAAGCCCTATGCTACCACGCGGAGTAATAGGAGAAAAAAAAAAAAAAAAAAAAAAAAAAATTTTATTTATTTTATTTATTTTATTTATTTTATTTATTTTATTTATTTTATTTATTTTATTTATTTTATTTATTTTATTTATTTTATTTATTTTATTTATTTTATTTATTTTATTTATTTTATTTATTTTATTTATTTTATTTATTTTATTTATTTTATTTATTTTATTTATTTTATTTATTTTATTTATTTATTTTATTTATTTTATTTATTTTATTTATTTTATTTATTTTATTTATTTTATTTATTTTATTTATTTTATTTATTTTATTTATTTTATTTATTTAATTTATTTAATTTATTTAATTTATTTAATTTATTTAATTTATTTAATTTATTTTATTTATTTTATTTATTTTATTTATTTTATTTATTTAATTTATTTAATTTATTTAATTTATTTAATTTATTTTATTTATTTTATTTATTTTATTTATTTTATTTATTTTGTTTATTTTATTTATTTTATTTATTTTATTTATTTTATTTATTTTATTTATTTTATTTATTTTATTTATTTTATTTATTTTATTTATTTTATTTATTTTATTTATTTTATTTATTTTATTTATTTTATTTATTTTATTTATTTTATTTATTTTATTTATTTTATTTATTTTATTTATTTTATTTATTTTATTTATTTTATTTATTTTATTTATTTTATTTTATTTTATTTATTTATTTTATTTATTTTTTATTTTATTAAGACTCATATACCAATAACTGATACAATACTTACTGATTTAGATGGCCAACATATCATGTAGGCCCTCGGTCTGACTAATTAACGTCCTTCATTTTCACTAATATAATATCTATGGCTTTTCTTCTTTCTTACCCCTACCAAGCGGTACGATAAATTTTTATCTTAGCGCACAACTCTTTAGAAAAATAAATTAAAATTTTGATATTGTTGTCAAAGCATATACACCACTTATTAATTTTGTCAATGCTTCTAAAATTGTGCTTTTCTTTTGCTCTTCTTTCCCCCCTAACCCATCCAAGCGGTACGTTAACGTTTTATCCTATAACACAGCTGTTTAGAAAAAAAATTTAAACTTAAGATTGTTGTCAAAGTCCCCCAAAACACCCGTTAATTTTAAAAATGCTTCTAAAATTTTCTTTTTCTTCTACCTCTTCCTGTCAAGGCGAAATACGTTAAAGTCTTATCCTAGCCCACAGCTGTTTAAAAAAAAATAAAATTTTAATTTGAGATTCTTTTCAAAGTCCGAACACCACCAGTTAATATTATAACAGAGCTTCTAAAATTGTGTTTTACTTTTTTGTATTTCCCTATTTGAGCCAAGTGGACCTTATCATGCTGATTAGGAAAAAAATGTACTGCCACCATAGCTGTTTATAAAAAAAATTTACATTTGAGATTGTTGTCAAAATCTATACAATACCTGTTAATTTTAACAGTGCCTCTAAAATTGTACTTTTCTTCTTGTTTGTGGCTGGGGTAGGCCAAGCGGTACGTAAAAGCTCTATCAAAACCGCGTGGCTGTTCATAAAAATAAATCAACTTTGAGATTGTTGTCCCAGTTAGTATGTCTACTAATAGTGCTTCTCAAATTGCAAATAAACTTTTCAACTTCTTATTAAAAGCTATATTCAACATGACAACCTACTGTAAACTATCCATTAAAAACATCCATAATTTCTATTTAAATTTAAGGTGTTTAACAAAGTCAATAATTCTTCTTTGTCTCCTTTAATTTTATCTTCACAGTTGTACTGAATCAACTAAAATTATTTTTAGTCAATGAATATAATAAAAATTTTGTATTTTAAAATAAAAAAAAAAATAAAAAAAAAAAAAAACTATCCTTAATGAAATAACCCAATATAAAACGTGAGGTCCATTAATATATTATGGACGGGTAAAATATTATTACAACAAAATAATAAAAACCAAAAAAAAAATTTTTTTTTTAAATGTCCTTATTTCAAAAAATATATTTCCTATATATAATATTTATATATATATATATATATATATATATACAAAATCATAGTGCAATGAATGAATTATTCTTATAATAAAAAAATAATAAAATAACTTCTATATAGTTTAATTGAGGGTTTATTCATTCCAAAAACCGTAATTTTATAATTTTATTCTAAATATTTATTATTCTATATGTTTTTGGCCATTTGGTATAAGGATATTCTCACCTCCAGTAATTCACATTTTACTTCAATATTACTATATGATGTTCTTTCAGTTAAATGAGAGACCTTGTTATTTTTTTTTTTGTTTTTTGTCTCTTTACTTAGACCTCGATATTTATATATTAAAGTATTCTGCCTATATATAAATTCAGGACAATATTTAAGTTACTGATACCCATTTCTTTATTCCGGTTTTTTTTTGTTTTTTCTTATTATTTTTTTTTTCTTCTATAATGCAGATACAACACAACCACATACAAAAAAAAAAAAAAACATAAAATGATTCCACTGCGTAATTTTTAAATCACACTTACACCTTTAATTTAGTTACTATTTTATTTCTTTATATTATATATATTCTTTATAATATATTTCTACCACACATATATATAATTTTTAAAATTGCATAAAAAAAAACAAGAAGAAAAAAAAATATATTTTCAAAGGATATAATTTACTTTTATATAAAATTCAAATTTGTATTCTTTTCTAAATAAATTAAAATATATAAGTTATAACACTGTATGTGGTTGTATGTTCGTCCGTTTATATGAAAGTGGACATGGTCTATTGAGATTTAAATAGAAAATGTCCAATGATTAATTAAATTAGAAAAAGAGATGACAAAAAAAAAAAAACAAAAAGAGAAGATAAAAAATAAACCGGAAAAATTATCATGAAAAAAGAAAATTCTTAATCAAGTGTCAAAAAGGATATAACGTGTATAAAATATAGATAATATATACACGTAAATATGAACAAAATGTGCTGTGGTTTATAGAAATAAAATAAAAATGAAAAAAAAAAAAATTAGAAAAGATGAGTGAATATTTTGAATATTAATGAATTGAAATTTTAAATTTAACTTTTAAAAATATTTTGAAAAATAAAATTAAAATTAAAGAGATAAATTTCAAATTTAAATTAATATTATAAATTAAAATATATGTTAATAAAATTAAAAATATATATATTAAATTAAAATTAAATTAAAATATATATATTAAAATTTGTTATTTGGTATAGTATGATATTATATAAATAAACTGTTATTTTCATTTGTAATCAATTATTATAATACATAGCTACTCGTATATTATTTTATATCTCAAATAGCAAATTAATAAATTTTAAAATATTTTAATTTATAATATTAATTGAATTTTTAAATTTGTCTATTTATTATTATTTATATTTGATTATACCTTAATTTCATTGTACAATTTTATCAAGAGCTTATACTTATGTATTTACACCTATTTATTTTATTTATTTTATTTATTTTACTTATTTTATTTATTTTATTTATTTTATTTATTTTATTTATTTTATTTATTTTATTTATTTTATTTATTTTATTTATTTTATTTATTTTATTTATTTTATTTATTTTATTTATTTTATTTATTGTATTTATTTTATTTATTTTATTTATTTTATTTATTTTATTTATTTTATTTATTTTATATATTTTATATATTTTATTTATTTTATTTATTTGATTTATTTGATTTATTTTATTTATTTTATTTATTTTATTTATTTTATTTATTTTATTTATTTTATTTATTTTATTTATTTTATTTATTTTATTTATTTTATTTATTTTATTTATTTTATTTATTTTATTTATTTTATTTATTTTATTTATTTTATTTATTTTATTTATTTTATTTATTTTATTTATTTTATTTATTTTATTTATTTTATTTATTTTATTTATTTTATTTATTTTATTTATTTTATTTATTTTATTTATTTTATTTATTTTATTTTGTTTATTTATTTGATTTATTTGATTTATTTGATTTATTTGATTTATATGATTTATTTTATTTATTTTATTTATTTTATTTATTTTATTTATTTTATTTATTTTATTTATTTTATTTATTTTATTTATTTTATTTATTTTATTTGTTCTCTTTATTTTATTCTATTTATTCTATTTTAAAAAGGAAAATGATTCCACTGCGTAATTTTAAAATCACACTTACCCCTTAATTTAGTTACTATTTTATTTCTTTATATTATATATATATATATATAATATTTTTACTTTTAACGTACTTAGACTAACCTGTACTTTTCTATTGATAATATAATCTCTTTAATTTAGTTATATTTTTTCAATAGCTTTTTTGTAATCTACAAGTATTGTGATTTTTTATCCATTAATCTGATCGTATCTCATGATCATATCACTCTTCCACTGAGTCACAATAATTTAAACTTTTCTTTATTTTCTACTCTGTTTTGTTCTCGTTGTCTAACAACCGTTAGATGCCAACTTGTAATGTTTTAAAGTCGTACATGTTTATTTTAATCTAAAGAATGTTAATCCAATGATATTTTAACAATGTTAAAAACGAAATATATATGCACTTATTCATGACTATTTTTTGTATCTAGATTAGAACCCACACTTGCCTTAAAATTATATATTTCTTCCACCGAATAAAATTTTTACAATGACTTTAACTTTTCATCATTTCTACTCTCTTTCTTGCTTTCTTAACAACAGTTGTACGCCGACTTATTGATTTGCAGTCAATTACGTTTATTTTAATGTTAAGGGCACCACTCTAATGATATTTTAATAATTTCACTATAAAATCTAAAAATTTATACCCTTATTTTCATCTCGATTTTTTGTATTTAGATTAGAACCCACACTTACAATTTATTTCAATAATTTTCAATTTTGCTCATAAATGTTGTTATATCGATTACTTTCGTAATAACTTGTTTTAAGTGGTACACATTTTCTGCGATATAAAAATTCTGCAGTCCCTATTACTTGTGTTCGCATCTAACTGTAATTTCAATCAACATATTTGTCTTTCGCAGTTATGCGTATTGAAAGAAAAAGCTTTAAAACGAATTTAACGTCGAGCTTAACTTCGCTTTAAAACGAATTTAACCAAAACTTTATGTGTCTCACAAATTGTAATTCACCAATTCAAGCAAAACAGCAATACAAAATTTTAACAAGTAAGAAATTTTTTTATGTTATACTTGAAAAGAGGTTAGCTCTAAAGGTTAAAAAAAATTTACCTGACTTAAAAACAACAAATATAACGGTGGTTACCAAAGCAAAAAAATGAGTAGAAAATGATGTAAAATTAAAGTAATTGTAAAATATAAAATCTAAGGAATAAATATCAGGAATGAAGATATAAGAAAAACATTAAATATTTTCTATGTAATTGCATGGGGAAGTATTTAAAAAAATATATAGGGATCATTTAAACAGAATAACACATAAACTAATCCCACTTCAATTTCTTATAAATCACTATAACTAATTGGCCATTGGCTACCAGGATGCCAATTGATTATCAACTACCAGGGTGTTAATTGATCATCGATTGCAAGCTTGATAGCTAGTACATAACAGCATGGCTAATGTAATATTTAGCATAATATTGCGAGCTCGGCTGTCTTAGAAAGTAGAACTCAGGTTTTTTAATAATACAGGAATAAGTGTTGTCCGTTCGTCAAAATTCAAGGAAGTTTTATAAAAAACCGTACTTAATTTTATTATGAATATAGATTTACATCATTTTAATTTATACTTGGTATTTGTTATATATTTTTTTTTTTAGTGATTTATCTTAGACAATAACCGCATATGTAATTATTTATATTAAACAAAAATTAAATTTAAATTTAATTCCAGTGATGGGTGAATTTTGGCAATTCGATAAATTAAAATTTTTGTATGGTACAAAATACTTATATATGGACTGAAATTTTAACCTACTCATTAAAAATTAAAAAAATGTGTGCAAAAATATTTATTTTCGCTACGTCTCTCTTTAAATATTTTAAACATTTAAAAGAATAATAATGAAAATCGGTTGTGAAATGGTTCAAATATTTGTACCGTATACTTTTTTCAATTTACCGATTAAATATAATGATGTAAAAATAACGGGATATAATGCCTAAAAGAAGATATAATATTGATTCATAGACATTGTTTAATGTTCGTGATTCATAGACTCTATAAATCTATATATTAAATTTTAATTTTAATATTGAAATCCACTGATTCAAAATAAAAAAAATAAATATACCCTCTGAATTCATATTTATCTTGATAAAACGGTATAAATTTCAATTAATTCTAATTAATAAGTTGAACACTGTTATCGTTTTGATTACTAATTATGACAATAAAAATACTTTATGCTATACTTTATGAGACAAATATTCTTGCAAGTAAAATTCAAAAACAAGTTTATTAATAATAAAAACAAAATATTTAATCATTATGTAGTTGCATTTATATATAATATGCGTTTTGTTATCACAATCTAATCCCCACCCCTACTCCAATTCATATCTATATATATATAGGCAATAACTGTCATTCTTTTTGTTAAATACTCATATCATAACTCATACACGAATATTATTTGCCATAAAAATAAATAACAACCATGGGATGCCATTAAACAAATCCATAATTTATCAAATTGATACCTCTACAACGACGACAAAAACAAAATAACAACAACAACAATAGTAATAAAAAAAAAAACAACGATATAATAATAATAATTTTTATCGTTTTCAACGCCTTTTTACATTTAATTTTTTTTATTTATTTTATTTATTTATTTTTTTTTTTTTCATTATTCATATCCTGAATATCCTACAAACAATAATTTTATAAATATTTCGATTACTCTGATAATTCAATGATGTTATTTTTACAATAAAAAAAAAAATAAAAATGAAAACTTTGAACCTCAACCGAATCAAGACTATACATATACACAATATGAATTCGGGAACCTTTCAAATAAATATTAAACCTGTAGAATATTAGCGCAACATATCATTGTTAAGCGCTCATAATTTTTCGATTTTTGACATTAACGATCAAAAACATATCTATATATAAATAATTTTGTTGTTGTTATTATTATTATTATAACTTTATTGTTACCCCAAGTTTTCTTAAAGATAATTTTCCAACCCACAAAATTTTGTCGAAAGAATATCACTAAAATTATTAAAGGTAACAAAATATAAAAAAAAAAAAAAAAAAAATTATTTTAAGGACGATTTTTTTTTTTCGTTGTTTTTTCGTCTTGAAAGGAAAAAAAAAAAAACACTCAAAAAATATTCCCATTAAATATAATGTTAAAATGATAAAATTAATGTTTATTGGGTTTTTATCATATTCTCATAAAATTGTATAGTAAAAAAAAACAAAAAAATATATATATCTATTTGTATATATATATATTATATTTATATATTAAAAGTGCATACCTTTCTAAAATAGATAGGTAGGTGAAGGTATAGAAAATATGTATAAAAAAAAATGTATGAATAAATTTCACCTGCAAAAAATGTCTTAATTTCCCGTGCTTTAATTTTATTTTTCCATAGAATTGAATTAGATTCGGTATGGTATTATACATTTGTTTTGACGTTTATAATGGTTTTGAAATTTTTAAAATTTTATTTTTTCATAATGAAATTGAATTCAATTAGATTTGTTATGGTATTACGTAATCAGTTTAACGTTTAGAATTGTTTTAAAAGCTGTAGTCTTATTTTTCTATAAAATTTAACTGGATTTGGTATAGTATTGTCCATTTGCTTAAAAGTTTAGAATGCTTTTAGCATTTTTAATTTTATTTTTAAACTGTATTTAATTAGATTTATTATGGTACTACAGAATCAATTTCACGTTCAGAATGGTTTTAATAGCTTCAATTTTACTATTCCATGGATTTTAATTCGAATGCTTAAGTCATTATTCTACCTAATTTCTCATTTAAAATAGTTTGTCATTATGATATTATACATTCACTTTTAAATTTAGAATAGGTAGTTGTAAAAAAAAAATACATACGTTATTATTTTGCATTGTTGTAGATTTTAAATAGCTAATTATATCAGTAGTGGACCACCAACATCCTTCTTTAAGCACACACATACATTTTGACACTTAAATTATAATTTTGTGTTTTTGTAATATAAATCGGTAATAATCTGACTTTTTGTTTATCTTTCGACACATAAAAATTAATACTGCCAGATCTTCATAGAAATATTATGTTATTAACATATTTTGCTACAATTTGGCAATAAATTTCTTTTTCCGCCCAAAATATATGCTAACCAATAATTTAATTAATTCTGGTAACTCCATCTATGATATGTATACAAAATGTAGTACATACATTTTTCGCTACACTTTCTGCTCTTATTTTACGTTTCCACTACGTATTTTAAACATTTTGGAATAGTATATACAAAGTCAAAAGCTTTTAATATGCATTTTGGAATTTACTACATTGTACATTTTACGTTTTTACTGCGTTTTGGAAGAAATGATACCTTCACGTTGTACGTTGACTATACTAAGCTTTGGTTAGTCTTAGAACTTTGAAGAGAATACTACATTTTTTACATATATGTTTGTGTATCAAGGCCCGCACATATCCAGTTTGTACTTACTGAGATTAACTAGCTCACTTTGAATTAAACACATTTAATTATTCTAGAAGTTAATTTAACAGTATTTGATATCAGCTTTAAAGCTGATAAAAAGCTGAATTTACTATTAAACCACTAGCATATAATTATAGTCATGGATTTTACTATATTTAATATTTTTTGTTTTTATAAATTTTTAAGTTAAATCTTAAATATTTAATGTAAATTAGGTTGTGGGAAATAAAGTCTTTTTTGTTATTATTATTATTTTATTATTATTATAAATGACTTTTAAATATTTCCATAATACCAACTCACTAATTTTACTCTTTAATTCAGAACGAGCTAATGTGCAATAAAATATATCAAGTAAAAGTTCTATGCTATCTATCGAAAAAAAAAAATAAAAATAAAAATAAAAACTTAATAATATTATATAGCTACACCATCTCATAGTTAACGGGATCAAATATAGTCGATTTCTCATATTTTAAATAGTTCGAATCCTGCGCAAATTTCACTCAAATTATTTTGTTTTTTTTTTTTCTTTTTTTGTCTTCTAATTTTCACTAATGGAAAGGGAATAATAATAACAAGACGACATAAGAGTAGGAGAAGAAAAGATGATTTTGAAAAATAAAAATTATGAAATATATATCATAAACTGTTATTAAAGGTGTTAACAAAATAAATGAAGGTTCGATATTAATAAGATATGGGTGCTCAATGTGCCGTGAATTTGCCACATTTTAACAAATTTATTTCAAAATTTTTTTATTTTTATTATTTTTTTTTTTTTTACTACAGTTTATATTTTATTAACCTGATTTATAACTGTTATATTTTTAATATTATACGCATACAATTATGAAATTACAATATTATGTACCGTTATTATTTGAAAAAAAGAAAACTGAAGAGTGAATCTAAAATTACAAATATGCGTGTTGTATTATTGGATTTTTGTGCAGACGAATTCTAATATTGTGTAATAAAAAATAAATAGCAGTAAAAATGAAAAAAAAATAAAACAAAAAAAAAATATAATCGTTCTAAAAAGCTAGACAAATTCTACACAATGAAACGGTAAATATTTTTTTTTATTATTGCAAAATGCGCTTACAAAGGCTACCAACCGTAGTTTATTATATCTTTAATAGTTAATTTTTAGTATAAAAATTAGTGAAAATTAGGCCCGTATATTTTTGAGAGGTATTGCCAATAAAAATAATTTATTTATTCATTTATTTTAATTCATGCACATCATTAATTCATTCATAAACCTAATTTTAATTCATGCATATTCATAAATAAATTTCAATGATCTGTGTTTGTCAAAAAAAAATTGAAACTTTTCGGAGCTATTGCCAAAAAAAAAAATATGCATAGTAAATTATATTTAATTCTGGTACATATTCTAAAACAGTTTTGAATGACAAAATGTTAGCTTAGTCAGTCAAATTTCCAACTATATTAAACTATAGAAATAATAAGCCATTCATATAATTTCAACTCTATATTCCAATTTTAGGTGGTCGAAACGCAGACAGTAATGCTAGAAAGAATTTAGGTATTATTCTCAATCAAAATTCTATAAAATAAATATTCTAGATATTTTTTGAATTTGTGTTTGGAGGTAGTTTAGTGTGGAGATAAGGCTTATGACTGACCATCACCACCCATTTGTTACCCTAGAAAAATATTTAATAACTATGTTCACCCATATTCAACATATGATCATCACCACTATGTCACCCATGTTCAGATTGAAATTTGATTCGATGCAAATTCAACAGGATTTTTCACTCCATTGATAGCTACGAATAACTTCCTAATATTAAACAGTATGGATTCTCAGATTGAAAAACCGTCCATACTGGTTAATATGACGTTATTCGCAGCAACTGTCAATGTAGTGCAAAATCCTGTTTTACAAGACCGTTTTAAAATCCATTTGGTATTATGGTATAGAGCTGTGGAGCACAACAAGTTGCTCCAACTTTGAAATACTGGATCGATCGTTGGTAAATGCACCATGATTCGTCAGTAGAATGGAACTTCAGCATACAGCAAGAACTTCAAAATACTTTGCCAGATTGAAAATATATCCAAACAGTTTCGCATCGCAGCTAAAGTATACAGACCCAACATGTGCGAAGGCTGAAAAGATTCCATCCTACAGAGTAGATTTGTGAATAGTTTAACAACAAATCCCCACTAGTATGATCATAAGTATTTAACTTTGAAGATTAATTAATGACCTCACTCATCACTTGTAAAAAAAAATACATAAAAAGCCAAAGCAAATTACTTAATATCATCTATAATTGACATACCATTGCTTGGTTAATTTAAAGATAACTTGTAAAGTTAAATAATAAAATTAAATAAATTGAAGCATAATAAAATAAAAATTAATAACAAAAATAAATTGTTACATCCTAAATCCTATATCATTGTGAAAAATTCACATACGAATATCTCCCAACAAATAGTTTTCGATTTCGTGCCCGAAAATGCGACCGTTCGCGTCCGCTCAGTCGCCACACAAAAGTCCAACATATGTCGGCGCATTTACGTATAAATTGTGGTTAAGAGTCAGAAAATACCGCTACATGAATCCGGGTTGACGCATTCTGAATGCAATAGTAGGTTTGAGTCAAGCACAACTAGTGCTCTTGTGATCGAATTTCACAATATTTTGAGGGATTATTTGAGCTTATGAGTTAGCAATGCGATGCACTCATATGATGGAGCCCAGCAATTAGCGTTTCATGCGTTTGGATTGGCGCTTTATAGCTTCTAGTGGTTAGTTAAAGTAATAATAAGTATTTGTTAATTCTTTACATATATTTTTTTTTATTAGATGTATAGTTTAACAAAAAATATTGAATTAAATTTATATTTGCTTGTTACTCTGTTTTATTGTATTTAAAGTTAATATAAATAACAATAAAAAATATTTATTGCACATAAACACAAATAACTAAATGATGAATCGTTTTCATCAGTAGTATCTTCTGCTGCTTGCAATGTTGTCGATGACGGTGCTTCCGGTCATACTTTGGCTCCCATTCTTATTTTGTTTCAATAGTTTCTTTTCAGCACTTCTACCAGCACTTTTGCGGGCAAATGGGTCCATGGTCTATGTCGGGCAATGGGTCCACGGTGCTTCGGGTCGTTCTTTGGCTCCCATTCTTATTTTATTTCGATAGTTTCTCTTCAGCACTTCTACCAGCACTTTTGCGGCCAAATGGGTCCATGGTCTATGTCACATGAGCATGTACAATCTACAATAAAAAATTTTAAACTAAAATTATTAACATTTTAAATTATAATTTTATTGTACTCATGTGACATAGTTCATGGACCCATTAACCCGTGGCCATTTTCATCCATATTTATATTAAAATTATATTTATCCATAGGTATATACATAATATTATTTTAGTTGGATTTCAGTTGAAAAACATTTTTATTACAATTTATATTACATTTACATACCTGTATTCAAATATTTTTCTCTCTTCTCTTCTCTAAATCACTCTTTAAATTACGTTAACTGACCGAATAATATTGTGACTGGCATATTATGACTAATGTGCCTATTACAGGTGTCACACCACTTTTCCAGTCAAATTTCCCAGTCACCCGAATGAAATTTATTTTCATATTACAAGTCTCATCCGACAGCAAAAAATTTCTGAACGTATTTTTTATGTACTTTGACAGAAAAACTCATTTGACGTTTGAATTTAAAAAAAATATTTTTATAAGATACAAAGTTGGTTGATGTGTTTTTTTTTATAAATTTGTGAAAATTTTTAATATTTAAAAAAAAAAAATGTTTTTATTTACAAGTATGGATCATTATTTTAGTGATAGTGATTCAGTAGAAGAAGAAATAGAGAATCTATGTATAAAGAGACAGATTCTTAGAAATTGTTCAAATCCGTTGGAAATTGATAATGAAAAGTAAGTAAAACAATTTGTAAAATAATTAATGTAGAAATATCGCTTAAATAAGCTTCGTTAAATATTTTTGATTAAACAAAGACGCTTTTATTGCTTTGCTTGAGGATTTGAAAGGAAAATTTAAAAACTCAAAATTGAATTCATCTATTCCCGATATTATAAAATTGGCAGCATATTTACGTTTTGTAGCTGATGGCAGCTATCAAAAAAGTATTGGAAACGATTACAATGTACTTCTAGCTCAGCCAACAGTTTCAGTAATTCTTACTGATTTTTTAAATTTAATGGAAATTCATATTTGCAAAAAATGAATTTCTAAAATGAATGCTGAAGAAGAAATAGAGTGTAAGAAATTTTTTTACGGGAGTAGTAGGATGTATCGATGGAACACATATACACATAGTTGCCCCAAAAAAAAGAAATTATGCATTTATACTATAACAGGAAAGGATTTTTCAGTATAAATGCAATGATTGTAAATATATACTTAATTGAAGTATTTTTTAATTTTAATTTTAAATAAATATTCATGTATATTTTAGATGTGTGATCATCTAATGAGAATTCGTTTTATTGATGGTACAAATCCTGGTGCAAATCATGATTCATTTGCATGGACTCATAGTACCTTACGTAATATTTTTCAAAGGGAATTTGATTCCGGGAAAGAAAACTATTGGCTACTAGGTAAGTAAATAAAAAAGATATTTCTAATTTCTTCAAAGGAAATTTTAAGTTTAAAAATTTATTGTTTTTTTTTTTTTTTTTAAGAAATTCTGGTTACCCATTATTACCTTTTCTAATGATGCCATGTCGAACACCTCAAGGTAACAGTCTTGAAGAAAATTATAATAAAATTCATTCAAAAGTTGGGAATATAATTGAGCGGACAATTGGGTGTTTGAAAAGTCGATTTCGATGGATTTTAGGTGCCAGGCAATTATATTACAGTCCAGAAAAATGCACCCAAATAATAAATGCAGTATGTGCACTTCATAATATCTGCATATCATATAAAGTTCCAGAAATTGAAATGGACAATTTAACTCAAAACAATTTTGAAGAAATTTCTATTGGGTTACATTCTCATACAAGTGAAACAATAAGAAATCGAATAATATCAAGTTTGGAATAAAAAAAAAACATTTAAAAAAATAAATTAAAATTTAAGATTTAAGATTTAAAATTCATTTATTTTCTTAAATATAAAATTTTTTACAAACTACATTAAATTAAAATTGAATATTATCAAAACATAAAGCTCTTAAATCTAATAAACTAATATAATAAATTCAATAAAATTAATAAAAGTAAAAAAAACTATAGTTTATTAGAATAGTTAATAGGAACAAAAATAATAATATAAAATTCAATAAGAAATAATTTAGTAAAAATAACAAAACTTTATATATGTAAGAAAATAAGTAGGATCATTCGAATATATTCCAAAGAATACGTGTTGAATGAAACAAACATAAATGAAAAAAGAAATATAAATATAAATGTTTTTGTTTTTATTTCATAAATTCTTAACTTTCTATTTAAAGTAAGACAATTTAAGTTTCAAAAATAACAAAACTAAAAAGAAAATATTAAAAAACATAAAAGATTAATTCATAAATACCCTTTAAAAGAATATTATTTCACAGCAAAATTTATCATATTCAGTTTTATCTTTCACTTTGTACTCAGTATAGTTCAGTTTTGGACTGTTCTAATTGAAATTTTTTTTCTTCTAAATCTATTTTCCTTTTTTTTATTTCTAACAGCTCAATTTCAATTTGAATTTTTCTTATGCTTCAAAAGATTTTTCTTTAATTTTTCTAATTTCCCGCAATTCGTCTACTATTTCTTTTACGCCTGTTATTTCATTTATAAATTCTTCTTGAGAATTTTGTCCCTTTTCCAGGAGTCTCAATCTTTGATCGTTTCTGCTGCTTCGTGATCTTCTTGTATTAGTATTGTTATTTGTTATATTAATATTGTTACTTGTATTATTATTATTATTATCATTTGGATTATTACTATTATAACTGTTAGTAATATTTCTACTACTATTACTATCATATTATATATATATATATTATTCTGCATTTATATGGATGTTTGTAAGTTCGACGGAACGCTCCAACACATATACAAATTGCATATGTATACAAATGCATATATATACAAATTGCTTTGGTGGTTTTTTTTAACCCCTGTCTACCATGCTGAACCTTTGCAGGAAAAATTGATTGCATGAACTATATTTTTTTAATTTAATGTTAGTCTTCTTCGCAAATAATAAGGAAAAATAATAAATAATAATAATAATATAAATAAAACAAACAATTTGTTTGATTTATAATAATAAGGACTAATAGAATTTTAATCAATAGTTTAATATGGTATAATAACCAAAAGGCAAACAGCATTTAACACAAAAAAAAAAACATAATTCACTCAAAGGTTATTCTTATTACTTAAAATTATACACAATAATATACATGTGTATCAGCATATTTGTATTGTATAATATTATACATTATACTACTTTATTGCTTCTACCTTTTATTTTTGTCATTATTGTGTGCGTAACTCACTTCAATCAAAAAAAATTATTTTTGTTTTTTTTTGGTTTTTTTTTTTATTATTTGCTGTATCTGTATTCTGTATGTTCTGTATGCTCCATTCCAAAAATATTAATTTATTTTCAGTGTTAAGTGTTCACATTTCACTTCACTGTTCAGGTTAACTGTTCAATCAATAGAACTTGATAGAAGTAGATTAGGATAATTAACTCTACTTATACGCCGGATAATAAAACATTGTTTTTTTTAAATTGAAAATTATTGATGAAAATGTTTTTGTATTTTTTGTAAATTTTACCAATTTAGATACAAAATTTTGAATATTTTTTTAAAAATAACACAATACCATAATAACAGTTTATTCATATAGCAAAATAAGATCCCTATACATTATACAAAAGACAAAATTTATATGAAAATAAGATTCCATTTTTAAATTTGCTCTCCCAGAGGCCACAATAACGCTAATACGGTATACTTTATACTAAATAGAACCCAACTAACGAATTATAACTAAATGGAAGTGAGTACGAGTATACCATACAAAAATACAAACATTTTATACAAATTTGTTGGTATGGTACTTCTTTTTCTGTTATATAAAAAAAAAAAAGATTAGTGTTAGGCCAATATAAACATAAATAAAAATAAATAAAAAGTGATATAAGCATAAGTACTGTAATTTCGGAATAAAGAATCTAATGAAAGAAAAAAAGAAACTAGGATTTATTTTGCTTCCGTCATTTATGACGGGTTACAAAGCTAGTATTATTATATCATCAAAAGTATTATTGTAATTATCATTATTGTTATCATTATAAATCGACTCCCCAAAACAACATCCAGCTGATGCAACTGCTACCGACAATGACAACATTTTATCAATTTTCTGCTCCAATGGTGTTAAAATGGAAAAATTATTGTGACCTCCTCCTGTAGATTTAATTTCTTTTTTATTTTTTCCTAATTTGTCTTTAACCTTTCTTTTCATGTCATCCCATACCTAAAAATTTAAATTAATATTCGTAAGCTAATAAATTTAAAAATAGTTACTTTTCTCCACGCTTTTTCAGTACTAACTGGTGGTCCATACAAATTTAATTCCTCTGAAATTTCTTACCACTTTTGGTCAACCTCAACATACTTTGTTCCTCCAGCTTTAAAACATTTTGCAATTTCTGGATTATTTGCCAATAATTCAACCATTTTTTGAAATTGTGTTTTTGTTGTTTTTTTTTTTAAACTAAAATAAACAAAAATGTTTATCATCCAATTTTTGAATTAATATATTCAAATATATATTATATATATATAAATTATTTCAATAAATTTGTAAATATTTACATACCCTTTCTTTTCAGAATCCATTATTTAAATTTATATAGACACAAAAAATTACAAAATTACAGGCAAACGGAATCCTGTCACATATAAATTGCAAGTGACAATTGAGTTGCATTTTTCAGTCGGCGCGTGACAGTTGTAATAGTAATTAGTGCTTTTTTTTTTTTTTTTTTTTTATTTATTTGTTTTATTCTCAAAAAGAGCGTTAGCTCATACAGAGTGATTATTATTAGTTAAATTTTTTTTAAATTAAATGTTAAATATACATCATAGTAAACAACAAGTGGAAATAGAAGTAGAAATAAAAATATGATATTATAAAAAAGAAAAGAGAAAACATAGTAATAAGATATATAGAATATTTACAAAATAGAAAATTTTTAACAATTATTGAGGAATTATATTATAATTCAATTATTAGAAAAGAAAAAAGAAAATTATAATAATTTGATTAATTAAAATTTTTTATATATTTTTTAAAACTTATATAATCTTTATTTTTGATTGTAGTTGGAATTTTATTATATTCATTGACCGATGTGCTATAAATGTTGCTTATACCTCTTCTTGCTCGAAAATCAGACGCATTTCTTGTATTATGTTGATGAACCTCTGAACCTTGTTGAAGTGTTGTGTTGGTGATTATTTGTTGGTGTACTATTTTATATATATGACTCACTTGTACTAATTTTATTTGATCCTGCATCTTTAAGATCTTAAAGTTCTCATATAAACTGTTAGTAGACGTTCTAATATTTAAGTTGTACAGGTTTTTTATAGCCTTGTTTTGCAAGGTTTGGATTTTTTTCAAATTCTGCAACGTACTTGTTCCCCATATTATTAGCCCATACACTATATTTGAGTGAAATAAACTGAAATATAGTGACCTTTTTAATGTATGTGGTATATTATATGATATTTTTTTGAATATTCCTGCTGCTCTTCTACATTTTTTCATAACTTCGATGACGTGTACATTCCATGAAATATCGCTGTCAATTATCAAACCAAGATATTTAAAGTTATCAGCTTTCTGAATAATGTTATTATTATAGAACAATTTTAGATTTTGACCGATTGGTGCTTTCAATAACATGTATTTTGTTTTGTTTGCGTTTACAGTTAATTTGTATTTGTTGATTACTTTAAATAAGATTTCATTATCTAGGTTGATTTTATTTTCCAATTCCTCATAGTTATTCTCGGTATACACAATTGCTAAGTCATCAGCGTACATAAATATTTTCCCATTCAGTTCTAGGTTAGCAATTTCGTTTACATAACACAGAAAAAGTGTTGGACCTAGCGAGCTTCCTTGTATTACACCGTAGTTAACATCTTCTTTTTTACTTTTAAGTTTCTGAAGCTCCGCGAATTGTGACCTATCACTTAGATAGTTTTTGAACCAATTATATGAAGAACTTCTAACGCCCATATTGAATAGTACTCTTAATAGTATCTTTCGATCCACAGAGTCAAAAGCTTTTGAGAAATCATAAAAGAGAACTCCAACTTTTTTTTTTTGATTTAGGTTTTGCTCAATTAATGTTATCAGATCAAATAATGTTGCTTCTGTATTTGAATTTTTTCTAAACCCATACTGCCTGTTACTAATTATGTTATTTTGAATTAAATAATCAGAGAATTGTGCATTTACCAATGTTTCAATAATTTTGCTGAGGATTGGTGATATTGCGATAGGTCTGAAATTGTTTATATCATTTTCGTCTCCATTTTTATATATTGGTGTAATTTTACTTTGTTTTAGAATTTTTGGAAATATTGAAGTGGTAAGTGATGTATTTATTAGTGAGTTTATATATGGCACAATCTCATTTTTACATTCTTTAAATACTTTTGTTGGTATGTTGTCAGAACCAGTCGCGTTGGAATTTTTCAATCTCCCAATGCATTTCTTTATCTCGCAATAGTTGACAGTTTTGAATTTAAATCTAATATTTGTTTCGGAGATAGGAATTATTGTTTCTTTTTTTATTTGATCAGCTAATACTTGACCAATTTTACTGTAGTGATAATTAAAATTATTAAGCTTATGTAATTTGTCTGACTCCGTCATATTATCCTTTAGAAATTTGCTGTCCAGATTATTATTTGAACTAACTATCATTTCCTTCACATTTTGCCAAGTTTTTCTTGCATCATTACCACATTTTCTGAATTTTTGTTCATAATACATTTTTTTTTTTGTTCTTTTTAGTTTGGTTAACTTATTCAGCCAATATTTGTAGTGTTCTTTTATGTGATCATTTTGAAAGTCTTTAACTAATTTTTGATGCCAATAATTTTTTGTTTTAATTACATCAACGACTTCATTATCAATCCACGGTTTTGAGTTCCCTGTTTTATTTTTCTTCTTTACGATAATACTACATTTGTTTACTCCATTTGTTAAATAACGATTTAACATTTCACATTTTTCATCTGTTGTTAATATATACTCTGTATTAAAAATAGGTTTCTCTGATAAATATTTTCTGAGTGTATCATAATTAATTTTCGTATATGTTGCATTATTAGTTTTTATTTTATCATTACAAGAGAGTAAACTAGTTTCCCCAAACATTATGTCATGGTCAGATATGTCGTAGCTTAATTGAGTAATATCAATATTTTGATTTATATTATTTGTTAGTATGTGATCTAAACACGTGTCGGTAGCAGGTCTGGTTATTTTATTATTGCAGAAGAAAAAACAATTGGAATATATAATATTTTTATATTCGTTTATACGCTGATTATTTTTTTCCAATATATTAAAATTAAAATCCCCAACTATTAGAGTATTAGAATTATTTTTAAAATTGTTCAGTTTGTTATCAAAGATGTGTAAAAAATTATCAATAAATTCTTTGCTTTGTATAGGAGGTCTGTATACGGCCATAATGTGAAAGTGCTTATTAGTTTTTTTTAAATTAATTTTAATTGTTATAAAACTAGAATAATTATCACAGAAAGTTTCTTCTGTAGAAAAATGTATTGTTTTGTGAATAAAAATTCCAGCACCACCACCTTTCCTACCAGATCTACAAGAAAGAACTTTTTGGTAACCTGGAATGTTTATGAATTCTTTTTCTTCATCATCTATCCAAGTCTCAGTAAATATAATAACATGAATAGTATTGGCAGCAGAGTCAAGTAAGTAGAGTACATCATCAATTTTGTGTTTTATGCTTCTAATATTAATATACATAATTTTTAACGAGTTTTTGTTTTTGAATTTTAAAGTTTCTATATTATCTATACGATGGGTTTTTGGGAGAAACGGCAAAGTGAAATCGATGTTAAGATTAGGTATTGATGTCATCAAATGATGTTATATCGTAAATTCTGACAACATTACTGTTGTCCTCTTTTCTTATAAAAATCTTGCCATCCTTTACCCATGCGAATTTTATTTTTTTTTCTCTTTTCAATTCTCTAGCTTTTTTAAATAGATAATTATTGTTGTTGGTTAGTTTTTCATTAATGTAAACAAAAGAATCTCTTATGGTAGGTGGTAAGTCATTGATTATGGCAGACAATTTAATACTAGTTCTCTTTTTAGCTTCAATTATTTTTCTCTTAATAGTATTATTTTCCAATGTTACGATTAAATTTTTAGGTAATTTGGAATGCTTAGAGAATCTACTTTCCAGTTGCACGTTCTCTATCTGTTCTTGTCTAACATCTACACCTAGAATTTGAAAGACTTTTTTGCTTACTTCTAATTTATTTTCTATTTCCTCCGGTATTCCACAGATTTCCACTATATTTTTGTATTTATTTTGTTTTAATTCTTCTATTTCTCTGGAATTTCTATTTATTTTTACCAATAACCCTTGGTTTTCATTTCTGAGGTTAATATTTTCTTCTATTAGATTATCCACTATTTCATTTATTTTACTTAATTTATCATTTAAGTCTGCAAAACAAGAGCCAAAGTATTCTAATTTGTCTAAGATTTTGTTGATTTTTTCTTCCAAGTTTGTATTTTTTGGAGTAACAACAGTATGATTTAGATTTCCACTTGGTGTGCAAGATTCAGTTGAATTAGTATTCAGGGTAGAACGACGATTCTTGCGTTGTTTTTTACAGATTTCACAAAACCAATACATTTCATCATTCTCCAAATATTTCTTGTGATCTTCAACACCAAGTCCTACACAAGTGATATGGTACCAATTTTTGCATATTCCATCACATATTATTCTCTTTATTTGTCCTTTAAACATTTTTTTGCAAGAGCCGCAATTTTTGATGTTTGCTATGTTAATGCTAGCCATTTTGTCTTTTGAATTAAAATTAAAATGTGTTCAAATAAGTTTTTTTCACTTGAAATTACTCGGATCCGACAAAAAAATTGATACCTGTAATAGGCACATAAATATATAACTTACACTCACATCAGTCATCCATGGGCTGGTATTTTTCAATTCAATTCATATTTATTTGTATTCATATTATATTCTCGTTCGCACTTCTATCTTTAATATTGTATCTCAGTTAGTAAAGTTTGTTTATTCATCTCACTCTCACTTCTATGTTTAATATGTATTACATTAATAGTAAAATGTCAATATGCGGGAAAAAAATTATAAACAAAATTGAAAATGATGAGAAGAAGCTTAAAAATTCAATTTTAAACATTACGCATGTAGACGCAAAAAAAAAATTGTACTCTTAAATTTCGGTCTCATGTGTCGCAAATCATCGGTCGCAAATTATTTGTTGGGATCCAGATCAACTGAAAGTAGGAAATACTATCTGGATACAAACAAACATACATTCAATTTTATATATAGGATAGATGAATTAACTCCCAACACAAAATTAAATTACTCTTCAACTTTTAAAAAGGAAGTTATTTCATGGGAAATTATTTCATACAACCAAATTCACATTCTAAAATCAGTTACAAAATTTTTAACTTTAATTTCGTAATTGTTTCAGAAATCGCGAAATTAAAATATACCAAAAAAATTCAAAGACATTTTAATGAATTTTTTTTTTCTTTAACACAATACTTACCATAAATAAATTGTAACTGTTATTTTATTTTTATTACAAAACTAATATAATTTTATTGTTATTGACTTTTTGTTACGCAGGTAATTTTAATAAATATTCTGTTCGTAAATATCTGACGCATTGAAAATATTTTTATTCAAAAAAGCAGATTTGATTAAAATTAATTTCAATATTTTTTGTATTTGTAACGGTATTGCTATTGCATAACATTTTTTTTTTTTGTCAAATTTGAAAAGGGGGAATTTGAAAAAATAATTTACATGAAAATTTTCAACAACCATATGAACCAAACCTAAAGCCAGGAAAAACCAATACAATCATCTCATTGGTAACAAATTCTACATTTTTTTTGGCAATAAAAACAATAAAATTCATTCATCTGTTTCTTAGTTCATTTAATTTTTATTGCGTTACCTATAATTCCTATGATTTTCCAATTTATTTTATTTTCTATTTTTTTTCTATTTTTTTTTTTTAATAATAAAAATAATTTCAATCGTATACTTAGAATTGAAAAAAAAAATAAAAATAAAAACAACTCGATTGGTAGTTTTAATTAGAGGAATACAACAGGATATTGTGTTTATGTATATATATTTTGATTAGAAAACAAAAAAAAAAAAAAACAAAAAAATTGACAATAAAATTTGCGGAGACCTTGTTAAGCTATACAATAAAATAATCCAACATTTGTGTATTACATACACACATATATGTACATAATATTTGGAGAGAATACAATTCAAAAGTTCTGCTCCATTAAATTTTCATTTTCCTTAATTACAGAATGTTGTTTTTACCGTTCAATCTGATTTGAATTCTCTGAATTTCTTTCAATGTAACTGTATCGTATATATTGGTATTGGGAACCATTAAAAATAAAACAAAAAAGATAAAAAAAATGTTGATTTTAGTGTTATTGTAAATTGGAAGGAAAAAATAACAGTTAAATTATATTAAATTTTTGTTTTTCTATAATTAATTATGACCGAGGTAAAGTTTAAGATTTATTTGGAATTGATACTGAAATTATGAACAAAAAATTATTATCATACGATATTTGTTTATAAGTGATGCTGCTCATAACATTTAATTTACTGAGATATTAGATATCTATATAACTGTACTCGTAAGCTTTACTTCTAAGTACTACTGAGTTTTTGATATTTATCGTGATTTAATTTAATTTACAACCAAACAAGCGAACAAAATCTTGGAATTTCACAACCACAAAGAAAAATCTGGATAACCGATAACACATGGGCCTTGATTAAAAGAAGAGGTGAAATGAAGAAAATGATAAACAACAGGATGGCATCAAGAAGAGAATATGAAGAAATAGCGAAAACAGTAAAAAGAGCAGCAAGAAGAGATAAAAGGAAATTTCTACAAAATTTAGCCGGAGAAGCAGAAAAAGCAGCACAGCAACATAACCTGAGAGAATTGCATCGCATAATCAAGAACTTAACAAACCAGTCGGAACAACAAAACAAACCAATTAAAGATAAAAATGGTGCGCTCATCACAAACATGAAGGACCAATTAAAGAGATGGAGAGAACATTTTCAATAACTGAGCAACGAAGAAAGTACAAATAATGAAGCAGACATAAGAAACAGAGACAATGCAAATATCTACCCAACTGAGGGACTGCCAATATCTACTCAAGCTCCAAATATAGAAGAAATCAAAGCTACAATCAATATCCTGAAGCACAACAAAGCAACAGGTGAAGATAGAATTCCAGCAGAAATAGCCAAACTGGACCCTGACTTATTCGCAAAAACAATTGAACCCCACATCAGGAAAGCATGGATAGAAGAGAATGTACCACCATCATGGAAGAAAGGAATGATTGTCAAGATACCTAAGAAAGGAGACTTGGCAAATTGTTGCAGCAACTGGAGAGGAATCACGGTTCTAAATACTATTCATAAGATAATAGCAATTATTATAAAGAAAAGATTAGAAGAAGTACTAGAACCAATACTACGGAAAGAGCAGGCAGGTTTCAGACCAAACCGAAGCTGTGTTGACCAGTCAATTACTTTACGGATCATAGTTAAACAATCAGTAGAATGGAATGCCCCACTATATCTACTATTCATAGATTTTAAAAAAGCATTCGACAAGAGATGCGCAATATGGAAAACACTTACAAAGAAGGGAGTTCCTGAAAAAATCATCAACATCATCAAAGCGATGTATAAAGATGCAGAGACAACAGTTCAACACAGAGGTAAGATCAGTGATCCATTCTAAACCAATATAGGAGTTAGACAAGGATGTCCACTATCTCCACTTCTCTTCAACACAATAACTAGACGATACTCTAAGAGAAGTTTGCACTGGAATAAACGGAATAGAATGGGATCTCTTCGGCAACTTAGAAGACTTAGATTACGCAGATGATGTATGCCTCATATCAAGAAATCAAAGGGACCTACAGAACAAAGTCAGCTGATTACAGGAAGAAGCAAAGAAATGGGGACTGGAATTAAATATCGAGAAAACCGAGGCAATGAGGACAAACAACAGTGATAGTCAGCCAATAACAATGAGTGGTGGGCAACAGATAGAATACGTAGAAGAATTCAACTACCTGGGGAGCATTATAACATCAAGAGGAGGTGCAACAGAAGATGTCCACAGCCGTATAAATAAGGCAAGAAGAACATTTGGCAGCCTAATGAAGATATGGCAGAGCAACCAAATATCGAGAACAACAAAGCTAACAATATTCAGAGCATGTGTTAAGTCAACATTAATATATGGCAGTGAAACATGGCTCACTTCGGTCAGACTCAAACAGAAGCTACAAGTATTCATCAACAAGTGCTTGAGAATTATATGCAGAATATTCTGGCCGGCAAGAATTAGCAACGAGGATTTATGGATGATAACTGGAGATAAACAGCCTATCAACAGACAGATAAATAGGAAAAAATGGAAATGGATAGGTCATACACTAAGGAAATCAGAAAGTGATATAGCAAGAAGAGCTCTAGAGTGGAATCCACAAGGACAAAGGAGACCCGGCACACCATACAACACATGGAGACGCACAATCGATCAACAATTAACAATCAACAATTATACCTGGGACGATATTAAGGAAGTAGTACTCAACAGAGAGGAATGGAGGTTCACTATCAAAGCCCTATGCTACCATGCGGAGTAATAGGAGGAAAAAAAAAAAAATTTAATTTAATTTAATTTAGTTTTGGTTTATTCATTACAAAATATAGTTAACATATACTAACATTATCGACTTATATTAATTTAGAGCTTAGATTAAATCCACTTATCAACTACAATTTACATTTTTTTTACATATTACTACATTGCCTGCTTAATTATGGATTACAAAAAACTTTTACTTGGACAAAAGGAAAATTGGAAAAAAAAAATTCTTTTCGATTATTTTTAACAAACTTAGAACTAAAACTAAAAAAACGTGGGAAACTATAACGATAATTATAACTATAACTATCACTATAACTATAGCTTAAAAACGAACGGTACAAGCAGTAAAATTAAACAAGTGCAGCCTGTCAATAATCAATAATTAACCAGACTCCGAACTAAGCAATTATACTTGAGTATTCGCACTTATTGTTGAATTTTGTTTGCATCTTTGTACTTTTATCAGCTATCGGCATACTTTTTGATTTCAAATGTATATCCGTCGTGCTGTTTATAGTGATTGATTAGTGATACTGTGCAGTCACATTAGAAAGGTAGCTACAAACACCATTGGCTTTAAACCACGCAACATCAGAAATCCGTGGCATGACAAGAAATCTGTATCGAAAACATTGAAGAAGAATGAGGCATATAAAAAAGCGCTGCAACGCAAGAAAACAAGGACAACCAAAGAACGATATAAAATTAAAAGAAGAGATGAGAATAAACTGTAATATATCCTGTAAAAACTATAGGGGAATATCCTTGTTTAACATCGCATACGAAATCCTGTCCAACATTTTGTGCGAATGTCTTAAGCCATATTAAGACAATGTCATTGCTGCTTTTCCCTTGGAAAGTCAAGAAGCACCTAGATGTTCGCACTTAAGCAAATCTCAGAGAATACCAAAAAGTTTCAAATTGATACACACTACCTATTCATCTATATTAAGTCTGCATACGATAGCATATATCGCAGCGAGCTGTATGCTTCCATGTCGGAATTGTCGGAGGTATGGCAAAACTCTTGCCAACCGTAGCTGATAAATCAAAGCATCTCAGATTAAAGCTCCTTTCCCGAAGCACCAAACTACAAATCTACAAAACGCTTATACTCCCGTATCATGGATAGTGTCAGAATCATAGAGAAGATCTTCGAGAAGAAAATTTTTCGCCAAATATATGGTTCTGAAATTGACAATGTGATCTGGAGAAGAAAATATAATGCCGAACTCTATTAAGATGCCTAATGAGGTGGACGTAGTTACGAAAATTAAAGTCAAGAGACTACAGGGAGACTACAGCTCGGATACATAGAGCAGATGAACAAAAATGCGAATTATTGGACATGATGGAGAGAGGAGGTGGAGAGACAAAGTATCGGCACATCTACATCTACTGAAATTTAAAACATTTTTAACAATCTTTGCAAAGCGATCAATTACAGGTAGCTATAGGTGCACTCATATTCCTCCTTTCTGAATAAATTTTCAAGATAGTACCCTCTCTAGCAATTTGATATGCATTTCAATTATCCAGAACTTCACTGTGTCCTGCCTGCCATCGTAGCCATATCGTCAGTAATTTTAAAAAGTCAATTTTGAAATTAAGGATCTGTTGGATACATAGGAATTCAGCGGACGATATGATGAACCACTAGTTTTTTCAGACAACTGATACAAGCCTAAACGGCTTTTGAATTGATTATTACCGATACTAGTTATTTAATTTTAGTCTGACTGTCTGTGAATATACAGAAATATTTCTAACAATTAATACGGTGGATCTCAGCCAGTCTGAGACTTCCTTAATAGCCATCTTCTTCATATGTAACATCTTACAATGTTTTGGTAGGACCTATATTTTGAATAGACTTGTATTAAGGTTTTCAGAGTAAGATCCATCTCCCACTCTGTCATTCAATTTTGCACGATCAGTGTAAAGGTGTATGTCAGAACCGTATTATTGCCCATATTTTATATTTACCTATACAACTCCTAATTTTTACTTTGATTAGTATTATAATTGGCTACAAGATAGAATATACCCTTTCAAGCCAAAAATTGGCATTTTACATGGCATTACGACTGTAGGACAGTTAATTGCACGACACTATTAAAAAAAAAATAGAAACAATAAAAAAAGTAAAATACACCAATTATCCCAATACGATTCTAATTTTGAAATTTCTCTCATGTGTGAACATTAAATTGAAATTGTTTTTATTATCTCTCGAATTCCAATTCATTTCTATAATATACATTATCTGATACCTATATATTGTATATACAACCAACCCGACCTATTTCTCTCTACTAATCATGGAAATTATTTTTATCGTTAACTATTTTAATTTAATTTTTTTTTTTTTTTTTTTCTTCCCAAAGGATATAATTTTTATGTTGCAATTTCTAATTTAGTTATTCCTTTATTTTATTATATATACAAGGTATATAATATTATTATAATATAGTTTTTTTTGGTCAGTGTATATGTGTTGAAAGTTTTTATTGTTCACAACTATCATTTTTATATAAAATCGATTTTAGTTTTTTTTGTTTTTGTTTTTTTTTTTTTTTGTATATATAAGAATTAAACATCATCATTAGAATTACTGAATTAAGAATTACCCAAGAAATTTCTTCTTAATTGCTATTTGAAACCGTTTTCACAAAATAGAATAAAAATGAATTTCTTCGGTCGAAAAACAATTTTTTTTTTGCTTTTTTTCAGATATAACGTCTTAAATGTTAATACAAGGACCTCGTCTAATTTAACTACCATTGAAACTATACTCATTATTTTTTTTTTTTTTTAGTTCTGTTCAACAATAAAAAAAAATATAGGATGAAGAAAAAAAATAAAGTGAAATTAAGAAAAACAAAAACAAAAAAAATAAAAACTCATCAAACCTTGGAAGGATTCATAGTTTTTATTTTGTTGTTGGTTTTAATAGCAAATCGAAATTAAAACTGAATGTGCATTACATTTTTCCATTTAAAGGCTATACTTTATATAGAAAACTCGAATATTGTGTCTAGGAAGCGTTCGTACACGTATTATTATTTTTTGTTTTTATTTTTTTTTTCTATTTTGGTTTTTGTTGCAATTTTATTCATTTTCAGTTCAATTTTTACGATTTCAAACCATGATATAGCTAATACTTGATATCCTTTAATAATATTGAAAAAACAATATATATATGCATGTGTATGTAAATGTAAATCTATTTCATATAATAATTGAGTAACAATGTTAGTGTTTTGGTTAATTTGTACATCAGGAAAATAGTCATAAAACAGGAATGTTTTTGGTCAATAAAATTACATCGTAAATGGCTCGAAGGAATAAAATATCCTTTTACAATATTATATAAAAGTAATAATACAAATATACGTATATATAATATGTAGATATATATATATATATATATAAAAAATATAGAAAATACATTTTTTTTGTTGTTTGCCAGAATCGAAATAGTCTCTGACGAGATCATAAAATTAGATTGTTTTACCATTTTGCAACAATCCTAATTGCTTTGAAACAATATTCTTAGTGTATTGCCAAAAAATTCATTTCCTGAATTTTAGTTAACATTAAAAAAAAAAAAAAATAATAACAAAAAATTAAATAGAAAAATCATATAAAAACAATTGCAATTTTTTTCTATCTCTCTCTTTCTCTTTCTCTCTCTTTACTTTTTTGTTATTTATTTTTATTAAAATGAAAAGTTAATTATTTAGGTATACAAATACATTAAAGATCTAAAAAAAAAGTAGAATGAATTTTCCAAACTTCGATATATGAATTTAATTTTGCAAATTTGTCGTATTAACACAAACAACACCCAAATATCACCCACCACCCAACTACATATTGTACATCAATAATAATTGTTATAGAAAGAAATTAATGTTAACTAAGAATTTTATTGTTATTGTTAGCCGGATGAATAAGATTTGATAAAAGGTTTGGAGATGAAATATATATACTACAGGCTATTTGAAATAATTCGATAAACAGTAGTGTGTGGTGTATATAAGATATGGTGATGAGCAGTAGCGGATTGTAGTGTAAAATTCTGAATGGGATATAGCTGAAATGTAAGAAAAACAAATATATTTCTCTTTGTTCAAAGCTTCTGCAAATCTGTACAATTTATATAATTACGATTTTTAAAAAAATATATATATAAAAGGGGATTCTGAGGGAGATGTTGTATCGGCGTAGGGCCTAATTACATCCTAGGGATAGCCGGAATTTCTAGCTTTCCAAAAATATATGTTTTTAGTAGCGCATCTTATCCTTTAAGGATGAAAAAGACATTTTAAATTATCCTCGTTGTTTTGATGTTTTTATATAAAAACCGTTATATCTGTTGATCTATTAGATATATATATTTAATGATATATTCTAGAAATATAATGGTCTGCAGCATATTTTAACATTTATTTGATGATGATTGGTGCTGCCGTTATGGAGATATTGTAGTTCAAAAATATGTATATATGAGTTATAGAAAAAAACTATACCTTTCCAACAGTATATAAATATTGAGGTAGTTTTATAGTCAAATTTTTAGGTATTTTGTTTTTTAAATTAAGAAATTAAAGATTTTTTTTTCTACTTTAAACTACAATATCTCCACAACGGCAGCACCAATCATCATCAAATAAATGTTGTTAAAACATGCTTCAGACCGTTATCTTTCTGGAATATATATATATTCAATGGATCAATAGATATAACGAATTTTATACAAAAACATCAAAACAAGAAGGATACTTTCAAATGTATATATTTTTGGAAAGGTAGCAATTCCTAGGAATATGGTCATTAGGTCCTAAGACGATAAAACATCTCCCTCAGTAGTGCCAAAAAATATTTTCATTCGTTTAAAACTTGTAAAAATTTTGTAAAAATAAGAAAAATTAATATTAGTGGGCAGTGCCCAACTTGTGTTTTAGAACGATCCGCCACTGGTGATAAGTTAATTTAGATGTGAAAAATCAATGAATTGTGGCAAAATGTATTTAGGTAAGAAGCAAAACTATATTTTTTTCTGAACTGTTATAGTTTTGTAACACAACGTAGTATAGTTTTATTTGATTGGATGGATTTTTATTTGAAATTTGAAAGAAAATTATTTTTTTTTTAATAATCCACCTGGAACGTATCATATTAACGAAATATAGTTTTGATGGAAATTCAAAAACTTCAAACAGATTTCCAATTGCAGAAATAACCATTAACCTGACACTGGAGACAGTTCAGTAATACATATAAGTAAAACAATTGATGGTATAAATACTGCAATGCTAGTGTATAGTGTATTCATATATAGTGTATTCATATGCACGTTTTCGATTATATTTCAAGACTTGTTTACATAAAATAATATAGATATATATATATATATATATAATATATATTATAAAATAGATTTATATAATTATAAATTTAATTAGAAATTATTAAAATTTCCATAGCATTTTACTTTTAATACTTGTTTATTATTAACTCTTACTATTAACTAAGTAGTTTTTATAGATACAATGGTGATATAAATTTATATCTATGTATCAATGTTCAAATATTGAATATTAATAAAAATCGAACTTGTTCTTTTTATTAAAAGTAAAATTCTATGGATATTTTAATAATTTCTAATTAGATTTATAATTATAATATATTTTACGGTGAAATTTTCGGTCGATTTTTATAACTCACAGATGTACCAATTACATCTTATAATAAGTTATAAGATCAATAAAAATAAACACTATAAATACCTACTGATGAGTTCTGATGATAGTGTTATGATGAACGAAACAATTCCTAAATAATTCAGATATAGATATATATATATATATATATATATATATATATATATATATATATATATATATATATATATTTATAATGTCAATAATTGTATGTGTATAGGTATAATATTTAAAAATGCAATAAATAGTTTACAATACAATAGATAAATATAGTAAAGTCATAATAATTAAACATAATCTAAAACCACAATAGTCTACAATGGGTCCATTTGACTTGAATGTAATTGAAAAACTTATATAGAAGTTGATCAACATCAAATTTTTTATTTAATACCCTTAAAGTTAACCGAAATTTTCAATTCTATCAAAATCTTTAATTATATACGTATATACCTTTTAATCGCTTAATTCCATTTCCCATTCAATGGAAAACTCATCCCATTATTAATAAATCCATTAAATGTCTAAATCAGGATATTATAGCCCTCTAGTAATTATATTTCAATACATCTTAAATTCATTAAAACTTATACAATATTCCTAATAAATAGTTACAATTCAAACCACTTATCACAATATATATATATATATTTATATATATATTATTATTTATATATACATATATATATATATATTTATATATACATTAGATATATTCAATCCTTGGATACATAAAATTCATTATAATCATAACATTGAAAGACAATAAATTATGAACCATAAATCCTGTTTTATTTTATTTTATTTTTAAGTAACTATGCACACATTCACATGCATCCATACATATACAAATTTTCAATCAGCAAAACTTATCAGAAAAAATAAATTTATTACTCATATATTATAAATACCTTACATGATAAATAAAAATAAAAATTTTCATTGAAAGGACATAAAAAAAAAAAATTGTAGGCCAACAGGTTGTTTTCCTATCCTATTTGTATGTTTTGTGTTTGTAATGATTTGCCCTCATAAAAAGAAAAGTTTTTTTTTTATCGATGAAAAACTTATTATTTTTTTTTTCTCTTTGAGGTAAACAATAAAAATGAACAACAAAAAAAAAAAAATAGAATCATGTAAGGCTAATCGGAAAAATAGAAAGTTTTTCTCTATTTTTTTTTTTTTTGTTATTATTTTGAACAATATACGCCCTGTCATTACAACTCCATTAAGGATTCGATAGTAATATATAAAAATTCACTTTCGAAAAAAAAAATACAACTTTTAAAGATGATTCGCATCCTTCGTTTTATATTTTTTTTTTTTTTTAGCTATCAAAGTTGATTTTCTATAGATCCTTTTTTCAAATTTAGATGGTTTCTGATATTCTCATGCCACTTCCAACCACTATATTATACTTAATAAGAATACAATACAAACATATTATTATTATCCTTTTTTTTTTTGTGTTTATTAGTTAAAGATCTATATTCTATTGTAGAATGAGAGATAAAGAAATAAAAAATGAGAAAAAAAATAAACACACAGCATATTTTGTAGCAGTGTGAGTAGAAAACGTTTTATTTATTTCCTTTAAGAATTAAACAGCATTAATAGAACATGTTAAAGAAAATCTTCAGCCAACAGCAAACCCAAGTAAATTCTAAAAGTAAACTCTAAATTTACTTTGATTTTTTTTTTCTTTTATTTTTTGTTTCATTTTTGTTTTTGCTCTTGTTTTTACTTTTTTTTTTTAATGTTTTGCCAATGTATTGAAAATTTATTGCTCCATTGTTGAAGTGGAAAACTCTCAGAGCAACTCAATAATGGATTGTAATTTATGACCGTTGTGGGAGCGACATGTATTAAGTACGTAAATAAGTAAGTATAAGAAATTAAGTAAGAATTGAAGAAAAACGAAACGTCTGCTGATGTTTTTGTCATTGAACACAGAATAAAAAAAAAATAAAAAAAAAAAAAACAAAAAGAAAGAAAATTCAAAAGATAGAAAATCGAAAAAACATAATAAAGTTTTCCGATTTTATTTTTTTTTTTTTTTGTGTTTTCTAAAAATCTTAAAATAATAAAATAAGAAAGGACATGGTGTTTCTGAAAAATTTTGTTTTAAAATTTTTCTTGTTAGTATCTAGTAATTTAAATGGGACTATCCTCTTCAAATTTTGATATTAAAATTTAATTTGAAAACTACAAAAATATGTGAACTCCCATTATTGTAATTCTATACATTAAAAAATATGCAAAACATATTAGGCTTAACAAGTTATTATGATTCAATTCAATTATGAAGTCTGAGTCAAATGTCAAATCTCTTTCCAACAGAATCAAATTTAATTTGCCAATTTAAAAATCAATTCAAAGCTTCTATCCCGAAATACCAAAGTTTAAATCAACAAAACGCTTATACTCCCTGTTTCGCTCTAATATGGAAACTATTTAACCAATCCTACACTGTTTTTAGAAAGGATAGGTTTCAACAAACTTCTATCTCCTTAAATTCAGGATTTGTTGCTAAAGGAGGGGGCGTTCTGGTGGCAATTAAGAATAGCTTTAATGCTATTGAGTTGTTTCTTCCCCATTGTGATTCACTTGAATTAGTTGCTTTAAAAGTTGAACTTCTTAAAAAATCGCTTTATATTGTTTTTTGTTATATACCCCCAAAATCTGTTGTTGACATATATTCTAACTTTAAGCTTTCTCTTGACCATATCTCAACCTTAATGAATCCCTCTGATGAATTATTAGTTTGCGGTGACTTTAATTTACCGAAAGTATCATGGGTACATCACGAGGATGAACCATATCTAATTCCACTTCAGATTAATTCTGACTGTGAATATACTTTACTGGATGGTTGTAATTTAAATGGTCTTCAACAAATTTCTTCAGTGACTAATTGTATGGATAGGCAACTTGATCTTATTTTTGTAACAGATTGGGCTAATTATACTTTTAGTGTTCCTATTATGCCCTTAGTAAATGTTGATAATTTTCATCCTCCTATATTTCTTTCATATTGTTATAATAGCCCAGTATTACCTGCTTATGAACTATCTTATAAATATAATTTTGCCAACGCTAATTTTTCTGCGCTAAATAATTTTCTTTTATCAATTGACTTTAATTTTATAGTTGAAGATGATGACATCAATAAGGCGGTTTCTAAATTCTACGAAATTCTATCTAAAGGTTTGGAATTGTATGTACCCTTGGCTCGTAATAGAGACCTTAGTTCTAGTCCTCCTTGGTTTAACCATGAAGTAAAAAAATTAAGAAATAAAAAGAATAAAGCTTGGAATAAGTACTTAAAAGAGAAAACCACTAAAAACTATCATAAGTTTGTAATTTTGTTCAACTCCTACAAACTGACATTAGATTCAGTTATAACAACTATTTAATAAATGTTAGCTCTCAGCTAAGGATTAATCCTAAGTCCTTTTGGAAATTTGTTAACTCCAAACGTAAATCTGATCAATTTCCCGTCACCATGTCCTATAATGATGTTAGTGCTAACTCTCCGAAATCTATTGCACATCTCTTCAAGCTATTTTTCTGTAGTTCTTATTCAGAAAATCTCTTTGAAGTTGATGAAAATAATTTTAATCACATGATAAACCAACCTGAAAACCAAGTTATCTCAATAGATTTCTCTACTCAGAAAATAAAGAGTTATTTGAATAATCTCAACAGTGATGTATTTCCTGGACCTGACAAAGTACCATCTTTAATCTTAAAAAACTGTTCTGAATCTTTTGCGTTACCATTATCCTTTTTATTCAATCGATCGTTTACTTCTGGAATATTTCCACAATATTGGAAAAATTCATTTATTCGCCCTGTTTATAAAAAAGGTGCTAAAAATATGGTCACAAATTACCGTCCAATAGCAAAACTTTCATGCATACCTAAACTTTTCGAATTAATAGTTTTTGATTCAATTTATGATGTTTGTTCTAAACATTTATCAATTAATCACCATGGTTTTGTAAAGAAAAAATCTACGGTTACAAATTTAGTTGAGTCTTGCTCACACTTCCTGAACACTATGGAGGCTGGCTTTCAGACTAATGTCATTTACACAGATTTGAGCAAGGCATTCGATTTACTGCCTCATAGTGTTATTTTATTAAAACTTAAAAAACTGGGATTTCCTAAATTTTTTATAATGTGGATTAAATCATTTTTATCCAATAGATCTTATAGTGTAATGTTTAGATCAGCTCTTTCTGAATCATTTTCTGCCACCTCTGGTGTACCACAAGGCAGCCATCTAGGTCCCTTACTATTCATTATCTCAATTAATGATGTCAACAATCTCATTAACAATAGTAACGTGATCATATATGCTGATGATATGAAAATTTATAAAAAAATATCTTCATATAATGATTGTACTGTACTACAGAACGATCTTGATTCGTTTTTTAAGTTGTGCGGCTATAATAATCTTCTCCTTAATATTGATAAATGCGCTGTTATTTCCTTTACTCGTAGATTGATTCCAATAATAACTGATTATACTTTTAATTCTAAACTAATCAACCGAGTTTCTTATTTTAAAGACCTTGGCGTACTTTTTGACGATAAACTCACATTTAAACTTCACTTTAATAGCATAATTAACAAGGCAAATTCTATGTTAGGTTTTATTAAAAGATGGTCTAAGGAATTTGATGATCCATACATTACTAAATCTTTATTCACTACTCTTGTTCGCCCCCACCTTGAGTACGCAAGCCCTGTCTGGTCACCTCACTATTCCACTCATATTAATAGAATTGAATCTATTCAAAAAAATTTTTTGCGATATGCTCTACGTAATCTTCCCTGGTCTAACCCAATAATCCTACCTCCATACATAAATCGTCTGAAGCTTCTTCAGATGAACACATTGCAATCAAGAAGGGTTGTTGCAGATATCTTATTCATATCCCAAGTATACAATGGTGAAATTGATTCCAAAATTATAAAAGATCAGATTAACTCGTACATTAACACCAGTACGCGTTTTCGTATAGAACATCTTTTTAATCTTCCTTTCCATAGAACTAATTATGGTAAATTTGAGCCAATTAATAGAATGTTAATGGCAGTTAATCAATACAAAAACAGTGTTGACTTTTCTTTGAACAAAACCAGTTTAAAGAAAACCTTGTTTCACTTGCTTCCTTAGTCCTCCTAATTAATCTTGTTTTTCCGCTACTAATATTAACTAATTTGTAGTGTTATAATTAACTTTTAATACTTTTAATAACTTTTCATCTTCTCTTTTTTTTTCTGATGAAATTTATTTTATCTAATTTTGTTTTTTGTTTTTTATAAAAACTATGTTGTATTAAATTTCAAAGTAATTTAAACTTTAAATCATAAATCTTATTCGATACATTGTGTTAATTCAAAATTTTAATAATTAAATTGTATTATATTTTGTAAACTGTTTGAACTAAATAGTAAATAAATAAATAAATAAAAATGGATGAATAAATAAATAAACAACCATAGACACTGCCCAAGGTAAATAAACGTGTACTTGGTGTGTCTTCTAGAAGAAAATTCTTCGCCGGATATACTGAAAAAAAATTGTTCGTAATATCTCAATGAACAGCTCAATTAATTATTCATTAATATTACGAAAATATAACATCTCCTATTTTTTTTCTTAATAAACTGTTTATTGATTCAACGAATTAGGATTTATTGACTCAAATATGCAGTTTTTAATACAATTAATTCATTAATAGTACGAACACTTTCATTAAAACTAAATTAATAACAGTGTTCGTTGTTTTAACAAATTCGTTTGTTAAAATCAATAATTTCTTCTTTGATTAGCAATGCGTTCATTAATATGTATGTATACTTTTATATTTGTTACTTGCATAATATCAACCAAATATAAAATGTTTCATTATGTCAACGAATTCCATACTTTAAAATTCGGAATTTTTTCTTTATTTCAACAAACTAGTTTATTGAAACTAACAATTTTGTTGTTTTCTTAATGACATGACGCGTGTTATTTGTAATTTATGTACTCGTATTTTAACAGAATTTTTCAGTATAAAAAATAATTTATAATTATAAGATCTTATAAATTAGCGTAATTTTAAATTCTTTATTTTCTTTCCGGTCAATTCCAATATAGTCTTAAATATACATAACGAAGGAAAATTACAAAAAACTATATAAAAATAAATACAAAAAAACTTACAATAATTATCTATCATACCCAAAACTAAAATCCAATTCCAAAATAAAATATAACAAATTAAAATTAAAAATCAAATTTGAAAAAAGAGAATAGTATGTGAAATTTTTTATTTAAAAAATAGTGTTAAACGGCACATAAAAAACAAATTATTTACAATAATTAAGAAGTAAAAAATTTATTGTGAAATATAAACGAAAAATACAAAATAAATATAACAAGTAAAGAAAATAATAATTAAATAAAATGTTATAAACTACTTAAGAATATAATTTAAAAATTGAAAAAAACATATTTAATCATTTCACATTTAAAACTAATGAAAATTTAAAACTAAGACTAAGAGATACAAAAGAAAATAAGTTATCAGCAAAAATTTATTATAAAATAAAAATTGTTTAAAAAAATAAAATCCAAATAATTAAAATAAAAATACACAAAAAGTAAAAAAAAACATTGTATTTTTTATTTAAAGAAGTGATAAGTGGGGGAGAGTGGAAAGTAAGAGGCGAGTTCAGAAAGCGGGGACAACAATCAAATAAAGGATGGAAGTGGAAGACGTGGGAACCGACAAAATGCCGACAAAATGAAATTTTCAATGAAATATTTTATTATTTCAACAAACATGTTTATTGAAACAAAAATTTATTTTAATAAACACATTTAATAATTGTTCATTGTATTAACGACGAGGTAATTGAATTAATAAATAGCTATTCATTGGCTCAATGAACAAGTTCATCGGACAAATATTAATAAATTTTTAATTGTCTCAACGAATTTTTTTATTGTAGTTACGTACCTTTTTGGTTCAGTATATATGGTTCTGAAAACGACGATCTGGTCTGTGGTTTTTGAACTGTAACTGAAATTTAAGCTTTTATTTTAGAAGAATTTACCAATCATAATGAAATTTAGTTGAATTTAGTCAATTTAAGTAACTATATGATTTCCACTTGTAAATTGTATTACATACGCTAATACGAATATTTGTGAAATTCGCCAAGTTTCAGTACTTGTTGACTTAAACTAATCGGTATATAAAAATTTGTATATTGATTTGAAGTTTTAATTGACCTGTATTTTGATTAATATTAATATTAAAATTTTGATGTGAAATGTGATTAAAATTGATATTATTTAATAAATTAAATGCAAGTTTTTAATAAGTAATAAGTATTTTTCAATTTATGTTCTTTGTAAGTTAACTTGTTTATTTAACCAGACATTGATTTAAATAGTGTTAGTTATTATTATGAATATTATTAACTTATCATATTAAATTCAGATGATGTAAAATATTATGTTTATAATAATTTCTTGTTTAATTAATAGGTGTTTAATAATATTTTACTGAGTATACTTATAATTTAGTTTAGCATTAAATTGATGTTATTATTATCTTAATAAATTATTATAATAAACTCAAATTCAGTTGTTTTATAAAGCATTTTATTAATTTTTTTATATTTCTATATTTGTTTACAATTAAATTTAGTTCAAGGTTAACACAATTTATTGCAGCTGGTGAATTATTATCCCATTTAATTTTCAAAGAATATCTGATACATCAGATGGGAAAAAAAAATTAAAAAAAATAAACAAATTTAAATTCAATTAAACGCGATCAAAAATAATAATTTAGAAGCGAATTTATTATTGTAATTTTTATTTTGATATTGTTTTACTACTTATATTATTATTTACTAGCTTTGTAACCCGTCATAAATGACGGTAGCAAAATAAATCCTAGTTTCTTTTTTTCTTTCATTAGATTCCGAAATTACAGTACTTATGTTTATATCACTTTTTAATTTTCTAAAACACATAAAAGAAATATTTTTTTTGTAGTCAAAACTTTGCCAATTTTTTTTTTTTTTTTGTATGTTTCGTAGGCTGGTGGGGATCTTCAGAAAGATACAAGATCCCCGCAGCTTGACACTGTATGTAGGATTCTTACCTACTAAACCACACCCTTCCTTAAAAAAATGATTTTTTTTGAGTGAAGTGAGTTACGCACACAATAATGACAAAAATAAAAGGTATAAGCAATAAAGTAGTATAATGTATAATATTATACAATTCAAATATGCTGATACACATGTATATTATTAATAGATTAATATATTCGTTCAATATATTTTCTCTCGTTTTAATGGAAATTATTTTGATTGCTAGTGTTAGTACTTTTTGAAAATTTCATATATTCATATATTACAAACTACTGCTACATTTTCAATATTTCAGAAACATGAATAATTATTGTTTTTTTTTTTTCAAATAATTTAACAACAATACTTTTCTGTGTAATAATAGAATACGGTAATAAAGTAAAAGAAAGTTTAAATTGAAAAAACATTGTTATTTTTATTAAGATTGATTTTGATTCCTTTTATTTTATTCATACACAAAGATTTTACTAATTTTCTATTTAAAAAAACTATATTGGCCTAACACTAATATTTTTGTTTTTTTATATAACAGAAAAAGAAGTACCATACCAACAAATTTGTATAAAATGTTTGTATATTTGTATGGTATACTCGTACTCACTTCCATTTAGTTATAATTCGTTAGTTGGGTTCCATTTAGTATAAATTATACCTTATTAATGTTATTGTGGCCTCTGGGAGAGCAAATTTAAAAATTTAATCTTATTTTTATATAAATTTTGTCTTTTGTATACTGTATAGGGATCTTATTTTGCTATATGAATAAACTGTTATTATGGTATTGTGTTATTTTAAAAAAAATTTCCAAAATTTTGTATCTAAATTGGTAAAATTTACAAAAAATACAAAAACATTTTCATCAATAATTTTCAATTTAAAAAAAACAATGTTTTATTTGTTTTTGATAATCAGATTTGTTTTTAGTGATATGTTTAGATTTATGGAATAAAAGTCGAGTTTCCTTTCACTAATCATTTGTATTTATTTTGCAAATATCGATATTTCGGAAGCAACTTACTTCCTTCATCAGTGCTTTGCGACTAATTAATATTTACACTAATCCTTACATATAATTATATAATTTGAACCCTCAATAATATGCTCATTTTGTTAACAATAGTAATTCCTTAATAGTGCTACCTAATCTATAGTGTTTTATTTATTAAATTTTTTTTTTTTTTTTTGATTTTTTTTTTTTTGTATAATTATTATTTATTGCATTTAAACTAGTCTTACACAATAACCCTTATTCTAGTATTTATGATCTTAATTCTACCTGAACCTGATTTTTAATTTTAAAGTAATCTAAATAATGGCGAGAATCCACTACCTACATCATTATTAAGTCTGTTGTTAACAGGTTCTCTAGATATTGCCAGGCTTTCATACATATCTAGTTTATTATTTTTGTTTACCTCTTTTATTAATTTTAAACTATTCTTATTTATATGATGTTCTTCTTCAACTATATGTTGCGCTACAGCTGACCTAAAATTCGTGTAGTTTCTTTTCCTCGCCAATTGTGCTTCCCTCATATGTTCCTGGAATCTAACTGTAATTAACCTCTTGGATTGTCCTATGTAAGTTTTTGTGCAATCTTGGCATGATATTTTGTATATACCACTTACTTCTTCTATGCTTTTCTTATCTTTAGCAGATCCTAACAGATTACATAATTTGAGATTTCTGCTAGTAGTGACTACATTTAAGTTGTATTTCTTAAATATATTGCTAAATTTTTTTGTGTATGCGGAATGTGCTACACAGATTCGTTTTGGCTTCTTCATATTTTTGTTTTGTTCGAATAAAGTTGAGAGATTTTCCATTTCAGTTCTATGGATCTTCTTCTTTATTATTTTCTCAACATTTTCTTTTATAAATCCATTTACTTCTGCTGTGCCCTCAATATATAATTTTTCCTTTTTGAAGTTTTCTTCTGATAAAGGTGTGGTCAGTAGTCTGTTAATCATTGTATGATATGCTGCCATCTTTTGTCCAGGGGGGTGGTTTGAATCGGAAGTGATAGTTCTTTTAGTTGTCGTAATTTTCCTATAGATATCAAAATTTATTTTTCCTTCCCTTCTAATTAATTTGATATCTAGGAATGGAATTTCGCCATTTTTTTCATTTTCCATTGTGAAAGTTATGTTGTTATGGATGTTATTGAGTTTAACAAGTAAACTTTCCATTTTGGTTTTTTCCCCTACTGCGATAATATCATCTACATATCGCATCCAGATCCTGGGCATAATTCCTTCTTCTACTATACTTTCTTCTATCAAATTCATGAAGATTTCGCTCAATATAGGGGATAGTGGATTTCCCATAGCTGTGCCTTTTGTGGTTTTGTAATACTTCCCTCTAAACATGAAATAGTTTTCATTCATACAAAGGGCTGCCAATTTTATGTAGCATTTGGTTTTTTGTTTCCATTCCCTCGAATCATCCATTTTGTTGAGCCATTCCTCTAGTTTTATAATGGCTTCTTTAACTGGTATGCTAGGGAAAAGTGATTTGACATCAAATGATACTAGCTCTTCACTTTCCCCTATTTCGGTATCCTTTATTGCTTCGATCAGTTCAGCTGTATTTTTTATAGCTCTTGTGCTCATTTCTCTTCCTAGGTTTTTGAACTCTGCTACTAACCATTTTGCTATGTTGTATGTTGGTGAGTTGGAGTCTGCAATTATTTCCCTCATTTCATTTCCATCTTTGTGAATTTTTGGTTGGCATCTAATTCTATGCAATGAAGGGTTCGGCATTCTTAAGTTTGTTATCTTTTCTATGCTACCCTTACATTCTTTTAGAATTTTTTCTACTCTTCTTACTGAATCTGGCAAGGGATTCTTTCTAAGTTCGAAAAAGTTCCCGGATTTAAGTTTTTCTTCTACCAGATTTTTATACTCCTCTTTATCCTTAATGACTATTTTGTTTCCTTTGTCTGCTTTTAAGTAATGAACTGGTTTTTCTTTTAGAGATTTCAATATTTGTTGTTCTTTACAAATTTTCCTATCTGTTGTTTGACATTCACTTTTGATGATCTTTTTAATTTCTCCCCTAATGTCATTTTTGCATTCTTCATTCAAATATTTTATATTTGATTCAATGTCTACAATTATCTCTTCCCGGGGAACTCTACTTTTTAAAGCGTAGTTTAAACCTTTATTTAAAAGGTGCATTTCTTCAACAGAGAAGACTGCCTTAGATTGATTCACTACAAAGTTCGGTATTATTTTAAATTTTGGTGTTTGTGTTTTGTTCTGGGTATCGTTGATTCCTTTTAGCTTGTTTAGTTTCTTAATTAAAATTTTCCTTTTTCTATCCTTTTCACATTCGTAACCTCTTGCGATTTTAAAAATTGTTGATTCTATGTTACCTCCTTCTTCTGTTACTATACTAGCTAATTTAAGGTGTACATTATACGCTTTTAAACTAACGTAATTTAATCTAGAATATAAATACTTAATATTATCCTTAATTAAATTTCTTTCTACAGTGTTCTTCTGCTTCAAAGCTGCTTGAAGGTGTGATCTTATCTCTACCATATGGGACACAGGGGTCACTTTATTTTTAAGACATAGTTTTAAAAATTGAATGTCCTCCCCTATCCCTGCCATTTGTTTTTTTAGTTTTAATAAAGAATTAAATTCTGATTTAGACTTGGTAGTCATCTTAATTGTTTTTGATAATCAAAATCGTTGACAAAATATCGATATTTGCAAAATAAATACAAATGATTTGTGAAAGGAAACTCGACTTTTATTCCATAAATCTAAATGTTTTATTATCCGACGTAGAAGTAGAGTTTATTATCCTACTCTACTTCTATCAAGTTCTATTGATTGAACAGTGAACACTTAACACTGAAAATAAAATAATATTTTTGGAATGGAGCATGCAGAACATACAGAATACAGATACAGCAAATAATTAAAAAAAAAACAAAAAAAAAACTAAAATAATTTTTTTTGAGTGAACTTAGTTACGCACACAATAATGACAAAAATAAAAGGTATAAGCAATAAAGTAGTATAATGTATAATATTATACAATACAAATATGCTGATACACATGCATATTATTGTGTATAATTTTAAGTAATAAGAATAACCTTTGAGTGAATTATGTTTTTTTTTTGTGTTAAATGCTGTTTGCCTTTTGGTTATTATACCATATTAAATTATTGATTAAATTTCTATTAGTCCTTATTATTATAAATCAAAAAAATTGTTTGTTTTATTTATATTATTATTATTATTTATTATTTTTCCTTATTATTTGCGAAGAAGACTAACATTAAATTAAAAAAATATAGTTCATGCAATCAATTTTTCCTGCAAAGGTTTAGCATGGTAGACAGGGGTTAAAAAAAAGCACCAAAACAATTTGTATATATATGCATTTGTATACATATGCAATTTGTATATGTGTTGAAGCGTTCCGTCGAACTTACAAAAATCCAGATAAATGCAGAATAATATATATTATTTATAGTTAAATTTAGATTTAAATAGTTTTAGCTATTATTCATTAATTTATTATATTGAATTCAGTTGTTAAGTAAAATAAAATATGCATTTAATAATTTAATAAATTCATAGTTTAAATAAAACAAAAACAAAAATATATATGTATGTAAGAAAATAAAACTTCTATTATGTTTTAAAGAACATTATGTTTTTTATATGTGTAAAGTACTTCACCCATATTTGTTCACAATTAAATTTAGTTCAAGGTCAACACAGTTCACTTTAACTATCTAATGCCATACTTTAATTTTCACAGGATACTGTTTGTATTACAAATCATATAAGTTCAATGTACTTTAGAAAAATTAAAATGTTACAAAAATTTTTAGTTTTGAATTATTTAACTAAGCACTGTATAATAATACAGTATAAAATATTCCAATACTAAATATTAAATTTTATGAATAATAAATCTTAAAATGTTAAAAAAAATGTCTAGTTATTACAAAATAATAACTGACCCCATTTAAAATTTATTTTAGTCCAATTAGTTAATTTAGCACTGTTATATTAATGCATTATAATTATAAAACATTTAAATACTAAATATTAAATTTATCAATAATAAATCTTATAATGTTTAAAAAACAAAAAAAAAATTTATTTAAATCTATCTAATTTTAGTTATTACAACATATTTAAATTTTCACTTAAATTTCTCCAATTATTAAGTTTAATGATCTGATCTCTACGACTATATATATATGAAGTGAAGAGTATTTTCTCCAATACCGAAATTTGTAAAATCCATTTGCTATTTTTAAATTACAAAAGTTTGTGTTTTCGAATTCAATCATTTTGTTAATATTTGACAGCGGCCACGCATATAAATGATTTTAATAAATATTCTGAAAATTTGAATGTGAATCCAACTCTAGAATATCTCTGAACTCAGACTTTCGCATATATATTCATTGACATATTAGTATCTAGCATACCCGCCAGTACCCACAGTATCCAATGTATCCAGTCAAATAAAACCCAGTCAGGTGAAAGTAAAATACAAGTAAATGACAATACAGCAATATGATACGCTCCCCAAAAGTAAATATGTATTTGAATATATGTAAGCAAATAGTTACGAACTCTTTACATTTAGGGAAAACGAGTGAAAAATATAAACATTTACAATACAAAATATCAACATATAGGTTGAAAAATATTATAAAAATGTTCGAAAATATAAAATAAAATATAAAATAAATACATATTGTTTATTTTTATTTAATTTTCTATAAAAAAAAAAAGTATTCAAATTAATTTGTTGAAACCTATTTTTTTTTTTTTAATTTAATAACCAAAACGAATAGTTAATAAAAGATAAAATTGTGACATTTTTCCGAATAGACTCCTAAAAAGTGACCATCGATATTTGCTTACTTTCATTTTTATGATTTTCTGTTACAAATACAATTCTGTAATAAATTTCAGTGACTATCGAAATTTGCATGTTTTAATTTTTTATGAATACAGTCTAAATCCAAATTTTATCTACCATATACACTACAAATTCTAGTACTATCGAAATCGAGAAATTTGTGTTTCTTAAAAAATAATAGTAGAGCTTTATGCTATCAAAATATGGGCAATTATATTTCACAAATGTTTTGTTGTTGTTTTACATGTTTGTATTATGCCTTGTATTTACACTTGTATTACATAAAAGTCAAAATTACTTAAGTTAACTAAAGTCTATTATGAATATTTTATCAAATTAAAGAAACTCTGGATGGTTTTGTTTTTAAATTAAGTCTATGCGATAAACACCCTTACTGATTTTACACAGAAATTTGACATTGGTTTAGCTTTGATATTAACTTAAGCCAATTTATGATTATTTTAATTTGACTTTACTGAGCTTAACTGAAGTTAAATATTGTTTTGATCAACAATGATTGTTTTGACAATCTGTCATACGCAGCTTTTTCAGACTTTATTCCACCCTTATATTTTGCTTTGTTTATTTGATAACCTTTTTATCTTGATTGCAGTTTTGCTATCCTTCAATTCAATAAAACAAATAAAAAAAACAAATAAGTCGATAGCTAGAGATAGCTAGAGCACACTAAAGCAAAATAGAGATAGCTAGAGCCAGCTAGAGCTAGCTAGAGCCAGCTAAAGCTAAATAATTAATTAGAATTTTAATTGTAATAAATATTAACATAAATAAAATAAATAAATAAAAATAAAACACCCTGTTTTATAAAAATAAATTTTTGAAGAAAACTAAAGAACTTTTTTTTTGTTTTTTTTTTTCTTTTCGAATTTTTACAATGCATCCCTGTATGTATATTATCTTATAAAATTTAAGTACACATTATGATTTATGTTCTCCAAATGAAATCAAACAAATGAAAATTTTCAAATAATATGAATTTTATCACAGTATGATATTATATCTACCTACCTATATTAATATATATATTATCATTTCTTAATATCCTTAATATCCTTATAAAAAAAAATTTTCCTTTATAAAGAAATTTAAGCTGAAAATTGAAAATTACATGAAATTTGTTGATTTTCCATAAGAAAATTGAATAAAAATGAAAAACTAGTGAGCGCTATTTTAATTTTATGTACTAAGTATATATAATATAAGTATTTTCAAGTATAGAATACTTCGTATATATTATAAAAATATTATTTTTATTCTGTTGTTGTTTATTTTTTGAATGGATGTTGTGACTATAATATTGATAAATAGTCCTTATGTTTTTCACTATCAATATTTTCTATAATAAAGTTGAATCCTTTTAGTTTTTCTTATTTTGGCATTCATTCTGTTTATAACTGTTTCAGGCAAATAATGATTCATTTACAGACTTTGTATATTTATTTTTGGTAAATATATATATATATATATACATTTAGTGTATAAAATTTATCTTTTAACTTTCATTGTTTAGACCAGGCTTGTCTAAAGTGCGGCCCAAAAGACTTCGAAATGCGGCCCGATCGAAAATTATGAAAATATTTAAAAATATAAATTTTTATTAAAAATACCTATCTGTTTAAATTAAAAAAAAATTTTAACATTATTTTTCATATTTGTAAGTTAAAAAAAAATTTTTTTCATCTCAATTCATTTGATTTTAGCTAAATTTAATTGGTTTATTAAATTTGTTTCAAAATTCAGATAAAATGATACATTTTGAATGGAAACTAGACGTTTTAATCGAGAATTCTTAATTCGACATTGATTCGATCGATTGTAATCGTAATCGTAATTGTTAAATTGAGAAATTATTACAATAGATGGCGAGCTTAGCGAGTGTGTTGGTTATATTGAAATGTCAAATGTTTTTAACTTTGAAGCAAGTCTGTCATTGCTTTCTGATTCTTATTAGAAGAATATTTGTGTTTTGTTTGAATTTATTTTGTTTTCATACATATACACTTTTGAAATACATATACACTTTATTAAAAATACCTATCTGTTTAAATTAGTAGATGTTATTTATTATACAGAAGTGAGGTGGCTTAGTAAAGGAAAAATGCTCAAAAGATTTTACAATTTAAGAACTGAAATAAAAATATTTATGGAAAATAAAGGAAAATCTGTGCCTGAATTTGAAGACGAAGACTGGGTTTTAGATTTAGCATTTTTAGTTGACATGTCAGAACATTTGAATGAACTTAATTTAAAACTTCAAGGTAAAGGTCAATTTATAAATGATATGTTTCATATAATAACGGCTTTCGAAAGAAAAATGGAATTTTGGCACGATCAAATAAAAATTAAAAATTTGACGCATTTTAGTACTTTGGCTGCCCATGAACCAACCAGTTGTACAAAATATGCGGCATTAATTTTTGATTTAATTCAAGAGTTTAAAAGTAGATTTCAAGATTTCCGGAAAAATGAACTGAATTTCAAGATATTTTCTACGCCATTTTCTCTAGAAATAAATAAATTACCTGCAAATTTTTAAATGGAATGCATTGATCTGCAAAGTGACATGCAACTGAAAGAAAAATTTTACAACTTTTCGTTACTAAATTTTTATAAAGATTACCTACCCCGTGAAAAATATCCCAACTTTTATAATCACGGCTTATTAATGTGTTCAGCTTTTAGTAGTACGTATATTTGCGAACAACTTTTCTCAAGAATGAAACACACAAAAAACAAGAATAGAACTAAAATAACTGACCAACATTTGGAAAATGCATTGAGAATTGCAACGACGTCTATTGAGCCCGATATCGATTTACTGGTTCAACAGAAACAACTTCATCCTTCACATTAGATTAGATTAAAACTTTTGCGTCTTTGAAGAAAATCAGAAAAATAATATTTGATGTATTATTGATTATATCAAATTAAAAAAAAAAAAATAAAATGAATTTAATTTGCTTTTAAATTGTTTATTGAGTTATTATTTATGCCGATTTTATTAAAAAATTATGTGCGGCCCAACAAAATTTTTTTTTGCAAATTGGCCCAGCAATGCTCATAGTTTAGACACCCATGGTTTAGACTATAAGTACTCAGAGATTTTATACACAATGATGATCACACAGCGATTCAGAAAAATAACAATATTTTCTAAAATATCATTGATAATACAATATGTTTATATATATATATATATATATATATATATAATGATTCAATACAATATATGATTCAATATAAAATATAATATCATTCAATAGATATAATTATATTCTATAGATGATTAAATTACACTTATAACAAAAATAGATTTAAGAATGTAAGAACGCTTTTCTTATTTTGTTTTATTTTTTATTTTTTTTTTTGTGCTTAAAGGTTGGACAATTGTATTTTTATTCCCTTTTTCTACTGTAAATATTAATAATTTATATTACGTCCTTTTACTACAAGATTTATATTATTTATTTAAGAAAAACTAGAAAGTATATAACTTGTAAATGAAATACAAAATTTGATTTATTTTACAAACAATTTTGTTAGGGGACCGAGACACGGAAATCGTTGATATCAAATTTGATTTGATAAATATTTGAAATTACGATTAACAACGAATATTATAATTTTTATTTTAAGTAATTTTACCTTCAAAACCAAATCAAGGTTTAAAAACAGTGATATAAAATGTTGAAAAATTGATGAATTTTACAACCGATTCCTACTCCAACCACTTTAGCAAAACTTGATCGATGCTCCACCAACTATAGACAAAAGTTAACATTCAAGTTATCAAATTTCCAGTATTTACTACTTTTACTCATTTATCGTTCATTGTGTTCTTTTTTTTAAGTGCTTTCTTCCACGAACTTAGTTTAATATCAATAAATTAAAACCTTACCGGTATTTATTTATTCACTTAACCCCGCATCATATCTAATATAAGCTTTAAACAACCTAGGAATTAGAAAAAAATTTGGTAAGTAAATAAAGTGTTTGAAATCGATTTTAAAATAATTTTTCTGTTAAAATTTATGAAAAGTAGTAGCTTTTTTTGGGTTGATCAATGTAGAAGAGTCCAGGACTGTGTAGGGTTACTTTATTTGAATAAATTTTTATTAAATTTTACTGAGTTTATGAATTAAAATATACAAAAAAAATGTTAAGCTCAATGTAGACTATAGTCAATAAGTAAATGATACGTCAATAGCGAAATAATAAACCTTATTAGCCAAATATTAAAACAAAATATTGTATAGACGGAATAAAAGTGAATGTGAAGTTAAAACAAAAAAAAATAAATACTCAATGTAGAAAAAATGAATGATTATAGTTATATATATATTTTTAAAAATTATTCTAAATTTTTTAGTTCTTTGTATTAACAACTATGACTACTATTCTTAATTATTATTGAAGCTAGCTTACTAATTTATTTATTATTTAAAGAGGTAAATCGCGACAAAAACATTTGTAAATATTTATGTTTTTTCATGAAACCAAAGAATATATAAATAGTAAGATGTCTCATCGCATATAAATTTTTGGAAAAACAAAAATATTTGTACTGTGAGTACGCATATCAGTACCCACACATGGAGAGAGAAAATCAATCAATTTTTCATAGATTGTTTGTTTGTTCTTTTTGATTTATATGTATATATGTGGGCTTTAGAAATTAAAAGTATAATTAATGAAAATTTATTAGTATAATTAATTGAATTAAACAAATGTAATTAATAAGATACAATAATTATTTAAAAATGTTTACATTTCCACGGTTGTCTACTAACTCTAAAAAAAAAAATCAAATCTTTTCCGGTTTCGACCCACACTCACAACTACATTCAAATTTTCAGCTGCGACAATCAGTTCAAAACAGTGGTGGTACAATCTATTGGTGGGACGATCAATTCCCATATATATAGATATGCATATATAAATAAATACATATTTATATATGATTGATAAAAAAAAACATACTAAATTAGCGAAATAAAAAAATTTCTTTGCTGAAAATTTAAAAATATCCAGATGAGACTTCCTATTATTATATGTTCTTTGATCAAGCTTACTACTAATTACATGCTAAGAAATAAACCTAAATTAAAATCTATTCTAAAATTACTCTTATGAGCGAATTATTTGAATTGTTGCTAATTTCCAGAAAAATCAGCTTTTCAATTTTGATGTCAATTTGTTGCAATATGGATATTAACCCTGTGTGACGAGGTACCCTGGTACCTTTTTGCAAACCCCAAAAAAAGAGGTTCTAGAAGGCCGAATTAACTCAAACTCATTACTGACAACTTGATATTAAAGATGTAAATTTAATAATTTTTAAGGATTTAAATTTACATAATCAGTATGTGAGTCAACATCTACCCTTGTTTTAAAAAACTACCTTCACGAGGGTGACGAGGTACTGTACATCTGTACATTTTGTATGGAATTCTATAGTAGGAAATATTTTGATAATATTTTATTTTTAAAGCTATTTTTAATTTTAATTTTGAATATTATTATTTTATTTTTATTTTATTTACATACAAAATTTATTTCAAAGTAGATATGGTAATTATATAGAATATTTAGAAAAAAACTTAAAACTATAAAAAAGTCAAAATTAATTAGTCCCAGTGACTTCAAAACAACTATAAAATTTTGTTTTAATGTTGTATCTACTATGTTCACCACAAATTAGTTTGTTGCATTCAACACAGTCTTTTATGCAAGTGCAACTGTCAACCACTTCAAGTCTACCAGTATAGTCTCTATTTTGCTGGTTGCTTGTTATTAAAGTCTGAATTTCATCTTGCTTGAACATCTTGCATTACTGAAAGTATAAATGGTTTACGAACGCCTATGGGTTTTAATGCACGAGCTTGCATATTTTATTTGCACAGCTCAAATGCCAAATTTGTCAGGAACTTTGTGCGGCGATCAGTGGTGGAAAATCTTGGATGATGATCCTTATAAATAATATATGTTCTTAATATGGTTCTTCGTTTTACAGAATATTCATTCAAAAATTTGTCCATATTGTCAACACCTCCTTTCGTTTGGTTGTAATATGTGATGATCTTGATCTTGGGCTTAGTTCCTATTTCTATTAATATATTAATTCTTTTTCTATAATTTATACTTCTTTGTAAAAGTTTTTAGTTTATTTAATTCCTTGTTAACTTGCTAACACAATTGGTACCGAAGGTATGAAAGAAAAAATACAAAACGTATTGCATTATTCAGAGATGAAAATGAAAATATTTTGGTACTTAAAATACATTTCATTACTTAAGCATGGCAATAACTGTAGTTCGGTACCCAGAAATATCGCATTATTCAGACATAAAAATAAAAATAGTTTTAATAAAAATTATAGTTATAATAAATAGTTTTAAATATATATTTATATGTATAATCAGTGCCGGCGGAAGATATGTTGGCGCCCTGTGCAAAATAAATTTAAATTTTAAATTCCCACTAAACGACAAAATAAAGCGAAGCTTTTCGCATAGTCTTTTTAATAGAAAAGCTAAAAATGGAGAGCAATTTAAGCGAACTTGGTTGATTTATTCTAAAACTGTTGATAAAGTATTCTGTTTATATTGTAAATTATTTGAAGGAAATTCAAAACTATCATTGGCTCAAGAAGTAAACTCTGATTGGATACACATACACCAAATTCTAAACTGACTTCAGGAAACTTCTCCCAATCATTTAAAATGCTTTGATATATGATTTGAAGCATCTACAAGACTTCGATTGAAAATGACTATTGATAAAGAATTTATTTTACTTGTTGAAAAGGAAAAGCTGCATTGGAAGAATGTTTTTTTGCGGCTGATTGAGATTACAAAATATTCTAGCTAGTCATAATTTAGCATTTCGTGGAACAACCGATACTCTCTTCGCAGAAAATAATGGAAATTTCTTAGGTTTGGTCGAACTGCTCAGGATTTTCGACCCAGTTATGACAGAACATTTGCGTAAAATAAAATCTGCGGAAACTCATGACAACACATTACTGTGTGGAAAGAAATACAAAATGAAATTATTAATATTTTGGGAGCTTCTGTACAGGAAAAAATAATACAAATTGTTAAAAGCGCAAAATATTTTTCTATTATTTCCGATTGCACTACTGATATAAGCCATAAAGAACAAATGTCACTGGTTTTAAGAACTCTCAACAATATATCAGATAATAACGAGCCAATATCTGTCAAGGAATACTTCATAACATTTAATGTTGTGCATAGTACAACAGGAGAAAATTAAAGCGTCTGCAATTGAAGATATTATAACACATTTTAACATTGATATGCAAAATTGCCGAGGGCAAGGTTATGATGATGACACTAATATGGTTGGCAGAAATAAGGGAGTACAAAAAAGAATTTTAGATAAATATAAAAGAGCTTTTTTTATAAATTGTGGCTGCCACTCGTTTGCTTATAAAATATTTAAAACTAAAATAAAATAAAACTAGAAATAGAAAACAAAAATTGTAAATATAAAAATAATTTCAGATATAAAATAACATTAATAATAAGATGCATTAACAATTTCAAGTTAAAAATAACATTAATTCAAGAAAAGAAGTTAAAAAAAAAGAAAAATTCAGACTTAAGTAATAAATAAATATTAATAGTAATAGCAATAGTAATTATAAAGGTATGCAGTACATTCAAATGATAACAGAGAATAATTTTAATAAATTTGTAGAATAAAATTATAATTAATTAAAATTAGAAGAATTATTGTAATGTTTCAAAAAATGTGATGATTTTTTTCCTAAAAACGAATCTACTGTAGTTGAAGTCAATTACTGAAAAACTGTTATTAAATAAGCGCTGAGAGTTTGCAATAGGTTCGGAAAAACCATAGTTCGTTCTATGATTTTGAAGATATAAAAATCTTTGGCTTCTGAAATCGCGCACTGGAGCATAGATATTATAAAAGCGAATAGATAGCGAATAGATGGACATTTTATTCTGCCAGATAAAATTTCATAGGAAAACATCACGGATGCAGCATTTGGCCTAGCCTCAAGAGTAGAAAGCTTAATAAGTTGACACTTAGCTAAATATCCAGTAATATAAGGTTGCCACTTGAATTTACGTAGCCAAAACCTTATCATATTCTTTTGAACAGACTCTATTCTCTTAATATGTTTATCATAATAAGGCATCCAGATCGGACAAGCATATTCGAGGTGAGGACGAACAAGTGCAGTATACAAATTTTTGAATGTATAAGGATCAGAAAATTGCTGTGAATTACGCTTAATAAAACCTAACATGGAAAAAGCTTTAGAAATAATTCGATCTATGTGAGCATTAAAAGTTAATTTATTGTCGAGAATGATACCCAAGTCTTTTGTTTCACGGACATGTTCAATAATAGAACCGTTGATATTATAATAAGATTCAATTAAAGTTTGCTTCCTGGAAAATGACATGTAACTGCACTTATTAATATTAATGGTAAGACCATTAATGTTACACCAAGAATAGAATTTGTCAAGATCCTGCTGCAGTTGATGGCAATCTTCGTCCGACTTAATAACCGCAAAAAGTTTGGTATCGTGAGCAAATGATAAGAACAAAGACTTAATATCGTAGTCGATATCGTTCATAAACAATAAAAATAATAGTGGCCCCATATGAGTTCCTTGTGGAAAACCAGACGTAGCCTCGAAGTTATATGACGTGCTATTTTGTATTTTAACGCAGAGTTTACGACCAATCAAATAAGATTGAACCCATAGAAGGAAGGTACCATGAATACCAAGAGCCTGAAGTTTAGAGAGTAGTAAAGAGTGGTCTACTTTGTCAAAAGGTTTAGAAATATCCGTGAATATCGTATCTACTTGATAGCGTTTTTCAATTGCATTGAAAACTGTGTGAAGAAAAACTGCTAAGTTAGTGGATGTAGATCTTCCATCCATAAAGCCATGCTGATTTGGAGATATGTGTTCTTTAACCAAGAAATACATTTTATCTGTGACAATAGCTTCGAAAAGTTTAGGAATAGAAGATAATTTAGCGATAGGTCTATAATTTTCAACGACAGTTTTAGACCCTGATTGATGAAAATAGGAATAATGTTTGAGAATTTCCATTCATCTAAGAAAATTCCTTCATTTAGTGATCTGTTAAAAATTAAGTAAAGAGGATAAGTCAAACTGTAAATGCAGTTCTTTAGAACTAAATTAGGGATAGCATCTGGACCAGAACTCAGATTAATATCTAAGGTATTAATTTTGTTGAAAATATCACAATATGATAATTGCATGTGTCCTAAATCAACAAAAGATTGTAGGTGACTTTGCAAATTTATTCTTGATTGTGGTCTTATAAAAACTGATTCAAAATACTTAGCGAATAAATTGCAAGTTGAGACTGAATCTGTAGCTGTTTCATTTTTATAGGAAATGCCTTGAGGAAATCCACAGAACTTTCTTCGGATATTTATAAATTTCCAGAAGTTTTTGGAATTTGATTTTATATTAGACTCATAGGTAAGAATGAAATTATTATAAAGATATTTGCTCAAAAAATCAAATTCCTTGCGTAGTCTCTGAAATACAATTTTGTCTGCCAAAGAAAAACTAATTATATACTTTGTATGTGCTTTATTTCTCGCATTTTTCAAAGAGAGAAGCCTTTTATTGTACCACGGTGGATGATGAGTTGAAGTGGGTTCTTTCAGAGGAATAGATGTAGTAAAACCGCCAAATAACAAATCTATAAATTTCTTATAACAACAATCAAGACTAATTTCAGCACTTAATACTTCATTCCAATTGATATTTAGCAAATAATCGTTTAAAAGAGAAAAATCACCATTTTTAAAATTAAATTGAGGAATGTCAATGATTTTTCCTGTTAAATCAGCAATAAATTTAAAATTTAATAGTAGTGCTGGGTGATACAAATCTTTTTTAACAAATGGAAGTTCACATTCACAAATAGAAGTTGTAATATCTTTTGATACAAACACTAAATCTAATAATCGATCTGAAACATTAAACAGATTATTGACTTGAACTAAGTCGAGGGAAAATAATGTATCTATTATAAAGGATTCATTTATATTAAGATTAAATGGAACTAAAAATTTATTTCTATTATCATGTTTGCACAGATGTTTGCACTGATTAGTAACATTTGGTGATCTGACAAAGAAGTATCAGTTATTGAAAAGTCATATTCGTATTTTAATATATCAGTAAGAAAGTGGTCTATAATGGTTTTAGATCTTTTTCCTATTCTTGTTGCAAACTACTCAGTTAATTTATTTCCAATTATAAATCCATTACTCATAATTGTGTTGGAATACGTTATAACATCATTATTCCTTTTGTCTAATAGGTTTATATTAAAATCACCGATAATTAAAGAATTTTTGTAATTAGACATAACATTCTCTATTTTTTCTATAAAAATGTCCATTTTTGATTTATGAGATTTATATATTGAAAATATGTTAATACCATGACGCAAAAGTTTTACACCTAATAGATGGTACTGCTCAAATTCTTCTTCGAAGTATTGTATTGTATTGTATCTCATTTGAGTAGAGATCAAGTAATTTGCAACGTAAATGGCTGCTCCTCCATAAGAATTTTCTCTGTTAGAGAAATAACCAGTATAGCCCGGAATATTAAAGAATTTGTTTTCACTCTGGCTTATCCAAATTTCCGTAAGCACTATAATGTCAATTTCATTGTTTAGAGAATTAATAAAAGCTTCCAAATTATAAATTTTATTTCTAATACTTTGGATATTAAGGTAAATAATATCATTGATTAATAATACTATAAAGATAGACATTTTCATACAACAGAAAATGTTCAGCTCAATTTTTCCAAGTTTTCTTGATTATATATATTTTCTGGGATATAATCAATGTGTTGGTGCATTTTCTATATTCAATTTGAATTTTTAAATTTTTGAGCGTTTTATACGACTTTATTCTCTAAATAATTTGTATGTGTTTAGTTTCTCTATACTGTTCTTGAATATTATTGTTTTTAACTTTTTGTTATTTGAATTTGTATAGGTAATTTGAATTTTTTTTTAATTGATAGGTACAAAAATTTCAAATTGGATAGCATTTTTATCGAGTAGTCTTTTAAGAATATTTTTTTTTTATTTTTCTCTCAATATACATTGTAATACAAGGATTTTTATAATTGTTGATATTGTGCATGTATATTATTTGTAATAATAAATTATAAAATTATAATATAATTTTATAATGTTTAGGAAACGAAAATATTTTTCTTGTTTTAATTGAATAATTTTCAAAAATAAAACAATTTCAAAAAATTCAAATAATAGTGAACATTCATCCACGTAATGATTTCTAATATATATTCATACATACATATACGTATGTATAAATTTACAAATAGAATCAAATTTTTATTTTTAAAAGGCTTTCTTTTTGATTTTTTCAATATGTGGATATGTATGTACGCATGGATTTTAAAATTATAACAGAATTTAAAAATATTTGAAAAACTCATCATTAATTTTTGTAAAATTTATAAAAAATCTTAACGGTAGAGTAAATTGAAAATTATATTTAATATGCTTTTTTGTTGCAGTAAGCACACAATTTATTTTTAAGATAATTAAAGCTTGCAACGCACAATTTTACAATAACAACGGAGAATTTTTAACGGTTGTAAATTCAAAATTTTTAATTTTTTGTGTTAAAATTTGAAGAATTTGAATAATCAATTAACTAGTTAACTCTTAAAACAAAATCAACAGTCAGATTGGCTTTATTACTCAATAAATTAAAAAAAATTCGATCAGTGTTATTTATTGCTTTTATGGCTGCATATGTACTATGACTAAATAATTGAAAAGCTGATTTTACTGACATTTTTTCAAATGTGTTAGAATTAATATGGGTGCTACGAACTTTATGTAAAATTGTTGAAAGCTAATAATATCATTATTCCAGTTTTCAAAATCGGGTTTTATAAAAGAATTTCTGACAGATTTTATAAGATGTGGCATATCAAACTAAGCATACATTTTATTTCCATTCCAATCATAAAAAAAGAGTCTACCTTATTGACACCAAGTAATTCATAAGTATTTCGATTTGTACTGCATTAGTCACAAGCAGGTGCAACAGTTTTAGAACCAATCTTTGTTAGCTTCTTAAGATATTTTAGTAGTAAATTGATAAAAAAAATGAAAGGTTTTAAAGTTACTCTTTTCAAATTATTTTTGGATAAATTGTAACCCTATGCGTACTTATAACTTTCATGTAAACTTTGAGTCATAAAGAAATGTGCTTCTGTTGCTAGCTTTTGTTTTCTATCCCCATCTAAATCTTCCACACCATCTATACAATCCCTTTTTATACTGTAAGATGTTTCTTTTCCTTTATAAATTATTTCCTTTAGAAATTCATTTATATAAAAAATGATTTTGGTAACTGGTACATTTTATGAAATTATTAACTGAGATATAATTAAGAAAATTGTTTCCAAAGAGAAAAGTGCTCATCAAAAATATTGCCCAAAACTGGAAATACTCATATCAGTCCCAGTACTTTGCAAAAAATCTTAGCTGTTTTAGCTTTTCGATTAATTACATATGCAAATATGCAGCTACGAAAACAAAATAATTATAATTTTAATTTTTTCATATAATAATGAGTAATAAAGTAAACCTGCTGTTGTGAGTAATATGTACACTGCTGGTCTTTCTTTAAATTCTTCAAATATTTATACTAAAAATACGTACAAACAACTATTAAAAATTGTCCATATTTGTTCGTAGAGAAAATGTTAGATTATCTTAAAAAATTAAAAGTTCTAAACAAATCCACCTGCACAATAAGATTTTTACAAATATATTACGAATTTGAAGAATTTCATTTACAACAACAATATATTTTCAAAGCTGGAGTAAATCATGACAAGCCTTTGGATATTGATATTTAATGCTCTTGTTATGAAAATAATGACAAAGTAGAAAATTTTGAATTTGAAAAATACCATTGTAAAATTTTGCGTTGCAAGCTTTAATTATCTTAAAAATAAATTGTGTGCTTACTGCAACAAAAAAGCATATTAAATATAATTTTCAATTTACTCTACCGTTAAGATTTTTTATAAATTTTACAAAAATTAATGATGAGTTTTTCAAATATTTTTAAATTCTGTTATAATTTTAAAATCCATGCGTACATACATATCCACATATTGAAAAAATCAAAAAGAAAGCCTTTTAAAAATAAAAATTTGATTCTATTTGTAAATTTATACATACGTATATGTATGTATGAATATATATTAGAAATCATTACGTGGATGAATGTTCACTATTATTTGAATTTTTTGAAATTGTTTTATTTTTGAAAATTATTCAATTAAAACAAGAAAAATATTTTCGTTTCCTAAACATTATAAAATTATATTATAATTTTATAATTTATTATTACAAATAATATACATGCACAATATCAACAATTATAAAAATCCTTTTATTACAATGTATTTTGAGAGAAAAATAAAAAAAAAATATTCTTAAAAGACTACTCGATAAAAATGCTATCCAATTTGAAATTTTTGTACCTATCAATTAAAAAAAAATTCAAATTACCTATACAAATTCAAATAACAAAAAGTTAAAAACAATAATATTCAAGAACAGTATAGAGAAACTAAACACATACAAATTATTTAGAGAATAAAGTCGTATAAAACGCTCAAAAATTTAAAAATTCAAATTGAATATAGAAAATGCACCAACACATTGATTATATCCCAGATAATATATATAATGGAAAAAGTGAGCTGAACATTTTCTGTTGTATGAAAATGTCTATCTTTATAGTATTATTAATCAATGATAATATTTAACTTTTTATTATGTTGTGTCACAATACTTTTAGGTAATACTGTAGAGTAATTTATTTTCACACTACTACTGATATCGATTATTATTTTTTTTTATTATTGTAATACAATAATTAGAATACAAAGTGATATGAATGGTAGGTAGAAATTTTGTTAATGTTGCTGATAATGAAAACAAGAATAAATCATCAGTATTATCAAAACATGTGTGCGGATATCGCTTATATATTTAAGTACAAGATATCCGCACATGTTTTGATAATACTGATAATTTATTCTGAATTGATATGTATAAAATTAATTTTATTATCAGTACCTAGTAGTAATTAAAAAATTATATATTTCCTTTAAAGTTTATATTAAACTAATCAAAAATAAAATTATAATCATAACATTATAAAATCTCAAATTGTAAATTTTAAATTTTATTAAATTATTAACATTCTGTACTTCTCAGTAATAATTTCAAACGATTTTCATTAAATTTCACAACTCATAAAATAAATTACATTATTCCTGAGAAAATATATTAAAGAACACCCATTTTTTATACCTTACATCTTACAAAAAAAAAAAAAAAAAAAACAACAACAAAATAACAAAAAAATGTTGTCCTTTAATTTAGTTGATAGCTTAATTCTTTAAAATCCATTTAACGAGTATTTCATTTTGATATTTTCTGTTTGATTTTTTTTTTTGTTTTTATTTTTCAATTTATTTTCGTCTTTCAATTAGTCGAATCACTAATTGAGATGACGGAATTAAGTGAAGTAAAGAAAAAAAATGGGGGGGGGGGTGGGGGTATGAGGTGATATTTTCTTCTTTTTTGTTAATTTTTCATTTTTAATTTTATGTCTTTTTCCAGTTGATTTACTTTTTATTTTAAACTTTCGTGTTCAAAATATCAATTTCACTATATATCAAGTATAGCTTGCGCTAACCAAAGGAAAATTATAACAACAAAAACAAAAAAAAAATATAAACCAAAAGAAAATCTGATGATGATGGTTATATTAACCTAAAAATACTCCACCTTCTTTTCAATATGTGTACATACATTTTTTGTCTTTTGAGAACTTATTTATTCACTGGTTGTCTTCTATACTGTGAATAATTGTACTCACCCCTCTTAAGAAATTAAAAAAAAAAAAAAAAAAAAAATATGGAAAATTTTTTTTTTCCATACACTTTATAGAAATTAAAAATGAGTAAAAAAACAAAACAAAACAACAACAAAACCAAGAAAAGAACCTTTCAATAATTCAAAAGTTACAAAATATACATTTTAGTTTCTTTACCCCACTTAGATGTCCTTGTTTCAATATACCTTCTATATATTATTGCTTCTAAATTCTTACTGTTTTATTCTGATCCACACACACACACACACACATATTCATGGATATTCAAGGTATTGTAAGTAGGTGGTGTTAATATCAAAGATTATCAAAGTAGATAGATGATTTCTTCGTTTTTTAATCAGAGCTGATGAATTTTTTTTTGCTTTTACATGCAATAATATATATATATATATATATATGTTGTATATATATATGTGTTAGTCTAATTTTTCTTGTCATTTATACCGGTATCGCAGCACTTAACAATATGGTTTTGTTTTTTTTTATATATTTTTTTCGATTTCTTGTTTTATTAAAGAGCAAAAAAATCATATATATATATATTATATATATATATATATATACATATATGTATATTCGAATAAAAAAAAATACAGTTATTTCACACTTAGCTACATTATAGAAAATTGCATAATATTGTATCTACATTATCACGATTTAAGTATATTGTGTGGGTTTGTCTTTTTGACTTTTAAAAATATATATTCAAATTTTTTTTTGTTTTTTTTGTTTTGTTTTTTTTTGCTTTTTTGCTTTCGTTCGTTCTATAATAATTTAAAGGAAGAAAATTTAATTGAAAATGAAAAGTAAAATTGAAAATTACAAAAATTACTATTCTTTCTTACAGATAATTATTAATCAAGTAAAGTGAATGAGTGGGTAAAGAAGTTATGTAGTAAAAATAACGGATTCTGGAATTCTGATATGATGGTAGTGGGATATTGATTCACTGTAATTCGTAGTCTGTAATGTATAAGCTTCTAATTTATCAGACTCATGGCTTAAGAAATTTTTTTCCAATGATTTGAAGCACTTTCAACGCTACACGTGGATTTGCTGAGCAATTTTTAACACCAAAGGTGTTGATATATCACAAAAATCTAAATGTGATATATAAAAGTATAAAAAATAAGTTTGAAGTTCACAAAACTAATAAGTATTGATTGCATTTAGTGGCTTAATATAAGTCGCATATTATCGCATTTTAGGGATGGTATGTACATATTGTATATATATAGCATTTTTGTATGCAGATGGCCCAGCTGTAGTATATTCTGATGAAAACAACATAAATCTTAAGCTACAAATAAGTCGAGACAAACTAAAAATACAGTATTTGATAAGTCTCCTCAAACTCACTTTAAAATGTGACAGAAGCAAAATATAGAACATTTGCAGAATGCAGATCTAATCGATTAATCATGTAATTTTTAATGTCAATCTTAGATGACTATACTTTTGCAGTATAATAGATTATTTAATGAGACAAAAATCTTCTAATACTTGAAACAAAAGCATTTTCATCAAATTTCATTGCCAAACTTTAATTGTCAAATGTTTTTGCACTTGATCTTAGTTTAACATTTCCGATTACACCTTATATGTCTAGATTTATCTGTTTAATTTTACATCTATGTCTATCTATATAACCTTATCTTATATAATAAAACGTAACAATCCTACTGCCAACGTGCTGTAGCAACTCTTGCTACAATAAAGTAAAATAACAAATCCAAAATAGTAAACAAAAAGTCTTTGCTGAGTTTGTTTATGTAGCTAGAACTATCTCTAGTACCTAGTCCTATCTGTGTATTGTACTGTGAATGCATAACGAAAAGGCTTCTAATTGTGACATATGTAGATGTGTATATTCTAGAATTGATCTTAAAATTATGTAGGATTATATTACCAATGAAATGAAATCATAATAAAGAATACTCAAGTAGAAGAAATTAATAAAAACGTAAAATCAAAAGAAAAAAAAACTGTATTTTATTTTTACTTCATATAAAGAAGTTGTTATTGTAAATAATATGTATGTGATATATATTTTATTCTTTTTCAGTTTTCAGCCAGGTCAAAATATAGCTAATGATGTTTAATATGAATATTGTAAACTATGAGCACATGTATATTAATAAATATAGGTATATATATAGTTTATTAATATTATACCAAATCTAGAACACCGTCTTGAGACGGGCTTTACAACTAGTATGTGATAACGGTCAAGAATAAGCAAATCTTATTAACCTACAACGGTATTAAAACCGATAAAGCTACTACTCTAATTTCAAATACGTTGGTGTTTGGTTCAATGATGACTTGAACTGGAAAAGCCATGTAACTGAACTGTTAAAAAAAATGTCGTAGTATTTAAATAAATTGTCAAATGACAAGATACGGTTATTACAGGGTTGTGCTATCAGACAAGGTCAACATATTGCAGTCTATTGCATGTTACGATAAACTAAATTATTGAAATTTGGACAAATTCATATTAAACAATGGACTTTGAAAGTTGTTGCACTAAACAAATTAGAAGCCGAAAAGATCTTTGTCGATCTTATTCCGACAGAGTAACAAACCTAAAAGTTTTTACAAGATTGAAAATAAACAAAGAACTACTTCTAAATGTCAAATGTAGTAAGCTATTTTGATCACATGATACGAGGCCCAAATATGAACTATTTTAATTGATTATACAAAGCAAGATTAATATCGGAAGAAAACAAATGTCATGGCTTAGAAACATTTCAAATTGGATAGGTATCAGAGTAATACAAGAATTGATTTCAGCTTAAAGTGATAAGCTGAGTGATCACTTTACATCCAATAGTCGATTAGCAACATAACAAGAATATTAAACAAATATATAAACTCTCTCCAAACAATTCAAAATAAAGCAATTAAATATCTGTTTGGATTGTCTGGCAGAATTTCAACCAATTTTATTCACGTCAATAACAAAATTTTAAAAATAAAAGACTCAAGAAGCAGTTGAAACTCCTGGTTTTAGTAATGTGATTGCAATTCTGTGGCAACAAAAGTCAACAAAAGCGAAAAATGAGACATTGTTAGCATTGCATTCTATGTGAAAAAATTTATATTTCATAAATATTCCGAGACTTGAATGACAATTCAAAGTTGAGAAGAGCACATTAATTTTGCACCTAAATCATCTAGACTGTATATTGCATTGTTATAATATAATCAATTATTATTTACATGGCTGATATTCTATATAGAAAAATAAGTAGCTTACATTAAGCTTAACGGTTTTATTAAATTTTGTTCTGTTATTAAATTTTTCTAAAATTGGCTTAACCATATATCATCTGGCTAATTCGTATTGTATCCAAATTTATTTTGTGATTTTAATTTTTAATTATAATTTATAAATATTATTCAATCACATTGAACCAGACTGAAACCAAGCTTCAATTTTTAAAAATGAATTATTGCCATTTAGAAAATAAAACTTTCTGTCATCGTGCAAAGAAAACAAGTAAAAGTGAACGAATTTTGAACATGATTACAATTATATTTCTAAATGGACTAAACTGCATGAAATGATTAACACTTTTTCTATTGCAATTTTATCTTTAAAGTATTTTTTTTTACATGGTCCATTCTGTCTCGGACTTGGCTCGGACCGCCTCATATATTTATTTATTTATTTATTTATTTATTTATTTTATTAGTTCCTCTCAAGTGAGCTTATAAGCTCTAACAGAGTGTATAGTAGGTAAATATAGTATATTATAAAGTATAATGATTATTATAAGGAAATATATTATGAATACACTGGACATGGATGGTAACAATTATTTTAAAGCGGTCATAGTGAATAGTTTTAAATTTCTAACTAAGCGGTTATATATATATATATGGAATTTTATATTAATTTAAATTAATTTCTAAAAGTGTGTACAGTTTACAATACATTTTTTTTTTATTAGCTTATAATTATTTTAATTATTATTATTATTATTTTATTTATTGCCTTAATGTATTTGTATAATATGTTATTTTCATATATTTTAATTCTATATTTTAAGAGCTTACGTTACTAGAATATTTGCACCTTTGATTTGTAATTATTTAGACTAACCTGACTTAAATGTTTTGAATAAATTTAATTTGCAAAGGACAAAATGGCAAGTAAAAACTTATAATTAATTATTTTAAGCTAATATAAAACCTAATGTAAACCTAACCTAAATCTTAACTAACGTTAAATAACTAAAATGATCTTAATAATAATTCTGAATCTACTATCGCTCTTATAAGCGGATTTTCGGAATTGTAATAGCTTTCAAAAAAGGCAGGTGCTGTTCAGCTTTCAAAAAAGGCAGGTGGAGGTGGTTATTGGTTCTAGAATAGTATTAGTGTTTGCTAATAAGTGAAATCTATTAGCTTATAATAATTTCATTCGTTCTATCTCGCTTTTATATTATCCGTTTATTTTATCAAACGTTGTCGACATTTCGTTGTTAAAATACCAAAATAACAAACTGTAGTTTCACAAAACTAAGAGATATAACAAATTTTATTTCCAGCTAAACAAACAGACAAATTTCATAATTTAAGCATATTTTCAAATATCGCATACATATTATAATTAAAAAATCATGTAAAAGCCAACCAAATAAAAATGTCAAAATGGAAAAAAAGGAAAAATTCAAAAATCCATCAGGACGATTATTTGAAATTTTAATTAAGGGGAATGGTATATATACATATATATATATATATACAAACAAATATACATAATATAAAGTTATAAGTAATATTCATTAACAAATTCATAATTTCCATAAAAACTTCAACACTTCTGCTTTTATCCATATATCCTTGATAATATCATTGTGAGATTTTAAATTTTTTTCTTATTCTTGCATCTTTCAATAAGATTCGACTATTTGTATGGATATAATACACATATCCTTAAGTACTACTATAATGTACATTTTTCGAATATAATAAGTAAGGCAACATTTTTGACGTATGCACTATACTCCAATTTATATACATATACATATAATAACGTATATCTATAAAGTGGGCGATCATATTTTTTTGTACATATAAAATATTACCTCTAAATACATCTACAATATTAATGTATATTTACATATTATTATATACTATATTATTGCAACAGTAAAATGTAAGAAAAATAAAAACAAAGTTTAAAGGAAAAAATATAAAAAAAAAAGTGAAACAAACAAAAAACTTGTGATTTTTTAATTACACCGAAGTGTATTATGGTATCTTTAGAGTGTGTAAAAATATTAATGGTAAATGGTGAGTGTTTGAAGATAATAAGAAATTGAAAATGAAAAGCAGAAAAATAGAAAAAAAAATAAAATCAAAATCAGAATTCAAACAATTTGAGGGTGGCAAAAGATAATATCTTAAATTAACGCAAAAAACAATAACATTGAATTAAAAAAAAAAAAAAAAAAAAAAAAAATACACAAAACAAAAAAAAATATCATCATAAATTTTGTCAAAAGAAATAAATTTAAAAATGAGTATATAGAAATGTTTTATCATAATTTGAAAATCAGTATAATGCCTTATAATGATACATGATGGGATACGATAAAGGGAGGATGGTTGTGTAAATTGTAAATTTTGATTGCAATTTGTAATTTCAATTATTGAATTTTAATTTGTTGCATTCTTAATGGCAGTTATTTTTAAAAAATTTTTTTTTTGTTTTTGTTTTGCTTATATTATTGTGAAATGAGTTGTGAAATACATTGTAATTTAAAATTGTATCACTGTAGTTTAAAAAAACATAAATGTTATCAATATCAATATTCATTTGTATACACACTTTGTGTATACACCAATGTTAAAAATCCTTATAACGGATTTTGTATTCAACATTATTAATATTTGAATTCGTTATTAAATGTCACAGATTATTTTTATAAAAAAACTGTATAAGTATTTTAAAATTTCAAATAAAAATTATCTTCATTTCTATTGTAATACATCTTTTGGTATTTGGTGTCAGATGTCTTGTTAATATTTGGCATCTTACATTAAATATATAAGGCATATAAACACTATATAAAATTATTTCAGAAATTTGTAATAAATAAATTAGAATTAAAAGATAGGTGAATTTTATTAGGTTCTATTCTTACACTATCAAGAGGCGCTAGGAACTCTTTATGTTCTTCTGGGTCCTATCCTATCTTTCGAAAAAAAAAAACTATTCACAAAATAATGAAATTTTATTAAGAAATAAATATACCATAATTTTGAAGTTTTTTCAAGAGTATGGCATGATTCACTGGATCAATTCATCGTAAAATTGTTCATTATAACCATTTTCGCCTGAAAATTTACAATATGTCTCTTCAGTGTGTTTGGACTATGTCTGAAATGTGTTTCGTTATTTATTGTATCATTTGTGTCTGTTTTCAATCATGTTTTAGCATCATTCTTATTGCCTTAAATTATAGAAATTCAAAAATAATCTAATAATCTATAGATGTAATATAGATTATCGATTAAATTATGTTATTTTTAAGCAATTACAAAAAATAGAATTAATGTTATTAAATAAGGTATGATATTAAATATTATGGTCATGACATCCACATTTCTTCATATGCCAATATTGAATTTGAGAATTTTTCCGAATCTTCAAAGGAATAAATATATATCGAAAAGTTTTCATCAATTGCTCAAACTCTTTGATAATGCTTTTCAAATTCAATTTTAGTTGAATTACAGCTAATCTTAATAGCAAGTAAGGGTTATAGAAAATTTAATGGCTATTTATGATTAGACTGGTTCTATTTGTAAATTAAAGATAAAAAGGATATTGATATTGAGTGATTATTAACTATTCTAGAGATTGTTCAAAACGATTTAAATGTCGTTTCTTTTATTTTTTTTTAGCAATTTTCTGCTAACTCAAAAAAAAATATGTATATATATTTTGTGAGTTTTTAGATTATGGTATCAGCAATGCAATAAATTAATAACACTGAATGAAAGAAATTTTATCCTACTGTCAGTTTCAAATGACATTGCAATACAAAAATATTTTTTATTAGGAAAAAAAAAAATTAGTAAAATGCAATAAGTAACAAATAAGCAATTAGTTATTAATTTCTGAAAATATATAATATTGTCATACTATTATTGTTAATTTATTCTAAAAAAAACGGTATTTTTTTTTTATTTTTATCTAAAACACATTCTCGACTTTACTTTTTTTTTTTATGTAATATTCATTTATTAAATATTAATTATATGCATTCCGATGTTTAAATAGCATAAACATCATCAGTGGCGGATCGTGGTGAAAAATTTTGGTTGGGCACAAAAAAATAAAAAAACAAAAATCTATATATGCATACATAATTAATTAGAAGAAATACAAAATTACCTATTCTATCTCCTTTCGAATCTTTTCTAACTCCATATTTCCAATTTCCATCAATTTACAAAAAATATCACTTTAAAAGTTATTTTTATTTATAAATTCATAATTATGAGAATGCGAAAGTTTATATCATCACATTATCACACATCTATTCTTAGAATAATAATATACTTGCTATTCGCGGCGTAACATTCGCCGGTCTAGCATTAGCATTAGAAATGAAACAATTTATTTTATTTATTTATTTTCTTAAAAAAAGTCAATGTTTTACATATTTTTTTATTACATAATAAATAAGTTAAATTGAAAAACTTAAAACTATAATTGTAAAACATTGATTTTTTTTAAGAAAATAAAGAAAAGTAATAAATAAAATAAATTGTAATAATAGCTAGTAATTTACAATATTGTTTGATCTATCTATAACTATTTTATATTTTTTTTATATTTATGTATTTATTTATTCATTATAAATTAATTTTGACCGCTAATAGTTTTAAAGAAAACTTTTATATAAGGCAGCGTTTATACGTTTTTGAATTGTATTTATAACGTATTGTTCATTACAGTTTGACATCCGACTTTGTTATAGAATATCATTATTTTTTTTTTTTTTAAATAATAGTGCTCGACACGCATTTTTGTATTTCTCAAGTTGAAAAAGTGAATTTTGCGAAAAAAGGTACTTATAAACTTCTAATTGTGTTAAGCCAATATATTGAAAGATATACATTAAAAAATACAAAAAATGTGTATTAAATATTATTATTATTTATCAATACAAACACTTAGAATAATTGATTTACTATTTAAATATTTATATTTCATAAATGTTTTGAAATTACACTGTATACTTATATTTGTTTATAAGTATTTATTATTAGTACTCGTAACGCATATTCGTATCTTCGTATTTTGGAAATTTAGGAAGTGGATTTTGCATGAAGATATATAGTATACTTTGCAACTATATTTGTTTATCTTTGAGATATGTAATTAAAACTTTTGAAATAAAATTTGATGTAATTGCAATAAAACAAAACCTTCATGAAACAAAATCTGATGTCTAAACGCTCCCTAACAAATACTATTAATAGAGATGTACATTTGAACAAACAAAATGTGGCGAACAGAGATGTCGCTGGCAGTATAGATATGAAATTAAATGCATTTAAACTAAATACATACCACACTCACATTAAAAACACATTCAAATAGTCATAGACACGTTTTTTGTGTTTTTTTTTATTATCATAATAGCCCTAACTATTTCAAAATTCAAAATAAAAAAACAAAAACATTTATTTATAGAATTTATATTTTTATTTCACTTCTTTTAAATTTTGGTTTTGATGTTTTGGTATGATTAGATATGACCATTATAGTGAAGGTTATGATTGGTTATGGCTTTCTTAAATCATATCGAATCATATAGGCCATTTAATCAAGTATCATATGACATCATATGACGCCTTATGACTATTATAGTTAGGGGTAAAGCCAATAATTATGCTTTTTCTCTCTTCAGTTTTTATTGTTATATTGTTATCTCGCTAGGGTCTCTGATGTAGGTAAGGGTAGTCTGTAATTTTTCTTTTTAAAGTTTTTTTAATTTTTATGTGTACTAAATTAGCCGTGTATTGAATTGGAACTTGATAATAATGTCATAACATATTTTGTGTTTCTTGTTCTTATCAGATCATAAATTTCGGTTTATGATTCTCCATGTACAATATAATATTTACTCAATGCTACTGCGCATTTGAATTTATACTTTTGAATTATTTGTAAATAAAATAAATAAATTTCAATTATTGGAGTTTCTGAACAATAAAAAAATATATTTTCGAAATTTACTATTTGTTTTACCGGTAAGTTTTTTTGCTGTAATATCGTAATATCGTAATATTTTAACAAAGCTATTTTATCGATATAATAATTATATTCTGATAATTCGGTTTTTGTCTTTGCTACTTTGTTTTTTTTTTTTCAAAATATAATTCATATAATCTGATATAATCAAAGCTATTGCTCAATAGGTGAATTGTTTTTAGGTTAATTTTAATTTGTTTTTGGTTTTATTTGGTTTTATTGTTTTGTGGTTTATGTCTTTAAATTAAATTTTGCACACTATCGTAATTCGTAATAGTTCTAATAAAGTTGTCTAATCTAGTTGAAAAAAGCTTTGTGTTGTAAAAGCTTTGTTAAAAGTTTAACAAACGCTTAAGCGTATTAATATATAAGATAATGTGAAACAACAGCAGTGCATAATACATTATTCAATATATGGATATAAAACACGAGTCATATACATAGAAACATAATAGTTTAATTGGTTTAACAAAAGGGACAAGAAAAAAATATGCCCTACTAATATTGTATTTGTATAAGCATAAATACAAAAATTTACAAAATCAATGAATGTACGGTCATATTCAAAAAGTGCCCCTTATACTTATATTTTTTTTTTATATTAAGAAAGCAATACATGATAAAAATTTTTAATATTACAAACCAATGTACCAAGCTGGACAGAAAAATTATGTCCTTTATATACTATTTTTGTTAGTCATTCAATTTTGATGTGTGAACGTGTAAATTTTGAAATGATTATAGTGGGTGTTTTCGTTTATTTATTCCGAATTTTCGGAATATTCAGAATATGTCAAAAAGCGTTTTTTTATTCATTCGGAATATGCCAAAAAATATTCTGTTCTGTATTTTTTATTTATTCCGTATATTCCGAACGTATTATTTTTATTCCATCTCAGAGTTTGAATAAACAGAAAAAAATTACGGAATGACAATTCATTTCTATCATTCTATACAGTAATAATAATTTGACTATACCTATATTTTATTTTAATTTAAAAAATGTAAAATAATAATTAAGTAAAAAAAGTGTTTACAAACAAATAATATTATGAATAGTTGTATAAATATTGTTATATAAAATTAGTAGTTGTAGTTATTATTCAGAAAATTAAAATTTTAATTGTTTTTTTTTTTTTTTTTTTTTCAAGGAATGAGTCTATATAATGGTCGTAGAGATATATAAAATGCTTGATAAGCTTGTACAAAATTTTTTATAACTATTATAACTATATTAACTAATTTAGACAAATTAAAAAATAGTAAAAACTTTTCCGGTTGTTATACCATCATCAGAAGGCTGACCTCAGTCACTTGTAAATCTCAATCTTTCACACAAAACCAACAGTATATTCTGTAAAAAAAAAAAAAAAAAAATATACACTCGAAAAACCATAATTAATCCATTTTATATAATGAAAATTCGACACTATACAATTAAACGATACTTAATATACGACAAGTGAATTTCAACAATAATTACAGACTTTTGTTCATTATTTTCATTATTATGTTCTTATTTATAAACAAAAAATTCATCTAAACTATGAAATATGTAAATTTTTGCACCTTAAAAAATGTACTTTTTAATCTATTAAATATTATTACATACTAATCTCATACTAATCTATTAAATTACATTATAAGCTTACATAAACCACCTACATACAAATATTATAATTCCATTTAAACATCCTGTTGCATTATTCCAGCCATCATTAATTAATTACCGTTTAATTAATTTAATCGATTATCGTATATTTATTTGAAACAATGAAATTTTAAAATAACAAAATCATATTTGTTACCATATATTGATTTAATCATGTAATGAGTGTAAAATACTGAATCCTTTTTAATTGTACATTGTATATACAAAAAATCCTTTTTAATCACAATTAAATATTATTTTAATTAAATTTTCAATCTATTTAAAAATACATATACATAGAGATTATCATTAAAATAATATCTACTCATGCCAATTTGACTATTAAAATAATATTTTAAAATATCCTTTTGTAATATCCTTGTTTTATGGTAATTTTTATTTTTTTTTTCAAAATTTATCCAAACAATTATCGGAAATGTAATATGTTATTTTTTAAATGTATTTTTTTTTATTTATTTTTTTTCAATTGCAGATATATTTGCAATAATATTGCATTCAAATATAAAAAAATAAATGAGGGTAAGTGAGTGGGTGGGTGGGTGGTTGAATATAAAAATGTACATAAAATTGTTAAATTAATTTTTATTTGATTCACTCTTGTGAATGTCCTAACCATTTGAATATCCTGGTTGATTATGTTTATTACTAATAACCATAATATGGGAGAGTAAAAAAAATTAAAAAACAAAATAAAATTGAAAATTAAAATTTTTTTTTTAATAATAAATATTTTTTTTTTTTTGTCCACTACGATTTGAAAATATTCATTTTTCCATTGATATAATTTTTTTTTTATCATTTTTCTACTTCTCCCAATTGAGAGAAAATATCTGTTGGGATAGACTTTTTATTTTCCAATTAATTTTCAGTGCTTTCAATTTTTTTGTTTTTTTTTGTTTAAATACTTTTTGGTGTGACGTTACATGTTTTAATTGTTTTTTTTTTTTAAATCATCCAATTTTAAATTCAAAAAAATTGGACAAAAAAATAAATTGGAAAAAAAATTGCGCGAAATATTTGCACAATGAATTTTTATTAATATCCATGTGTTTTTATTTTATATTTTTTTTTATAAATAAATGGCAGAGATTATCACTTTCATATACATAATAGTCCATTTACAGTTCAAAGGATCAATGTTATAGCAATATTTAAAAATATTCAGTTAATATTATTGGGTTGTTGTATAGCATAACCTGACCTTTAAACATTTTGAATTATAAGAACAAAGGTCATAATGGTTTTACATAATTGTTTGCATTTAATGGTTTGTATTTTTTGAAATAAAAATAATAAAAAAAAAATGGAAAATTAATTTTATTGAAATTATTTCGTATAATCATCAGCAATTGAAAATATAGTTTGAAAATGGTGATATTTTATTATTAATAAATTTTATTTTTCTTCATTCGTTTGATATGACCGCAAAACATTTAAATTTTTTTTTATTAATCTTTTTTATTTTTGATTGTTAAAAAATTGAGAAATAAAAAATTCATTATTGATAACATGAAAATGTGAATTTGTTTTAACGTATACTTATATGGAGCCAACTCTAAATAGAATTAAATAATAAAGTGTTATAGGATTATTAAGCGAAATATTTTCTAATATCATATAGAATTGGCTTGGTACAACTATATTATTAATATAATTAATAAAGTATTAGTTCAATAATAGTGGTACATCGATATGTAATTAATTAGTTTTTAATTTTTATTATATATTTATTTTTTTTAATATTCTGGTATATCATTATTATATTTAATCTGTAAATTGAAAAATTTCACAACCGATTTTCATTATTATTCTTTTAAATTTTTTTTAATCTGGATTTTCATTTCTATACAATAAGCAAATATTTATGATGAAAATATGACTTATATCCAGCGATAAGCTATACACTAATTTACAAAATCTAATCTCTAGTTTATTTTACAGTTAATTTAGTTAATTATTTATTTTATCTTAAGTCGCTTGGCATTCTTCTTTTTAGTCTGCTTGTGTTGCGTGTAACTATTTGTCGCGGTCAACCTAAGTCGTTTCCATCTTCCACTTTCCTCTTGTAGTTATTTATGAATTTTTTTACTTCGTCTAGCACTGAAGAAATTCCCAAGTCTATTGCAATTAAGTTATTTGGAACGTACCAGGGTGAGTTTACGATTTACCCCAAAAATATGTTCTGGAATCTCTGAAACACTTGAATATTTGCCTTTGTAGCTATACTCCACATCTATATTCCGTATGTTCATACAAGTTTTAATAACGAATTATATACCAATATCTTGTTTTTTTTTTTAGAGATATTTGTGATTTATTTCCTAGTAGCGCCAATATATATTTCTTAATTTTATTCCAAGCTGCATTCGTTTGCTTTCAATATGCTTTCTCCAGGCCAATCTTCTATCTAAATGTATTCCTAGATATTTTATTTTTTCTTTGTAAGGTATAGGAATATTGTTTAAGGATACTGGTGGGCAAGTATCCTTTCTCAATGATATTGTATTTAAAAGGAGACGTAGCGACACGACATGTTAATGAACATGTTAATGAACTCAAATATATATATAGGCTGTTGGATAAATTTGCAATTTAAATGGAAAAAATATACAATGTAAGTAACTTAAAAATTAAGTTCTATTTCGGGAATATTCAGCCTACATTATTCCGCATAAAATTAAGAAGACCCTATTTTATGCAATCTTTCATAGCCATTTGAGCTACGGCATAACATTATGGGGGACTGCAGCAAAACATACATTTGAAGAACTACAAATAGTTCAAAATAAAAGTCTAAAAAACCTATATAAATAAAACTGGCACAGCTGGAGAGAACTGAATATATTCATAGTATAAACAATATATTATTAACATAAAATTGACATTACTTATTCACAACATAGAAACATGTACAATACATACAACAACGCATATAATCAAACGTAAAGACAAACACCAGATTAATACCAGGAACAAAAATTTAATTCATCTAGATAAGAAAAGAACATCACATTTTGGCACATCAACAACACAGCAGCTAAATTATACAATAAACTAGATAATGAACTAAAAACATTAAATAATTATAAACTAAAAAAAGAAGTAAACCAATAAAATCCTAAATAACTACGATAATAATCCTAAATTGATATAAAAACAAAATAATAAGGTTTATTGCAACCTTATGTAATTTCAATTTCAAATATTCAATAGTATAAATATGAAACTATTTTTATTGTTCATACGTTAAATATAATTATAATTGTAAATTTTTTAATTTGTTAATCTTATACTTGTTAAATTTTCATTTGTTACACTACCAAAAAAAAAAAACAAAAAAGAAAAAATTTTTTTTGTATAAAGCCTAATTTAGAGGGAAATCTCGTTCTCGGCATTCATATAGTTGAAATAAATAAATAAATAAATAAAGTTTTGAAGTTGTGATATATACCTGATCATTGTTATTACAAATTTTAATAATTCAATCTTTTTACCAGTTTTTGATTATGTCCATGGTGGTGTACATCTATTCTCATCATCCTGATAATGCGTAGTCTTAATAAAAATTACCCTTTTTATAAGAATTCTATAGAAAAAATTAAATCATGGACCCCCATTTATTAATTATAATTCAAATAAAGCAAAATTTAACGTTTTTAACAGAACAGGAACTTGCATGGACTGATCTAGACTTTTCACTATCAACCGGATTTATACTGGTTAAATAACATCTTTTTCTCTTTTAAAAAATATTGGTTTTTTTATAAAGTTCTCTGATTAACAAATTTTTAATTTCTGTTTTAAAACATTGAAATACATTAAATCTAAAGTCTATTTAACACTCTACGTGGCGTGGCGTAGTAGGTAAACATCCCATGTTATATTTCTGATAACTCTAAAAAATCCAGTCAGTATCCTATAGATAGGTAAATGATAAGAAATGGTTGAGAGTATAAATTAGTAGAATTCATAACAACGTAAATATATTGGAGCCACGCTATTTAAGAAGGCGGTTTAAATCCGGATAATTGTATAGTAGTTTTCCAAATTTAATGCCAGAAATTTGATAAATAAATACTAGAAAAAAATTGTAGTAAAAATTTACAGTACCGTATACTTAAATTAAATACGAAAAGCCAATTCTACCTTAATCCTTTGCAGAAATGTAACGGTAAATGTGATGTAACCAAATATGTACTTAAAATAAGATCTAATTAGTAAAATCTAGCGGTGGACTTCACAGTTGAAAAATAAATTTTAAGACAACTAAATTATTTTGACTAAAATACAAGAAAAAGGTAGAAAAAATATGGTAATTGAGAAGTATTTATGTTTTTTTCAAACCATACCACTTTTTATTAAATGTGTTCACCGGTTGATAGTGGAAAGTCTATATCAGCTTATGCAAATCGTTGTTCTGTTAAAAACGTACGTTAAATTTGACTTTAATTTGAATTATTATATATATATATATATATTATTCTGCGTTTATCTGGATGTTTGTAAGTCCAACGGAATACTCCAACACATATACAAATTGCAATATTTATACAAATTGATTTGGTACTCTTTTTTTAACCGCATTCTACCCTGCTGAACCTTTGCAGGAAAAAATACCATTGCATGAAATATATTTTTTTAATTTAATGTTAGTCGTCTTCGCAAATAATAAGGAAAAATAAAAAATAATAATATAAATAAAACAAACAATTTTTTAGATTTATAACAAAAAGGACTAATAGAAATTTTGTCAATAGTTTAATATGGTATAATAACCAAAAGGCAAACAGCATTTAACACAAAAAAAAAAATTATGCACTTAAAGGTTATTCTTATTACTTAAAATTATACACAATATGCATATGTGTCTACATATTTTTTTTTTGTTGTTATGACAATGATCATAGCATCATAGTTTTGCTACCGTATGCATTGCCTGTACTATAGTACTATAGGTATATATACTCTAGCCAGAAATGTGATCTGATGAAGAGTTAAAATTGTTATTTATTTTTATTTTTTTTGTTTGTTGTTTTTTTTTTATATATATATACATCTATATGATATATAGACTTATGATCGTATTTATAATATTTAGTATGTATTATGGGGTTAGGTTTGGTTCTGCTGATTTACACATAAAAACAATAACAACCTATACATTTTTAAAGAAATTAAATGAAATTTTATACTATTATTTTTTATTTCTTATCTTTGTAAATTTATAATTTTTAGGTATATTTAGTTTTTTTCAAGTGTGTAGAAATGTATGATTTAGAGAATGATGAATTTTTTTTTAATATAGTAGGTAGGTATATATAGGTATAGGTTAAACCATATTGATTGTTCTTCTTCTTTTTAATGTATGTTATAAATAATAATTATGTATGAATTTTAACATGAACAGTTCGATAATGAATTTTTTGAAATGAAATGAAATTTTAAATAACCGATCAATGGTTCACAAGTTATGAACAGTTTTGTAAATACCTATTTATTTGTAGTAAATTTTTTTATTTTAATTTTTTCTCCAACACGAGTTTTTATTTTATTCATCAAAATAAATATTATGTGTACCTACAATATTATTGTTTTTTTACAATTTACAATTGTATTTATTTTTGTTTTTAAAATTGTTTTCGTTCAAAGTTGTGGCTCGTTATAAAATAATATTTGTTCGTTATAAGCTTTGACGCTAAACTTACACAGCGAATGTTATTGAATGTTAACAGGATTAACTTGATTCTGAATTATACGACAAATTTTCAATGTTGGTAAAAAGGATGTCGTTAAAATGATCGAGTAAATGGCCCTTAGGGAATTGAAAATTTTGCACCTTATTACAAATATTCTGTTTATATGGTAATTAAAAGCGTTATAATACAAAAATAAAGGTATGATAAATTAGTAAGCAAATACGTATTTTTCTTAAACTTGAAATGAAAACTTTAATGAAGGAAAGAAATGCAAGAATTTATTTTGCTTCCGTCATTTATGGTGGGTTACAAAGCTAGTAATTAATAAATCCCTGGTCTTGATTATATTTTTTAATTGTAATATGTTATATTACAACTATATGTGTGATATTTAAAGCTGTACACATTTCCAATCGATTAAATATACACTTGATAATCATACCACTCAACTACCACGACAATGAAATTGTATCAGATATAAATGTATGCAATAAAATAATTGCATAATAATATTTAATTGTATATTTACTGATTTTCTTCAAAATCTCAATTTGCAAATGGATTTCACTTTCATGTACATATTATCATATTTTTTTTTTTCAAGTATTATTCTTATACTTCAAATAATTGCCACTGTACTTCATTTTCATGCATTAATTTTTTTCTAAGTACCTACATACCATAATTCGAATAAATTTAAATCCACTTAAATATTCAAAATATTCTTTTGAAAATTATTATAATATTTTTTTTTTAATTTTTCATTTTTTTAATTAATAAATTTTTCAATTTTTTAAAATTCAATTTCACTTAAAAAATAAAATACCCACACTTTTTGGTTCATTAAAATACAATAATTTAAATTTTTATTATTCCATTTGATTTATATTCATTAATTCAATATTTTTGAATATTCAATGATAAATTATATTTTCAACATAAAACATAATATATATTTATATCAAAATGTTGTATATTGTATTTTGAACTGTCAAAATTAAATTAATATTCATATACACACATATATAGAATTTTGATACATAGCAACTGCACCCACTGACAAGAATATCAAACAAAAATACAAAAAAAAAAAATTTCATTTTCCTAAAATCTCTTTATTTATGTATCATTGTCTTATATCTTTACCTTCAAATTTTACGAAATCCTTATAAATTTCATTCACATATGCATTCAATAATGTACATACTAATATTATGTACATATAAATATTTTGAAAAAAAAAAAATAAATAAACAAAATTCAATGCGATGTGCTTGGAAAATGTATAAACAAAAAATTGTTTTTTTTTTTTTGTTGTTTCTGTTTTTTTTTTTATCTTTCCATACTCTTTCTTCTTACCGTATTTTTTAATAAATAATTTATTTTTCAAATATTTATGTACTATCTTTGTGTATATCACATTGAAAAGTTATTATTAGTATTTATGTGTATTTCTCTGATTGTATTTTTATTCCATTTGAATTCATCAAGAACACTCTATATCTCTAATATCCTTGTATATTAATCTTCCACTATTCAACTCTAAACCATGTAGAATTATTTATTTTTTTTTTTTTGTGTATGTTTTAATTTTATTTTATTTTTTTTTCAAAAATATTTTGATACACCATACTCCCAATATCCTTTATTTATAATTAATATTCTTTTCATCAGATGTAAGGATTCTGTTTTTTCTTCTTCTTTTTATTATTATTATTATTATTATTATTTGTTATCGTATTAATTTTCTTTTTTTATTTTTCTATATAGCTATATATATATATATGTACATACATTATAATATATTTTTCGTTTTTAAATCAAAATCGAAAACATTTCGAAAAAATTATTAAAACAACATGAATAACAATAATAATAATAATAAAAACAAAAATAAGGATATATGTAAATTGCATTGAAATTTTTGAAAGATTCGATTAAAAAAGTTTTTAGTTTTTTATTTTATTTTTTTTTTCTAAAATATAACATATACATATAAATACAAATACAATTATTTAATTAAGTATGTAAATACATTATAATATGGTATATATATATATATATATATATATATATATACACACGTATGTCTTCAGTTGTAACAAGGAAATTGAATAACTTTGGTTTTAGTTATAAATATCCGCTAATTGAATTTATTATTGTCAGTTTCCAAAAAAACACCCTCTAGCAATAATTTCCATCTCCCAATTCAATATATATGTGTATATATATATTATATTTATATAATATATACCAAATTGTGTAGATACGAAAAGTATAATTTAACAATGTTATAGAATTAATTTAAAACTTATTCTTATATCTAGATAGGATGGTTACTTATACATTAATATTATATATATACAAAATATAAATATATATAAATATGTATGTATATTTATATATCGACAATAAACTATATATAATATTAAAAATTAATTTAAGGATATTTTATAAAATGAAAAAATAAAAAAAATGTTTAAGAGTATTAATTTTCAATTTAAAATTTTTGCCAAATACGAAGGGGTATTCAAAAGTAATATTTTGTTAAATTTAATATTTAAATCAACTCTATAATGATTTTTTTCAAATATTTAACAATCAAAATATGAATGAACGGAACGATGACTTATTTTGATATGTTTGTATTGTAACAGATTGTCAACTCTACATTAGTAGTCCAATTTCTATTAACACAGCACAGTTATGTCGCAAAAAATTAATGATGAATTTGATGTAATTGTTTTGTGTGCTAAAGACAACGATAGCTATGCTTGCAAGCTATATTTATTTATGTAAGAAATATTGACATTAATATTCTTCGTAAAAACAAGCTTAAATATTCTGTAGTGGAGTCAATGTTATTAAAAACCGAGGTATTATCTTCATTAAAATATTCAACTTAGCATAACCACATAAATTTTATTACAAAACTTATATATTCAGTACTTCGTAAGGTATATGGAGGTTATTTTCTTATATTAATGAAAATGTCAAGAAAAAGCTTGTGTTGTCTTCTTCCAAACTTCATGTATTGTGATGTACTTTTTTGATGGAATAGATGCATATTTGCATGACAAAATAACTATTGGGAGATCACAACGGAGCATGAATTTAATTATCCGATGTCATAATAGTAGGATCAGAAATTTATTCTTTTTTGTTAAGGCTCCGTACTTTGGAATACGTTGCCGAATGTCATTAGATCAGCATTCAGCTAACTTTTCCCAGATACTGAAATTCCAAATTTGTTTTTAATGACTTCAGTTTTTTTTTTTGATACGATTTTATTCATTTAAAACTAGGTTTGAGTTTTATTATGATGGTGAGTTTTATGATATTGGTGAATTTTATGAGACTGGTTAGTTTTATGAAACTGGTGAATTTTGTGAGTGTGGTGAGTTTTATGAGAGTGGCGAGTTTTATGATATTGTTGAATTTTATGATACTGGTGAGTTATATAAAACAGGTGATGTAGGTTTTTTGATACGATTTTGTTCATTTAAAACTACGTTTGAGTTATAATTTAAGACTGGTGAGTTTTATGATATTGGTTAATTTCATTAGACTGGTTAGTTTTCTGAAACTGGTGTGTTTTTTGGGTGTGGTGAGTTTTATAAGAGTGGTGAGTTTCATGAAATTGTTTAATATTATGATACTGGTGAATTATATAAAACTAGTAATGTCTATAACACTGAATTTTTATGAGAGTGGTGAGTTTTATGAGAGTAGTGAGTTTTATGAAATTGTTGAATTTTATGATACTGGAGAGTTATATGAGACTGATGGTTTTTATAAGATCAGTGAGTTGTATGAGAGTGGTGAGTTTTATGAGAATGGTGAGTTTTATGAAATTGTTGAATTTTATGAAAGTGATGGTTTTTATGATTAGTGAGTTGTATGAAACTGGTAACAAAAAATTAATAATATATAAGGCGTCGCGCTGCATACGACAACTATAATTCAACTAACTACAACAGTTTAATCACCTTCGCTTATTGAACAAAATTCGTTTAACGAAACAGAAACAGAGCCTTGGATATCAGATACGTATAACACACCTGTAACTAGATTTTCACCTCGAAAAACAACACAAATTGGTAATTGGAATGTACACATACACACTCTTGGAAAGATCCAGACTGGCGCAAGTAGAAAGTGAAATGAAAAAATATGAAATATTGGGTATGAATGAAATGAGAAATTGTCTAACACGAGAGAAATAACAACATCAAGGGGAAACACACTAATATACTCTGGTAACAATAACAGTGACGGTGAAATTGTGAGTTGAAAAGCTGTCTCGAATAGAATTACAATAGCTATACAATATTTTATATTCAATATATTACACATCGTATTCGATACATTATACATATATATATATATATTATTTTATATGCGCTTATATATCACGATGAATAACTATAAAATATAAAATTATAATTTTTAGTTGATACCACTTAAAATATTTGATATTAAATCCAATACAAAAAAAACAGTGGTAACAAATTTAAATAAATATCTATATATGCATTCGTACAAAATATCAAAATAGTGATTGAAATTAATTTCTAAAATATTTCTTTCAAAATGTATTACACTATAATAATATACATATTATTAGCTATACATATATCTACTCTGAAATAAATACAAGATACAGATAACCCAATTAATATTTCCTGTATTGCCTCACTCTACTCAAAAAATTGAAAATTAACAGAAAAGTAAAAAAAACACACAAAATAAAATTTATTCACCAAACGGTGTTAAAAAGGTATTATTTTAAAATATATCTATAGAAAATAAATATAAAATTTCTATATTCTATGAAAACAATAAAAGTAAGAAGCAAAAAAAAAAAGCAATAATTTTAAAAACAAATGCAAATTAATTTTCTCAAATTTTCATGTCTTTTAACATTTAAATATGGAAAATTTATCATTTGATATAGATATATATATATATATATATATATATATATATTTATAATATTTTATCATTTCAAATATATATATATATATATACAAAAAATAAGTTTTGTTCGAATATTTTAAAATAATAATTGAAAAACAATTGGAACGATAATGTCTCATTCCATCATTTTTTTATCTTATAGATATTTTTCAAAAAATAATATTTAACACGCAACCCATTCAAAATTAATTTCATCTTACAGATTTCTCACTCTTCCTTTAACAAAACAAAAATAGCTGTTATGTTCTTATTTCAAATGTTTGTTAATTTTTTGTTATTATTATTTTTTTTTTTGTTTTTTTTTTTTTGTATAATAAATACTTGATTAATATTTAGTTTTAAGATTTTAGGTTATTGTCTTTCAAAAATTTATACACCATCATACTCATTCCAAAATTTTACAAATGTCAGTTTAACAATATTTTACAGAATTCAAAAATTTTCTTATTATTTTTTTTTTTTTTTTATGAAAAATCATTAATGCCTATCTATACCATTACTGATACTTCCAACACCCATCCACCACCCACCACCACCAACATTATAATCCCCATCCCTTAAATACACTATATTATGGTATATTGTTGCCTATTTCTGTTGTTTTAAACATGCTCTTATAATTATTATGAAAACATCTTGAATGGAAATGTTTTTGAAAGCATTTTTGTTATTGACGTCTTTGAAACAACAATACCCAAGCAATGATTTGAGTTCAATGTTGATAGAAAAAAAAAATTAAAAAAAAAAACAATCAAAATAAGAAAAACAGAAAAATCAAAAATAAATTTTTCAATTTGGTTTTTCTTCTTGGATGATTTTCTTTTTGTTTGGTTGTGTGTGTTATTTTTCGCTGAAAATTCTATAGAAGAAAATTTTTTGAATAAAGAAAATATAAAATGAATATTTTCTATAAGTCAATGGTGGTTTTTATATTTCATTTAATTTTCTATTTTCTATTTATTACAATAATATAGAAAATATTTTAAAATTGAAAACAATTATTCAGAGTATTGTCTTTATTTTTTGACTTCATTTTTTTTTTTTGTTTTTGTTTTTAAAACAATCAGAATTATATTTTTCAATTGTGTTGAATATTTTGGAATGGGAATAGCTATTTTTAATAGAGAGAGTGAGTTATAGAAATTTTGCAATTCAATTTATTTTAATTTTTGTTTTTGTTGTTTTTTTTTTTTTTTTTTTGGACATGAAAATAGAATTAAAGAAAACATGAATTAATTTTATTTATTAAAAATATTTTACAATGAATGGTGAATAATTTATAATTTTATTTTCTTAACTTGGTAGTTATTTAGAATTTTGTTAAAATAGGATTAAGTCTATGTAAAGATTTTGGTATTAATTTATTTGAAAGAGCTAATAATAAATATTTTGGGAGGTTTTTGTTTTTTATGAATTTAAAATAATTAAAAAAAAAAAAAAAAAAAAAAAACAATTGTAATATTATTTGTTTATTTGTGTGTAAACATCAGGTGTGATTTTTTGATTTAAATAAATACAGGTTGTGATTCGAAAATCAAAAATTATTTAACTAAAAATAATTACTTACATTTTGTAAATGTAATTAAAAATTTTAATTGAGCATTTTACATTTTGTAGATTTGAATTGTAAAAATTTAATAATACTGTATTAATTTATATAATTAAATAATAATGAAAAAATTATAAAAAATATTATGGCGAAAATAGTTAATATTCTTTCGTAAGTGGAAGCAATTTTAAAGTTTACGAAGATCAGGTACGACAAATTATTAAGATTAAGGTGCGTATTATGTATTTCGATCGACTTTCATCGAATCGTTCATCGTAATCGTTAGTGCCATTATGTATTTCGATGAAATTTTGATCGAAATTGTTGTAAAATCCTGCCATTGTAAAATTCAAATATACGATGAAAATGACATATGTTTGATTCTTTGACTGTCAAATTCAAATTATTATACGAAAAAAAACAAACAATAGTGTTATAACAATTTGAAATTTTTAAGTTGAAGTTAAAAGTGTTTAAATAAAATAAAAATTGTTAAATTAAAAGTTTCTATAAATAAAATGATTTGAGCAGAAATAAATTTTTCAATTTCTGATAGTGCTGGAAAACGCTACCAAATTGCAGAGTTAAAAAACAAGCCAACATATAGTCGGTATTATTTCATTCCACTGGATTTGGAAGTTTATACGTATATAATTATACATGAAATTGATGAGTTATTATCTACAAAACTTAATTTTGTTAACAGTTTTGATCAAAATTTCCTGTTAAACAACATTGCTTTTATGGATTTATTAGAAAAATTAGGGTAAAAATTAAAATAGCCAACAAGTAACACCAAATATCAAATCGACCAAATATAATTAAATTGGCCAGCGTATTAAGATTCTGTGCGGTTTGTACCAAGACGCGTAGGAAATGATTTTCATGTCGGACTAGCAGAGCTAATTTTTTCTGTTGTGCTTAAGGCAGTTCTATATTATGCACCTTATACTCGTCCAAAATGGATCAAAATCGATTACGCACTAGAAGAAAAAAGTCAGGTAAACATTATTTTTATAACTCAAGTAGAATTACTGAAATAATTTATTTATACTAACTTTCATAGTGCATTTTATTTGTAACTGGCCTTTCATTCATATTAAAATTTATTTCAATAGAAAATAATTATGAAGAATAAAGTAAAATACCTACTAACATTTCAACTTTTAAATTTATTTTTATTCCAAAAAATATCGCAAATATAAAACAAACACCAGGTGTCCAAGCGTCACTCTTTTATTTTATCTTTTCAATTCAAAATTGAAATAATTTGTACGAAATCCCTCTTTCGATATCTCTTTCGTGATAAAATTTTACATCGATAAACTTTATCGATTTCGTCGACAATTTCTGAACGATATCGAAATACATAATGGCAATTTTGCATTTTGATATTTCGTTCGATCAAACCGTAATCATTATCGAAATACATAATAGGCACCTAATGCTGGGCACGAAGAACTACTAGAACCGCCACTCTGTATAGCCATTTGTGGAGCGGAGATAAGCTTCGACAAATTTTCGCTAAACATTGGATTTCAATGATAATGAAAAAATATATCGTAAATAGAAATAAAGAGTAACATGTTTGTTACTGTTATGTAAAAATAGCAACAAATAGCTGCTAGCAAGCTTCAACGAATTTCGTTTCATTGAATTTCAATGATAGTGATAAAATATATCGTAAATAGAAATTAAAATTAACCTGTTTGTTACTGTTATGTAAAAATAGCAACAAAAAGGTGCTAGCGAGCTTCGACAAATTTTCGTTAAACATTGGATTTCAATGATAGTGAAAAAATATATCGTAAATAGAAATAAAAATTAACCTGTTTGTTACTGCTATGTAAAAATAGCAACAAATAGCTGCTACCAAGCTTCGACAAATTTTCGTTAAACATTGGATTTCAATGATAGTGAAAAAATATATCGTAAATAGAAATTAAAATTAACCTGTTTGTTACTGCTATGTAAAAATAGCAACAAATAGCTGCTAGCAAGCTTCGACAAATTTTCGTTTAACATTGAATTTCAATGATAGTGATGAAATATATCGTAAATAGAAATACAGAGTAACCTGTTTGTTACTGCTATGTAAAAATAGCAACAAAAAGGTGCTAGCAAGCTTCGACAAATTTTCGTTAAACATTGAATTTCAATGATAGTGATGAAATATATCGTAAATAGAAATACAGAGTAACCTGTTTGTTACTGCTATGTAAAAATAGCAACAAAAAGGTGCTAGCAAGCTTCGACGAATTTCGTTTCATTGGTTTTCAATGATAGTGATAAAAAATATCGTAAATAGAAATTAAAATTAACCTGTTTGTTACTGCTATGTAAAAATAGCAACAAAAAGGTGCTAGCGAGCTTCGACAAATTTTCGTTAAACATTGGATTTCAATGATAGTGATAAAATATATCGTAAATAGAAATTAAAATTAACCTGTTTGTTACTGCTATGTAAAAATAGCAACAAATAGCTGCTAGCAAGCTTCGACAAATTTTCGTTTAACATTGAATTTCAATGATAGTGATGAAATATATCGTAAATAGAAATACAGAGTAACCTGTTTGTTACTGCTATGTAAAAATAGCAACAAAAAGGTGCTAGCAAGCTTCGACGAATTTCGTTTCATTGGATTTCAATGATAGTGAAAAAATATATCGTAAATAGAAATAAAAATTAACCTGTTTGTTACTGCTATGTAAAAATAGCAACAAAAAGGTGCTAGCAAGCTTCGACGAATTTCGTTTCATTGGATTTCAATGATAGTGATAAAAAATATCGTAAATAGAAATTAAAATTAACCTGTTTGTTACTGCTATGTAAAAATAGCAACAAAAAGGTGCTAGCGAGCTTCGACAAATTTTCGTTAAACATTGGATTTCAATGATAGTGATAAAATATATCGTAAATAGAAATTAAAATTAACCTGTTTGTTACTGCTATGTAAAAATAGCAACAAAAAGGTGCTAGCGAGCTTCGACAAATTTTCGTTAAACATTGGATTTCAATGATAGTGAAAAAATATATCGTAAATAGAAATAAAAATTAACCTGTTTGTTACTGCTATGTAAAAATAGCAACAAAAAGGTGCTAGCAAGCTTCGACGAATTTCGTTTCATTGGATTTCAATGATAGTGATAAAAAATATCGTAAATAGAAATTAAAATTAACCTGTTTGTTACTGCTATGTAAAAATAGCAACAAAAAGGTGCTAGCGAGCTTCGACAAATTTTCGTTAAACATTGGATTTCAATGATAGTGATAAAATATATCGTAAATAGAAATTAAAATTAACCTGTTTGTTACTGCTATGTAAAAATAGCAACAAAAAGGTGCTAGCGAGCTTCGACAAATTTTCGTTAAACATTGGATTTCAATGATAGTGAAAAAATATATCGTAAATAGAAATAAAAATTAACCTGTTTGTTACTGCTATGTAAAAATAGCAACAAATAGCTGCTAGCAAGCTTCGACAAATTTTCGTTTAACATTGAATTTCAATGATAGTGATGAAATATATCGTAAATAGAAATACAGAGTAACCTGTTTGTTACTGCTATGTAAAAATAGCAACAAAAAGGTGCTAGCAAGCTTCGACGAATTTCGTTTCATTGGATTTCAATGATAGTGAAAAAATATATCGTAAATAGAAATTAAAATTAACCTGTTTGTTACTGCTATGTAAAAATAGCAACAAATAGCTGCTAGCAAGCTTCGACAAATTTTCGTTTAACATTGAATTTCAATGATTGTGATGAAATATATCGTAAATAGAAATACAGAGTAACCTGTTTGTTACTGCTATGTAAAAATAGCAACAAAAAGGTGCTAGCAAGCTTCGACGAATTTCGTTTCATTGGATTTCAATGATAGTGAAAAAATATATCGTAAATAGAAATAAAAATTAACCTGTTTGTTACTGCTATGTAAAAATAGCAACAAAAAGGTGCTAGCAAGCTTCGACGAATTTCGTTTCATTGGATTTCAATGATAGTGATAAAAAATATCGTAAATAGAAATTAAAATTAACCTGTTTGTTACTGCTATGTAAAAATAGCAACAAAAAGGTGCTAGCGAGCTTCGACAAATTTTCGTTAAACATTGGATTTCAATGATAGTGAAAAAATATATCGTAAATAGAAATAAAAATTAACCTGTTTGTTACTGCTATGTAAAAATAGCAACAAAAAGGTGCTAGCAAGCTTCGACGAATTTCGTTTCATTGGATTTCAATGATAGTGATAAAAAATATCGTAAATAGAAATTAAAATTAACCTGTTTGTTACTGCTATGTAAAAATAGCAACAAAAAGGTGCTAGCGAGCTTCGACAAATTTTCGTTAAACATTGGATTTCAATGATAGTGATAAAATATATCGTAAATAGAAATTAAAATTAACCTGTTTGTTACTGCTATGTAAAAATAGCAACAAATAGCTGCTAGCAAGCTTCGACAAATTTTCGTTTAACATTGAATTTCAATGATAGTGATAAAATATATCGTAAATAGAAATTAAAATTAACCTGTTTGTTACTGCTATGTAAAAATAGCAACAAATAGCTGCTAGCAAGCTTCGACAAATTTTCGTTTAACATTGAATTTCAATGATAGTGATAAAATATATCGTAAATAGAAATAAAGATTAACCTGTTTGTTACAGTTATGTAAAAATAGCTTTAAAAAGCTGCTGGTAAGGTTTGACAAATATATATCAAAACTCAAAGTACAGAAAAACGTGAAGAATATTATATAATAAAATAATTGGAACAAAGCTACTTCAGACGATGAAAAATTATCAAGAAAACTTAATTATGTAATACTACCCTCTATCTTTATACCGCAATGACAACAGGAAGCCATAATTTCTTTCAAAGAGTAATAAAACAAAACAAAATATAATATGACAAAACATATTTATTTTTCTAAATTGAAAATTTCCAATTTCATTTCTAAATTCCACAACAACAATAATAAAACAAAAAAAAAAAAAACAAAAAAAAAAATTTAAAAATTCAAAATTGTCTTCCTTCATTTGAAATTCTAAAACTAAAAATTTTTGCTAAAAATTTAATTTTGTTCTCTTTTATAGATCTCCAGGAACATAAAAATTTATAATCTTGTCATTCATCTTATTATTGAGTAATCACAGAATTTTATGATCTCATATTATAACCACAATATAAATGATATATACACATCATAAGTTATACGAGATAGATGAGCTCCCTTGTCACCCAGTATCTTAAAAAAAAAAAAAAAAAAACAATAACAACAACAAAAATATTATCTAATTCAAAACTTTGAAGTTTTCTTAAGGACTTTTCATATTAAGTAAGCGAGTATAGTAACAACTATAAGTAAGTATGACCTAAAAATAACTTATTTTCCAAAAAATATAAAAAAAAACAAAAACAAAAACAAAAAGTAATAATACATTTGATCACGTACTATAGTATCCGTACATACAATACTTATGCTTATAAAAATCTTAAGTCATTTCATCTTATTTTGAGACACTAAGCCTCCAAAAAATATTCACAAACAAAAAAAAAAAAATTACAATAAGAAAAAAAAAACTTATTTTCCTTCTTGTCAAGCTTATCTTAACTAAAAAAAAAAAAAAACAAAAAAAACAAGAAAAATAAAAACAAATTTTTTATGCATAATTTATGGTCGTTCTGTACAAAATACTGTTACTTTTTAAAAACAAAAATAAAACAGTAAAAAACTAACTGTACCTATTATCAGAATGTGTACAAAAGAAATAAGCTATAAAACTATAAACAAACTTATTTGAAGTTTTTTTTTTCTGTTTTATTATTTTTCTATTTTTTTTTTTTTTTTTGTTTTTTAAAACGGTAAACTTGCACAAGCCCAAGTTTTTGACATATTTGAAAAAGAACAGAAAATTAAAATAAAAAATCAAAAATAATAAACAAAATATAAAATCAAAAGAAATCCCTTAATCTCTAGGTAAAGACTTGTTTTTGTTTTTTTTTTCTAGATTTTTGTTCCTCATTAAAAAAATAAATAATTATTTTAAAAATTTTTTTATTATGTCTCTCGGTCCGTTGTAAAAAAAAAATGTCTTACTTTTGAAATTAAAATATTTATTTTTCTGTTATTTGCCTTTTTGCTATTAAATTAAAAATAAAACTGCACTCGACGTAATTAGATGTATAGCTTTGCATATAACTATGGCATTTCTAGACAAGTTTTTCTTTTATTTCTACGCGGTGACAATTTATGACTAAATAAGTAACAACCGTTTTTACATATTTAGACTAAAATAAAATGGCTGGCAAGCACTATCCCGGACTTGGGGTTTAAGAACAAGGTCGAGCACTAGATTAATAATTTGCTCCATATAAAAACTACCCTACTCCGGAAAGGATGCAACAAGTACTACAAATTAAATCGATAGGATGCCCCTAGTTAGGACAGAGTAAATTAGCAGAATAGATGAGATGAGTACAATAGATAAGTAGAATATATGATAGAAAGCCCAAGATACAGCAGAATTAATGATAGAATCAAGATATGATGATAAATTGTTGATAATTGTTTTCCATCATTTCAAATCCTTAGTAGTATATTTTATTATTTTGTTAATTTATCTTAGATAACAACCGTTTGATTTATCTTAGACAATTTAATTCTAGTGATATTTGAGTTGCGGCAATTTGGCATATTAAAATTTTTGTATGTTGAAATGGCTTATACATTAAGGTGAAATTTTAAATTATAATTTTTTGAATTGAATATTAAAAAAATTTTAAAAAATATTTGAATTCGCTACGTCTCTTTTTAAATATCTAACGTTTTAAGACAATAAAAATTAAAACTTATTTTGAAATGATTCAGATACCGTACTTTTACTAAATTATCGGATTTATCTTAGACAACAACCGTTTTATTTATCTTGGACAATTTGGTTCTAGTGATAGATCAGTTGAGGCAATTTGATATATTAAAATTTTTTTAAAATATAATTGAATTCGCTACGTCTCTTTTTAAATATCTAACGGTTTTTAAAAGAATAAAAATGAAAATTGATTTTGAAATGATTCAGATATTTTCAAATGATTCAGATACTGTACTTTTATTAAATTATCGGATTTATCTTAGACAGCAACCGTTTGATTAATCTTAGACAATTTAATTCTGTTCTGTTGATAGATGTTCCAGCAATTTGATATATTAAAATTTTTGTATGTTAAAATGGCTTATACATGTGGTGAAATTTTAAATTGAAATTTTTTGAATTAAAAATATTTGAATTCGCTACGTTTCTTTTTAAATATTTAACGTTTAAAAGAATAAAAATTAAAATTGATTTTGTAATGGTTAAGATATTTTGAAATGATTCAGATATCATACTTTTATTAAATTATTGGATTTATTTTAGACAGCAACCGTTTTATTTATCTTAGACAATTTAATTCTGTTCTGTTGATAGATGTTCCAGCAATTTGATATATTAAAATTTTTGTATGTTAAAATGGCTTATACATGCGGTGAAATTTTAAATTGAAATTTTTTGAATTGACAATTAAAAAACTATTAAAATATAATTGATTTCGCTACGTCTCTTTTAAATATCTAACATTTTTTAAAAGAATAAAAATGAAAATAGGTTTTGAAATGGTTCAGATATTTTGAAATGATTCAGATACCGTACTTTTATAATGATATTTTGAAAAAAATATACAATTTTAGAATTGTGTGTGTTATATTTGGGTTGAACTCTTAGTAAAAGTACCGGATTCTTGAACTAATTGTATTAAAATAAATAAATAAATTAGTAAATAAATAAATTAAAACAGAAAATTGTTGACATAAGTTGAATTCAATATCGCTGTAATAATAATTTAATATTTGTTTTTTTTATGTTCTTGACAGTAACTTAGGTAGAGCCTTTTCGTGCTTAATTCAGTACAGAACTGCAAGTTTATATAATTAGTTTATTATAATTAGTATTCATTTGTGATATTTAACAAAGCACAAAATCAAAGATGATCAGGACATGTGATAAGAATCGAATCAATGATTAAAGAATTTCAAAAAAAAATATACTAGACACAAGTGAGTAAGAAGTAAAACAAGATCAAAATGATTGAATAAAAATTAAGACATGTATCTACTGTGCAATAATTAAAAATTAATAGAAGGAAGTAGATTGGGAAGTAGTTGTACAAATTAAAAATATAATAAATATAAAAATTAGGATGTAGTTGTACAATAATTCAAAATAAAAAAAATTGTAGACACAATCAAAATTAACCCTGTATATCATAATCAAAATGGTTGGATGAAGTTTAAAGCAAGAACCTAATGTGGAAAAATTTAAATTAGCAAATGGAGATTAGATTGTTGGTTAAATGAGATCAGAATGGAATTGTACATAAGATCAGGATTCACCCTGTATACCATAAGTAAGATGGTTATAGTACCATATGTAAACAAGTAGTACATATTCTGAAAAAATTATAATTAGCAGAGAAAAAAGCAGATAAATTATAAATGAGAACAGGATTCACCCTGTAAGCGACAATCAAAATGATTGGACGAAGTTGAAATCTGTGTATTGTGAAAAAATTAAAATTTGTAGATTTATCTATAAATTTATTTATATAGGGCTTATCACCACATTAGGAATTATCAAGCCCGAACTTATACAACTACAAAGCTACTTACAAAACTACATAAATTTGTTATTCAAATCAAAATAAAACAGTAAACAATAAAACAGTTATTCAAATCAGATTAGAATGAAAAAACTATTGTAGGCGAGATCAAAACTATTTTCCTGAGCTGTGGAAGCAATTAATTATGATTACCGAGCTGTGCAATAAACGAATGAGCATGCTGTTGACTGAAAATAACCGAAATGTGACAGGAACGAATAATGATGAACTGTTCTAATTTAATTTTTTTTAGTACCTAGAATTTACTACTCACCATGTTCTTACGCATTATTTTGTTAATAAACATTGATTTTGAGCTAAAAACTGTTATTCTACAAACGGTAAAAATTTTAATTGAGTTCTAATTTTTTTTTTGTTTTATTCTACACATATTTTTTTTTTACAAATATTGCGTAAAAGTACACTATTTAATTTACAGTTATTTCTTGAGTAAGTCGAAAATTTATTTATACAGTTATTTATTTAGTTAGTTAACATATATGTAGATATACATGTATATATGTATATGTATATAGTATATGAATGAATTAGTGACTGAATATCTTTTTTTTGTTTGTTTTTGTTTTTGTTTTTTTTTTTTGAAAAATATTTTTATGACAGCCACTAATCTGCAATTATTTTTGCGGGTGTGATATATGAATATATGGATGTTAAGTAACATATTATGCATAATGTGTATATGAATGTATTATAATTAAATTGCGTGACTAAGAAAATATTCATAGAATTAAAAATTATTAGGGAATTAAAAATGAAAAAAAAAAAAATGTAAAAAAAAAAACATTCTGTTGCTCCTGTTTATTTCAAAAAGTGACTTTTTAAGATAGTTTTGGATTTTTTTTTTTTTTTTTGAAACGTACGTAAATATATATTATGTAAAAGTATGTGAATTTGAAAGAAAACTATTTGGTACCAAAATGGATATAAAAAAGGTTAAATGTTGTTTTAGGATGTGTTAAGATTTTATACTTAACTGTTTTTTTTTTTTTTTTTTTTTTTTTTAAAAAGACTTTCTTTTCTACTAAAATATAAATTTTGTTTTGTTTTTCTGAAAATGAAAGAAGTTATAATAATAATAATAATCTGCACTTAAAATCAAGGGAATTTTAAAATAAGAAAATATCTTTAAGATACAAAAAGTTATAATAGTGATGGAAGAGATTAAATTTAAATTAGGGTTAGAAAGTTATTAAATTAACTGTAATTATTTATTACAAAATGGAAGATTTATATTGTATGTACATATATTATATATATTATGTAATAATATATTTCATTAATTTGACGGGGTTGATGAAGCGGCTTTTTTTTTAGAATTTATAAATGTATTTCGTGTTAGGAGAAACTATAGGATTAGAAAGGACATTTTATAGTAAACAGAAAAAAATTGTTTAATTATAATTTAAGGTGAACAACTTCAATAAATTATTTATTATTATTATAAATCATTTATACTGATAGTCTAAGTGTATAAGTGTTGCGCAAAACAACCCAAGACACACGGAATAAATTAATAACCAATCAAGAAAAAATTCAGTTAGAATGGATACCAGGACAGGTAGAAATAGTAGGCAACGGGCCAGCCGATAGAGAGGCTTTAATAGGTTCACGTAGTATACTCAGAACAATATTTCCTATAATGCTTACTCAATGGTAAAAATAATAACAGTAGAGTTAATATCCAAACGGAGACAGACACTTTATATCCAAACAAACGTCTTTAGGAACGTATATTGCCCGAATGTGCCAACAACCAACTTATACAAATCCAACAGAGACCTAGCGGTCAAATTAATTAGAGCAAGACTGCGATGCTCGTTAGCTACACATAAATATCTATTTGAAGGTAGCGACCAACCTAAGGCAGCTCAACAACATCAATCCATTAACAGCACTCACCAGCAACAAAAAAGAAAACATATGAGTCTGGAGAAATATGTATTCTAACAACCCTAACTCTAGAATTAAAAATAAAAAAAAATAAAAAAAACATAAATAAAAAATAAAAGTAAACACTAACAGAACAAATAAAAAGGTAATGATGGCCCACATATCATAAGGTAAAGGGTCCAAAAATTAATTGTATATATTCATATGTACATACTAATAAATAAATAAATAAATATTGAATTTATAATTGGATTTCAAAAAGGTCAAATTTACACATTTTCGTCATAATGACCTTTTTGCACTAAGGGAAGGTTCATAAAGAGACGCATCTTTCCAGTGAAAATGGCATATCTAAATAGTTTTGGTGTGCTAAAAATTGAAGTAATTTTTTTTTCAGTCCATTCGAAAAAGACCATATTTCCGGAAATATGGCCTTTATCAAAGTGCTAGGTATCTTCTATTAAAAATTTCATATTTACAGCAATGAAATTTGAATTAAATAAAACGTTATACATTTAAGAATAACGTATATGTATAATAATATACAAATGTATTGGGTATTGCAATAGACAACCACTCAGAACCTTGCTGTGCCCAATATTCCAGTTCAGGAGATTTTTTACTACAGACAATTATGGATTTTTGAATTCTGTATTTGCAATATGATAAATAGAAAAGCTTATTTTTTTTCAGATCACGAAAGACAGGTTCTTCATGGATCAAATGAGGTATGTTCTTTTTTCTGTCAAAATTTCAACACTAGAATACCAGCAAATGTTGATGAAGTACATATTTTCTTTGATGGGTGTCCCGGAAAATAATACCGTAGTAAGATCTTTATTAGCCATAGCCTCCAGCGGAGGATATAAAAATATTCTACACTATTTTTCAATTCGTGGACATTCGTTTCTTTTGTGCGATCGGGCTTTTGGTACAACAAAACGATTTATCCGAAAAAATGATTGAATTTATACGCCAGAAAAATACAATAACCTGATATTAAAAGCTAGTCTGAATTTAGATTTCATAAAAGTAAAGACGAGAGATCAGATGATATCATTGATTTTAAGAAATGATGACCAATACATTATAAAATGAATATTTTATCCATAAGATCTCAGGCTAAAGTTCCAAGGAATCAAATAGTATCGTTTCATGTATCTGAATATATGCAATTTCAATAGGTACAACAAAAGTACTCCTGAAGTTTTAAAAGTATACAAATTTATTGATGGGTTACAAAGTGAGGGATTTTCATATGAAAATTCTGCGGGATCGATTTACTACCTTCAGAAAGCGATACCTTCATTTTAAAACAATACCACAAGAGAAAGCAAATTTTTATGATGAAATATCAGTTTGACCTACAAATGACAAAGACTTTCAACTTGAAGAGGATTTCTAAGAATTTATGTGAATATTTTTTATTTTTTTTTTTTATTATTTTGATTTTTGTAATGAAGTTATTAAAAAAATAAGAAAATGGAGTTATAAGAGTATTTTTTTTATATAATTTTACATTTCAAAATGATTTTTATTCAAATATTTTCAGATAATTCCAAATATTAACTGTATTCTGTTGCAAAACGGCATAATTTCATTTTACATTTTGACCAATAAAACAAAATCTGGCTTACCTATATCTACAATCTGTAAAAGCCAAACAGTGTAAGCATAAATAATAACTGTAATTCTATGATTTGAGTATAATTTTCATAAAATAGTTTTTTCTTCCCCCTAAATATTAAAATAAATAAATAAATTTAAATTATGGCCCAATTTTACAAGCTCTAGCTGCAGAGGCTTTCGACTTACGGTTTGAAATTATTTTTTTAATATGAATCTAATCAATTGGAGATGCTTTAAGTGCAACTGCCTGGTATAATGCTATGATCACATGATACTTGTTTGTATCACCATTTCACGATTTGAATATATCCGGCCTTGATTATTTTATCCAAATTATTTATGAATTAAAAAATTAGGCAGAATTAATTTTTGCTCTTTTTTTTGTATTATTTCAAGGTTGGAGCAACTCATCAAACAAAAAAAATATAATTTATTAGAAAAATATTTTTAGGTCTCTGATAAAATTTATTGTAGGTAAGCAGAATGTGGCCATTCCAGTTCCAGCTTCTGGAAAAATCAATTAACACTTAATAGTGCCTTTTTTGCACTTAATTTTGCCATACCACCACTCAACGGAGCTATTCATTGTTGTGCTTGCTTTAAGGGATCACTATCTAATGCAACTTAGTACTAGAGCCACCATGTTGCCCAAATCGCCAATTTGAAACTGAAATAAAACGGATCTTAACTACACTAACACTACCTTAATTCGTCAGTCTACTACACCGTATTGAACTACCAAGATAACTACTGTGTTTTAATTGTAATTAATTTTACAACTTATATACAAATTTAAAATAAATTCATATGTGAGTTATAAAAATTAAACAAAATTCGTTATTATTTTACGTTAAAAATTAATTAAAGCTGTTATAATATATATATATATATATATATATAATATATATATATATTATATATAGCTGTTTTCCCTAAATTCTTTAAATATAAAATATAAAAAAAAATTAATATTAATTTTGTAATAAAATAGAAAATTCTTGAATTGTATGATGTGTTGTAGAAAGAGACCAGAAATACAAACAAAACAAATATTTGTTTGATATATTTATTTATTTTTATTTATTTAAATATTTTGCTCAATTGAGCCCAATCGCTTTTTAATATCATTGCACAAGAATATAATAATAGTACGAAATTAATTTAAACCCGTACCAAATATACCAAATAAGAATAATCCATCATAATTCAACAAAATAATATCAGTAATAAAAAATCGAAAAAAAATATTTCAATACTTTATTCACTTACACTAGCTATATTATATTAAACCTAGAGTAAAAATATTTATGAATACTTATCATTCAACTTATGTACTAATTAATTTCAATTACAATTAATAAAATGCAAAACGTTAATAACCCAAATTAATAACCTAAATATACCAAAAATTTTAACTTTTGAATATAATTTACAAAATATTGTCTTAATTTATATCCTTATTCTATTTTTGGTTATCGTGGTAGATATGAGTTATCAGCTTGTTTACTTTAATTAATAGCAGTCAAATTGGTAGTATGTTTTGCTTATTATTCAGTGGTTCATGTTTTTTTATCGTATCCAAATAATTTTTGTAACAAATTTTTATTAAAAAAATTACCCCATATTTGATTTACATCGCATATATTGTTATTATTCATTCAAATGTTAATTGTATTAGTCGTATATGTTAAATCTTTAAAGAAAAAAGTATGTAACAAATCTATACCCAATACTTACGAGATGAAGTTAACTTTACCAGATCATTCATAATATGTCCAAGCTTGCAAGAACACTAAGTATCATAGCAATAATATCATACCAAGCTCAGATATCTCTTCTGTTTTGTTAAGCAATTTACAATTAGAATTGCTTAACAGTCTCAATTAGAGGTATAGATTCAATAACCACGTTTTGTAAGCTCTCTAAAAAAATTTTTTTTATAACACAAAATTTTGCTATATAAGCTAGCTTACGCTATCCTTGCACAGTCATTATTTTTTTTCGATATATCTCGATGTTCCAAAGCTTAAATTAAAATAAAGAAAATCAAAATCTAAGCCAAAATCATAGCTATTACAGAATTCAAATTAAATTCAAAGCAAATTTAAATTAAATTTAAATTATTTTCTTATTAAATTCTATATGTAAAATTTATGGAAGCGTGTCATTTGCCTGAATTTCATTTGACTAAATATGCTGGATACTGAATACTATAAGTATTATCCATATACCTATATTATGTAATGAATATATGTATATGCGGGATTCTGATTTAGAACAAATTTTAGAGTTGTAGGTTTGTTTTAATATAGTTCGGATCAGATATGATTACGAGGCTATGTTTAAAATTCTTAAAATGATAATTGTTTTTTATAACATCGTTGATTAGTCAACAGTTTTTATTCTACAAGTGTTATTCGTACCACTTGTCGAAAAATTAAATATGTTATAAATTGTATTACAAACATAACAACAAAACTATTATACCAATTTTTAATTCAAATATTAATGAATTAAAAATAATTAGTTTTTATATATATAAAATATATTATTATTGTATACCTAATATGATATCATGATAGAATGATGGCGATGAAAAATTTATGGACTTTACAAACTGATTTCACGCGTTTACATATAAATATAATATGATTTTGTTTAATTTAAAATTTAATATTTTTTAATATATGTATATGTAATACACGATAGTGTACTCATTTCAATGTTTTCTAAGGTTTTTTTTTTTTTGTTTATAAAATTTATTTCTATAAATTATGAATTAATATTAAAATAGTAAAATGTTATTAAAAAACTTTTCATATTATAGAAACTTATTATAATAAATTTAGTTTTGTGTTATTAATATTATGTAATAAAATTTTTATAATATATAATATGATAAGTAGATAATAAAAATTTAAATAAAAGTGAAAGTAAAGTCTCTGTTAAGTCTATTTTAATATAGTATATAGTATCGATATTATTGTTCGGCTCTATGTCCCACGGATGGGGTTACAGAACAATTAATAGTGATGATGATAATTTATCAAAATAATTCTAATTATTTTCTACATATTTTCCGTTGAAAAAAATTGTACAATTTAAACCGTTTAATACGATATTGAAACAGATATTGAGTATTTAACTAAATCAATTCAAGCAGCCAACTGCCTAATGTGAACCAGCGTATATTAAAAAAATTTATTAGAAAAAAATGCAAGCTGAGGAAAATATGGCAAGACAATCGCATGCATATTACTAACAAAAGTAACATCAAGAGAAGCAATATGGAAATACAAAAATGTTACGGTCTAGCAATATATTGTAATATTAACACCAAGTCAATCAACAAAATACAACTTATGTAAAGCTACAAAAAAAAAATTTAAACAAGCAACATATATGAAAACCCCATTACGGAAACCTAATGGTGATTGGGTTCGCACTGTCCACACCGTAGTAATCAAAAGATAGCTAACACATTTGCTAATCATCTTTCCAAAGTATTTCTAACATGGCGCACGCACCATCTTTTTAGATATTATCGGAACATCACGACGAGCAGTCATCGAAGCCTTTACACAGATTGAAGAGCAAACAGGTAAAGCGGGTCTTTTCATAAATGAAAATGAAACAAAATATATGCTGTCGACAAATAAAATGTCCTCACCACATCATATAGGACACTACATCACTGTCGGCTCATACAATTTTGAGATAGTTCAGAAGTTTATTTACCTTGGAACCAACATCAACTCCACCAATAACATCGATGTTGAAGTAAGGCGAAGAATTACCCTTGCAAACCGTTGCCACTTCGGTTTGTCGAAACAACTGGGTTCAAAGCTCCTATCCCAAAATACCAAGGCACAATTATACAAAACGCTCATCCTTCCGGTGCTGCTATATGGTTCTGAATCGTGGACATTACCAAAAGTAAGCGAGCATGCGCTTGGTATCTTGGTATCTTTGAGAGAAAAATTCTTCGTCGCATTTATGGTCCTATGTCTGACGAAGGAGTTTGGAAAAGAAGATACAATGCCGAACTATACCAACTGTTCCACGAGATGAACCTAGCCAAAAAAAAGTCAGAATAAGACGACTTCATTGGCTAGGACATGTAGAGCGTATAGATGAAAATGCTCCGGCTAGGAAACTCTTCGAATCCAAGCTACAGGGAACGCGTCGTCGATAAAATCCACAACTTCATTGGAGAGGTGAACTATCGGCAGACTTCAAATCATCAACTGGAGAGATTCCGCTCGTGACCGAAATCAGTGGAGGACAATTTTGCGTCAGGCCCAGGACTTTCAAGGTCTGTAGCGCCCAGCAAGTAAGTAAGTAAGAACTATATGAAATAGACGAAATTATTAGTTGTCCCTATTATATTGACTTACCAATAAATAGATATCCATCATATAAGATAAGAAGTAGCAACAAATCAGATATAAAAACAAATAAATCACCGGCTTTCAATATAATCAAAGGAAGACTCCTACATGTAAAGTATTCATGTTACTATCAATTACACAACGCTCTATTAAGGCTTAAATACTTCCCAATTGCATTGGCAATGGAAAACGTCGGAAATAATAATGATTACGAAGATAATGGCCAGGTAAAAAGCCAGAAGATGTTTCTTCGTGCAAACAAATAAATTTTCTGCCAATATTTTTTTAAAGTATTATTCTGGACTATGAAGAGAAGGCGCATTTTCGAAGGCGAAATTCTCTGAAAAATGTTCGGACCAAAAACATAGTAAAGAATGATAAAGAAGATAAGTAAACAATATAAAATAAAATTATTGTACCTACGGTTTGCAATGATCCCGATGAACTCACCAAGTAAATAGAAAACAAGCAGTGGTGGTAAATAAAAACCTCTATAATAATGGCAGGATGGCAGGAAAGACCAAGAAGTAATTAGGCAAACATCGTTAAAAATTATACTCCAACTCTACAGAAAACCCAACTTGGAAACAAGTAGCGCAACGTGCGGTCTTTTGTACGAGCAATAGTGGGAAATCAGCCAGAAAATTTGTAACAAAGAGGTGGCCCACATCCTACCCGGAAAAGGATTGCCTCAAAATTTTAGCTGTACATGTATGTGCAGTTGAAATAATAAAATTCAATGAAATTAAATCTTTAGCACCACTATAAACTGATGGTGATGATCAATTGTAAATGCTACAGCGGGTCTATGTGAAAGTAATCTGAATTTGTATTTTGCTAAAGGAGTTATCAGTTTGCTAATACATCAAAATACAGCATTATTATTATCTTGTAACACCATCATTGGGCATACGGTGGAAATAAAATATTTCCATAGTCTCTTAATTACGGCTAACTTCTTCAGTTCTGGTCACGTTCTTCGTTATGTGCTTGCTTCGACTAAGACTGTTGTTCTCAAAGATTTTTGCGATTTTCCGACGTATTTGTGTAATGAAGATCCCATTCAAACAATTATTGTTTCACGATATTGTATTTGTCAGAATATGTCCGATCCAACACCATTCTCCTTATCAGATTTTCACGTCTAGATTAATTTTTTGTCACAGTGTTCTGTTCGAAATAGATTGTTCTGAACGAATGTTTAAGATGCACCGCACCGGAGGTATCTATTAATGTCCCAGAAATTATTCTCAAAAATTGCTCGAATTTCTTGGTTTCACCACTATCAAAAATTTTTACTTTATCACTTTCTAAAAGAGTTTTTCCTTCTTATTAGAAAATACAATTTAGCGATTGGCCGATAGTTACTAACATCATTTTTGGAATTTTACCATTCCTAAATTATTCGAATTAATTCTCTTTGATCAACTATATCATCCCAAATTCTAATCCGAAACCAGCACGGGTTTGTCAAAAACAAGTCCACAGTCACGAATCTGGTTGAGTGTACCTCTCAGTTTATTAATAATATGGAAAAAGGTTTTCAAACTGTTGTCGTCTATACAGATTTTAGTAAAGCCTTCAATCTTCTTCCACATTGCATCATTCTCTTAAAATTAATTAAACTTGGACTTCCACCGTCATTTGTGAAATGGATTGAATCTTATAAAATAGTAAAGTTCAAATTTATTGCTAATGACATGAAAATTTTTAAGAAAATCACATCACTTCGAAACTCAAGTTTGCTGCAAAATGATCTTGATAATTTCTTTGCATGGTGCCGTAGCAATAATCTTATGCTTAATACGAATAAATGTGTTGTGATGAGTTATCAAAGGCGTACTAGTTTCTTTTCAAATATCTATTCACTTAATGGACATGTTCTTGCAATAGTTAGGTCGATCAAAGATTTAGGTGTCACTTTTGACGAAAAAATATCTTTTAAATTCCACTATAATAATATTATTAGTAAGGCTAACTCAATGTTAGGTTTTATAAAGCGATGGTCTAAAGAATTTGATGACCCTTATATCTTAAAATCCCTATATACATGTCTTGTGAGGCCACAACTGGAATATACTAGTCAGGTCTGGTCACCCTATTATGAAATTCATATTAAAAGAATAGAAGCTATTCAAAACAACTTCATAAGATATGCCCTTCGCCACCTTCCTTGGGCAATCCATTTTTCCTGCCATGAATATGAACACAGATTAAATTTGCTACATTTAGCTACTTTAAAAACTTAGCGTGAAGTTGCTGATGTTTTTGATGTTTGATGTTGCTGATGTTCTGATTGAATTCCAGTGTTATTGGAAATTCGGGCAGATAAAAATTTAATTAAGCGGAATTTATTGTTATTTGGTTCGTCAAAAGTTAACAATTTTAATAGTTAGGAGTAGGTACATAAAACTTTATTAATGTTCAAAAGATGACTTAAACACTCTACAAGTATTTGATCTACAATTACTCAAACTAATTACTAAATTCATTTACTTCCCCTTTTCCACGCATTTATTACTGTTTTCATAGAACTTTCTAAGTAATTTTCCAAATAATAACATTAAAACACTAATCATCACAACAGTTACATTCGGACATTCCGTTAATTGTCAATTTTTATTATGTTAACACACAACATTTTACCTATGTACAAACATACTCACACACGCATAATCACAAAATACAAAAAATAAGCAAATCAAATTCAGGATATAGATTTGTACAGTTATTTTTTTTTTTACATGAAATAGAAAAAAAAAATTATCCTAACGGTAATTTTATTTATAATAATAAAAAAAAATCTATATCACTCTCACTATCTTTATTTGTGATATCCTTAAGAGAGCCATTTAATCCTATATTTATTTTCAAAGTTTTCATATACATATATTGTCTGGTTATTTGCCAAAAGGGATAAATTGCAAGGATATATTTATATGCGGGGACAATACAAAAAAAAAAATTGAAAAGTAGAGAGTCACAATAACAAAAAAAAAATATTAATAAAAATTTAAGACTAAATTTCGTTTGTCTTTAAGAAGATGAACACTCTCCATACGATTCTATAAACTTCCAAGAGTGAAATAATCATATATTATATAGATATATATACATAACTTAATAGGATTTAAATAAAGTAGTAGTCTACCGCAGGACAATACTTTATATGATCACATTTATTAGCCTTGAAATATGAGGGTGAAATATTGTGTAATAAAAAAAAAACGAAATAAAAATCAAAATACAAAAAAAAAATGTAAAAGGGTTTGGGTGTAAACAAAATAAAAAAGTTACATGCAGATTAACGGGATTTTGTTAAACATCATAAATAGAATAAAAGAGAAAGTGTTTCAACTTGAAATTAAAATATAAAGCGAAGAACGAAATTAAAAAAAAGATTTGATTTTTTGATCTATCAATTTTCATTATTCACCTAAATGCTGCCATTCCATGAAACCAGGTGCAAGTAGCCATTCCATAATTGAGAACACAACCTATTTGTTGTTATCGGCTGCTTTAGGTTCACTCTCTTAATGAATTCAGTACTAGGAGCCACCCTGTGAAGTCATTAAATACAAACACAAAAATTTTAACATTTACAATTATCAAAACATTTTATTCTAACTGCGACACCCATTGGCAATTATAGTTTAAAAAAAAAAAATAAATCAATGACTTAGAAAAAATGTTGTGAATTAATTTCCGACTTTAATTGTGATTTCAAAAACTTCTACTAAAAATTAAAGTGTTCGTTGACAACACACATATCAACATGCGATATACATTAAATAAAAAGAGTGTGTGTTGATTCATCAATACTACTACTACAAAGCCCATCAGTAGGTACACAATTCATGCTGCACGCCATACGCTAGGTGGCGCTGTTGGTATAACAATTGAAAGGTTCCAATGATGCAAAAATAACGCTTTATGGATTTTTCAACCTGGTCCAGTACTCTTTGTTTTTGGGATAAAATAAATGACAAAAAAAATAATAATAATTGAGGCCTATTCTATTTAAGAAGACTTAAAAAAAAATTGTGGAATCTTTGTAATAAAAATTAATTCTATTTTTAATGCTTAGAATAAACTAAAAATAACAGACTTTGCAAGCATTTTCTAGGCAGCTTAAAAGCGATTAATATACAATTCTTTTTTGCACATATTTGCCAGTCTCCTTTACCGTTCGTTGTACAATTATTGATTACTGGAAAATATAACTGGGTACTTGTGAATTATTTTGATTGCTTTGTTTTAGGCGATATTTCATTTTTCCGTAAAAATGAGTGATTGTCAAGCAAACCCTGTCTAGTAAGTCCAGAAATACATGATCAGATTTAATGAGTTGATAAGCCAGTAATTTTATAAATAAATGCTCGAATAACATTGTAGTATAAACTCGCAGTACCCTACTTAATTAAGCACGAAAAGATTATTGATTCTATTAACATAAGTTAATTTCAAGAACATAAAAAAAAATGCATACATTAATTCAAAATAAATTTATATGTGAGTTATAAGAACTAAACAAAAATTTCATTTGGTATTTTTCTATTTTATATATTTTCACTATAATTTTATCCATGACTGTTACAAAGTGCAAGTTATGCCAACAAATTTTATCATGTACGTACCCTGATGTGTTAACCATATTACGAAGTACTTAATTTAAATGCCATCTCTTCAACATTTCGGTATAGTTTGCACAACCCCGCAAGTGAATATTGTTCGTTAATAAATCTTAGAACATCTAAGTATATATCACTAATTTTTATTAATATCGATTACGGTTCGATAATAATCGATTACGGTTATTACACATTTCATATCATCAGATCAGAAGACCAGCCAAATTAGTGGAACATACTTAATAGCTTTTATTCTTTATTATTGCTCAACTAGCTTATCCTATCCCAAACAATATAACTCTTAACGCTTGACTAAAAATATAAAAATAGTTGACTTGTGACTCGATTCCGAATAATAATTATTATTAGTGAAGCTCAGTTTAACTTTTGTATGTATTGAGACAAAATTATAGAACTTTTAGCGAAATATTTCTTTATAAAAACATCAAAGTTTATAAATTATTAAATATAGCCATATAACCATAACATATATTAGGATATTAGATTACTCAAGTGACCAGCAGTGCACTTTTTTTTCAAACAATTATGGCGATTTTCAAGTGGTGCAAGAGACGATGTAATATTGGGTTGTCGTTAAGACGAATGGCCCGCTTTGAATTTTTGTCTAGCAAATTTAATGCGGTTTGTAATGCACCGGCCCATATATATGAAATTTTTTCCAAGCCGCCGTATGTATGATTTTCAGATATTTAGCAGGTACTGGGAGAAAAATGTACTTTGCAGTGACTCAAAAAATCCAACAAAAATATGGTCATGGTATGATCATTCCATATCATTTTCTTGTTTACCTTTCAGAATATTCAAGTGGGATATACCCAGGATATTCAAGTATTCCGTTCGCTAAATAATATGATGGGGTTAAATAGAGTAGTCTTGCGCGATATTATAGACAGCTTTGGAGTTGTTAAGCTCAGCTCTATTACTTTTTCTTCATTCGAAAATAATGGCTAAGTCATATCTGAGCATTTTGATTATCATGTTACGTTTAGTATCAATAATTGATATCTGTAGCATGTGATTTTCGAAAAAAAAAATCGAAGGATGCTACCAATTTGAAGTCGTCTGCGAAACTATGAATAGAATTGAAAGTTGATTGAAGAAGATCATTGATAATTATCAAAAAGAAAGTAGGGGAGCGAACAGATCCTTGTGGAACACCAGCTTTAATATGATATTTGCCGGAATATGAACCAGTCAATTGAGACACGATTCGAGGGGAAATTTTCAATTTATTTTATGAAACCAGAACCTATAGTTTGGCCAGATTCGATCAAAGGCTTTTGAAATATCCAGAACTAAAGCAGTAGATTCGCCAGAGTTGTGAATGCTAATGTTGAGATTCTTGCTAAGACAAGTGATTCGATCGACCATAAAACCATATTCACGATTATCACTACTGATACTTTTGCATTCTAGATACTTCATTAATATTTTTGCAGCAATAACTAAACAATAGAGATGGATATATCGCATATGTTATTGGGGTTTAAATTAAAATATCAATTATTATTATGCAGTATACAACATTTCAATACATTTTTTTTTTATTATAAAAAATTCAAATAGATTTTTTTTATTATAAAAAAATTAGGATATTTCGAAAGTCACACATTTCTACAAAAATCAATGCTAAATTCTTTTTTACCTAACGGTATTTATTTCCAACTAACTGGTCACTTTAATTTTGTTCTACATCATTGTTTATTATTCACTAAAATATTGAAAATCAAACGCATACAAAAAAACATCAAATTATTGTAATACTTAAAAGGATAATATCGTCCTTAACAATTTACTTAAATGTATATTATAATACAATATGTATATACACATGTGTCACACTTACTCTACTTTCTTTTTTTTTTTTATTACTTTCCTGTTTTAGTCTTTTATTGTTGATATTTTACTTTCTTTTCGTTTTTTTATTATGTTTATGCAATATTTTTATTAAACTTATTTATTTGAAAATAAAAAAACAGAAACAAAAACGAATGTCTATTTTTTATTGCCTAAACAAGAATGTATCAATAAAGTTATCTGGATAGTTAAAAGCTACTTGATAACCAATTCAATCTTAAAATAAATAACAACAACAACAACAACAACAACAACAACAACAACATTTGAATCAATCCCTTAACAAAATATAACATATTATAAGTTTACATACATGCAATTCTACATATATACATTACATATGTACATCATGTGTGTTAACAAGAAGTGAAAGTCCTTTCTTTTTATTGTTTTTTTTTTTTTACATTTTATATGAGTTGTAAGTAGGATGAATGGGTGGATTTAATGGTGGGTAGTTTGATTTGAATACGTGGTGGGTATATATATAGTGTGGTATAGACAATTTATTGTGTTAAGCAGTTTATGATGGGTTAGTTTTTTTTTCTATATAGATATATATATATATTTTTATCGTTTTTATAAACGCATATATACAAGACCATTAATATACGAAATCCCCTTGAGTTTTATGAGAACAAAAAAAAAAAAAAAAATTTATAAAAGAGGATGATATGCTCCATTTGAGATATTTATGCAATTTTCAGTAACAATTTTATAACAGTTTATCATAATATGCATATATATGTACATATAAGCATATGTAGAAATCAAAAAAAAATAAATAAAAACAACAAAAACAAAATTTGTTATTTTATGCGGAAAAGTTTTCATCGCCTTAAGGAATAATTCACTTTATTTCTTAAAAGACTTCTTTAGTTTGGTTGAAAAAAAAACAAAAAAAAAAAACAAAAATAAAATTTAAAATAAAAAATTTAAAATATATATATATATATATGCAAGTATGTACTCAAGATAATTTTTAAATATTTGTATAAAAAATTTACTTAAGTCAATTTCATTGTTTTGATTGTTATACCACTGATGGTAAATGTTACTGTCGCAATATTTGCTATTGTATGGTATTGTGTTGTCTTCGATTAAGATATTGACGACAATGATATTTTACTATAGACATTATATTATATTATATTATATGAATGTTTAAATCGTATGTTATCCTTTAATAAATAGGTTTTTAAAAGAACAAAAAAAAAATATGCAAAATATGTTTTTTTGCAAAATATATTCAAAAAAGGATATTCAAATCAAGGATAACTAACAAGAAGAGAAATTTTAAAATTTAAAAAAAAAAAGAAAGGGTGTATTTTTTTTTTTTTTTTTTGCATATATACAAAATAAGGGTGAGAAAAATGAAATTTTTAGAAACCGTTTAAAATCACATATGATTTTGTTTTTTTTTCTCTCTTGTGGTCTGGTAGCTTAAGGGTGTTATTTTTTTTTGTTTTTGTAATTTTAAAAAATTGATTGAGAAAGTGTAGATCTTAGACAAAAATATAGAAATACTGAATACTTATGATATTTGCAAATTTTTTAAGGAAATTCAAAATTTAAAATAACTTATGTTTTATGATGTTATTATTTTTTTTTTGCTATTTTATTGGTGTTTGTGGTGGTGGTACGGTTTTTCTTCTTCTGTATATACACTATTGTTTTAAAATTTACAATGCTATACAATTTTGTAATATAAAATCAAAAATTTAAATAATAATAAATTTTTGAAATTTGATTTATGATCGTATATGGTAAAAAATTATATTAAAGAAGTGCGCGATATTTGTAAGTAAATTGTAAAGTATTGAGCAGAGAAGAAGAAATAAAAAATGCTTAAAATTAATGTTATCATGCGTATACATTATAATACTATGTGAGTTTGAAATATTTTATTTAAATAAAAAAAATATATAAATTGGGGATAAATATATCAATTTACTTATTAGGGATTTCTGTTTTGTTTGAAAGTGGGATATAAAATTTTTGTATGTCTGTCGGTCTGTCTTACTGTAACTTTTAGACTTGAAAACTACTTAACCGATTTTTTTTTTTTATCTTTATTTTGTTTTATAATTCATGTATATTAAATACGTAATAGCATTGATTAAGAATAATATATAGATGATTTATTTAGAGTAACACATTTTATATGAAGTATAAAACTGAATTCAAACCTTTAACAAATGATCAATGTAGTAGTGAGTCTTCAATAGTCTATTTATACCAATTGCATTTGCAATCAATTCTTTTCTCATTTATACCTTTTCTATAATAAAGAATTAAACTGAACTGTATTTGAATGTTTCTCATAATTACTATATCTCCTCCACCTCCTATATAACCATTCCATAATTCTTGAATTTAAAATTTGTATACAAATTACAAAAACAACAACTTTTTAATATGAAAGCATCAGAAAATTCGTGCACTGTAGGTACAATATTATTAATTACGAAAGGAATAATATAAAATTTGTTTCTTTCTTTTTCCAGTTTTGTTTTTGTTTTTGTTTATTTTTATTTTATTATGAATAAAGTAAGGAAGAGCCTTTTTTCTACGATTTAAATGGAAATAAAATTTATACTTTGTTTGATATGCCTCATCTTATAAAATCTATAAGAAATTCTTTCATAAAAAATGATTTTGAGAACTGTAACAAAGAAATTATTAGCTGTGATATTATTAAAAAAATTGTTGACCAAGATGAAAAATGTTCATCAAAAATTTTACCAAAAATTGGACGTACTCATGTTAACCCCAACACATTTCAAAAAATGTCAGTCAAATTGACTTTCCAATTATTTAGCCATAGTACATATGTAGCTATAATAGCAACAAATAGCACTGATCCTAATTTTTATAATTTAATGACTGATAAAGTAAATCCAACTGCTGACTTTGTTTTAAGACTTAATTATTTAATTGATTCACTAAATTCTTCAAACTTTAACTAATTCTTCAAACCAAAAATACATACAAACAACCATTAAAAGTTAACAATACCCCGTTTTTGTTCTTAGAGGAAATGACAGTTTATCTTAAAAATTTAAAAACTAAAAGTTCTAAAAAAATTTATTGTATTGATGGATTGATTCAAACGATAACAGCCGTATTATCGTTAGCTAAAAATGAAATAGATAATGAAAATGCAAATTTCTTAATGACACGCAGATTTAATCAAGATCCATTAGAAAATATGTTTTCGCATATTAGATCTGCTGGCGGTTATTGCAGAAATCCATCTGCATAACAAATTGGAATTATCTTTGCGAAGATGGTGAGTGTAAAATTTATTTACAATGATAATAATATGTCATCAAAATGTGAGACAGATCATGATATTTATTTGGATGTTGATATTAGTGCTTTAAATTTTGACAATGATGAAAACTTAGAAGATTGCGAACCACAAATAGATGACGTAATTGAAAATTGCCCAGGAGAGATTCAAAAAGAAAATATCGCTACAAATTCGAATAAAATACAAATTAATAAATTAAACCAATCAATAACTAATTTTGAAGAGTTGGCAATTAGATATTTTGCAGGATTTTGTATAAAAAAAGTATCACATTGCCATTCATGTGCAGATATATTTTTAAAAAATAATCATATTAAATCTTCGTACACAGGAAATTTGATAATTGCGAAAAATTTTAATATCTATGCAAATGATTTTGGAAGCTTGTTAGCCCCAACAGACGAATATTTTTCAGAATCATTTCAATGGTTCAAAATATTTGAAAATTTTTTTTATAAAAATTTTCATATTATGAATCTAAAAAAAACTATTGTTAAATTGTGTAAAGAAAATTCTAAAAAAATTTTAGAAAAATTTAAAGAAGAACACGAAGAACACATATTAAAAGTTTTGGAGCAATTTGTTTTAGTGCTAATAAAATTTAGTTGTAAAAAAAAAATTGAAAAAATGGAAAAATTGTATACTCCAAAAACTAAAGTTAAAATAATGCACCATAATAAGAGTAACAAAAATGTCCAAAAGTTACTAATATTATAAACTTTTTCAATAACTAGTTTAGGTTAGTTAAAAGTTTAACAAAAATTAGTTCTAAGCTTGTCAAATCTTATATATTTGTTGAAATTTAGCTATAAGTTTATAAAAAATTAGTTACTAATTCAAGCTTTTTTTTTTTTTTAACAAATCGTTTAATTTTTGAAAATAATGAATTTTTTAATTATATATGTATTCTTTAAAATTGAAAATTTTATAATTTTTTTTGCCCTAAAATTTTATTTTATATTTTCTGTATAATAATATTATTGTAAGTACCTTCTTATTTTTCTATATTCTGCTTTAAAATTTGACTTTAAATTGAATTAGTATTAACCAACAGGGACCCCTAGTCATATATTATTTCATGTCTTGAATTATCTAGTTTGTTGTAATATTTTGTGAAAAAAAGTAATAAATAAAAACAAACAAAATCTACATTAAAATTATCAGTCTGAATTCTGAATGCTTGTTGTGTTTTCATTTATTAAAAAATAAATACATATGCATATATCCAACGCAATGCATACATATTTGGTATGGTATCGGAATCTGGTACATGGTATTGGTATCAATCAACAAACAATAATAAATACATGAAAAACTCCCTACCGCTTCCTCATTTATTATTTTTTTTATTATAAAATAAAAAAAAAATTGCGACGCATTCAGACAATACAACCTTCTTCTTAGTTGGTCATCGTAGAAATAAACAATTAAACAACAATATCATTCTCATGCTCATCTTATCATAATTAATAATAAAATAAAAATAAACAAAAACAAAACTGGAAAAAGAAAGAAACAAATTTTATATTATTCCTTTCGTAATTCCATTCAAATACAGTTCAGTTTAATTCTTTATTATAGAAAAGGTATAAATGAGAAAAGAATTGATTGCAAATGCAATTGGTATAAATAGACTATTGAAGACTCACTACTACATTGATCATTTGTTAAAGGTTTGAATTCAGTTTTATACTTCATATAAAATGTGTTACTCTAAATAAATCATCTATATATTATTCTTAATCAATGGTAATAGATAATTAAATTTAGATTTGTTGATCATAGCTTAGGTTTAACTTGTCTGATCTTATTGTTTTTTTTTTTGTATATAATTCAATTTATTTTAAATAACTAACAAGATTTTATTAAGACGATAAAATATAAAATTAATAAAAAATTAATATAAAAAATAAAAAATACATTTGTAAATAAATTTATAATTGCCAAGTTAAATAGTTTTATTTTTTCCTGTATTTTTTTTTTTTTTTGTTTAATTATTACATTATAAGTATGTCTTCAATTTATTTCACACCTGCTAACACAATTCAAACAACAATATTGTTTCCATACAATTTTTATCATAAATTTTGATGAAATTTTCAGCGTGTATTACTGGAATAAAGAGGAAAGCTATATGCCCAATCGTGTTTTAAAATAATGATTGGTTCGAGTAGCGGTCATACAACTCCTAGAACCAGCCAAAAATATTTAAAAATAGCTAAAAATTTCTTCTCAAATACTGTCTCAAAAATAAATCAATTTAAATTTTTTTAACTGGTTCGGCTGCCATACAATTCTTATCACCATTTTGCCTACATATACCTTTTGCTGTTTTCCAATAATATCCAGTGGTTTAGGTAGCTCTTTCAGGATACCCCTTTTTTCAAAAATATTATCTAAATTATTTGGAATATATTCTGAAGCAAATTTAAAAAATTAATTCACCATATTTATATAATCAAAAAAATATTCGTCAATATTAAATACAGCCATTTATTTAGAGGGGCTAATATAGTGTAGTGTTTATGTTATTCTGTTAATACTAAGCCGTTAAAGCAGTTAGGATATTAATCGTTCGGTCTCAAAATTATAAAAAAAAACAATGTTATCATTTTAATGTGCTTGTGAGCTACTATAGTATTTTATTTATACCATATTTTTGTACTTCTTTAGTGGCCAAATTTATTTGTACTTTTGTATTATCTATGCACCACAGAGGGTTAACAATTCATTTTTAAATTTTTGACAACCCCATGACTAAATGCCGTAAAATATACAATTGTATATTAATAATTACTTCGGTTTTTTATTTTTGGTTTGTTGGTATTTAATTTTAAATGTTTCCAGTATTTGCCACCGTTTAGCATACTTTTTATTTTTGGTTTGTGGAATGGATAACTATCTTAAATGTTTTAAATATTCGCCACCGTTTTGCATATTTTTATTTTTGGTTTACGAACTTGCTAAAAATTGTATATGTTTTGTGATATATTTTACTATTCAACTACTCTTGCTTTTATACTCCCCACGTCGTCGATCTTGTGTATTATATATATAAAAATGTTTCCAGTATTTGCCGACGGTTTTTTATACTGTTTATTTTTGGTTTGTGGAATGTGTAACTATTTTAAATGTTTTAAATATTCACCACCGTTTTACATATTTTTATTTTTGGTTTAAGAACTTGCTAAAAATTGTATATTTCTTGTGATGTGATTTACTATTCAACTACTCTTGCTTTTATACTCCCCACGTCGATCTTGTGTATTATATATATAAAAATGTTTCCAGTATTTGCAACCGTTTTTTTATAGTTTTTATTATTGGTTTGCGAAATGTATAACTGTTTTAAATGGTTTCAGTATTCACCACCGTTCTACATATTTTTATTTTTGGTTTAAGAACTTTCTAAAAATTGTATATTTTTTGTAATGTAATTTACTATCCAAGTACTCTTGCTTTTATACTCCCCACGTCGTTGATCTCGTGTATTATATATATAAAAATTGTTCCAGTATTTGTCTCAGTTTTGTATACTTTTTATTTTTGGTTTGTGGAATGGGTAACAAATTTAAAATTTGAAGTACTGACCACCGTTTTGCATATTTTTATTTTTGGTTTAAGAACTTGCTAAAAATTGTATATTTCTTGTGATGTGATTTACTATTCAGCTACTCTTGCTTTTATATTCCCCACGTCGTCGATCTTGTGTATTATATATATAAGATATACAAAAGGAAAAAAAAGTTAATGCGAAATTACTAATTAGTCAAATAATACTTGAAAATAAAATAAATTAAAGTTAAATAAATCAACATGCTCTTAAAAATTGTATATTACCTAACATTTATTATTATCATCAATCTTTATTGAATATTTTTAATAATTTATTACTGAAATTCATTTTTTATTATTCAAATTATTGAACAAAATGATCAACATTAAATAATAATTGACTAAAAACACCAAATATCCATCAAATTTCTAAATATCCTATTTAATTTTATTACATTTACACGTAAATTATATTATACATAAACATTTTAATTGAAAAAACAATCAAACCAAAAATATTAACCACACCATTATCATATTATTATTACCACCCACCACCTATTCTAATATTAACAATAATTTGTTTACTAAAGAATTTATCCTGCCTCCCAATGCTCCAGGAACAAAAAAAAAAACATTTTTTTTAACGATGCAATGACGAATATGATGATAATGATGATGTGGAGTACATAAATATTAAATTTTCAAATAAACAAACATACAATTTACATACACTACAAATACCTACACTACACACGTATACATATTCACAAAATGTTTCATCAACACCTTACGAAAAACTTTAACAAGTTTTAATTATTAAAGAACTAGTTGATTACTTTCACACTCATTTCTATTTATTATATAATATTGTATACGATATACATATTAAAAATTTTTCACTCATTCTATACTTTTAATACTCATTATCATTTTTTTCTATTTTTTCTTTTTTTTTGCTTTTTATTATATTATAGTAAAAATAGTTGTAACAGTAAATTTTCAAAAGTTCAGACACTAGATTGTATTATAAAATGGTGTTAGTTTGATTGCGTTGTTTAAATTAAAATCTTTCGAAAATAATTTTTATAAAAGAATTTCACAAAAAAAAAAAAAATAACAAGAACAAAATACGAGATAAAAATTAAAACCAAGAATTTACTACTGTTATGCCACAATTCTTTGACTCAATCAATTGAATTTCTTCTAGTACTTACTAGTATAATATGAAATTTTTGAATTATATTCACGGTCTGCCTATTCATTGTTAAGCATAAATGTGTGTATATGTATGTATGTATGTGAATATGTATATTTTGAAATATAATCAGTAATATTGAAATGAATGAATGAATATCCTAAAATCCTTATTTGATACAACAATGTATAGTTTTGTAAAATTGTCAAAATTTCTCTCTCTCTCTCTCTAATATCCTGAATTTACTTTGCATATTATTTTGGGGTATGTACAATTCTACAAATGTAAATCGTTCGAAAAAAATATTTTCTTTATGAAATTTGACAAATGTAATATTGTTTAAGTATTTTGTTTGTTGTAAGGACATTAACTTATACTCAATCTTAGAACTGTTTATATTACTTTTAGGTCTTCACAGCATTGGATTGGAAGAATTTTGATCCGTTTTCATGAATAAAGTTTTTAGTTGATAATTAATGTCTGCAGATTCATTTCAAAGCCAGAGGCTTACAAATTATTTGTTTACACAATCCCATGTCAATTACTCAATGTCTGAACAATTACTCAATGTCTGAAATTACACAGAGAAATCAGAGAATCGGAAATTTATTGATTTGACAATAATTTTTCAATGAATCTGTAAAATATCAGATATTTATAAACTTTTTGATTTGATAATAATTTTTCAAAGAATAAATGTCTAAAAAAGCCAGTGATTCCCAAACTTTTTTATTTGACAATGACTTTTTAAAGAATTAATTTCTGTCTAAAACCAGTGATTCACAAACTTTTCATATGACAATGACTTTGAAATGAGCCAATGTCTGTAAAAAAACCAGATGTTCATAAACTTTTTGATTTGACAATGACTTTGTAAAGAATCAATGTCTGTCAAAAATAGATATTCATTAACTATTTGATTTTACAATGACTTTGTAATGAATTAAAGTCTGTCTAAAACCAGTATTTCACAAATTTTTTCATTTGACAATGGACTTTGTAATGAATCAAAGTCTGTTAAAAAAAAAAAGATATTCATAGACTTTTTGATTTGATTATGACTTTGTAATGAATCAATGTCTGCAAAAAAAACCAGATATTCATAAACTTTTTTATTTGACAATGACTTTGTAATGAATCAATGTCCGTCAAAAATAGATGTTCATTAACTACTTGATTTTACAATGACTTTGTAATGAATTAATGTCTGCCTAAAACCAGTATTTCACAATTTTTTTCATTTGACAATGACGTTGTAATGAATCAATGTCTGTAAAAAAAACCCAGATATTCATAAACTTTTTGATTTGACACAAACTTTGTAATGAATCAATGTCTGTTAAAAAAAACCAGATAATCATAAACTTTTTCATTTGACAATGACTTTGTAATGAATCAATGTCTGTTAAAAAACCAGATATTCATAAACTTTTTTATTTGACAATGACTTTCCAAAGAATCAATGTCTGTTAAAAAACAGATATTCATAAACTTTTTGTTTTGACAATGACTTTGTAATGAATCAATGTCTGTAAAAAAACCAGATATTCATAAACTTTTTTATTTGACAATGACTTTCCAAAGAATCAATGTCTGTTAAAAAACAGATATTCATAAACTTTTTGTTTTGACAATGACTTTGTAATGAATAAATGTCTGTTAAAAAAAAACCAGATATTCATAAACTTTTTTATTTGACAATGACTTTGTAATGAATCAATGTCTGTTAAAAAAAAACCAGATATTCATAAACTTTTTTATTTGACAATGACTTTGTAATGAATTAATGTCTGTTTAAAACCAGTATTTCACAAATTTTTTCATTTGGCTGTATGACTTTGTAATGAATTAATGTCTGTAAAAAATTTTCGATTTGACAATGACATTTCTATGAATCAATTTTTGCAGATTCAATAAAAATCCAAATTTGACAAAAACTTTATTCATCAACGAATCAGTGTCATCAAAAAACCTGAGATTCACAAACTTTTTGATTTTACAGTGACATTTAAATGAATTAATGACCGCCAAAAACCTGCTTTTCGTAAACTTTTTAATTAAGCAGTGACATTTTAGTTAATCAATGCCTGAAAATACAATGATTAACCAAAGCTTCACAAACTTTTTGATTTGATTTTTCAATGAATAAACAATTTTAATAAAACTTTTTTTAATTTTTATCGTCAAAAATTTGAATTTTCAGTATTGAAAAACCTATGTGTTTTTTATTGAGTTATACGTCATTGTAAATCGTTTTACTTATCTACATAGATATCCCGATAATCTTAAACACATTTAACTCTTGTTTAATATCTATTTTCAAATGCCTTTAATTTGAGCATTACAAAATCTATCAACAATTACTTTAATATTTTTCTATATCTAAATTAAGAATTCATCTTTTTAGCTATAAATTATTTTTATCCATATACTTCACATGACATAACCAGTAAATTTAGTATAACATATAATATATAGATGTACCCATTTGTCTAATTGAATCTTCCAGACAATAAATTTTCTTATTAACCTACCCTAAATTATCTTATTTTTTTACCTAACATCAAGACGCTAAAATAGCATCATTCAAACTATATAGCAGCAAATTTAAAAAATATTCAACTATGACTGCTACAAAAATTAAATGTAAAAGTAAATGAATCGAAGTCAACACAATTTATCATTTTTGCTTTAAAAAAAGGTAGCTAGATGTCCTCAAATCATAATTTAAAATAATAAATTATCACACAAACAAAAAATTATGTAAAATACTTAGTACAATACATTCAAACAAAAGGCTAAGCTAGCACAAACATATTAACAAGAGCACGAAATAGCTTGATATCAAATTTAAAAGTATGCATTGGCTAACAGGGAAGAACATACAGTTATCATTAACCATCTTCATTAACCATTTCATTAATCCATTTCATTATCATTAACCATTTTTTTATAGCTTCAGATCCTTCCGAAAGATTCAATTTGAATTTTAAATACCTTTTTTGGGTTCAGGGAAATCTACTTGGGTTCTGAATCTACTCAAAAATATTTTTTTTTAAATGGACAAGTAAAAATCCTGCATTTATGGGTTAACAAATAATATCTTTGCTTATAAAGTCGATAATAAAATCGATTCGGATATATGGAATTCAGTTTAGGGGGTTCCACAGCTAAAACCAGCATCAATATCATACCAAAATTTATTCCAAAATAAAGATTACTTGTAAATTGTGCCAAACAAAGTTATCGAACACGACTTAAATATTGAATCCGTCGCCAGTGTAAATAGCTAAATATTGCACCAACAATAGACTAAAACTTCAAGCCTATAAAAAATTGTAAATAAATATAATTCCTATTTAAATAATATAATAAAATTACATTATTAACATACGATAAAAATTTTATATAAAAAAAAAATAAATTCGTAATATTGCACTACCCCTAAAATTCATTCAATTTGAAAAACACCAATACGTAAAACGTACAACATTCCCTTAGCTCTCATAGTTCTAATGATGATGAAATTTTCACGAATCACATATACGAACACATAAGTTGTTCTCTACAGTCAAAAACTATTAAAATTTTTGCAAAGAAAAACAAAAACAACAACAAAAAAAACAAAAACAACCACATTTTAGCGCAAACTTTAAAATATAAACCCCCAAATCACCGATTTCCGGTGATGGTTATTACAAGTGTATTACAAAAAATATAGATATTATATCCTATAAATAGAAAAATGTATCTATACAGTATATAGCAATGAGAAATTTTCTTTCTATTCAATAATTCTATTAGAAAAGCATTGATGAAAAATTTGAACATATTTAAGAGTTTCTTGTATAGCTCGTATTTTGTAAAAAAAAAAAAATTATACTACTTATATCAGTACAAGTATATACCATTAATATTGAATTCTATATATAGAAATGAGAAGTAAACAGAACAGGATATACAGTGTTTCATATTTTGTCATACATGAATAATTGCCAATAATTTTTTCTTCATTTTGTTTTTTTTTTTTTTTATTATTTAGAAAATTTCAAAAGAATTCCTTTTTATTTTTGTTTGTTGTTATTGTTTTTTGCAAATTAATTTAGTATGTACGTTGAAGTTGAATGCATAAAGGTGATGACATCATCCTTCATCTAGTGGATTACTTTTGGAAAAAAAAAAAAAAAATTTAAAAACATAATTTAGAAAGGATATCACTTTTCTGAAAATTGATATAAATTTATAATTGAAAATTTTTAGAGGATTTTGAGATGTTTTTGAATTTGAAATTTATTATTGTTAAAATATGAAATAATTTTAAATTGAAATGGAAATTTTGATTCAAAATTTTTGAATTTTGGGTCTCAATGGGCTATTATAAGTTTTAAATTATTATTCAACTGTTCAACAATTACAAATTATTAATATTTTCAAATATAGAAAGTTTATTAGAATTTTGATTTTATTTTGATTTTATTTTGTTTTTATTTTGTTTTAGAAAAGTAACGGTAGATTTGTCAACGAAAAATTACATATGAACGCTTTCATTCAAATTTTACTTATAGTACGGGAATTAATTTTTTGCAGGGATAACAATTATTGATTATTTTGTTGCTTAGAATAGTGTTGTGACAGCAATGTATGGTTTTTGTTTTGGTTTTGAATTGACAAGTAAATATTTTTTTTTATTTTCTAGTAATTAAAAAAGTTAATTAACCTTTCCAAAAATTATTTTTAAAAAAGCTATTGTAAACTTCAACTGGCAAGGAACCGCCCGTGAGTGGACAAAACATTGATAAGTCAGACCCAGGCCCAGGCCCAGGACCTACATGGTCTGTTGTTGGATACCTGAGTAAGTAAGTAATTGTAAATTGTAATTTAATGACCTTTAAATTGTAATTTAATGGCCTATCACATTAGGCTTTGTTCAAGTCATTAACTTTTTCCTATATAAACGTCGAAAAATACAAATCAGAAAATGTGTAGATCTTGAAGGAGATGATGCAACTGTTTAGGACAAAACGAATATATTCCAAGGATACCTGGTGTGCCTAGCTTTCCAAAAATATATTTCTTTAATGACGTATCTTATACTTTAAGGACGAAAAGGATATTTATTTTTTGTTTTTCAAAAAATTTCTACTTTAAACTGCCATATCTTTATAACGGCAGCACCAATCATCATCAAATAAATATTAAAATATGCTCCAGACCGTTATTTTACTAAATAAATCCGAATACATATATATTTAATAACAGTTTATATTTCAAACCATTAAAACAACAAGGATACTTTCAAATGTACTTTTCGTCCTTAAAGGATACGATGAGCGTCATTAAAAATATATATTTTTGGAAAGCTAGAAGTATCAGGTATCCTTGGAATATATTCATAATAGTTTAACGCCAAACTGTTAGTCTAGGTTCTATGTTTTCTAAATGAATTGAAGGCTTCCTTTCTAATCGTTCGATTGGTGCCTTAGCAGACGGATTTAAGTATAAACAATTTAATATGAATGGTGATGGTGTGTGGTGTTACGCAAGCATTTGTTACGCAAGTATTTGTTCTTTCAACCACTTTTTTCTTGATTTTCATCAATGACCTATTTCAATCAATCTTTAATCCAATTTTGGAGATGACAGTACTCTTGTAGCATCTTTTGATTTTCTTTGCAAATCTAATATAGTACAACTGATACATGAGTTAATAAAAATTGCCGACTCTAGGAAAGAAAAAAACAGAGTTGGGTTTAACTCGTACAAAATTCAAAATTGTGCTTCAAGGTGCTTTTTTGTAAAATTCAAATAGTCTAAACATTTTAGGTATGCAAAAGTAAATCAAAAAATTACCTATAATAAACATATTTTTGACATCGCAATAGGAGTATCAAATTGTTTAGGATACTTGAGCCGATTTAAAAGTCTCATTTCACCTTCGTAACCTTTTAATATATATATATATATATACATATATATATATAAATTATTTATCCTACGAAAAATGGAATACAATTGACATATTTCTGTGCTTCCCTTTCAGCTTTAGCGTACCTTGAGGTAGGATGGAAAACATCCATGGTCTGATTGGAACTGGGTGATGTAAAAATTTACTTCTAAAATTTACTGTAAAACAGACTTCTACTTGTGGGATTAATCTAAGCCAAATTTCATTCAAATTTTAATTATAGTACGAGAATTAATTTTTTGCAGTGATAATAATTATTGATTATTTTGTTGCTTAGAATAGTGTTGTGACAGCAATGTATGGTTTTTGTTAAATAGTTTGAAAATAAATTAGAAGGCAGTTACAATTGACAAGTGAATATTTTCTAGTAAATAAAAAATTTAACTAACTCTCTCGGAACTAATTAAAAAAAAGCATTTTGTAAGTAAATTTTATGAAATTAATTTTGCTTTAAATGAAATTAAATGAGATGCTGTTGGACCCGAAAAAAATTTTCCTACGTTCTTAAAAATTCAGTGACTCCAAATAACTAGGAAACAGTAGTAACACCAATAGAAAAAGTAAAAAACTCAAAAATATGCAGTGAATTCCGTCCAATTAATATGACAAGCATAGAGTCAAAAATTATTGAGCAGTTTGTGTATATTCAACTTGAAAGGTATTTGAATGAGAACAATTTAATATCTAAATTCCAATCAGGTTTTAGGAAAAACCACAGTTCTGAAACAGTTCTGAATCTGATTGTAGCAAATTGGAAACAGCTTGTAGACGAAAAACAAACGATAGTAGCGGTCTTCCTTGACTTGAAAAGAGCATTTGAAACAGTAAACAGGAATATTCTATTATCGAAATTAGAAGCAATAACTTAATAGAAGTCAAAAAACTAAAGTCAACGGTGTAGTCTCACAGGCAATTGAAGTTTTGTTGGGAGTTCCACAAGGATCTGTATTAGGGGTGTTATTGTTTCTGATATACATAAATGATATGGAGATAGCTGTAATTTTTGCGCAACTGATCTTGTTTGCGGACGATGCACTTGTATATGTTTCAGGAAAATCAGCTGATGATTGCATAGAGAAAATAAATAATGATTTGGAAAGAGTCAACAAGTGGCTAAGAATGAATAAATTAAAGCTAAATTTAGATAAAACAAAGTTCATGATAATTAATAGTAGTTCAGAATTCCAAGTAAAAATCGATGATGAACCTGTTGAAAAAGTAAGCGAAATTAAGTACTTAGGGATTATACCTTGCAAAAAAATCTCGAAAAAAACATACTTCTTCAACAAAATCAGAGATAAAATGTCTCAAAAATGTGCAATATCAGTATATAATGCAATTATTAAGCCTAATTTTGAACTATATTCGAGTTTAACAGCATTTTTAAATAATGAAAAAATAAGTCGGTAATAGATTAACACATATAGACAATATGTTGAAATCATTAAATTGGCTGAATATTAAACAAAGATTAATATTTAATACACTTGTGCTCATCTTCAAAATTAAGCACAATATGATGCCCAACTATTTATCAGAAAAGTTAACCTAGGTGTAGGTGATGTTCAACAACATAGTTGACGAAACATCTGTAACTTTAGATTACAGTTTTTTAGAACGGATCTGGCTCAAAAGAATTTAATGTATGAAGGGTTAAAGCTATTTAACAATTTACCTTCGGAATTAAAAACTGAAACTAATATTGAAATGTATAAAAAAAAAACTTCTTAAAAGTATAAAGACATCTTATTTATTAAATTAAAATGAATGTAAAAAATATTGTAAGTAGTATTGTAACAGTTTATATATTTACTTTTTTTTTTTTTTTTTTTTTTTTTTTCCGTGGATTGGTGGGAATCTTCATAGACACAATGAGCCCCGTAGCTTCCATTGTGTGCCAGATTTTTACTGACTAAACCACACCCCTCCCATTAATACTAGTCCAACGGACTAACCATTAATTTATTGCTATTTTGATTTTCTTAAAGAAAAAGTTTACGAAATTCTATCGTATTAAATCTAGTGGCTTAGTTCTTTTAAGCCTTCTGACATCATTTTGATTATCTAGCAGTTGAGTGGCCTCAACGTTAACATGTCCCTCCAGACGAGCTATATGCTTTGTTGCATATCTTTTTATTTCATTTTCTATGCAAGGAATTTCTAGATCTCTGTGCAAATCACTGTTGCGAACATACCAGGGGGCATTTACCATGTTGCGCAAGACTTTATTTTGGAATTTTTGTATACAAAGTACATGTGTTTGTTTGGCACATCCCCATATTTGTATGCCATACAACCATATCGGTTTGAGTATCTGATTATATAACAAAATCTTGTTATGTATAGGTAATTTAGAATTACGACCTAAGAGCCAGTACATTTCTCTATACTTATTTTCAAGCTCAACTTTTTAACGTGCTCTTTCCAGTTTGACATCTAATGTCATTCCTAGGTATTTAGCATTGTTTTCTTGGGGTATATTGACCCCATTCAGATTTACCAATGGTGGTTGATTTTCTAATTTTTTATTTGTAAAATTTACATGTACTGATTTTAACTCATTGAGTTTAATTTTCCATTTCTTTGTCCAGAGGTATAGCTTGTCGCTTGCTCTTTGCAATTTAATTGTAGCCTCGTCAATATTTGATCCTACTGCCATCAACGCAGTATCGTCAGCGAATGTAGCTACAGTTATATTTTCCATTTCTGGTAAATCATTGGTGTAGAGCAAATACAGTATGGGACCCAGAATACTACCTTGAGGCACACCCGTTTTAATATCTCTAATAGTAGAATACTCTTCGTCTTGTTTTATTCTGAATAGTATGGTTTTCTAGATATGATGAGAGTATATCTACGTATTGTTTAGGTAACATATTGTTTAGTTTATTTATTAAGCCACGATGCCATACTTTATCAAAAGCTTGGGCTACATCTAGAAATATGGTAGAGCATACTTTCTTTTCCTCTAAAGCTTTTTCTATTATGTCTGTTATTCTATGAATTTGATCGATTGTCGAGTGCTTAGATCTAAAGCCAAATTGATAATTTGGAATCAGATTACTATTTTCTATGATCGGTCTCATTCGAATCAATAATAGTTTTTCAAATAATTTTGATACTATTGGTAGTAATGATATTGGTCTGTAGGATTTGACCTCATTTATGGGCTTACCTGGCTTTGGTATCATAATTATCTCTGCTATCTCTAGCAGCGTTCATAATGCGTGTTAGCATTGTTATAGCTTTTTTCGGAAGTTCTTTCAGGACTTCCGATGTAATTAGATCAAAACCTGGAGCTTTTTTATCTCTGAGTTTTTTTAATTTGTTCAACTATTTCACTCTCTGAAAATGGTGATATAACATTTTCTTGCCAATTATTATTTTCTTCAGTAAGATCATCCGACTCTGTCTCGTCTGGACAAAAAATTTCTTCAAGATGATCTGCGAATGTTTCAGCTTTATTTTTATTATCTCTCGCCCATTCACCGCTTTTCATTCTGATTGGCGGGATTTGGGAGATCGAGGTTTTTGTACTCTTTGTTGCTTTCCACAACGAGTAGTTATTTTCTCTTTTAGCTGATAAATTTTTTATATATAATTTTCATTTTTAAGATCTTTAATTTTTCTTTTAAGATTCTGAGTTAACCTATTTAGCATAGTTTTGTCTGCCGGATCACGCGATTGTTGCCATCTGCGTCTAGCTCTTCTTTTTATTTTTATCATATTTAATATTTCTCTAGGGTAGTTGAATCCTACCGATTTATATTCACAATTTTTTGTATTATTCCATCCAGCATTTTGAATAATTTTAATAAAATTTTCTACTTCAAAATCTATATCACATTTGGATCTTAGTTTTGTTTTTATGTTTATTTTGTTTTCTATTTCTTGTTTAAAGCTAGTCCAGTCAGTTGTCTTGTTCGTTAGCAGAGGTTTTGACTGTTTCTTAATAACCTTTTCATATAGACTTAGTATGACTGCAGAGTGATCTGAGTCCAAATCATGGTTATCTTCTAGCTTAATATAATTGGGTGAAATTTTTTTTGTTATATAAAAATCAAAGCAGATCAGGAGTTTTATTTCTATCAGTTGGCCAATAGGTAGGCTTACCGGTAGATTGGTAAATGCAGCCTTTTTCTTTTATAGCTTTTCTTAGCTCTCTTCCTTTCGTAGAGGTTACTCTAGACCCCCAATCTATGTGCTTGGCGTTGTAGTCACCTCCCAGGATAAATCTTTCGCCAAGTAGTTTAAGAATTTCTTCAAACATGTTATTCTTTATGTTGTATTTGGGTGGACAGTATAATGCACCGACACAAAGGCTTTGTTTAACAGACATAATTCGTAGCACGATTAGTTGGAATTCATCTATTTCTAGACTAACTTCCTCGTGGTGCTTAATATCTTTCTTTATTAAAATTGAGCTACCACCTCTGGGTGTATTACTCGGATGGTTTGCGCTGTAGCATGTATAGTCATTTATTTTAAGCGATGACTTATCTGTCATATGTGTTTCTGTCAAGAGACATATATCAATATTTTGTGTTCTCAATAGAATTTCCAAATTATTTTTCTTGTTCAGAATACCATTGGCATTCCACGTGACTATACGAAGTGCGTTCTTAACCATGCCTTGCGGATTTATTTTTTGGTGTATACATATATATTTCATTATGTTTGTTTTCTAATGTGCATAGTCTGGTTGAGATTTTATTCATTGTTTTTATCATATTTTGCATCATCTGTTACATCTTACATATTTACATGTATAAAACTAAATAAATTAATAAATCTAAATCTAAATCTATTATCGATCAAGTTTTTAGTGAAAAAAAATCATTCATAAGGAGTAATCGTAATGTCGAATAAAGTATATGTATGTGATCGGTAAGAGGTCTTTTATCGATCTCACAAAATATCCATAAATTTTTTAATTTATATCAAAAACATTAAAAATAATAATTATTCTTAATCAAAAAATATTTCACTCATATAAAATAGTTAATTCTCAATTTTTAATAATTACGAAATCATTTTCATTTTTTCGATAATAGTTATATAGCATTTTTAATTTTTTTCGATTGAAATAAAAACAATTTTCTAATTGTGAAGCTACTTCAAATCATATCTTCTTGAAAATTTGCATCGAAGTAGCTCTAAGTATTTATTTTCATACACATCAAATCACAGAACCCTACTCTGATAAACAAGGGCTAGATGGCTACCCGAAATTATTAAAATTAATGTACTCATTTGTCTAAAACGGAACACTTAGAAAACATATTTCAATCAAACGACGGAGAAGAAGGTGAAAATCTAAATATAGAATCAGTTCAAGAAGAAGAAGAAATCGCATTAACAACCCTAGCTGAAGTGAAAAAATAAATAAACAATAATAATTCTAAAAAAGGTTCGGGATATGATTTAATAACGGGGCAGATTCTAAAGCAACCACCAGAAAAGGCAATAAAATTAAGATAACGAATCTTATAAATGCTTCATTTAAACTGAAATACATACCGAAATTGTGGAAACTCGCCGAAGTCATCATGATACCCAAAACTGGAAAACCACTGAATGAGGTATCATCCTATAGACCAATTTCACTGCTGCCTATAATGTCAAAACTGTTCGAAAAAATTTATCTAAGAAGACTGAAACCTATTATTAAAAAAAAGAATATAATTCGGGATCACCAATTCGCTTTTAGAGAAAAACATGCTACAATAGACCAGGTACACAGAATAACAAACACTATTGAAAAAGCTATATAGAGGAGAAGAAGGTCTGTTCAGCAATATTTTTGGATGTGGCTCAGGCATTCAATAAGATGTGGCGGCATAAGGGGTTCAATTGTAAAATGAAAACAATCCTTCCAAAAGAACATTCGGAAATCACAGCAAGCCAGCTATCAGAACGATACTTCTACATAAAACAGGAAGAAGCATATTCCGATCTTAAAGAAATTAATCCCCCGCATTATTCCTCAAGGAAGTGTACATGGTCCAGTACTGTACCTACTGTACACTTGTGATTTTCCTGCACTAGAAAATAATATTATTGCGATGTTTGCAGATGATACAGCGGTTCTGGCTGTTGCAGAAACTAATAAAGAATCCACAGAAAAGCTACAGAGAGCTATACCAAAAATCCAAGATTATACAAAAAGATGGAGGCTAAAAATAAATGAAGCTGAGTCAGTACATGTGGATTTCACAAATAAAAAAAATTTACCATAAACCAGTATATAAATGGTCAAGAAATACCCCATTAAAATACTGCCTTGATATGACGTTAGATGCGAAACTTCGCTGGAAAGTTCACATCAAAAACAAGAAAGAAGAATTACAAATCCGCTATATAAAAATGAACTGGCTCATAGGTAAGAATTCTACTTTAACAATACAAAACAAACTTCTGCTCTATAAACAAATACAGAAACCAGTATGATCATATGGCATCCAGCTATGGAGTTGCAGCAAAAAAAGTAATAGAGATATTATTCAGAGGTTCCAGAATAAGGTCCTAAGAAACATTGTGAATGCGCCCTGGTTCATAAGAAACTATGACCTACATAGAGATTTGCAAATAGAATCTGTCGATAAGGAAATACAGAAATTTGCAAGAAGTCACGAAAAAAGGCTTCAACACCATGTAAATGTGAAGGTAGTCGAGCTCCTGTATAATAGAAATATAGCCAGACGACTCAAAAGAGTAAAACCTTTTGAGTTAGTGCAGCAATAATCACCCACATTCGTGAGGACTCGTCGCGCTGGTGATCGGTGGTTGACCCGCTTCCACGTTTAGATAGATTTATTTTTACGGGATTTGTGAAGAATTTCGTTATGTTGACTGCCAACGAAACGAGATTTTTCCAAAGTCTTCCATAATTATAAATTCGTTCGGAGAGCTGATTGTTTTTTTTTCGCTAATGCGATGGGTCTTCAAGGTTACGGATGAATACGTCAAAGAAAAAGTTAGATAGACATAGCTGGATGTAGTCTACATTGAAAAATAAAATAAAGCCAAGAAAAAATTGCTCGTTAGTCCTGGAGGACTAGATCGCAATATAGGAAGGAAGTGGTTTAGTAGGTAAGAATCCCACACACAATGTCAAGCTACGGGGTTCATTGTGTCTTTTGAAGATTCCCACCAGCCTGCGTATATAAAAAAAAAAAAAAATTCTCAAAAACTACATAACCTATTAACATGGGACATGATTTGTATGAAAATAGATATTTAGTGCTAACCGACGCATATAATCTGCATAAATTATTACTGATTATTTCAATCATTTTTAGGCGATAAATTATCTACTTTATTTTTAAGTAATAAATCTTCAAAAAATCTCATCGAATATATTTCAATAATTTAAATATTTTAATTCATATAATATCATAACAGTATTCGAACTGTCATAAATTTTGTTTAAAAATTTTTATTACACCAAATTTAATATTTTATATACAAAAAAAATTATATTTTAAACATTTTTTTTGTTTTGGTCTAAAATGAACACTAAAAATCTTAAGACCAACTCTAAAAATCAAATATTGTTAACTTATTGTCATCATATAAAATTTAAGAGTTCCTCCCTTAAATTGTTGTTCTTTCAAAGCCCATTAATAAATAAATTTATGTTAATATCAAATGAAAACTCAGTATGATATTTTTTTATTTTTTTTTTTTTATATTTTTCATCCTTTTTAAATTTTTCAAATATCTTTTGATGATTGTTGTCGTTATGCATTTTGGAAACCATTTAATCATTGTTTCTATTTCATTACAAACTTTAATTTTGTTTTTTTTTTTTTCAAATCATACATTATACACAATTCAACCCTCTTTCAAAGTTATAATTTAATTCGATTTTATTATCCTTTTTTTGTTGTTGGTGTTGTTGTTGTAGTTATTGTAAAGAAAAAAAATTGAATATAAAAAAAATGAATAAAAAATAATAATAATAATAAATACAAGGCCATAAAAAAATACTATAACACCCATAGCGGGTGGTGAGTAATTTTTTTTTTTTTTTTTTTTTTTTTTTTTAGTTGAACTCGGCTATGTAACCGCGAAAAATATCGCGACATGCGATAAATTTTTATATATATATTTTTTTTTTACTATAGAAAAAAATTGTCCTCACCCACAGTTGTATCGTATTTTCGAATTGATTATGGGTGGATAAAAAATACAAAAAAAAATATAATAATAGATTTTTTTTCCTGTTTTAATGTTTTGGTAAGAGAGTTCGACGACGATACTGTTGGGTGAATATGAAAATTATTATAGAAAAAAAAAAAACAATAATAAAAATAAAAATTGTTTTTTTTTGTAATGGGAAATATCATCATATTGAATCCTTATGGATTAGGATTCAATTTTTAATAATTTTCTTTTATAATTTTTTATTTTGTTGTTCTTTTTTTGCTTTATTTTGGTTGTTGGAGCGCTGTATTTAAATTCTTTTAAATCTATCTATTTATATGTACTCGATATTAAAAACAAAAAAATAAAGGTTTCTGAAATATTATTTTAAGAAATATTATCTCGAAATAAATGAATTCATCCAAGGGGGTAAATATTAGCGATGTAGCGGTTGAATACCAAAGCAAAAAAAACAAAATAAATATTAAAACGAAGGTAATATAATAATCTTTGAACGACAAACTGTACAAACGTAGGTATGTATATAAATATATATATATATATATCATATATATATATGTATACATAACTTAATTTGATGGAATATAGATTCAAAGTAGATTCGATATTATTTGGCTTTATTTCAAAACTCAACAGGGGTTAATAAATTTTCATCATCAATTTATGTATATATATATATATATATATATATACATCTGTGTATAAAAGCAACATTGTAAAAATAAAAAAATCTAGTTGCCTTATTATCCTGTTTCGTATAGCCAAAAAAAATAAACAAAACAAATAAAATTATGACAATGATAAAGATTTAAAAAAACAAAAAACCATAACAAAATAAAAATATTTTTTTACATCTTTTCTTAGAATAGAGAAATTGCACTTTTACATTTCATCTTTTATAATAATTTATGACCTCGGTTGGTGAAAGCAATAAAATGAAAAAAAAAAAATGTCTAACTAACCAACCATATTATAATAATAATAAAAAAAACCCCCACCTACCCCTCTACCCAGCTTCCTACTTTCTTCATATTGAAAATTTCGCGTTTATTTGAGAAAATCAATTTTAAAATGCATTAAAAAAGGATAATAATGAAAATTTATACTACTAAGTAAGTAAAAGGATATTTTTAATCAAAACAAAAATAAAAAAACAAAATAAAATATTTTCTAGAAAATTCGACAGTTGTTGTTCGAATGGAAATTATTTAAATTTTTGAATAATTGAAGGCTATTAATTTTCATTTGAAATAAAAATTCATACAAACTGAAATTTTGAAATTTCGGTAAATGTAAAAATGTTCGTAAATCGTATTGCGATGCTGTTTGATGTGATGTAATGATGCAAGTTATTTTAATATATTATTTATTATTTGTAATTCTCAAGAGAAATTGAAAATATTAAGTATATAATAATAAAAAACTAGAATAGAAGGTGAGTTTATTACAATTGAAAAAAAATTATGTATTTATGAATACATTTTTAAGCAGAATAAAAAGTGGGGTTATATTTTTATATACTTAACACAAAAAAAAAAAATGTTTTTTTTTTTTTAAATTACATACACGAGTGTGTTTTTAAGCTTCATACGGGGCTTGAAATTGTAACAAATAATTCAAAACATTAAATTTTAATAAGCATTTTTTTTATTTATTCGAAAAGACAATAAATTGCATTAACATTAGAAGCTGGTTTTGGAGATATGGTCACCATGTTTGTTGTTGACGAAGAGCATTCTAGACCTTCAATTTTGAGATACTCTTTCGGGCACTAATGTGTGTATATAACACGCTTAACAAGAATAAGACTGGTCAAATAAGTGTCAATTGTTGCACCAGCCTAATCCAGTGCATTTACATTAGAAACTGATTTTGGGAATACAGCCAACACTTCTGTTTTCGATGAACAGCATTATGTCAAATTTTGGATCACTTATAGGAGTACTACTGGTCGTATGTCACGATTAACACAAACAATATTGGCCATTATGGCGTTAATTATTGCACCAGCTTAAATTATTGCATTAAACATTAGCAATTAATTTCGTGCATATAGACATCACATCTGTTCTTGACAAAGAACATTCTAGACATACAATTTGGGATCCCTTTTCAGCCATTACTGGTCGAATGTCATAAATAACACGACAAATATCGACAAATAATACTTTAATTGTTGCACCAGCCTAAACCAGATAATTAACACTTGAAAATGATTTCGGGCATATGGCTACCATGTCTGTTCTTGACGAAGAGTGTTCCAGACGTCCAATTGTATACAAATTTTTCAAGCACTCCTTGGGGGTATGTTATGAGTAACATAAACAATATTGCTCATCAACGCTTTAATTGTTGCACCAGCCTAAACCAGTGCATTAACATTTGAAAATGATTTCGGGTATATGGCCACTATGTCTATTCTTGACGAAGATTATTTCAGACGTCCAATTGTATACCAATTTTTCAAAATCTACAGGACCGTATGTCATGAATAACATAAACAATATTGCTCATCAACGCTTTATTTGTTGCACTAGCCTAAACCAGTACATTAACATTTTAAAATAATTTCGAAGATATGGCCACTACATCAACTCTTGACGTAGAGTATTCTAGATGTCCCTTTCGGAGCTTTATGTCACGAAAAACACAAACAATAATGTCCATTACGGTGTCAATTGTTGTACCAGCCTAAACCAATGCATTAGAAAATAATTTCGAGTGTATAGCCACAGTATATGTTATTAACGAATAGTATTTTAGACGTCCAATTTTGAGCTATTTCTTCAAGCACAACTGGGTTGATTAACATATAAATAATAATACGAACAATATTTGCTTAAAAGACGACAATTATTGCACCAGTCTTCACCACTGCATTAACATTAGAAAATAATTTCAAGCATTCAGCCATCATGTCTATTGTTGACGAAGAACATTCCAGACGTCATATTTTGGACCACCTTTTCGAGCACTACTAGTCGTATGTAATGAAAAACACGAACAATATTGACCATTAACACTTTAATTGTTGCACCAACATAAACCGGTGATTTAAGCCCCACATGAAATAATCGAGAGATGTCAAATCATACGATTTTGCATTTAAATTGACATCAGGTTCATTTCTGGAAATTAAACTAATCAACAATAATTTTGATTTCAATAAATCGACGGTTGCGGTCGCTCTATTGCACTATTGAAACCACATTTCATCCGAATCAATATCATTCTTATTTTCAAAACAAAAAATAATCGATAACGATGCTGTAATAGACTACACTGACTATAACACGAACTCTGACTTCATTAACATCCGATGATTATTTACATATATAAACTGGATCAAACAGATGTAATGGGGTCTGTAAGGTCTCTTGCCGATTTTTCTCACTTCGTTATACGGTAATTATATGTCTGTTAACGTTAATTTACTCAAAAATGGGTCTCATTACTGCATACAACTTTGTGACAATAAAAAGGGTTAGTTTTCAACTACTCTATAGTCCGCTTGGGGTAAAGAACGATTGATATGAGAGTTATCGTTATTACATTTTTTATATTATACAAATCAACTGGAATTAATGTGATTTAAGTACCTATAAAATTTACTATTGAATTCGAACTCACATTAAATATTTTTAAATATATATAAAACACGTTGTAATAAGTACAAGTAATGTAAGAAAACCAACTTTAAAGCAGCGAATAAAGCCTAATTTATGTAGTTTACCAAATAGATAGAAATGTGAAAATTTTTCCAAAGAAAAACCAAAAAAAAAAATTTTTTTTATTTATTTTTTTGTTTTTCTTCTTCTTCTTTTTTTTTTGTTCCAGTATAGAATCCCATTAAATTAAACTCGTATTTTACGATACAAATTCAGATAAAAATTCTATATACAATAATTATAACAGTCTATTTCTTTTTCTTCTTCTCGTATATATTCTGAGAAGACATATATTATATATATGTACGCTAAAAAAAAAAAAAAACAAAAACAAAAACAAAAGTGAAAACCAAAAAACAAAAGTACAACAAATAGAAATTTTTTTTTATATAAAATTTTTTTAATAAAATTGAAAAAAAAAAACAAAATTGAATCGGACTTTTCAGTTTTGAGTATTTATAATTAACAAAAAAAAAAAAAATAGAAAAAAAAACTGAAATTGGAATGAGTATGGGTCATGACTTTTATTCTAAAAACTATATTCAAACTGCTTCTGGTCTTTCTATATGGATATATATATATATATGTATTATGTGAGTATAATTTCAGCTAGCCAGTCATTATTACATGCACTTTAGAGTTCTAAATTTACTTTTATACGATATATATATATATATATATATATATATATATTATAGTTATATATTTGAATATACGTATACAATATATATACAATAAATAAATAGAGGAGTAGTACAGGATCAAAATAAAAAATGAAAAATAAATAAATTGGGTCCTTTCAGTCGACAACAACGACGAGGACGATCATGATGATGACGATTTATTTTAAATTTTTTTTCTTAATATTATTTTGTTGTTGTTGTTGTTGTTGCAGTATCCTTAAATAAAATCAAAATATTTTTTTTTATTCAATACTATGTTGCAATTTTTTTCTATATTTTTTGTTTTCTTGTTTTTTCTTCTATAATTTTAAATATATAGGTGTATAGATAGAAAGGATACGAAACGAAGTAGAATAAGTTTTCGGTACAACAGAGCATATTTATAGTTTTTTTTTTCTATACATATATATATAAAAATATATATTTATTCGGACATACATATATGAATAGATATATTTAGCGCCATTTTCTTTTATATTCAGGAAAAAACCACTTTCCAGGAACTAACGGAAGAAAAAAAAAATGAAAAATTTTCCAATTTTTTTCTCACAATTTTTTTTTTGTGCTCCTTTTTTTATTTGCTATTCATTTTCTATCTATCTATAAATAATAATGTATCCAAAGAATATATTTGAGAAGCACCAAGAGTAGTGGTATAGTAGTGTTAGTATAGTACCTAGCAGTGATTATTACAGTAGTTCGAAAACAGCTTCAATATAAATATATATATGTATATATATATATATATATATATTTAATATGTATATATAATTTGTGGATTCCTTCTTTCACTTCATCTTTTTATTTACAGACACACATATAATCACCATTATAAATATGTGATGCACAACTCGCGATATATAGAAAATCTATTTATTTATTTTTTTGTTTTTTTTAAAGTTCCCTAGTTGTCCATTTCCAATTAAATTTCAAGGATGATGATGTTAGTTGGGATGGAAAGTTTTTTTTTCTGTTCATTTTTAATTTAGTTTTCATTCATGGTCCAGCCAACATACTTTCTTCTCTATAAATAGTGTAAATATAAAAGTTTTTCGATCATATATCCTTGTTAGATGGAAAATGAAATAAAATGGAAAATAATAATAAAAAAAAAAATTTGAAAAAGAAAATTTAATATTTTTTTTTATTTACAGTTAACTCTAGGTACTGTGGGATATACTAAAAATAATAATGTCATCTCTATTATGTCGGACTTATGTCGGTGAGCACGAAATGATAAATTATTGTTCTCGATATTTGCCAGTATTTATAAAGCTAGGGTTTATAAATTTTTTTTTTGTTATCTGTTGTTTCACACCCGAGAACCAATTAGAAATATTTTAGAAGAAACATTATTGAGAAGCAATATTCAATTGTCATTTTGGTCCGAAATATGATTTTACATTCAAATAACAAATTGACAGAATATTGCTAGGGTGCAAAATGTAAAAGTTTAATGGGCTGCTGGTTCTACTGGTTCTACTGTTCAGGTAAATTTTACTCTTATAAATGTAAGCAGACACATTAGAGCTCTATGTTTGCTTTAGATATTTTTTTAATATACTTCCAAGTCTATGGGATGAGAACCCTAACTGCTTATACATAGAGATTTGGAATATACAATCACATACAATAACTTTTCTGTAGAATTAAACTGTTGGAAACGACATTTGCTTCAAAATCAATAATGATTAATTTTAAAGCATTCCAGAACAACACTAGTGAGGCTTTAAGTGCTCTATTCTATTCTAGTGGTCTGAAAATGGTTTTGAAAATTCTTTTATTGTGCATATCATCATTATCATTGTCCTGTGATTCTATCCCTGGGGTAAATTAATGTTTTCCATTGGTTCCTATCTGCGTCTCGTCTATTCAATTGTGGCCATGTTCTTCGTTGGGTACTTGCTTCGACTAACACTGTTTTTTCCAAAAAATTTTTGGGCCTTTCTACATTTTTTCACGATGTTGTTGTCAGGTTTTTTCAGAGTATGTGCCCGATCCGACGTTATTTTCCCTATCAAATTTCCACGTTTTTGGTGGTTCGTTTTTTTGCCACACACCATTCTGTTGGAAATAGTTTGTGGTCAACGAAAGTACACTTCTATGGGAGATTTATTGATGTACACTTGGATGATGTTTCCTGGTGAAGCTTAATGATGCAATTTGGAACTTGCTTCCATAGAATGTATTTCCCTCCATTAGAAATGTTCCATCTTATAATTTACAACTTTTCAAAACAAGTGAGTTCAAGTTCGGCTTCAACAAACCATTTAATTCTCTCCCAACATAATATACTTACTATTATTTTATCCTATTTACCCTAACCCACAATAATTTTGTACGAAGTGATTCCCTGCTAGTACTTGAGTAGTACAGACAAAAACTAAAAAAAAATTAAAATATCAAATTTTCTGAAAAACAATTTTTATTTTACCCTAACTTCTTACCAGCTGCAATAAACTTCATCTCCATCCCCACTCCCCCTCTTTGTTATGGTACATGGGACCTATCACAATAAGCCCATTTGCGGCTGCGGTGATATAGAATGAACAAATTCCCTCCCAAAATTCACAATCTCTCTATTTTTAGAATAGGAAATAGATCGTCTTTGAACTGGGACTTCTAACATAACATCCATCTTTTTTTTCTATTTATTAAATTTTATTTCTTGAATCCTATCTAATAAAAATTGGTCCGGTTTGAAATCTAGCTTTTCGCAATATTATTTTTTCAAAATATCGTTTATTCAAAATATCGTTTTTTTAAAATATCGTTTTTTTAAAATATGGTTTTTTAAAATATTGCTTTTTCAAAATATCTTGTTTTCAAAATATCGTTTTTTCAAAATATCGTTTGTCAAAATATCGTTTTTCAAAATATCGTTTTTTCAAAATATCGTTTTTTCAAAATATCGTTTTTTAAAATATCGTTTTTTCAAAATATCGTTTATTCAAAATATCGTTTTATTAAAATATCGTTTTTTTAAAATAAGGTTTTTTAAAATATTGTTTTTCAAAGTATCGTTTTTTCAAAATATCGTTTATTCAAAATATCGTTTTCTTAAAATATCGTTTTTTTAAAGTATGGTTTTTTAAAATATTGTTTTTCAAAATATCGTTTTTTCAAAATATCGTTTTTTAACATATGGTTTTTCAAAATATCATTTTTTTAAAATATCGTTTTTTTAAAATATCGTTTTTTCAAAATATCGTTTATTCAAAATATCGTTTTATTAAAATATCGTTTTTTTAAAATAAGGTTTTTTAAAATATTGTTTTTCAAAGTATCGCTTTTTTAAAATATCGTTTTTTCAAAATATCGTTTATTCAAAATATCGTTTTTTTAAAATATCGTTTTTTTGAAGTATGGTTTTTTAAAATATTGTTTTTCAAAATATCGTTTTTTCAAAATATCGTTTTTTAACATATCGTTTTTCAAAATATCATTTTTTTAAAATATCGTTTTTTTAAAATATGGTTTTTTAAAATATTGTTTTTCAAAATATCGTTTTTTCAAAATATCGTTTTTTAAAATATCGTTTTTTCAAAATTTCGTTTATTCAAAATATCGTGTGTTCAAAATATTGTTTTTTAAAATATCATTTTTTGAAAATATCGTTTTTTGCAAAAAAAAAACTTTTTTTTTCAAAATATTATGTTTTAAAAAAATATTATTAAATATTATCGTTTTTCACTACTTTTTCACTACTAAATTTTTCCACTTTTTCTGATGATCCTTCACAAACGAAAATTCTACTTTAGAATAATTTTCAATCACAGAAATTTGTAGAAGAATTCAGTTTTTTAAAAAAAAATATCCTGTCTATAAAATATTCTCGAACTAATACTGAACTGCTTCTAAATAAAATGGAACCGACCGAATGAACTATTCTAGGTTCTTTTTTTTTTACTAATATTGTTTTTATTTTTTTTTTCTCTTACAATTTTGATTTTCCATCCTTTTGTTTCCATTATTTTTTTTTTCTCAATTGTGCTGGTGTATTGTGCAATGTACATAGATATTACGGGTTTACTTTTTCACCGTTACTTTTTTTTTTTTCAATTGGTTCAATTTTTTTACAATATCCTTTTTTTTTTATAACCATAGCTCTATATTATAACTCGTAAGTATGCTTTCGGTGAATTGTCGCAATTTTTTTTTTGTATTTTTTTATACGTATTTTTCTCAGTCTTGCACTTTTCCGGGTTTTGTTTGTTTTTTTTTTTAGATTTTTGTGCAATTAGTTTTTTTTTGTATGGTAGAGATATTCTCGAATAAAGATTTTTTTTTGTTTGGTGAATTTTTACAGCACCTACCACCTACCACTGTTTCCATCACCATAGAATTAAATCTCTATAGATCGATAATTTCGATAGTTCGAGTATGCGCAAATTTTCTGAACCAATCAAATCGAATTGGAAATGACAGTAAAAAAAATATATTATATGTATTTAAAAGGATAAAAAATTTATAGAAAAGGATATTGGAAAATAAAAATTGGATAAAAAATAAAAGATAGAAAATGGGAAATAATTAGTTGGTGTTGAAAAAAGGATAAAATAAAATATTGTGAAGTGAAACGTATAGGAGATTAAACTATTTTGCATTGTTAGTTAGATTAGGGTTGATGAATGAGTGTAATTTATAAAACAAAGAAGAAAATAAGCTAACTGTATACGTGGTTTAATCAATGTGTATATATAATGATACAGTTCTATTTGTATAATTGTGAATAAAAATGGCAGGGGTATGTTTTGCCTGTATAAAAGCTGTAGAGATAATAAAAATTAAATTTATTTAATTACTACTTGTGACATTGAAGTAGACTGAAAAAACTCCATCATGGTGCATTAAATCCAAAGCTCTCTGATATGTGAAAATTTAACTCTTATAACACACCATCCACTGCAGAACCCCATTAGTAACAAAAAAACCAGCAAGAAGAGAATAAAGAGCTATCAGCTTGTATACAATTCGAAAACAGTTGAAAAATGATACCCTAGAAATAAAGCATGACAACCCAATTTCGACTGTTTTAACACTATAACACTATAGAACCATAATCACCGATTTCTTAGTGAAAAGTCCTAGAGAGTGGCAGTAAAAATTTAGCAAAAATATGTTTGCACATATAAAAATGTGTTAAAAATGCTTACCCATTTCCGGTGTATACTTGGAAATGGCTTGAGTTATACCTTTTATTGTTTACGTTTGATAACTTTAAAGAATAAATCTATAAAAGCATCATCAGACTACAGGACAATTGACTGTCCTAAAATATAACAAATAAAATTAGTAGAATCGTGAGTATGCTGTTCAATATTGAATTATTATCTTGTGAATGGAATGAACGGAGCAAAATCAACACATGTCACATTTACTCTGAAGAGAAAAACTTGTCCGACTGTGATACAAAGTAGTACCACAGAAAGAAACAGTAAAGTACCTGGGAATACATTTGGATATAAGAATTAAATGGACAAACCATATCCAAAACAAATAAAAACAACTGGGATTGAAATTAGATAAAATGTATACTGGATGATTATCCGCAACTCCCCAATGTCGGTAGAAAACCAATGTCTAATTTATAAAGCTATTTTAAAGCCGATATGGACATACGGAATTCAACTGTGGGGAATCTCCAGCAATTCAAATAAACTCCTTAGAACTATAACAAACGCATACCGGTATATGATTCAAATAATGACATCTACAGACATCTCAAGGTAAAAATAATCAATGAAGTCATTAGGAGCCATGCTCTGAAGCACGAACCCAGATTGGTTCAACACATCAATTTAAAGACGATTGAGATATTAAATAGAACAGAAAATATAAGAAGGCTGAAAAGGCTGAAACCCCACGATTTAATGGGATAAAATAAAAATAATAGGCGAGCAGAAATATTGATTCCTATAAACTCACACAGGTCTTGCTTTTTCAGTACTGTTAAAATGTAGTAATAATTTATTGTAATATGTAATAAGATTGTACTATAATAACCTAAAGGTTGTCAAAAAAAAAGTGATTCAAATATTGAAATATTGGTGCGATTTCATTCAAAGGTATTAAGAATAATAGCACGCACACCATGGTTCGTAAGAACCGCTTTTTTACATCAAGACCTACAGATTACAACCATAAGGGAAGAAATCAAAAGTACAAGTTGCAAATACCAAACAAGATTAGCTTCTCATTCAAATCCCCAAGCAAATCCCCTTCTCATTCAAATACCCTAGCAAACAAATTTGTTGGTTTCAAATGGTGCTAGTAGACTTATAATATAAACAGAATTGAGGCGACTAGCGACAGATACAGCTACAATTTCTGTCGAAAAAAACATCCCCATACATTTTACATGCACATAAACACAATTGCGAATACTGTAGCCGGGCAACGGATACAAATTAGAAAAATTTCTATTTTTGTATCCGTCGCCCAGCTACTTTTGGTAGCATATGATTGAACATATGATTAATCGTAAACAATAATTTCCAACAACATTAAAATATTAAAAGAAAATCTGTTTTCTTTTACATTCTTTGAAATGGCTTTTGAGAAAAAATTAATAAATTTAGTAAATTTAGTAGTTTTTATAGTTCTACTTTGTATCAGCCATTGTGTTTATGCCAGTAGCTGTATATGTCGCTATTAGCCCCAATTCTGTTGATACCATTAAGCGTCACAATAGAAACTATAACTATACTATACCCAACAGATACTAACAGATTATAACTAAATTTTCATGAATGACTTACCATTTGCTTTTACCCGCAAGTCCGCATAATGTGTTTCTTCCATTATAAAAACAAAAAAATCATGCAAACTATTTAATGTCTCCATTAGGGACAGATTGTACATAAGAGGGAAAAAAAATTGATATTAACAAACGTTTTTTTTTTTGCCGTAGAATCCGAATTTGTATAAAAAAGTACCGCTTCCGCTTTGAAAATCTCGATTTCGGCCAATTTCGGCAAATTTTGGTCTTAAAAAATCAATTTTCGGTCTTTTCCGGAATTTGAAAATACCACCAATCAGTAGAGCACTCTCGATTTCGTTAACAAACTTTTATTTTAAATTTTAAAATAACGGATCCTTCCCCTCTTAAAAAGCTGATATGCATGCTCTGGCGCACCCGGTATAATAATGTATATCCAATTAGACTATATAGAGACTTGCAAAGTCTACAATATAATTCAAATTTTAAATTTTCTACTTTAAGAAATTATGTTAAGATCTACAAAGCGATTCGAGCCATGATACCATGAATAGCATAATGTCGGACCGAGATATTATTGTATTAAAATAATTTGAATGATGAATACTGAACATAACCACAATAAAATGAATATTTAAAAAGCCCCACAATCAGTAATGGTATAAGGAAGGACTTAAAGTTAGCCGATATATTTATAAACAAGTCAACTGTTCAATAAATAGATAAATGAATAAATACATGCAAACGAATTGCGTATTTTCAAACTGAATGTGCCAATGAGTCCCACCCAAGACCTGTATAATCTGATCGATCAAGATTTATATTTTTAAATACAATAATTTTCACTTAATCCAAAATAGTAGTCAGCTACACTACAAATGTAAAAGGATTCAAAATTAATGATCGAATTGACTTCCTTCCAAGGTCAGTTTGACTCTAAACAAGTTAGTAATTAAACAAATTATAATGGAATGCATCAAAATTTTAGTGGCAACATTTTTCTTCATAAAAATTTATTTTAAAATAACGAATCACTAACATAAACTTTGCAAGATGAATAAAAACTAAATATTAGTTCAAATATTCAGGCAGGCATCTTAAGATCAGAGATGGATAAAATTGCAGCAACAACTTGCAGAAAATACGACATCGTCTTACCACGCAGACGCAGATAGATTAATCAAAGTGGTTTTCTACAGTAGACCAATCCCCTACTTAGACAGTATAAACAGATTAAAAATAAAATTAGACATTGCCTCGGAAATACAAGTGAAAGTAGCAGCTAGAAATCGAGTACGATGGCAATGTCAAGTGGAAGCCCCTATACTCCCAAGAGGTGTAGGGAAAAAAAAAAAAAAAGTTAAAAAATTAAAAAAAGGACGACACTAAAATATCAAAAATAAAAATTGTGAAAGGTTAATTTAATTTTAATAACTATACATATATATTAGTAATGTGTTAAATTTAAGTTGTTAGCAATGAATTTTAAAATTTCAATACTATAATTTTTGTACAAAACAATTGTTTTGCCCTAAAAATTTCACCTTTCAAATAACTTTTCCTAGTTTGAGGTCAAAATAATTGTTATTTTACATTTAAAACCAAAACATCATCAACTATATACATATATTTATATACGTATATATAATTACTAAGGTGGTTATTAAATTTTGTGAATCCTAAAAATAATAATCCTATATTGTACTTTTGATATAAAATACTTAACTATACAGAAAGGACAAAATGAACATCTAAAAGAGTCCTGTTAAAGGTGTTTATAATATGTGCATTGAATAAGAAATATAAACTATACACCAATACAATACTAGTACATTTTCATTATAATTTTAAAACAATAAAAAAGGACACTATACTAATATAAGAACAATTTATTTTATTTTTCCATTTTTTTTTATTGTTGTTGTTTTGATTTAGAAATATTCAGTTTAATATTTTTTGCACTTTTAATTATTTAGTAGTTTTGTTGCAGACATTTAGACATTATATATTTATTATGAATGTATTAATATGGTTGAAAAAATAGGAAGGAGTAGTCAGAGTCCATTTGGCTCTAAAAAACATTCCATAAAAGGTAAATAAATATTATCAAAAAAAAAAAAAAACATAAAACAAAATAAAAAGAAAATATTTAGAAATTTTCTTTGATCCTTTTTCCAAAAAATGTTTACTATTATTTTTCTTCTATAAAACTATACATATATATTATAAGAAATATTTTATTTTTTGGGACAATTGTTGATATTTTGAACTTTTTTTTCAACCTGTTGTTGTTGTTGCTGCCATTTTCATTGCTGTTACGTTACTTAATTTTCGATGTTCAAATAAACTGTTTTTATAAAACTATTCGATCCTTGATATCTCACTCCAATTCCTTACAAATTTTTGTAAACTCCAAAAATTTACTTATAATGAATTTCAAAAACTATATATATATTATATATTATGTATATACATATACAAATAGCTAATATGAGATTAGAAAGGATATTGAAAAAAAGGGATAATTTTTTTATAACAAAAACAACAACAAAAATGTTTTTCTTTGAAAAATGATTTATAGAAATGGTGAAATAAATAAATAAAAATAAATAAAATATAAAATTTTAATATTCAAAGACAATACAAAAAATACTAAAACAATACAACACAAAAAATAATTATTTTAATAAACAACAACAACAACAACAACAATACAAAAAAAATAAATTACTAACACTCAAGTTTTAACTAACTATGTACAAACTATACTCAACCTACATGGTTAAGGTTTGAGTACTCATTACATTAATTTTTCAAACAGCACAAATTAAACTGTTCCCATTTACAATTTAATTAAAGGTTATTTTTTTTTTTTAGATAATACACTTTTGTTGATTCTATTCATCTTATGGATTTTATTTTTACTTTGTAAACCTTTATTAGCCTCTAGGAATATTTTCTATTACTAATTGAATATGAATAATAAACCCTTGAGAGATATTATATATAATTAGAAAAAACAAATGCAGAGACTTGTAGTTGTGCAAGTATATAGTAATGCATATGTAACATAGGAAAATATAATATTATTGATTATTGTTGGGTTCAGTATTGAGAATGTGAGAGCATTTTTGAACAATCGCTCTGATAGTTAATTAGTTTTTAAGGACTTGATAGCGATATCTATTCATTTTTGATAACACAATACTGTACATTACAGTGCTATAGTACTGTACACAACACACTGAACAATGAATCAAGCCCAAAGGTTCAAAATAAACTCTTATAATACAACTGAGCTGTTTCTATTCTACGATTAAGCCTATGTCAGTAATAAATCTCTCATGTTTTTTGCTCATGTTTTATTTCAAAAAATTATTTAGCCTTTGAAGCCGATTATTAATTTAAAATTTTGTATTACTTCATAGTTGACATTGGGAATTTAGACCTTTTTTAGAAAACTCCAGAATATATGAAGATCAGGATACAACCTTCTAAACATCACATTATAAAATAAATAGCTTAGATCTATATAAACTTAGCACCCTGATGACATTTCCGATGTACAAATAATGATTGTATTTCCAATGTGGTTCTAAAACATTGTATAGAAGCTTTAATACATTACTTTATATTGGATATTTAATAAATCGTTGGAATTATATTTTTGTTGTTGGAGAAGGTATATTTTTGGATTATTGGAAGAGTTCAAGCATTTTGTACCAATTTTTAAGTTAGGTTCTAAACTTTTTATTAAAAATTATAGACCAATTGCTAAATTATCATTGATTCCAAAATTATTTTAGCCTATAGTCACAAATTTATTTTATGAATAGCAATCATATCTCTATACATTCATCAACACGGTTTGTAAGATCAACAACTACTAATTTAGGTGGTTTTTTCACAATGTTGCACAATAATATTGATACCATCTTAACTGATATTTCTAAAATGCTCAGTAAAGTAAATCATTCCTTTCTTATTGGCTAAGTTGGAAGGTTTTGGTATATATGTAGTGAGTCTCAAATTGATTGATCGCAAACTGAACTATTCCAACATAAAATCTTTATATTACAGCTACTTTTAGCTTTCCGTGGGGTCCTCATATGAGGTCCCACTTTCTTTTTTTATGAATGCTTTACATTTTGACATCTCAAGTAATATTTTATTATTTTGTTGATGATACCAAAATTATTTGCAGTAATAAAATGTCCAAATGACTGTCTTATTTTGCAGCAGAATATCGATAAGTACGGCATGTTTAAATTGGTTTTGTAAATATCGCTGAATCCAAATCTATGTCGTTTCATAGAAAATAGCTAGTGTTATAAAGTTCAATTATAAAATTAATAGCTTCAATATAGCTAGATTCAATGAATATAAAGATATTGATGGTATTATTCTTAATACGAATTTAACATTCAACCTTCATATTGATCTTCTTATATCTAAAGCTTTTTCAAGGTTTGGCTTTATTAAACGTAATTCCAAAAACTTTTCAGATACATACACTATACACTATTCGTTACTATTATATATCGCACTGTATACTTACCGCACTAATTAGCTCTTTGCTAGAACATGCTTTTTCTATTTGGATATACCTTTCTATGTTAAACATATCAAGAGAATTGAATCATCCATTCAAAAGGAAATGATAAGACTTAGACTCAGAAAATTTAATTGGCAAGTTTTACCACAACAAACTACGAGTCCAAGTATCTTTTTTTAGACTCTTCTGACGTTTTGTGAGCCAAAATTGATTTACCATTTATTTATAGTCAATATAATATTTATGCACCAACTCGTGACTTCAGAAACAAAATATTCTTATATATATATCAGTGCAAATAAAACAAATTATGCTTCCTTTGGCTCAAATAATGGTTCATTAGTAAATTTGTAATGCTTGTTTAAACAATATTATTATTTGGTGATTTGATGTGATTATATAATGTGATTATTAATTAATAGATCCCAAGTTCCTGCTTCCATTCCCACCACTCCCGCCACAGATAATGTTTTTTTATCTAATTTATCTTTCATATAGAATAAATTATAGCAGCCTTTATAAAAGTCATGCTAAAATTATGAATCCGGTTTGTGTTGGACGAAGCATTGCGCATTTGCACCAACTGTGCACCTGTAATATTAGGCTATTTATAAAAAATTTATTTGGTAGTAATACGAAGGTGTAGTTCATAGCAATAATAGAAGTTTTCCACTAGTTAAAATACGCCTGAAAATCTATCATTAAGCAAATACTAAAAAAAAATTGCACATTAAAAATTTTGTACTCAATGTAAAAATAATGTAAGTCTAACTATCTAGCCGTAACTTAGGCAAAACTTAAAAAAAATGAAAATTTTAATAGTCTAGCAACGACTATACAAAATACTTTAATCAGTTTAGTTTTCTCAAATTATAGAATCCTTTTTGTCCTTCATTTTATACAACGAATTTTTTCACGAACAACATAACAGTTTTTATGCATGAACTGTCAATATAAAAAATATATGCTTAATCTTACCATCACAATAAGAAAAATTAATTTAAAAAAAAAAAGATAAAAATTTAATTTTTAATATTTTTTAAAATTACCTACCTATTTTTTTTTTTTGTTACTTTCTTACTTTCACTTTCTTATACAGAGTATTGTTGATTTTTTTCAATTTTCCCAATATTCACAAATCCTTGATCCTTTTAATATATTATTATTCCTTTGAAAATAACACTAAATCAAACTGAGCTTATGGAATTTATAATCAATGTTGTAAATTTTTATTACATTTTTCACTTTTTTTTTATTATTAATATTTCTTTATTTTTTGTTAGAACAAGAGGTATTATGCATTTCATTATTCACTTATAATGTTAACATACATATATCTTATATATAGCTATATCACAAGATGAAGACGTGGTTAGTACAAAAGCAAGAATAATTGAAAAGCAAATTACACCACAAAAATATTGAAATTTTGACTACTTAAAACATTTTAAATAGTTACACCAAATAAATGACGGTTATTTCCAAATTGAGCGACATCTATACTCTAAAAAAATTTTCAATCACGGACAATTTTTAAAAAGGCTTCATAAAAATTCTGTCATTTTAAATAAACACACAAACTTATAGAAAAAAGTACAAAAACAAAAACACAAACCAAAATTGAAAACAAAACAAAAAAAACAAAAATCAGATCATACTCTTCAAAAATAATATAATAAATGTTAGTTCATTTGCTTCTGGCTATTTAAAAAAAAAATATATACAGTAAAACATGGTTATAGTCAGTCGCTAAATTTGAGTAATATTTCTGACTATAACCGTTTTGTGATTGGCGTAGTAAAAAAAAATTGCATCTTTATAAACAAAATCTAATTCAATAAAATATCTTTCGTATAACAATTTTGAACTTTATTTTATTCATAAATAGCAATTCTGTTATGTAATCACAAAATATACATATTTGTAATAAAGAACAGAAACAGACAATTTATAAATCAGTTTTTTAATAAAATAATTCACTTTTAACTTATTTTTTTGTTTTATTGAAAAAATTGGGGTTATATTTCAATGTGACTATAAACGACATCGATTGTATGAGGCTATGAAGTTTATTGCTTTCTTTTAAACAAATTGTTGACTATTGCTATAACAGAGTTGGGACTACAAACGTTTTTGACTATAAGCGAATTAAAATACATCGATCTACTATGTTGAGAGAGAGTAATGGGATTTTATTGTGTTAAATTATATTGAAATTAGTATTAATTTCATCATAAAGTATTAGGTATTATACTTTAATTTCATTATATATATATATATATATATTCAATAATCAATCGATTCAGAAAACGATTACAGTTATACCAAAACAAATATTTCTTTTTATATAAAATCGTACCTGAAAGAACTGCTTCTCTGCAATTGCACAGGGGTGCACTAGTATTATATTAATTAAGTACGATACTGCAATTTTACATAATTAGGTAAGGACAATTTTAAAAATGGATTAAAAATTTTCAATAAAGCTTAAAATGTAACATAGAGGTGTGGTGTGAAAACTGTAAAGGCATAACACTGAATAAAAAGAAAGAAAAAATTATTAGTGAAAGGAAACCTAAGAACAATTAAATTATTTAATTTAAATTATCACTAAAAATAAAAAAATCCGATTAAAATATAAAAATTTAAAAAAATAAAGTATTGAAAGGATGAGAGCGTTGGTTTTCATTTATCACCAATAATTAAGTAGTAAACCAAAATCACTCATACTAATCTATAACCACTTTGCTTAATAAACAATAAGTTTAACAAAGTGCCAAGTGTTGCCATAGTGTTTGATAAGTTGCGTATAAAATAATTTTGAGTAAACTTTTCCCAGATAATCAATACTTTTCACAAAAATATAAGTTTTTTATACTAAATTTTTAAATTACTCGAAAACGATAAGTCTAATAACCACTTAATAAATATCGTTAAGTACATCAAATTTTTCAAAAATTTTTAAAAATACATTTTCTTCAGATTGCATATCTTCAGAGGTATTGTGGATATTTTTTTGGCATTATTAGCTTGTTATAATCCGATTTTCTGTAACCCCCTAGTTAAGTCCCAGGTTAAATTTAAAAATATATCTCCCCACATGGTCTAAAATAATTTTTTCCAAAAAATACTCCAATGAAGCACACCTCAAAGTATTTCAGGCCTGAACAGACCACTCTGTACAGATATAATTCTAAATTTCCAATCTATGATATTAGTACAAGCTATACAGAAATATAACAGGATAATATCGCATATTCTGGTTCAATTATTTTTTTTTATACCATTCCAAATTATTTATTTTTCAAAATTAATAAATTGCAATCTGAAATCAATTAAACTAAATAAAATTGTAGGTACTTTGTTGTTCAAAATATTAATCAAACACAAATACCATGAAATTATTTGTTCAAAAATGTTGCACTGAAAAGCATACAGATCTCGAACTCAAATCTGAGTTATACCATGAATGTTTAATTGAAATTTTTTGTCATTAATAATAAAATAAAACAATACTCGAAGGGGAAGTTTGATCAAAAATCGTAATCAATTTCATTATGAATTCTTCCATAATTTCAAGTTATGCTTCTTACAAAATAAATTATTGATTTATCTTAGACAACAACCGCATATACATAATAATAATTTATTTTTAAAAGAAAAATTAAATTAAAATTTATTTCTGGCGATGGCTTAAAATGTCTTACAAAAAGGTGGGAAATCGAAATTTCTAATAAAAGTTAAAAAATTTGGAAAAAATATTTGAATTCGCCACGTCTCTCCTTTTAAATATCTATCATTTAAAGATTATTACAATATTATAAATATCTATTATTATTCATTACTGACTACATTCATATTATGTAGTCAGAATTATTTGAAATCTATCAGATGTTCATCTACAAAAACAGATACACTATACACTATATAATCACAAGAGACCCTATTTATTAATTACAATTCAATTTAAAGCCAAATTTAACGTTTTTAACAGAACAGGGATTTAAGTATACCAATATTATTCATTATCAAGGAATATGTAAAAACAAAAACAATAATAATTTTGTTTACAACTTACTACGATACATATTACATTGTCTATACCTAACCTAACCTACATTTAGTGATGAAAATAAAACTCATATGCTACCTATGCTATGCTCTCTCTTGAAATTTGTATAAATATGATGGCCATAGTGTACTGGAGTAGATGTGGTTGTGGTGTGGTGATTTATTTTATTGATGGGGAATAGATTGATTAATTTTGAGGTGAAATGTTGACAACTAACTCTATTATAAAATATGATAGCCAGAAGGCCGAAAAGTGATAAGTTCTCCATATAATATAACTGATGTACCATGGCGATCTACAAGATATTTAGATTCTATCAAATATTAATCTATACAGTAATAGATATACCATACACTGTAATCATAGCCACAAGCCCGCGAAACGATGAATAGTCCAGATAATATAATAATTTTACCCTGACAATCTACAAGAGTGTCAAATTCTATCAAATGCTAATTTATAATAACAGATACACTATACACTGTAATCATATCGACAGGTCTACTAGCGATGAGTAGTCCAGATAATATAATAACTGTCCCCTAACAATCTACAAAATACTTAAATTCTATCAAATGTTAATCTATAATAACAGATACACTATACACTGTAATCATAGCCACAAGCCCGAGAAACGATGAGTAGTCCAGATAACATAATAACTGTACCCTGACGATCTACAAAATACTTAAATTCTATCAAATGTGAATCTATAATAATAGATATACCATACACTGTAATCATAGCCACAAGCCCGAGAAACGATGAATAGTCCAGATAATATAATAACTGTCCCCTAACAATCTGCAAGATATTTAAATTCTATCAAATGCTAATCTATAGTAACAGATACACTATACACTGTAATCATATCGATAGGTCTACAAGCGATGACTAGTCCAGATAACATAATAACTGTCTCCTGACAATCTACAAGATATTTAAATTCTATCAAATGCTAATCTATAGTAACAGATACACTATACACTGTAATTATAGCCACAAGCCTGAAAAACGATAAGTAGTCCAGAAAATATAACATATATACGACCTACAAGATATTTAGATTCTAAACAACAAAATTGCATTCTTATAACAACGTCTTACAATATGTCAGATCAACTGCATTTATTTAATCATTATTACTTCTTATATATTATTTCAATAGCGTTCAGATACTTTACCGTTTTTATTTTTTTTTTTGTTTTTTTGCATTTTTAAATTTCACTTTGTAATTCTTTAAAAATTTGTTCCACGCATTTTGCACCCACTCCGATTTTTATTACTAAATAAATTATTATTATTATTTGTTTTTTTTTTGTATTAAATTAATAGCCAAAATATTATAGAAATCCACCCCCAATCCAAAACAAAAGCAAAATATTATAGATATTTTTAATTTTATTATTTTTTAAATGTATTTCTTCGAAGATGAAAAAAGAAACTCTTAATATTCTAAGATTCATAATTTGGTTTTCCTATTTGATAATTTTTACTTTACCTATAAAAAAAAACAAAACCCAGAATTTCCAATATGCATGCTTAAGGTAAAATCCAAAAAAAAAATATTATTATCACTAACTGTGTTACATCTCCATCCCTTCCTACACTCTATTTAACTGAAATATTTTCTGAACTGTTATACACATATCTACTATTATCCTGTAATACATTCATTCATATATCTAATATTTAAAATATTGAACAAAAAATTCATTTAAAAAAACAGCCACCCCCTCTTTTCCACCCATGGTTATTAAATATATAATATACATAAATAAATATAATATATTCAAATACCAGACTAATGAAAATAATACCTTAGACATAAAAAAAAAAAAAAAAATAAGAAACCGCAGATATGCCCGCGGATAGGTGGGTAGGTAAATCATAAACAAAAAATTGGAAGAAAAATAATTTGTGTGCTTGTATGAATGTAGTATAAAGTATAAGACAAAAAATATATACAATTTTTTTTTTTTTCAGAACTGAGTACCGTTATAGCTACATGTATTTTCTAGTAAGGATTTTCTTTTTTCCTTATTATGATCTTTTTTTTTCATTTTATTCTCGCGCAGTTCGATGAATTATGAGTGTCAATAAATATTCTTATTTTATAGCTCGTTACATTTTTTTCAAATATTTCATTAGATTACTTATCGTGGGTTATTTTTTTTTTTGGTTTTTGTTCTATTTATTATTATTTTTTTTTTCCTATTGTGGGGTAATTTTATGGAAATGGGTATTATTTCATTTTGTGTTTTTTTTTTTCGTTCGTTAACTTGTGGTTTAGGTTTTTGTTTTTTTTTTATATTGTTATGAATTTTTTTTTAAGGCAAGGATTTAAATACGATTCGGGACAAGAAAAATTTAAATTAATTTTGTATTAGTTATTATTATATAAGATTTCAGTTTAGAACAAGTTATTTATGAAGAAGAATAATTCAAATAATACCGAAATGTTTAATGAAAATTTTAGAGGTTTATATATCCTTATTTTTAGCTTTAAATAACTTAACGAGAACTTTTATATACTTTGTTTAGTTTTAACATCATTTATTTTCATTAATCCTACAAAATTCTTAAAACTACATAATAATTTTTAAAAATATAAAATTATATTATTATCTAATATTTGAATATGTTAAAAATATTGGTAAAGCTTTTCACCTCGATGAATAAAAGTAAGTAGCGGTAAGGCGAACCAAAACACTTAAATTTTTCATAACATAAGATAAGTGGTGAATAATAGTAACACCTAAAAATAAAATTTTATTCACCTTTTTTCGTTAAGTATCTCATCGCATTTGCTGTAATCTATCAGGAACACGAACAATATAAATAAAGTGGTGAATAATAGTAAAATCTAAAAATAAAATTTTATTTAACTTTTGTCGTTAAGTATCACATTGCATTTGCTGTAACCTATCAGGAATAACAACAAAATAAATAATGTGGTGAATATTATTAAAACAAAAAAAAAATTTATTCACCTTTTTTCGTTAAGTATTACATTGCATTTGCTGCAATTTATTATGAATAAGAACAACATAAATATAATGGTGAATAATAGTAAAACTTAAAAATAAATTTTCATCACTTTTTTCGTTAAATATCGTATCGCATTTGTTGCAATTTGTCAGGAACAAAAACAATATAAATAAAGTGGTGAATAATAGTAAAATCTAAAAATAAAATTTTATTCACCTTTTTTCGTTAAGTACCGCATTGTTAATTATCGTAATCGCATCCATTTGCTGTAGCCTATCAGAAATGACAACAAAATAAATAATGTGGTGAATAATAGTAAAACATAAAAGCAAATTTTAATTACCCTTTTCGTTAATTATCGTAATCTCATCCATTTGCTGTAACCTATCAGAAACAACACCGAAATAAATAATGTGGTGGATAATAGTAAAACAAAAAAAATAAATTGTATTGATCTTTTTCGTTAAGTATCACATCGCATTTGCTGTAGCCTATCGGGAACAAAAAAATATAAAAAAGTGGTTAATAATAGTAAAACCTAAAAATAAAATTTTATTCACCTTTTTCGTAAAGTATCCCATCGCATTTGCTGTAATTTATCCGGAACAACAACAAAATAAATATTAGGGTGAATAATAGTAAAACCTAAAAATAAAATTTTATTCAACTTTTTTTGTTAAGTATCACATTGCATTTGCTGTAATTTATCAGGAATAAGAACAACATAAATATAATGGTGAATAATAGTAAAACCTAAAAATAAAATTTTACTCACCTTTTTTCGTTAAGTATCTCATCGCATTTGCTCTAATCTATCAGGAACACGAACAATATAAATAAAGTGGTGAATAATAGTAAAATCTAAAAATAAAATTTTATTCACCTTTTTTCGTTAATTATCGTAATCGCATCCATTTGCTGTAATCTATTCGGAACAAGAACAAAATAAATAATGTGATGAATAATATTAAAACAAAAAAATTAAATTTTATTCACATTTTTTCGTTAAGTATCATATCTTATTTGCTGTAGCCTATCAGGAACAAAAACAATATAAATAAAGTGGTGAATAATAGTAAAATATAAAAATAAATTTTCATAACTTTTTTCGTTAAATATCGTATCGCATTTGCTATTAAGGAATATTTAATTTACGGAATCTGCATATACTTATTAAAACTAACACCATACTCGAATTTTAATTTGTTATGAAAATTGCAGTTGTATTTGAAATGATTTACGAAATAAATTTGATAATAACATAAATATACGTTCTTTTAGATATAATATCGATATTAGGTTATTTTTGACTTGTCACAAGTAATTAGTTCAATTTATAAGTAGTAGTAGTAATGATCAATCTGGAATTTTTAGATTACACTGATGATTTGTCTTTATTATCATATATGAATTGAAGTTTAAATTTCATGTCCCACAAGTTATGTGACACTGGAAATAATATATTTTTAAATATACTATAAATCATACAATATTTAATGACGGTACACAAATCGAAAAAGTCAATCAATTCAATTACTTGGGAAACACTGTACAATTAGATGGTAGTACTAAGCTGAATATTGACGGTCACATTTTATTTTTAACAAACAACATACCTCTGAAATAAGACTTGTCCATTCGAAAGTAAAACCAATTATCTGGTACCCCTGCGAAGCATAGCAATTTTCAGACCAAATCATCAAAAACCTTCAAATGTATATAAATAATTGTCCGACGCAACCTAAACACTCCCATAGAGCCTCTATCATATTAATTATAATTATATCATGTTTATTATTATAAAACAAAAATAAATAAATATTGGAATAACACTGTAGTTCCCAAATATAATTTTAAAAAAATTTATAGTACTGGACTTAATGTGCGAAAAGGTATTTCTATCTAACTTATGAGCTAACTGTAATGACATAGAACTACATATGTAAATGTCAAATTGCCTAATGAAGCTAACATAGATGTTTGTCAAAGGCATATGTCGACGCATAATGACATATTAATATAAGAAAATATTTCTTAGAAAAACAACAACAACAACAAAAATACATATGTCGAATTCGGTTTGATATATAGAATTCTATGTTTAACGAAAACTTAACGAAATATCAAATTCAACATAATTGCCGCATATGTCGATTACCGGCAGTTACACGTATTTTCCATATACGGAATATGACATATGCCACGACATATGTAGTTGTATGTCATTATAGTTAGCACTTTACTGTTAAGAACATACAAAAAAAATTAATAAAGAAAATATACATTTTTTATCTTTATAAAGCAGAAATCGACTAATCAAACTATTATTAAGTGTTTTATCAATTTTTATTTTTCTCATAGTTACCTGGATCAACTAAATTTGAATTAACAACTGAATTAATAGAGCCAATATCTTTAAACATTTTCTTTTCTTCCTATTCCATAGAAAAATTTTAAGCGTTATGTAAAAGGGAAAATTTAGCATTTTTTCTTAGATATTCCTGTTTTCTGTTTTTTTTTCCTTTTTTAAGAATCCCGAAACTTACATTTTTTTTTTTGTTTAATTTTTATACTCAAAATTCGATTCTTTTTCTATTGAAAATACAAAAAATACAAAATTTCATTTTTTAATATTATCTTCATTTTTTTTTGTACTAAATTATGCAAAAAAGCTTTGAAAAAATGAAAAAAAAAATATATATTACTGTGTAATACTTTTTTTTTTGTTATTTCATTTTTTTTCTTTATTGCTAAAGGATCTTATTGGACTTTCAGATTTTAAAGTAAAAAACAACAAAAACAACAATCAAAATAATAATATTTATATAGGAAAAAAATCGGAAAAAAGAAATTATGATAAGATAAGGAAACCAAATATCCTTACAAAATAAATAGCTTTTGGAGAGTCATACTTTAACTGCAAAAGTTTCAATATCTTTAGTAACTGTAAGAAAACCAAAAAAAAAAAAAAAAAAAATATTTAAATATATATATATTATTTTTTTTTTTTTTCTTGAAATTATTCCAAAGAAAAGCAATATAAATCGAAACCCATTATGATTTTTATTCTTCGAAGCATTTAGATGATATCCTTTTGTTCTGTCCTTTTTTAATATAGAGAAAAAAAAAACAACAAAAAAAAAATTATTACAAATAAAAAATGGATTTGGTAAAAAAAAAAAAAAAATTTTTTCTTTTACACTTTAAAATTTTCTCTTATAAAAGGACCAGAAATGAATTAACGGCCAGCAACGACCGACCGTTATTACCTATTGTTATTATTGCGCTATTATGATTTTCTTACCGGAAATATATAAATTTTAAAGAAATAAAGTAAAAAAGTTTTTTTTTTTCTTTTACAGAGGGTTTTTTTTTTTTTTTTTTTTTTTAATCGGAAGATATTATACATATCTAGATAGATTGTATATATAAATATAAAAATATATAAAAATTAAATTGACGATAGTATTTTAAGATTAGGTTTTACTTTTGTTTTTTCTTTTTTTCGTTTTTGTATTTTAATATCTTTTCATTATTTAATGGTTTAGAAATTTTTTGATATTTTAGCTATCAATAATTTGAATATTCTTTTCTACCACAAATAAAGATTAATTTTTTTAAATTAGTCTTATTGTTTTGTATTGTTGTTATTGTACAATACTTTAATGATAATGGTTCTATTAATAAATGTTGGACCAAAAAAATATTTAATATTGAAATGTAAATTATATTAATGTAATTTTTTTGTTCTACAATGATTGTGATTTGGAAGTAACCATCAAAAATATCAAAAGTTAATAAATAATATAAATGGTAAAGTAAGAATAAAGTAATAAAGCAATAAAAATTTTAATGTAAGAAAATTTAAATAAAGTATATATGTAAATAAAATGCATTGCTTTAAATAGTTCTGTAAATATTCACATGTGATTGCTATAATAAGTATAAGGAAAATGAAAATTGTTTAAAAATATCCAATTCGACCAGACAGCTTAGGCTAGGTCTTAAAACCCTATTTTTATATTTTAAATTACCTAGTATATAATTAATCTCAATTACAAAATATTTTGGTATATAAAACACAAATGAAAATGACTTGAAGTATGTATATCCAACAACATTGATTATTTATCTTAATAGGTATTTCAATTTCAATTTTCATTTTCAATTTTATTCATTTTAATATAGGTCTACATCATGAGACGAATAGTCTATACAATTGACGAATAGTCTATAGAATTTGTCTATACAAGTTCATATAAGTTGTACTTGTATAGACAAATTGTATAGACTAATGATTTACACAATTTGTTTCAATATTTAAAAAAATTAAAAATATATTCAAAAATCAAATTTCTAAAAATTAATAAAGTTCAAATCAATAAAATTTAAATTACGGTTACAATTGCGTTTAAAAAAAAAAAACAAAAATGTAAATTATTGTTCACTCCCTCCTCCTCTTTACGCTAAAATAAAATACAAAACAAAAATTTAAAATTAAATTCACACTTAAAACAAAATTTATAACACAAATAGAAATACAATTATAGAATTAAGCATTGCATTAACACTCCCAATTGTATATGAACTTTAAAACTACAAATAAAGAAAAAAAAAACAAAAAAAAAAATTAAATACATAAAATAAATAAATAATTTTTTTTTTTTTTCTACACTCTTTACAGCAACTTAGGTCGGATCATCTTTTAGTGCTTAAAGTACGGTACTGCAATTTAACACCCTAAATATCTACAATATTTCGAGTATTTATTTAACAAATTACTGGCTTATCTACTCATTAAATGTGCAAAACTAGTGCTATTGTCAGGAATTAAGCCTTCTTAAATAGAATAGATCCATTATTTATTTAATTTGTTACCACATTTTATATATATATATTTTTTTTTTTTTTTTCTCCTATTACTCCGCGTGGTAGCATAGGGCTTCGATAGTGAACCTCCATTCCTCTCTATTGAGTACTACTTCCTTAATATCGTCCCAGGTATAATTGTTGACTGTTAACTCTTGGTCGATTGTGAGTCTCCATGTGTTGTATGGTCTGCCGGGTCTCCTTTGTCCTTGTGGATTCCACTCTAGAGCTCTTCTTGCTATATCGCTTTCTGATTTCCTTAGTGTATGACCTATCCATTTCCATTTTTTCCTATTTATCTGTCTGTTGATAGGCTGTTTATCTCCAGTTATCATCCATAAATCCTCGTTGCTAATTCTTGCCGGCCAGAATATTCTGCATATAATTCTCAAGCACTTGTTGATGAATACTTGTAGCTTCTGTTTGATTCTGACCGAAGTGAGCCATGTTTCACTGCCATATACTAATGTTGACTTAACACATGCTCTGAATATTGTTAGTTTTGTTGTTCTCGATATTTGATTGCTCCGCCATATCTTCATTAGGCTCCCAAATGTTCTTCTTGCCTTATTTATACGGCTGTTGACATCTTCTGTTGCACCTCCTCTTGATGTTATAATGCTCCCCAGGTAGTTGAATTCATCTACGTATTCTATCTGTTGTCCACTCACTGTTATTGGCTCACTATAACTATTCTTTGTCCTCATTGCTTTGGTTTTCTCGATATTTAATTCCAGTCCCGATTTCTTTGCTTCTTCCTGTAATCTGTTGACTTTGTTCTGTAGGTCCCTTTGATTTTTTGATATGAGGCATACATCATCTGCGTAATCTAAGTCTTCTAAGTTGCCGAAGAGATCCCATTCTATTCCGTTTATTCCAGTGCAAACTTTTCTTAGAATGTCGTCTAGTATTGTGTTGAAGTGAAGTGGAGATAGTGGACATCCTTGTCTAACTCCTATATTGGTTTAGAATGGATCACTGATCTTACCTCTGTGTTGAACTGTTGTCTGTGCATCTTTATACATCGCTTTGATGATGTTGATGATTTTTTCAGGAACTCCCTTCTTTGTAAGTGTTCTCCATATTGCGCATCTCTTGACTGTGTCGAATGCTTTTTTAAAATCTATGAATAGTAGATATAGTAGGGCATTCCATTCTACTGATTGTTTAACTATGATCCGTAAAGTATTTGCCTGGTCAATACAGCTTCGTTTTTGGTCTGACACCTGCCTGCTCTTTTCGTAGTATTGGTTCTAGTACTTCTTCTAATCTTTTCTTTATAATAATTGCTATTATCTTATGAATAGTATTTAGAACCGTGATTCCTCTCCAGTTGCTGCAATTTGCCAAGTCTCCTTTCTTAGGTATCTTGACAATCATGATGGTTGTACATTCTCTTCTATCCATGCTTTCCTGATGTGGGGTTCAATTGTTTTTGCGAATAAGTCAGGGTCCAGTTTGGCTATTTCTGCTGGAATTCCATCTTCACCTGTTGCTTTGCTGTGCTTCAGGATATTGATTGTAGCTTTGATTTCTTCTATATTTGGAGCTTGAGTAGATATTGGCAGTCCCTCAGTTGGGTAGATATTTGCATTGTCTCTGTTTCTTATGTCTGCTTCATTATTTGTACTTTTTTACATTATATATATACTCTCAATTAATTTTTATCATTTATTATATTCCAATGACAAAGGGTCTAGACCAGGTAGAAAAATCAATAAAGCATTTGTTTGCTTCATCGGACAAGATCAAGACTTTTCGGTGGAAAGACAAGCATTCTAACTACTGTGCCACCCACCGCCTATACAATTATTAATTAAATATTAATATATATAAAAATATGCAATTGAATAACTACGATTTTTGCCTTAAATGTTCCCAACAAAGTTCAATGAATTTCCAATGTGAGGTCATGTGAATCTAATGACATTCGTCAAACGTATTAAAAAATACTGAAGTTTTAACAAAAAAGAATAAATGACTGAGTTTGTTATTATGATGTTATTATCATTAGTCCATACTCCTAGTTAAATAGGCATGTATATGTTACGGTTAATGTGATAAATCCGGTAATTATTAATAATAACCGCATATTTTGGTAAATGTGACAAATGAGTAGAATTTATTAGTGAAACATAATATCTTTTTGAAATATTTAAGTCTTTGATCTCGACTACCGGATCGTCGGACCTATCCAAAAACATTTTAAAAATTAATTATTAAAAAAATTTAACAACCTATCCAAAAAAAAATTAAAATAATTTTTGATATATATTACATTTAACTAAGATGGGTGGGAATTATTAATAGTTAGTTTTAGTTTTAGTTTTAAAGTTCTTTATTCTCAAATTTACAAAGTACTTAACATATTACAAATATATAGCGATTTTTATATAAATTTACTTTACAAATAAGAGAATAGTTAGTGACACTTTTTATTTAGAAAATAGTGTTAAGCGCCACTTCAATAAAAGTTTACAATTTGAAATTTACAAAATTTTATTGTGGGGTAACAATAAAGTATTAAAAATTCAATAGACCCAAATAAATAAAAAAAAAATATTCAAAATAATACAATAATTAGGTAATAAAAGAAAACAAAAAGAATAAGAATAAACAAAAAAAAATAAGTAAACTAAGATAAAATAGTATGAGTATAAACATGTGAAACCAAAATCAATTTATTCACAAACAAAATAATTAAAGTTCAAGAAAAAGTTCAATAATTAAAATTACAAAAATTCAAATATTGAAAAATAAATCATAAATTCAATTTAAATAATAAAAACAAGTATTAAAACGAAATGAATGTAATAAAATATTTTAAGTAAAAGCTAATAAAAGACAATTAAATTACAAATCAAAAGAAGGAAAAGAAAAAGTTAATAATTCAAGAACAAATTATAATTCACAATATTATTATACTAAAAACTCTAGAAGAATTTCGATTTCATCATGATTAAAACCCAGAAGCCAAGATTTAGTCAAGTTTAAAAAAACGTAAAATTCGGATTGCATGTGGAAGTTTGTTAAATAATCTACCTGAAACTATGGAGTATGAATTTCGGAAATTTATTGTGCGGAAATTAGGAATGTTAACTAACAGGCTATTATTAATTCTTAAATTGTGATTACTAGAGATTCTAGAGTTTAAATATCCGCTCCGAACAAAAAAAATTTTTAAAGTTTTAAAATAATACAAATGTCTAACAGGTAAGATTTTAAGACTCGAAAATAATTGAAATGTTGGATAGAAGCGATTCTTGTTACAAATATTTCTGATAATACATTTCTGAAGTATAAGTAGAGAGGATATTTTATTATAGTATGATCCTCCCTAGCAAGCAATACCATACTGTAATTTAGAATGAAATATTCCATAATAAATCATTTTTAAAGTGTTAGAAGAACATAGTTGCCTAACTCGATAAAAGCTACGTAAAGTAGATCGTAAATACTTTTTTAAAAACAATGAATGTTCAGCCCAACTCATATTATTGTCAAAAGTAACACCCAAGTATTTAATGCTTTTCACTACTTCAATTTTGAAACAATTAGCACTACAAAAAGAATCATCACAAAAGGAACGCTGAATAGTAATGGAAGAACAATTTTCATTAATTAATTTAAATTTAATACATTCAGACGCATGGAAAATTAAATCTAAGTCCGGATAAACTTGTTGAGATAAACTAAAAAACATTAATTTGGTTTTATTACTCACAACCAGTCTATGTTCTGAAAACCAACTTCTTAACACATTTAGATCGTGATTAATTTCTGCAACCATATTAAGAGGACTTAGCGAGGTATAACAACAGCCGATATCATCTGCGAAAGCAGTTAGTTTACCATTAAAATTTTGATTGAAAAGAGAGTTAATATAAATTAAAAAAAGAATCCTAAAACTGAGCCATGTTTAATAAACCATGTTTAATTTAGTTTTTTTATCACCAATATTAACCCTTTGCATTCTAAAGTTGATATATGATATAAATCAGTCGAAAAATTGCACCTCTAAATCCAATATTAGGTAACTTTTTTAAGAGAATTTCGTGACTGACCATATCAAAGGCTTTCCTTATGTCGACAAATAGTCCAGCGCAAAATTTTTTACTATCTAAACCTATATTAATATTTATGCAAAAATTAAGTAGGATGCTCTACTCAGAAAAAAAAAGCCCTTTTCTGAATCCAAACTGTTCTGAGTTAAAAAACTTGATTTTTTCTAAATAATCCAAAACTCTATTTTTAACTATTTTTTCAAATATTTTGGAAATTGAGGAAAGTAGAGAAATTGGTCTATAATTACTAACATCCTTAGGGTTATCTTTCTTGAAGAGTGGTATAACAGTCGCAAGTTTTAAGGACTGAGGAAAAACTCCAGAATATAAACTCAAATTAAAATACATTTGAAATACCGTCTTCACCACAAGAGTTAGAACTATTCAGGGCATTAATAGCAATCATTAATTCATAGGGCAAAATCGAACTAAAATATAAACTGTTCGTACGATAAACATCATTAGAATTGCCGGTTTATGTGATAAATTAAATATATTCTGTCCAAATTAATTACTTTAACCTTTCTGTAATTATTAATAATAACCGGTTATTATTAATAATTACCAATTTATTACTTTAACCTCAACATATAGATATTATAAAAAAAAACAACAATATAACTATAATGTCTATCAATATATTATTACGAGTTAGTTGAGAGAATAGATAATTTATATTATCCTTATATTTGTTTACAACCATAAACAAACGTATATAAACTTATACGTATAAGTTTGTAATGTTTGTACATATATTTGTTATAACTTATATTACTACATTTTTTTTACAAAGTAAGCCTACTATAGTACTCATTACAACAAATATCTTAATTTCAATATATCATGTTATACCGTTTTTTACCTAATATTATTCTTTTAATAAAATAAAATTTTAATTTTAATTAAAATTTTTGATTTAATTAACTTTTTTTTAATATATTTTTTTTTTTTATTTAAATTTAATTCATTAAATTATTCATATCTATTTATATACACAAATAAAAAATATATATAAAAAATCACATTAAAATTACAAAACATAATATTTTCATAACCCACCCCACCCCATTTTACACCTTCATCATCATTATTATTTTCAACTTAAAATATTCAAATTTTTTTCTTTAATTTTTTACCTATAAAATAAAAAATGAAATATTTCTTCAATAAAATTTCGTAATTTATGTTAAAAAATTGACTTTAATTTCCCATGAGATTAAAATGACTTTCTTTTGCAATATTCAATATCAAAATACACCTATATATTTATAAATATACATATATATATATATATATATATATATATAAATATAAATTCTTTTGAAATTTAAAAAGGAGAAGGTTCCTTTTATAAAATATATGTGTTTTAGTAACACGGAGTGAAGTGTTAAGGAACCCCAAATTTTCAAAAATAAAATCAAAAACCAAAAAAATCAAAAATAAACAAGAAAAAAACAAAAAATAAAAATTTTAAATTTTTCTTTTTTAACTTTTTTTTCTTGTTTTTATTATATTCTTTTATTTTTTATTTAACCACAATCATCTTTCGCTTAACATTTAACCTAATCGAAATTCTTATATCGTATCTGTTGTGTAGTACAAAAACAAAAAAAAAACAAAAAAATACGTTAAAACTTTGACAAAATTTATGTAGATTCGTTTCTCATTCTTTTCGTTATTCTCTTATTATTATTATTTTGTTATTATTATTTTGATTATTATTGTTATTCAACAAATAACAACATTATTATATAAAAAAAAGTCAATGGTAGAAACGAGTACACCACAATGAACAACATATTCGCAAATTACAAAAAAAAAAAAAAAAAAAAAAAGTTTGCAAAAAAATAACTGTACACCCTCTTATAAAAAAAAAACACAATATTCAAAACATCAAGTATCTCTATCACAGATATTGTTAGTGAATATTGTGTACTTAAATTACATACAACCACCATTACCACGCGTCCCCCTACCCACATAAAGTCAAACACACTTAGAAAATTTTAAAATCGCATTTTTGCGGTAATCACCCATGTATTTTGTTTTTTTATTTTAATTTTTTTTTTTTTTTTCTATATTACAAGGACGTATGCAAAGTTCCTTTATATAAAAAAAAAACAAAAAAAAAAAAAAAAAAATTGAAAATTTGAATTCGATATAATATGAGCGAGCATGTATGATTGAAAACTACAAAGCAAAAATAATAAAAAAAAAACCGTTAAATTCTTATTAAAAAATAATAACTTTATAAAAAGAAATTATTTGAACAATACACCCACACACACACACACACACACTCCCGCCCATCCTCAGATGAGTAATTTTGTTAAATTTAAAAAAAAAATACCTACTCTACTTACCGTTAACATTATTGTATGTCAATTTTTGATATCCAATACCTACCTATACCTACTTTTATGTTGTTTTGTTGTATCTTTAAGATACGTTTCCCATATGTACCGTTATAAAAATAAAAATTTACATTTTATATTAATTTATTTGAAAATTCAAAGTGTTTTAGTTTTTTTTTTTTTTTTTTTTTTTGTGCCAAAGAAAATGCAATTTATTGACAACGGGTATACATACAATTTTATTTCATTAGTATATATATCTACTCGTACCGTACTACACTCTAGATATTTTAGTAAATTTTAAGATTCTTTTGAAAAATTTAAAATGAAAGTGTTTCTGGAGGAGAATGAGAGAAATGATATTTTTTATAAACAGTGTTTTTTTTACTGTTATTTTTATTTATTCAAGTTATATTTTTAAATTAGATTGTTAATAGTGATGTATATTTTTTTTAATAATTGAATGCAGTATAGGCAATCATTGAATAATTCATTACCACAGCCAACATTTTACCATTGGAACTGGATTGGAACTACCAATGATGGACAATTTTATAAGTATTTAATTTTAATTGTAAAACACTCTATACGAGCTGTTATTGAGCTCTCTTGAGTCCATGAAATAAAATAAAAAAAATAAAATATTTGTGTCGCTCAAATGCAAACACCGATAACTACACTTGACGAAAATTTTGACATATGCATATCAAAAAACGCGTACCTAATTTGTAGATCTATATTTATAAAAACTGAATCAAATCTCGATATTTTAAAGCCTTTTTCAAAATTCAGGTTTAATGCAAAAGTCGATATTTGCTAAACGAATTTAATTTATAACTCGATATTTACATGTTACAAAATGGTTCCATAGCAAAAACCGATATATTAAAGTATATTTTAATAACTGGTTTTTTTCAAAAGCCGATATGATTAAAATAAATACTTTGGCACCAAAATTTGACAAATAATATTTTTGTAAATTTAAATAAATGTTAATGTAAAATTATTTTTCATTGAAAAAAGACGTGTTTTAAGATAAAGGTGATTAAAATATTATCAATGTCATCTATACAATAATTTCTCAAAAATCATGTCACAAAATGAGTGAAAATCATCCAATTTGAAAAGGAGAAAAACCTAAAAAGAACAAAACGAGAACAAGCTAATTCGAATTTTAAAAGGAGAAAAACCTAAAAAGAACAAAACGAGAACAAGCTTAGTTGCACGTGGTAAATATTTATATTATTTTTTTTCAATACACGCTGGCTGGCGCAGTAGGTAGAACGTCTGCCTTTCAACCGAAAGGTCCCGGGTTTGATTCCCGATGAAGCAAAAAAAAAAAAAATGCTTCATTTCTTTTTCGAGCTGGTCTGGTCTGGTACCCTTTGTCATTGGGATATAATAAATGACAAAAATAATTGAGAGTATATATAATCTGGTAACAAATTAAATGAAATGAAACTACTCTATTTAAGAATGCTTAGTTCCTGACAATAGTAGTAGTTTTCCACATTTAATGAGTAGATAAGCCAGTAATTTGTTAAAATAAATACTCAAATTATTGTAGATATTGTAGTGTAAAATTGCAGTACCGTACTTAATTCAGCACGAAAAGGTGATTCTACCTAAGTTACTGTCAAGATCATAAAAAAAATAAACTGTGGAATTATTAAGTTTTCAAATTTGTCTGCAAGATATAAACAGTGCAAGTCCTCCAGTGATTCCAAAAAAACAAAAGTTTTAAATACAACATTGTTAGGGCACAAGGTGGTATGACATTTGTCAAGCATTTTACTTTTCACATAAGAACACAATCAGTTGCCTTGACATCGTAAATGTCTCAACACAAAGTTGAATACAACGTCCGCATGATCTTAAATGTCTACAAAAGCTCACAAAAGCTTGAGACATTGTCTCCATGATCACAATTGTTGTTGACGATGTCTCCGCAACCGGTTTAACAGGTATTTTGGTGTGCAAAATTTTTAAAAACCCAATGTTGTTAATAAAAACTGTCTGTGCATTTTGCTTGATCACAAATGAATTAAAAAAACACAATGTCTTGGAAAGCTCTCATTACACAACTTATTTTACAGATATCATTAACAACATAGTTTTTTTTACATTATATCAGATTGAAGTTTTTTTTTAAGACATTTACGATGTCACAGCTTATTTTGAAATATACTTCCGATGTAAAGAAAAAAACTGTTTTTCAATACACTTAATGTGGGTTGTTAAGATCAAACCCAGATAAATTACAATATATAAAATGAAAGTCCCGATACAAACATGTGTCAATTTCAAAACCTGATATTTACAAATTTCAAATTAATATTATGATTAAATCCAATGATGAATGCTATTTTTTTTTCTTTATTATTGTCAAATATGCTAGCTAACAGATTCATTCATTCTGATAAATTTTTTTTAAATAATGAAACAAAAACTAAAATACTCAAAACAACAAAGACAACTACTTGAAAAAATTTTATTCTGCCAAGTTGATGCCCAGTTGACTTTGAGTCTGCATTTATGAACAGCGTTCAGAAAATCTGACAAGTTTGTTCATTCATTCAGAATATGCAGATTGACTGCAAGTTTTGCATTTATGAAAATAAGGTTTATTACTGTTTTCCAAAGCTTGTGCAGTAATTTTGCTAGTTTTTATTATAAAATCCACGTAGGACATAAGCCTATATAATATCACTTATCAAAAGGATTAAAATAATCTATGATTATATTTTCAGAATATGAAAATTGGAACAGATTGAAACAAACCAAAATTGTGCAATCGTCTTGATTTCTATTATAGATTAAATATTATTCTGGGTACGGAAACCATTTGACTGATGCCTCTATCACTTCACACAGAACCAGAAAAATACATATATCAAAATGGAACAATAGACTAATATAATTCCAAAAATACAAAATATAGTATGGACAATACATTGCAATAGGTCAAAGTTAGTGCCTGTATGTAGCCTGTTTGTCCCTAGCTTATAGAGAGAAGTATACAAAAATTAATTAAAAAAAAATTCTCTGAAATTTTTATTTCTTTTTAGTTTCATCAACATATAAATCTACTTGTTTAATTATGAAATTGAACTATTTCATTCACTAAAGAGAATCATTAATTGATTTTTTAACGTTGGAAGAGAAGTGATGAGAATTACAAATTCAAATGATAGCAACCGAAATTGAAGGAAGTTTAATAAAAAACTGTACTTAATATTTCGTTATGAATTGTTTTCCATCATTTCAATTTATGTTTGGCACTAGGTATATAATTTCTTTGTTATTGATTTATCTTAGACAACAACCGCATATGGAATAATTTATTTAAAAAAAAATCAAATTAAACTTAATTTCAATTCTGATGTCAAGTTTTTATTATTTGTAATAATTTGTGATATTTGTAATAAATTAAAATTTTTGTATGTAGATATGTGTTTTGATGTATATGTATGCGTATATATATATACAATTTTAAATTGAAACGTCTATTTGAAATTTGAATAAATTTCAAAAAAATATTTGAATTCGCCACGTCTCTTTTTAAAGATCTATAATTTGAAAGAGTAATAATAACGACTTCTTTCCCCTCTTAAAGATGTTCTGGCACACCCGGTATAAATAAATTTAATTCTTTTCTCAAATGTTAATTTTTATTGCTGTAAGTAATTTGTAACTGTATGATGCTTGATTTAAGCATGAAATAAATAAATAAATAAAAAGCAGTTTTAAAATCGTTCAGGTATTTGTACCATGGTAGTAGTGGCTGCCGACAGTACGCCGACACACTTAGACCGGTTATTGGGTCCATTATCATATATTTTCTTCAATTTACAGATTTACCGATTCAATTTATCGTAACCACTATATGATTGTTATTGATTTATTGATTTATCTTAGACATTCACCACATATTTAATATTTCTATTTAAAAAAATAAAAACTAAGTTGATATGGAGGCATGCGACAATTTTGTATATTATTTACATTGGGTGTTATTTCAAATTAAAATTTTGAATTGAAAATTAAATAAATTTGAGACTAATTTTGACTTCGCCACATCCCTTTTTAAATATATACTTTATTTAAAAGAAAGATAATGAAAATTGATTGTGAATTGGTTCATTTATAATATGTAGTCATGTAGAGTATTAAAATAGGGTTTGACTATGAATTGTTTTCCATGGTTTTATTCTTGGTATATATATACGCACTGATTCACTCAGACAACGAATAAAAAATTAAAAATTAGGACATAAGCAAATAAGCAAAAATAAACAAAATGGTAAATCATTCTTTCTTCCTTGCGGTCTTTTACAATAAAATACATCAAAATAAAGTAATTTTATTAATTTAAGTAAACAGATTTAACAAGAATACATTTTAGTAGTTTCTACTTTCTTTTTCCACGCCACAAAATAAAAAATTTTGTTTTTATGATGTTAATTTTCATGTATGGTGACGTCACTGGTTGTAGATTATTTATAGATTTTGTACACCAAATTATAGCTGTTTCGTTTTATTGTCAGGTCCAAGAAATTTAGCAAGTGTAACAATCACAAGATATTTAGCAAATACAACAACCTTTATAACATTATATCTGTTAGAATGTTGAGAGCATAATTTGCACAATATAAATTCCAAATTCCGAGTACAATGATCTCTTAAAATTTGCATGTAAAAACAATTTACCTAGCTAGTTAAAATTGAAAAAATATGATACACAACTTCTCCAACAATAATTGTTGGTATCATAACGATCTGGAAAAAATTGTATTGTTTGAAAAAAATCGAATTATTTATTGCTATCTCACCATTGAATTTTACAAGTCGATAAAATTCAAACATACTTACATACAAACATATTGATATATTATTTATAATATTTATAATCAATTTTATAATATATGATCCCGTTATTTAATTTGTTCTCTATAAATCTATAAAATCTGCTTCCGATGGAAGTATCTGTCAATTCACCATTAAACAAACAAATTTAATTTTATTTTGTATCCTGTCATCATTCGTACATTAATCCTTTAGGTTAAGTATTATTTAATTTCCCCCCACCTTAAAACTGATTCAAGGTGCAAAAATATAGTAGATATAGTGTTGAGTTTGATTTAAATTTTTTAATGAATTTTAATCCTCGTTCAATAGACTTGAGTTGTATTACGTCGATTATGTCGATATATTCATTATGTAGACATTGATTGAACCGACATCGATTTCTAAATAAGCACACATTCAGTTCGCTTCTATTCAACATTGAAGATTACCCTTAGTTATTATCTAAAAGGTTTTATTTACTACTAGATATATTATCAAAATTTGAAATGCTATATGAATTCATGTATATATATACATATATATATATATAAATAATTTATACAAATTTTTGCATCTTCCAAAAGAACTTTATCACACTACTTCTGAACATAAAAGTATATATATATATTATATAAAGTCACCTTGATTTTTGAAACATTAACCAGCCTCATCAACCGTCATCACCCCCTATAAATCTGTTAAAACAAAAAAAAAAATATAAAAAACGATTTTGTTTTTTAATTTTTGATTTTTTATCAAACGAACGAAGAGTCATTTGAAACCACCTTCTCTTCTTTTGTGTATCATTTTAAAAGAAAATACGAATGAATAAACGAATAATTTTTTAATATTTATATATGTATATATGATTATTATACAATATATTTATTTATATGTATATTATATTATATATATATATATATTTAATATTTTTTATATTATTATTCAAAAATTCAAGAACCTCATTGGAATTTTAAATCATAAACCAGCATAAGTTTCCCATTTTTATATAAAATTTATTTTATACATATTTTCATTTTTTTGTTTTTCTGTTTTTATTTTTTTTTTTGTTTTTATTTTTGTTTATTTCTAATATAGAAAATATGTGCGGCAATATTTAAAAAAAACAAAAGTATAAATGATACCAGGCGAATGAAAAATAATTTTTACTTTGTGAGAATATAACGGTAAAAGGTAAAGGTAATAATATAAAACGGTAAATAAAAAAAAAAAGGCACATGCTTGTGATGTCTTTTTTTTATATATATTTTTTTTTAATTTTTTTGTTTTTGTTGCTTTTATGATTTTTATTTGATGAAATTAGAATTTTTGTCTTTTTTATTCATATCTTCATTCCATTCCATTCGATAGGATAATGTTGTACCTTAAAAAACATAAATGTGTCTTCGTATATATGAATTTTTTTTTTTTTTTTTATTTTTTCTATTTTTTTTTTTATTTTTTTTTATTTTTAAGTATTCAATGCAAAAATTACAATAAATAAAAGATGAAATGATAAAATATCAAAAATTATATTCTTTAATTTTTTACAATGAGAAAAATTTATTACATATCTGTAGTGTTATGTGCATACTATATGTATAAATTTTGTAATTATAGAATATCCAGGAAATATCTTTTCCAATATTACTAGAATAGTATTCGACTTTTTGAAAAAAAATTAATTGTATGATATAATTTTAGTTCTACGCTATGCCGCACTAATCGAATTACAAGACAATTTTTGTTTATTTATTTATTTATATTAACATTTACTAGTCGAACGTCCTATGCTCACGCACGGTTTAATCATTTCAATTAATTTTATCACAAAATTATATTGTACTTATCCAAACCAACTATATTTCAACTTACCCAACCAATTAGTTTGAATAAGTCAAAATTATATTTTAACTTAACTAAACCAACTCTCTTTCACAAAAGAAATAATAGAATTTGCATAGAGACTAAAGACATAATAGATCGCGCGGTAATTGGATGTATTCACATTGATTTGCAATTTCAATTAACAAAATCTGTTGTAAAACCCAGCTCTCAGCGTTTAGATTATGTCATCAATTGCAATTGCGTCTTCCTATGTGTGTGTAAATGTTATCACTCCAATTTATTCATCATCGGTTAATGATCGGTTCATCATCGGTTCATCATCGGTTAATGAACTCTGTGCGCTTAGAACGAACAAAAACAAAATAAATGTATGGAAACAAATACAAAAACAAAAAATATTTTCTATTTTGACAATTTAAAAAATTTATTCTGAAGTATAGAAAAAAAAAATTATTTATTTTTATAAAACCATCAAACAACATCGCGCGGATGAGCTTAGAATGGAACCCACAAGGCACAAGAAGCCCCGGTCGCTCAAAGAACATTTGGCGTAGGACCATAAAACAAGAGCTTGAAAAAAACAAACATAACGTGGGAACAAGCGAAAATAGCAGCTAAAAATCGAGTACGATGGAAATATCAAGTAGAAATCCTATGCTCCCAAGAGGAGTAAGGAAAAAAAACAATTTTCATAAATCATTACTACATGTACATACATATTTAAATTTAATACAAACATTTTGGCATTTTTGTGAATTTTGCAAAAATTGTTCACAGTTATATTTAATCCTACATTTCTGCGTTTATTTGAAATAATTTAGTTACCCTCCAATTAAATAATTTTACACCATAAATTTAATAAATGACAAAATATCTTATGATTTTTTTTATTTTATACATTTTATGGCTGTTTTAAGTAAGTGGATGCGATGAGCTATAATTTGTGAGGCAACTAAATTTTAGTTGAAAATCTCGAAACAATTTTTTCGTAGTATTAGCGTCGTAGTAGGCAGAGCGAAATGATAATATATGATAGGGTTATGATCAAATTGTAATACATAGTTTAAAAATTTCTGGTTCATTCTGCTAACACATAGAAAAAAGAGCAGTTTCGATTTTGCATGTTCATTAGAATAAAACAAGTCTAGTACAAAAGTAAAGTAAATTACAAAAAACCCATATACTGAAATAATGTACATAATATTATGATGCATACATACCTACCTACTAAATCAAATTTTTCTTTTTTTTTATGAATAAAATCAAAAGTCGTTTATTAAAAATAAATGAAAGTAAAACAAAAATCTGCAATAAAAACAGAAAGTGTGCTTAAAATAGCTCATAACTTTTGAAGCACTGATCGCCGTATAGCCTTTCGAAGATTTTTTTTTAAGGAAATTTTCTTTTCTTTAAATAAAATAAAAATGCGTTTATTAAAAATAAATTAAAATAAAAAAAAAATTCTGCAAAAAAAAAGAAAGTGTGCTCAAAATAACTCATAACTTTTGAAACACTGATCGCCGTATAGCCTTTCGAAAAAAATTTTTCAGAAAATTAAATTTTCTTTAATTATGTGGAAAAAAAATATTTTTCGACTTTCTCTATTCCTGTGAAAATAATTAATAATAGAATTTAAACAAAGGTTTAAAATTTTAGATAAGACAATTAAATTAAGAACGTCCAAGATCATAACACAGACGGTATCAACTTATAGCTACAAACACTGCACAATCCCAAATATTAACGAAAATAAAACAAAATTATTCCAAGTAAATTTAAAAATGAGGAAAAAATTTATTACTAAAAATAAGTATGAATATAAAATAAGATCAAACAAAAAGGTAGAATTCAAGATAAAACAAAGAAGTACAATAGACCACTAATAGAAGAACACAATATTGTAAAATTTATTAAGACCCAAAGACAAAGACATGTAATGAGGGCAAAAAATTAATATAAGCAACAAATAATAATGAAAGGATGCAAAAAATATTATTAGTAGATGCAGTGCCGTACATTACTGGAGCAAAAGGTAAACCAAAAATAAAGATAGCTAAACGACATCGAGGGCAGCTGTCGAAAGATTGGAATTACAACGGCAACGGCAGAATAAAATATATTTGTAAACGAGATTAAAGCTCATTGTAAGATGTAGAATAAACCGATGATAAATCAGATAAACCATACGCTTATACTCTGACCAATTCATTAATGTTTTAATTGGTTAATAAATCATAATTATATTTCGAATCTTGATTAACCTAGCTGAAAAAATAAACAAACAACCAAATATAATATGATAACCTATATACATTTCATTCTACAGTTTAAGTATAAAATAAAATAATAGTCCAATACTTGGATTGGAACATCAAATACACATATTTCACAATTTGTGAGTGGCCTTGACTCCTGTAGATAAATCCGCAGTCAAATATAAATGTATATAGTTGTGTACATATATTATTGTTTGATGTGAAATTCTGCTTTAAGTTTGATATACTTCGTCCCAGATTTAATAAATGTTATTTTTGTTTAAGAACAGGACCGCTGAAGTAAGTTGAAGCTGTATTGGGATATGATTGGAATATTAGTTAGGCATTAATGAATTGGTTAGACTCTGCCGATGTCTTTTATCGTAAGTATTTCAGTACAATGAACGCATTCCAGGGATGGGGATCTTGACTATTCGTATTTGTGGGTTTGGAGGAAGTACCCTAGGGTGCGGGATTTCATTTTAATGAGTTTTAATTTCCACTTTTTCAATATAAAATAAAATAATAGTCCAAGACTTTGAACTCCAAAGACACATATTTCACAATTTGTGAGTTGCCTTGACTCTTGTAGATATATCCGCAGTCAAATATAAATGTATATAGTTGTATATATACTTGTTTGGTGTGAAATTCTGCTTTAGGTTTGCTATACTTCATCCCACATTTTGTGATGAATAAGAAGGGATTTAATAAATGTTATTTTTGTTTAAGAACAGTGGAACGCTGTAGTAAGTTGAAGCTGTATTGGGATATGATTGGAATATTAGTTAGGCATTAATAAATTGGTTAGACTCTGCGGATGTCTTTTATCGTAAGTGTTTCAGGATAATGAACACATGTCAGAAGCAGGGATCTTGTGTATTCGTTTTTGTGGGTTGGGAGGAAGTAGCCTAGAGTGCGGGATTTCATTTTAATGAGTTTTAATTTCAACTTTTTCAACTTAAATTTTTACTTGCATTTCAATCTAGAAAAATAATACTATAAAAACAAAATAAAAAAATCAAATAACTGTACAACGATATAAAATTAACGGTATCTTTAATAATCGGTACATTTTCTGCAATAAGAAAAAGACAACATAATTTAAATACCTCCCTCCACCAATATTGATTCAATTTGATTTTATCTCAACTCTAAAAATAATCTTTAAAATACCAATAAATATTCTTATAACTCGTAAACTAATCCTAATTCTTATATATATATATATACATAATTTATACTATGTTATATATGAATACTGATATTCCAATTCCAATTCAAAATATTTACATTTAAAATATACATACATTAAATTAAAGGTAAAAAAAAAAAAAAAAAAAACAATAAAAAAAAAATATATAAATACAAAAAAGAAAACATCGAACATATTTGCTTTCTCTTTTCAACTTTTTTATTATTATTATTGTTTTTTTTTTTTTGTATTACATTTCCATACATGGTAGATTGCAAAAAGACGCATTCATTGTATTTAGCCAAAAAAAAAAATTAAATAAAACAAAATAAAAACTGAGAAAAAGAAAGCATCCTTAATCAAAGCTTCAATCGTAAAAGAATTTTCTTTTGCTTTTTATTTCCAAATTTTGTTTTCTTTTTTTTTTACTGCTAAATACAATTACAATTTCTGATAAATTAACTCCTATAAATGCTATTGTTGTTGTTGTTGTTGTTTTGTATTATTATTACCAAATACCAACCAACATATTTACGCATTCTTTTTATTTCTCATAAATTCAAAATATGTTCAAGGATATAATAACAAAAATAACAACAACAACAACAATAAAAAATCCTTTGCTACCCATACAATAATAAAATAACAACAAAAATAAAAACCGCGATAACCAAATGGAAATTTAGCTTTTCGTACGTATAATATTCAAAGTCTTTCGATTAAAGAAATTCATCTTTGTATCCTGGAAAAATGACAAGAAAACAAAAAAAAAAAAATCGTTAAGGGTATGAGAAATGGAAAGAGATGATGTACAGATATCTGATGAGCCAACAAAACAATATGCTGTTCAACTGAGAGATCAACCCAAATATGAGTGAATTTTTTCTGTTTTTTCTGTTTTTATTTATAGAAGGTTTGAGATGTATCATCTTGTATATACAACCGAACCCCCACCCACAAGCACCACCACCACCACCACCATCATCACAATTCCAACCACCTTCATTCTATCAATTTATTACCAAATTTCATTTAAAAAAAAAAAAAAAGGAAAAACTTAAGAAAAGAAAAGTTTCAAATAAAACCAAAAAACAAAAATAAAAATAAAAACAAAAAAAAAATGTTATTTGTTTGCATATCATATGTGAAGTTTATGGCAGTTGAAGAATTTCGATTGTTTTGTTTATCATTATTATCAGAGTTGTATATCTATATATGTAATAGATATATTATGTATATCTCATCTCAACCCTAGAATCATTGTTTTTTTTTTTTTTTATTATTTTTTTGTTTAATTTATTATTAGAAATTTGAAGAAAAATTAAATCTAAGAATGAGTTTCGATACAAAGACAAAAAATTTGTTATATTAAAATGTATATACACGACGTATGGGTATATAAAGTTAATATGTACGAGTATAATACAAAATGACTACAGTCATGGTAAAATAATTATTCAATATGGATTTATGAAATATTTTTGGTAGTAAAACAATTTTAGGATCCATTTTAGGAACAAATTTAGGACCCAAACGGATTGTTCAAAATTGTTAACAGATGCCATCAAAACTGGATCGGTTTATTATCACTATATACTGTAGTTTGAATCTTCAAAACATGTTAAAAACAATGTCAATTTTGACATTAATCAAAAATGTTATGGTATTCTTTATAGAGACAGAAAGTAGACTTAACTTTTGTATTTTCTTATAAAATAGATAAAACAGCATATAATTTGTTAATTAAATGCGTTAATTATTGTTTGCATTGAAAAAAGACGACAGAAACAAAAAAGTAAAGCTGAATAAATATTATCTAGAATCTGTTCCATCGTATTCCATAATTAAATATTTATTTGCAGAATTTATTGACTAACATTTATAGTGCTAACATTGTAAACATTTCCCATGAGAGTGGGCAGAAAATTTTACCGCAACTGGCAAGATAGGCACTGCCCATCAAAAACGTATACGAATGGATATTTTTGAATAGTGTTTAACAATTTAAACGTAAATTAGATAAATTTTTACATCCATCAATCACGGTCAATGAAAGTTGGATATGCTATTTCACACCAGAAACATAATAGCAATCAAAATAATGGATTGAACCGGGTTCGAATGATCCAAGGAAGGCAAAAGTTATTACCATATCTTATTTTACGATGGGATAGGATACTGGCTAATTACCGCACCTCGTAAGATAGGCACTATCGATCAAAAACGTATATGAATGAAAAATTTCTGAAGAGTGTTTAACAATCTACAAGTAAATTAGATAAATTTTTAGATCCATCAATCACGGTCGATGAAAATTGGATATGCTATTTAACACCAGAAACATAAGACCAAAATAATGGATTGAAGCGGGTTCGAATGCTCCAAGGAAAGCATGTTATTATTATATCTTATTTTACCCTATCCCATCATGGCTAATTTTATAAAAAAATTGATTTAATTTAAAGTGAATTAAATTACAACCACAAAATAAATTATGGCCTTAATTCACTTTAAAAACAAAATCAGCATTAATTCACAGACCTATTCCTCGGGCATAAATATACAACCATATACTTTTAGAGCCCTTTTTGCTCAAAGAAAGAAATAAAAAATAATATTCTGAAACCAATAACAAATTAATCAAATTACTTAGAAAACTGGAAAATGTCAAACAAATTTTATTTAACGTGATTGGCTGTAACACGCAAAGTAAAATGTAAGATTATTATTTATTTAAAGTTATAGTGACGCAATTAACAACATCAAGAAAAGGGCACTAAACTTTCACTGGAGATTTATGTGAAAATAATAAAATTAGTGCTTACTTTTATTATAATTTTAATTACTGTAAATAAAGAAATAATAATAAATTAAATTAAATTTAATTACACTGACTTAACTGACATTTCAGTTAAGAAGTGACGTATTCACGAATTGATTGAATGGCAGTAGAATGGATTACGTTGGCAGCACAGGACGCATGGTGCATGGTGCATGGGGCATGGTGCATGGTGCATGGTGTATGTTGCATGGTGCATGGTGCATGGTGCATGGTGCATGGTACATGGTGCATGGTGAATGGTGAATGGTGAATGGTGAATGGTGAATGGTGAATGGTGAATGGTGAATGGTGAATGGTGAATGGTGAATGGTGAATGGTGAATGGTGAATGGTGAATGGTGAATGGTGAATGGTGAATGGTGAATGGTGAATGGTGAATGGTGAATGGTGAATGGTGAATGGTGCATGGTGCATGGTGCTTGGTGCATTGTGCATTGTGCATGGTGCATTGTGCATGGTGCATGGTGGTTGGTGCATGGTGCATGGTGCATGGTGCATGGTGCTTGGTGCATTGTGCATTGTGCATGGTGCATTGTGCATGCTGCATGGTGCATGGCGCATGGTGCATTGTACATGGTGCATTGTGCATGGTGCATGGTGCATTGGTACCTTATAACTTAATTAACTTTATTTTTGGAATGCCGACCTACTAAAATACTGTCCTTGACTTGACTTACCACATCTTTTTAATTGGCTACATTTACCAACTACATTTGTCATGTGTTACTGATACATAGCTTATACTTAATCTATTTATCTCTTATATTGTATAGTAATTATCCAATACATTTGATTTATAATTAAACTGCTGCAGAACAACCTTCTAATTTATAAAGTAATTTTAAAGCCGATAGGGACATACGGAATCCAACTGTGGGGAGTAGCCAGCAATTTAAATATTGAAATATTACAGCGATTCGAATCAAAAATATTATGATTAATAACTGGCGTACAGTGATTTATCAATAATGATATTATACATTGTGATCTAGAGGTAAAAGCTATTAAGTAGGAAATTACTAGCTTCAGCACCAAATGCCAAATAAGACTAGCTATCTATTCAAACACACTACCAAACTAACTTGTTAACTGGTAATGGTGTGAGTCGTCTTAAGCGCCACAGTATTCTGAAACTATCCAATAGACAGTAAGAGTAACGGGGTAAGGGTCCAGCATTACAATGGAGTATAATATGAACATTATGTCAACCATTGAGTTCTATCATCCGCTAGCCATTATATATTGCGTACATATAAAAAAATGTCATACAAATTACTCAGAGACAGATTGTACAATTTCGAAGAGAAAAATTTAATAAAAGTGTATGTCTGAATTATCTATACTTGAAATAAAGATGTCAGCATTGTTATTTTAAAATACATACAAATATACAAATTTATATTAATATGAACAAACAAACTTACATATACGATGTATGTATTATGTATTTTTGAAAATTATCAAAATATAAATTTTTCATCAATTTCTTTACTTTATTTCAAAATTCAAATTAAGCAGCAAAAAAATAAAAGGAATTTTTATCGTTTCATTTTTATTTTTCTTAATATTTCGAGAAAAATTTTTCGTTTTTCTCTTCATATGCATTATGTACATTATTATGTAGATTTTTTTGCTTTTCCTTTTTTTTTATCTGTTTTATAATTGTGAAAGGTGTAGAACGATTTATGTTAATTTTTTCTGATTACTGTAATATTTAAAAAAAAAAAAATAAAAAACAAATAAAAGAAAATAAAAGAAAATTTAAATGAAAATTTATACACCACCCCTGATTCAGATATATTATTACATAGATGTATATAAATTATTACTAGTAAATTGAAGCACATGTGATATCAGTTAATATAATATTGAGAAATCCAGGAAATAAGTAATATATAATAAATAATGTAGAATATATATCGGATGTATAGCTAATTTAATTTTCCAATTTTTCATAAGTCAATCTTTGTAATGTTTGTAATAAATCATAAAATTAATTTTATTTTTAGGGATATACAAAAAGTGATATACAATTTAATAAGAAATATAAAACCATTTAAATATTAGGTTTTACTGCTTATTGAAAGAAAATGATAATATTTAGTTCAGTTATACTAGTACTAAGCACTTGTCATTTGATTAAATTTTCATCAATGTTTTTTTTTTTATTTCATACTAAACATTTCATCGAGAGTATATAGAGCAGCAGTACATTTCGTACATCATCGAACTCGATTTTGTTCCAGCGCTTTGAGTTCAGTGAGACAAACAATTAGTGGAACAAAAAGTATTGAATTGACTCTGACAATAACACCTTCATGATCATAGATATTTTGTTAGATGATATTGGCTTCCTCATCCACATCAAAGCTGATATAGAAAACAAGCTAAAATTACTAATGAAATACGCAGTAGGATTGCAAGTAGGATTGTTGATATCTGCGTGTTTATATACTAACCAAAGGTGATATAGAAGACAAGCTAAAATCACTAATGAAATACGCAGTAGGATTGCAAGTAGGATTGTTGATATCTGCGTGTTTATATACTAACCAAAGGTGATATAGAAGACAAGCTAAAATCACTAATGAAATACGCAGTAGGATTGCAAGTAGGATTGTTGATATCTGCGTGTTTATATACTAACCAAAGCTGATATAGGAAACAAGCTAAAATTATTGTTGATAAAATTATAAATGTAAACAAAACTAAGCTAATATATTAATAGTGTTTGTAGTGAAAATATAGAGCTGATAAGATCATTCTGGTATATCGGAAAAAGTGATGAAATACAAGAATAATGTATTTGTTGTTGACAGTCATTTCCGACAGGCACGTACACAATAACACATTCGTGTTGAAACTACATAAAAATTTACATTTTTATAATAAATAAATAAATATTAAATTTAAAAAAAAACTCACACACACACACAAAAATGTTTAAATTACTATTATAATGTCATAATAAATTAATTAATTATAAATCAATGTGAATAATTGAAAACTGTAGATAGCAAAATGTATAAATTATTGAAAAAAAAAAAAAAATTAGCTGTGTGATCACTAAACCCCACAAAATAGCTTTCTATATTGACATGAAAAATTAATCTAAATTTTATTGGCCCTTTGTAAGTCTTATATCTAGGATTTTTTGTAATTTTATAGGAACTAGTAACCTTGCTCGCACCTTGAAATTCCAAGAAGTTTGACAAAAAATCGTACACAATGTTTGCAATTTATCGTGGACACTATATTGTTTATTGATTTATCTTAGACAATAACCTCATACATAATAATTTATTTAAAAAAAAAAAACATTAAATTTTTGTATGTTAAAATGATTTATAAATAGAATGAAATTGATAAATTGAAATTTCTAATTGAAAAATAAAAAATATTTGATTTCGCTACGTCTCCTTTTCCATATCTATCAATTAAAATAAAGCGGTAAACACAATTGCGACCATCGACCACCGACCACCGACTACAAACGAAATTCGCTTCACTCAACTATTTTTCGTCAAATGAAACATAATTGCAGCGAAACGAAAAATTAAAATAAGCAAAGAAAACAGAAAAGCAAATTGCGGAATTTCAACATAAAAAAATATTTTATTAAAATATTTTTCAAAAAATTTTGAATAATTTATTATTTTTTTGTAGCATCATCAGATCCTCGCTAATAAATCTAAATTTATATATGATGTATCTAAATAAAAAAATAAATATATATAAATTGTAGAACATATACCTAAAACTTAAAAAAGCAGAACAATTATAGGCTTTTTAGTTTTTTAGTTCAGAGCATAGATCTGAGCGCGCTTTGACTCAAATGAGCAGCACGCTCTGAGCAGAGCATGAACAGATAAGCTCCAAGCGGTCAGATTTAATAAACAAACATGATTTGAGTAAACTGTCATTTTTATTTTATTATTGTTTCAAATTGTCATTTGTCAATAATCGAATTTAAACTTTAAATTTTAAAATTTACAAAAGTTAAGTGTTACAAAAAGTCTAAACTAAAAAATATTTATTTTTGATTAAATATTAATTATTTGCCATCACAGCTTATATTGTCGTTCATTATTCTTTCTAAGATCACTGTTGATATTTATTTTAAATTTTAAAATGGCTTACTTTTTTTTACTATCGTTTAGTAGCGTAATTTATTTTGTTTTAAAATAAACATCCCCTTTTGACATTTAATATTCATTAATATTCAAGCGCTCTGCGTGCTCTGTTAATTTAAATCGAGCACATAGAGTACGCTCTGAGCGCGCTCTGAACGCATAAAAAATACGGATTTCAAGCTCTAAACGCACTGAGCAAAAAAAAAACTTTCAAAAATCTTTTTTTGACAGCTTGTACTCTGCTCTGAACTAAAAAACGAAAACGCTTTATATTATAATATCAGATTTCAGAATAATTGTTTTGTTTTTTTTTTTTTTTTGATGTTTATAAAGCTCAAATCCAACTACCAGCGAAAAAAATAGAAAATAGCCTTATTTCGACGACAACGAAAATGTGGTTGAGCGATTGTAGTTTAAAATGTGAGCATATACATAAGAGTGTATGTATTTTAATTTTTTCGTCGCGAATTTTTCGTCGGTAGTCGCAATTGTGTTTACCGCTTAATAATAATGAAAATCGGTTTTAAAATTATATTTGTACAGATATTTTTTTTAAAATACATAGTTGTACCGTACTTTTTTTAATTTACATAATGATATATATATATTTTTAATTCTTAACTCTCAATTCAACTCATAGTTCAATGATTCAGGGGATTCAGAATAAACTAAGTAATAGATATAACTAATATGATTTCTTTAAAATATCAAAATCCATACTAATAAAATAAATAAATAAATAAATATATTGCGATTGTAGTCACTTTACTTACCTAATACAGAACCTATTTACATATTTTCATATATATACCGGGTGTTACAGAGTATGCGTATCAGCTTTTGAGCCGTTATTTTAAAATTTAAAAAAAAACTTATTATGTAAATCGAGGATGCTCCATCGATTGGTGATATTTTCAACTTCCGGAAAGGACCGGAAAAGTGTTTTTTAAGACCAAAAATCGCCGAAATTGGTCGAAATCGAAATTTTCAAACGGGAAGTGGTACTTTTTTATATAAATTCGAATTCTACGTCAAAAAATAAGAAAAATCTTTTAAAGGAAAATCTTTTTAATGATATTGTATGGTACAATTGAAAGAAAATTATACTAAAGTAGATGGGATGAAAATTTAATTTACTTGGGTTGAAATATCTCATATATTTACGTACAGAACAATCATTGCAACTGGAATCGCTTATGTTAGCCATATTCATCTATCCATTTGATATTATTTAACAAATGTTGTTGCAAAAACAATAGTGACATCCACTTAGAAAATATAAATATTTTTTTTTTATATCTATGAATATCTTACAACTATCTTATTCATTCTATCTTATCACTATCTTGTAAACTAAATAAAAACTAAATCTTAAAAAATGTAAAACAACAAATTGTGGAATATATAAAAAATAATTTTAATTAATAAATTAAAAAAATAAATAAATTTACAATGCAGAAAGTATATTAAAGATAACAAGTAAAATTTTTGATAAATGAAAACTGATTTATGAAGGATAGTTCCACCGAATCGACTACTTGTAACAAAACTAAGACTACTTTATATTGAATCTTAATGTTTCTATATTAGTTAAGAAAAATTTTGATTATTTAAAATCTTCGTTACCGCTCCTGAAACCTGAATCCTATCATGCTTGGGTATAGAAATAATCTGCTATGATATATTTTACTAATTTTTTATTGCCATTTGTTTAACAGAGCACATATTCAGATCATTATTACAACAAATCTGTTGTAAGGTATTGACCATATTTTTTTAATGTACCTAATCTTTTATTATTTGCCTTTGAAGTGCAGTATTAAAACTATCATAGCCTAGAAAAAGTTTATATACACCAGAAAAAATAATCCGCCTAATCCAAGCACTTTCGAAGAAGTCTAACTGTCAGTAGTTCACAGGGGACAAACAAGTCCTTCCTTCACCACCTCATCAGGAGTCAAACAAGGATGTCCTCTTTCACCACTCCTCTTCACAATCGTCCTAATATACTAGAAAAAACCTGTTCAACAAAAAGAGGAATCACTTGGAGTCTCACTAAACAACTTAAACACCTTCACTATGCAGATGCTATCTGTCTTCTCTCGCACAAATTCAGCGACATGCAGAGCAAATTAGAACACGTGGAACAACTTGCCAAACATGTTGGACTAGAAATCAACCTGGAAAAAACCAAAGCTTTGAGAATAAACAACACCTCCACGGAACATCTAAGGTTGAAAGAAGAACAAATAGAATTTGTGAACAATTTCTGCTACTTGGGAAGTATAATAGCAACTAGTGGTGGGGTTCAAGAAGATGTAGAAAATAGATTAAAGAAAGCAAGAGCAGCATTTGGAAGATTGTAACCGATATGAAGGAACAGCCAAATATTCAGAGCAACTAAACTTAGAATATTCCGGTCTTGTGTGAATTCAATTCTGATATACGGAAGCGAAACTTGGTTAACATCAAAAATTATCAACCCAGAAGTTACAAGTCTTCATTGATAAATGTCTAAAGATAATATGCCGAATATTCTGGCCAAACACAATATGCAACAAGAACCTCTGGATACTAACCGGCGAAGAACCCATAGCGAAACAAATTAGAAGAAGGAAATAGAGATGGATAGGCTACACACTCAGAAGGCCATCAAGCAAGATCGCGCGGATGAGCTTAGAATGGAACCCACAAGGCACAAGAAGACCCGGTCGCCCAAAGAACACCTGGCGTAGGACCATAAAACAAGAGCTTAGAAAATAGAGAAAATAGCAGCTAGAAATCGAGTACGATGGAAATGTCAAGTGAAGCCTTATGCTTCCAAGGAAAAAAAAATTTATAACAAATTATTCTACAAAAATAATTCAAGTAGATAAACCAAGTAAATTGATCACACAGCAATAGCTAAGAAAAATAAATTAAATTTATTTTAAGAAATTGTATACAATTTCAAATGTAATATTGTATAATTAAAATTAATAAAGAAAAAAAATATTATTAACATTGAAACTTACTATTTATTATGGCTCACTTGTGATTTTTAATGAATGTTAATATGTTTATTCTTATGTGTATTGTAAAAATAAAGCTTAAAAAATCAATATTATATCTTTTTTTGTTAAATAAAACCCCATACATATACTAATCTAACTTAACCTTATTATTAAGCCCGCTTAATCTAACGTAATCTAATTTTTAAACCTATTTAATCTACTTAATCTAATTGTTAAATCTAAATATGTATTTAGTACCTAAATCTGGTTGAATGGGTTTTCTAACCATCAATATTCCCTTTTAATTTTTTTGTCTCTATCTGGTATAGACATTTTAAGTTATTTCTATTTATAAGGTCCGGATTGCACATGTGGACTCGTCTACTATAGTGATATAGTATAGACATAATTGTGGTCTTTAATACAAGCATTTTGATAAAAACAAAAAATTAAATCCTCGGGTGCAACAAATTTCGTGAGCATTGTACTGTGGATTGTAATGTACTCCTAATAAAATATATGTGATATTAAACCATTTTCTGGAATGTTTAGTTCTCTATCATGATATTTTCGAATCAATTTTATTATAAAATTGTCAATTGTAATTATGTTTGCTTCCAGACATTAACCATTTAACCTTCAAGTGTAGAGGTGACGTAAAATTTACCTCTCTGTCGCTACAAGTGAGCAAAATGCAAACTTTGTAGCCAGTTGCAAAAAATTTTTAGTATTCTCATATTTCGTTCCTATTTAAATGTTAGTATAGTTTGAACATGATCAGACAAGTGTGTATGCGAAAAAAAAACTATATAAGGGGTAAAATTTACGTGATCTATGAATTTGTGTGATTTTCATTAAGAAGATTTTTTACGTTAACTCTATTTGTGTGTAAGTATTTCAAGTAAAAAAATTTACTTTGCCTATTTTAAAGTCTGCATTTTCATATAGAATATTTTTTACGTAACGTATGTAACAAAGTGATTTTTTTTTCTTAGGTTTATTTTATATTAAAAAAGTTCGAAAATATAGCCCAAAATATTTTTATTATGAATGAAAAAAATATTGCTGACATTGCCGATCCAGTATTGCCGCTCCAGATTTTGTTGTAGAATCTGAACATGATACTCAAACCGAAGAAGAATATGATTCTGAAATGGAAAACAGAGACTGTGAATTAAATGGAGGTCAAATCATGGAACAGACTAGTTCTACAAGAACAACAAAACAATTTTATGGTAAAAATGGGTTAAAGTGGTCCTCCGAAAAACCAAGGCGCTTTGTGAAAACACCCTTGCACAACATAATTCGGTTACCTACTATTCGTAATATGTCTACCATAAAAGATTTGAAAACTGAAGAAGATTTTTGGTCTTTAATATTTGATAACAAAACAATTGATATAATCTTAACATTTACAAATAAAAAATTAAATCAGATGCGCAACAAAGATAACAAAAGTAATAAATATGAATTGAATAATGTAGATTTTATAGAGTTCAAGGCTTTTCTAGGACTTTTAATTTATACTTCAGTCTTCAAATCAAATCATGAAGATTTCAATATTTTATTTTCAAAACGTGAATATGGCACGGACATATTTAGGTCGACAATGTCTAAAAATAGATTTAGAAACCTGTTATTAGCTCTACGTTTTGATCACTTTGAAAAAAGAAATCAAAATTTGCAGGCAGATACTTTGGCAGCAATATCAAATATATTTAATACAATAATTGAAAATTGGCAAAAAAATTATTCTGTTGGAACACACATGTCTGCATTGACGAAATGCTAATTCTGTTTCGTGGTAGATGCCGTTTTAAAATGTACATGCCTAACCAACCGGCAAAATATGGATTAAAAATCTTAGCTCTAACGGTAAAAACGGCTCTAACGATTACGCTGGTAAAAATAGTGATGAGGGAAATTGTCCTGATCTAAAACGTTTTTCACTTCCCAATCAGTCAATTTTACGTTTATGTAAAATTATTGAAGAAAGTAACCGGAGTGTAACAACAATTGACAATTGGTTCACTTCTAGAGAATTGGTTGAACAATCAAAATTGCGACAACTTACTCTACTTGGAACTATAAAAAAAAAAATACCACCCGAATTCCTACCAGACAGAAAAAAGAGTGTTAGTTCCAGTATGTATGGACTTACAAAAGAAATGACATTGTTGTCCTACGTGCCAAAAAAATATAGAGCCATACTGTTACTTTCAACAATGCATCATGCTGCAGAAACTGATTCTCTCTCCAAAAATCCTTTGATGATAGCTGACTACAATAACACGAAGGGGGGAGTCGATGAATTGGATAAAAAATGTGCTATTTATTCTTGTAGTCACCGCAAAGCATGTTGGCCAATGGCTATCTTTTATCAACTTTTAGATGTCAGTGCTGTAAATGCTTATATTCTATTTCGTTCATCACCTTCTGCACAATCTTCTAATATGTCACGAGCTTCATATGGGAATTTGGAATTTTGAATTTGTGGAAACAATTAATTTCAAAACATTTACAACGTCGTCTTGATAATGTAAGAATTTCAAGAGATGTAGGAACAAATATATCTCGTCTTTTGTATAAAAATTCTACAGTCACCACTAAAGAAGTTACTGTTCCAAAGACTACATGCTATATATGTCCAAGTAAACTTAAACGCAAAACAACACATGCATGTATTCAGTGTCAAAAACTCATCTGTATGGGATGCACAAAAAGAGTTTGCACCAATTGCGCTGATTTAGATGAAGAAAAATCATCATCAGATTAATGATTCATGAAAAATTGTGATTTAGAAGATATTTTTATTTTTACGTTTTTACTTAATTGTTCAATTTTTGTTTTTTTTTTTTATTCTTTATTTTATGTTAAATAGGATAGTCATACGAAGACTTTTAAAAAAGACTGTTGCAAAATGAGCTGTGAATAAAAGTCTAGTTTTTTGCTAAATAATATGTTTTTTTTTTTAACTAAGATATTAAAGTTAAGGTTTTTATGTTGATGTTGAACATTTCATCAAGAAAAGAAAAAAACAAGTCAGGGAGCCCGGCAAAGTCCCAATAATAAGGGTAAAATTTACGTTACCTATGCTAAAATGTAAAAAAAACTCAACTCTACAATTAAAGGTTCTTAAAACATTCACTTAATAATTTCCACAATTAATACACTTCATATTAAATTTCATTTTTAATAAATTTTACCCAAAAAAAAAACATTTACCATAATATACACTAATTGAATAATAATGCAATATAACAACAAGCTTTTAATATTTATAACAAAAAAATAAATAAATATAAATTAACCAATTATTCAACTTCAATTTACCTTAATAATTTCGTTTTTTCATTTATTTAAATTGATAACCTCTTATAAATTTAAACGATATATATATATATATATATATATGTACCTACAAAACCTTTGTTATTATCTATACATGATTATCTTGAATTGTATTGAGAAGAATTAAACAAAAAACACAAAATAAAAAAAAATTAAAAAATATTAATTGAAAAGAACCCTTGAAAGTAAATCCAATGGGGAAAAATCCATATAACTACAATATACAAAATGATTGTACTTAAAAGCTGCATTTTGGGATTTTCATTATATCTTTTCTATTTACTGTTTAAAAACAACAGTTAACGGTTTATAAATACTTCAATGTGAAAAATCTGTGCAAAAAAAACAACAAGATCATAATCACCGCACACACAACACAGTTTATTTTCACGATTACCTACCTACCTACCTACCTATCTTTTATACATCATCGTAATTCTATATTGTACAGTCATATTCAACAAGCATTTAATTGGGAATTAAAAAACAAACAGACAACATAAAAATTAACAAAAAACAATAAAAAAAAAAATAAAAAAAAAATCCTGTGAAAATCCCATGTGAACACCACATTCGCTATTTTTCCGGAAATTGCGTTTATCAATTGCAAAAATAAAATTTGTTTTTTTTTTTTTTATTTTTTGTTTTTGTTATTTAAACAACAAAAGGGTTGCACTGAATGAAACAGTGAATTTTTGTTTTTTTTTTCACCAATTTATTTAAGTAAGAATAACGGTATTATAATACTGTTGTTTCGGCTATATAGAATTGATACTACCCAACTGTCTATCCAATCACAATATTTTTAGTATTTTACTAGATTTGAATGGTATTTTAAAACATTTTTTTTTGGAAATTGCATCATTTCTATTCAACTGAAGACAAAAAAAATATATATAGTCAATATTAATTCGTATTGTACACATACAAGTGTATATCAAATAAAAAATCAAAAAAAAAAAAAAAGCTGTAATCAAAGAAAGTAAAAAAAAAAACAAAAAAAAAAGATTATGTTTAAATAAAGGATATCTACAGGATATCTATTAAGTACACATACGGGCGGTAGTGATGATTCTCAGATATATATTACAAATATCAATATAGTAAAATATAACCGGAATAAATCCATGTTAGTACCTATGTGATGAAAAAAGTGATTTTCGTTTTTGCAAGCTACTGCGGAAAATTTGTTGTGTTTTTTTTTGTAATTTATACAATTTTTTTTTTTTTTTTGTTTTGTGGTCGTGTAAAACTTGTCCTTGAAGTTAATTGAGGTTAAATTGATAAATGAGTTGAAAAAAAAAATAAAATAAATTAAATAATATAATAAACAAACAAATTTGTGTATATAAGATTTATAAAAAAAAAAAAAAAAAAAAAAACAGAACATAAATAAATTCAAGTAAATTAATTAAAATTTAAAATATAAATATTTTTAATTGATTGAACAAACATAAAATAAAGACAATAATTATCCTTTTCAAATATAAAATTTTTAATGTTTTTGATGGTATTTTTTTAAAAAATATATGTGATATTTTTTTTTTATATAATTCCAAGTCAATGAAATGAACACCCTAACTGTTTTTACACAGAGATTTGGAATACACAACGGTATATTTTTTTTGGTATATCTACCCACTAGTTTAAATGTGGAAAACTATATCTACTGTAGAGTACTTCGCCTTCATAATAGAATAGTTCCACTTTATTATTAGTGTAACAAAACTCTTTATATTGTCTATTCATTTTCATGGCAGCATGTCTCTCTTAATTTTCTGAAAACCAATCTGAACGTACTAGATTTTTAAAAGGGTTTATTAAATTTTTACAATGGATTTCTTTTTTGGGATTCTGAGGGGATGTTGTATCGGCGTAGGAACTTATGACCATATATTCCAAGGATAGCTGGAATTGCTAGCTTTCCAAAAATATAGAACTTTGGTGGAGCATCTTATCCTTTAAGGACGAAAAGGAAATTTGAAGATATCCTTGTTGTTTTCATGTTTTTGTATAAAAACCGTTATATCTGTTAATCCATTAGATATATGTATATATATTCTAGAAATATGACGGCCTGAAGCATATTTTAACATTTATTTGATGATGATTGGTGCTTCCGTTGCGGAGATATTGTAGTTCAAAGTAGAAAATTTTATAAAAAAAATCGATCTTTATTTTCTTTCTTGAAAAACCAAATACCTCAAGATTTTACCAAAAATTCCTCCCAATTTTTTAATACTGTTGAAGGAGTATATTTTTTTTCTATAACTTATACATACATACTTTATGTCTAAGTCGGCAACATCTCCCTCAGAAGAACCACTTTTACTTCCTGTAACATTCTCTGCGAACAGTTGTTCTGTAACAGTCTCTATGAATCTAAATGGTATAGTTGTTATATCATCTGACTAGTATTCAGTAAAGCGTGGGTTAGTGATGTTCGATATCCAAAAAAATAAATCGATATATCGATCGATACATATACCAAAAATATGTAATTCATTCAATTTTAATGTTATCAAATCTGATGTGTGTGATATTGGGTTGCATTTGATGGAAAAGGACATTTTTCTTTAATAAAAGAGGTAATTTTTTCTTGATTTCGTCATTCAATCGATCCAATAATGTACAATAATATGTATAGCATTTACTGATTTTCGTTTTTCAAGATACTCGATGATGTATAATAATTGTGAATCCCAAAAAACAGTTGCCATAATCTTTCCTGATGAATTTTCTGCTTTTGCTTTATTTGGTGCAATTGCACCTATTCGTTGTTTGGACTGATTTTTTGTTTCAGTTATATAGTAATGGACCCAAGTCTAATCAGTTTCAAATCGACTCAATAATTCATTTGGATTACGCTGATATATTGCCAAAAGCTCCTAACAACGTTAATAAACCCATGTTAATAAACCCATCCTGCTGATATCATTTGTCACTACATCATGTAATTTTTTTTTTTATTTCAATGGATGTAGCTGTCTTTGATCTCCAGCAACTGTGTGTTCATTATGTACACTTGTGCGAGCGCGCTTAAATTCAGCTACCCAAATGGTTTTATGTGATGATGATGAAGTACCTAAAGTACTTTTATATCAATTTGGATAGCAGTTGCTGATAAATGCAGCACAAATTTGAAATTTATTCATTTATCTGAAAAGAACAAAAATTAACTGATTAGATAGCTGTTTCGCAATAAACTATTTGACAGATCGTTTCATAATAAACTATTTGACAGAAAAGTTATTTGAAATGGCAATCATAAAAATTTATAATTTCGGAAAGACCGCAAATTGGTTTTTTAAGCCCGAAAATTGCCGAAATTTGCGGAAATCGAGATTTCCAAATGGGAAGGGGTTCTTTTTTATGCAAATTCGGATTCTCCGTCAAAAAGTGAAAAACTTTTCGAATTCGAATTTCCAATTTCAGGCAATTCCGGTGATTTTCAGTCTTGAACAACCGATTTCCTCCGAGTTCTTCCCGGAAGTAGAAAATATGACCAATTGATAGAGCACCCTCGATTTAGATAATAATTTTTTTAATTTCCCCTCCTAAAAAGCTGATATGCATGCTCTGGAACATCCGGTATATATATAAACTGTTTTGTTCATCTTCAATAATTATTATTCTATGAGTTAATACAAAATAATGTTAGGTTGGATCTCAATCAGACATAAAGTCAGATATAAAAAATGCTTGCAAATATCAAAAAATGTCAGATATATTTTTACTATGCAAATTAAGTCATCACTACTACCACACGATACAGTCCCAGAATACTTTTATAATACAAATTGTTAAATTAATGGCTTCTTGGTGTAGGTTGCATTTTTATTTCTAAGACAGTTTGTAATAAGGAAAATATTTTCGAGTAAACATATTATTATTCTTCATATTACACCATTGGGTCGGATTCAAAATCTCGCTTTACAAAATATCGTTTGATCAAAATCTTGGTCAAAAAATTGTTTTTCCAAAATATCGTTTTTTCAAATCTTCCATTTTTTAAATTTTATAAAATTTTTGGAAAAAAGAGATACATACCCGTTTTTGTTTCCAACAGCGGCTATGCCTAAATATCTATGTCTCTGATGCAGTCAACTGATTTTCTAAAATCAATTCCAATATTACAAAGGTCATATATATATATATATTTTTGTTGAGGCCAAAATAATGGGATAAGCAGCCTAACTACCTTCGCAGAATTTAAGCCATTTACGAGATTAAAAAAAGGATAGTAAAGAATAAACAAAGTTATAAGAGAATAATAAAATAAAAAAACTAGAATAGAATAGAATATAATAGAATAGAATAGAATGGAATAGAATAGAACAGAATAGAATAGAACAGAATGCAATAGGATAGAATAGAATAGAATATAATAGAATAGAATATAATATAATAGAATAGAATAGAAAATAATATAATATAACATAATAGAATAGACTAGACTAGAATAGAATAGAAAATAATATAATATAACATAATAGAATAGACTAGACTAGAATAGAATAGAATAGAAAATAATATAATATAACATAATAGAATAGACTAGACTAGAATAGAAAAGAATAGAATAGAACAGAAAAGAATAGAATAGAATAGAATATAATAGAATAGAATAGATTATAATAGAATTTAATATAATAGAATATAATAGAATAGAATAGAAAATAATATAACATAACATAATAGAATAGACTAGACTAGACTAGAATAGAATAGAATAGAATAGAAAATAATATAATATAACATAATAGAATAGACTAGACTAGAATAGAAAAAAATAGAATAGAAAAGAATAGAACAGAATAGAATAGAATATAATAGAATAGAATAGAATATAATACAATAGAATAGAATAGAATATAATAGAATAGAACAGAAAATAATATAATATAACATAATAGCATAGACTAGATTAGAATAGAATAGAATAGATTAGAACAGAATACAATAGAATAGAAGAAAATAGAATAAAATAGAATGGAATAGAATAGAATAGAATAGAATAGTTATTATACATACAATTCATAGACAATTTAAAAGATATTTATTCACCCGTCTCCAAGTTATGTATTTGTGGGAACATATGAGATCATAGACTGTTAGCTTACTTTATAAATAATAATAATTTAATTTACAATTAATATATAATAGTTTAAATTGTCTGTTATACGGTATACATATACATACAACTTTCAAAATAATGGCCAACCCTGCAATACAATTCTACGAACACATTGAATGGCGCAGTAGGTCGAACGTCTGTCTTTCAACCGAAAGGTTCCAGGTTCGTTTCCCTATCAAACAAAAAACTGCTTTATAGGTTTTTCAACCTGATCCAGTACCCTTTGTCATTTTGTTACCAATCTGGTAACAAATTAAATAAAATGGAGCTATTCTATTTAAGAAGGCTTAATTCCAAAACATAGCAGTTATTTTCCACATTTAATAAGCTAATAAAGCCAATTAATTTGATAAATAAATGCTCGAAATATTGTAGATATTGTAGTATAAAATTTCTACCTAAGTTACTGTCAAGAGCATTAAAAAAATTATTGTAAATTCATAAAAACTATTTTTTTTTTTAATTTTTAATAATAATAAAAAGAAACATTAATCCCGGAACAAATTTAAACTTCTATATTTTCTTTTAAATTTTCAAAAATTTTCATTTTTTCCTTATTTTAAAAATTTATTAAATTTTTTTGTTTTTTTTTTTTCAAAATTGAATATCCTTGAAAATTAAATGTTTATCTATTAAATACGGATTTATAATATTAAAAGGATATCATGAAAAAGAATGTCCTTCATGAATATTATTATATTATGTACAGTGTACTGTATACACAAACCAATATTATGTATTATTTCTATGGTAATTTATTGTCCTTTTTTAATACTTAAGTATTTTAAAACCAAAAATTAGAAATATTTCAATATCCTTGGATTTTTATATTGAAAATGATTATATTTTTGAATAAGTAATAGGAAATCAAAAAACAAAATATATATATATATTTCCTAGCACTTGTTAATGTCACAAGTAAAATGACAAAATCTTCTCCCCACATACAAAAATAAAAAAATTAATTCTTAGAAATTGATTTTTATACCGAATTACAGTGATACTGGCATGCCTAATGTCAGTTTTCTAAATTTAAAATTTTCTTTTTATTTTGTTTTTGTTTTTTTTTGTCATTGAATATAGGGTTTTTTTTTTACATATTTTCAAATAAATTCTTTTATTTCAATTGTAAGTTTTATATTTTTAGTAAATGCTTCAGAACACACACATACAAACATATATGAATAAATAAATTGTATGTAATTTTTCACAATCATAAATAAAAATTTGATCGAGTCCTGAATACAAAATCAGAAATCATCCAATGGTCAATTGAATGGTTTTTTTTTTTGCTATACAGAGCACGTGCCCTAATTTTAATACGAATTATGGTATCATAGTATATTATATATATATATATATATATATATATATATATATATATAAATGTATTGAATTCAATATACAATAGTCATTGTAGAAAAAAATAGAATAGAAAATCAAGGATTTGATGAGGATATATTAAATCTATGATCCACAATTCTTCGTTTTTTCAATTTCAATTTCAATTGTTAAAAAAAAAACAAAAACAAAAAAGAACAATCAAAATATAAAATTATATAAGAGGCAATTGTGGGATAATCGTTACAATTGATAAAATTGGTTTATGTTGTTTTTGTATTATTGTTCTTTTGTTTTTGTTTTTTTTTTGTTCGTTTTTGTATTTTAAAGCAATATGACCCCCTATTCATGATTTAAAAAGAAAATTGATTTAATTTCTTTTATGTTATTTTTAGATATTTTTTTTTTTTTGATTTGGGGGCTAAAAAGATAAGAGATCATATCAAATTAATTGACTATTGAGTGAAGCTTTTATTATATACAATTTTTGAATAAGGATAATAAAAATGAAAATCGCTTTCTTGTAATAAGCAATAATTAAAGTTTTTTTTTCAATTAAATAAGGATGTAATCAAATGACCCGGTCTTATATGATCTATAGATTTTGTTCTATATATGGCAATAATATATGGGCTAAATAAATTTGCTAAAATATATTTAAGATTAAGAAGCAATTAAATAAGCAGTTTTTATGTAATAATTTTAAAATTGTTTAATTGAAAATTTGGAGTTATAGCGTCAGGACGAAACCTAAAACTGAAATTGAAAATCTTTGAATTTAAATTTTTCGAAATATTGATTTTTTTTGTAATCATTGTGAATATTATAATAATTCTTGTAAATGGTACGGGTCGGAAATCACACTGGAAAGCCGAGTATTCCGTTCAATCCACATTGCCGTAGCTGCACGAAAGAAATCAGCTCAAGACAAAAGCTTTTGAACGGAAAAGTTGGCCAGTATTAGATTGAGTCATATTTGTTAACGTTTTTTAGGTTAGGTCTTTGGTGCTAATTAGTTTTCAAGAAGCAACTGGAATACTCGATTCGACTTACTAGAATGCTAGTAGCTTTCTTTAAATGCTTTGAAGGTTTTTAAGTACAGGAAATCATGTTACACATCCCCAAATTAGATAAACTTTTTATTAACTCTAATAACATTTATAAATGTTATAACCTTAATGAAATTGCATTGCAAAAAAATTAATTAAACTACACCAACATTCGTATTATCGTTTTAGAATTAAAATTTTATATTTTTTAATCACCCTAACCCACACTCTTAGATGATAATTTTTTTTTTGTTTTTGTTTTATACGCAGGCTGGTGGGAATCTTCAAAAGACACAATCCTCGTCTTTTGAAGATTCGTAGCTTGAAGCCTCGTAGCTTGGCATTGTGTGTGGCATTTTTACCCGCTAAACCACACCCTTCCTATATTGCGATCTAGTCCTACAAGATCACAATGAACAATTTTTTCTTGGCCTTATTTTATTTTTCAATGTAGACTATATCCAGCGATGTTTATCTAACTTTTCCTTTGACGTATTCATCCATAAACTTGAAGACCCATCGCATCAGCAACGAAAAACGAACCAGCTCTTCGCACGAATTTATAATTATGAAAGACTTGTGAAAAGCCACGTTTCATTGGCAGTCAACATAACGAAATTCTTCATAAATCCCGTAAAAACAAAGCTATCTAAACGTGGGAGCGGGTCAACCTCCGATCACCAGCGCCACGAGTCTTCAAGAATATCGGTGATTATTGCTGCCCTAACTCGGTTTAAAATAAAATGTTTTACTCTTTTGAGTCGTCTGGCTATATTTCTATTATCCAGGAGCTTAGAAGAAGATAGGCCAACAATTTTAGCCATTTGAGTCATATGTTCGAACTCCGATTCTGTTATTTAGGTGTTGCGCTCGACACTACCACATCAAATATGCCGCATCTCCACATCCGATATGCTGTGTACTACAAGCGTGGCTGTAAAAATAATTCAACGTAATATGATTGCGGTTATCGCTACCGCTTGTTGTCATGTTTCATGAAATGTTATCAATTAGTTGTGCTTTGGAATTTTCTGAAATATGGGTGATAAAAACATAAGCTTGAACCCTACAGGCGCCCCATGTCGTTGGATGGGGTACCAAATTCATCTTCTTCTCCTCTCTTTGTTAGTGCAGATGCCTTTTCCAAACCGTTCTAACGGATAGACGCAGACGCTGCATAAATGGTTACGGTAAAACAAAACCCATAAATTCAAAATATTAAAGTGGCTAAGTTTCGGGAATAGATTTCCTGCCTTTGGTTGCTACCTTCGTTGTTGTTCAATACACTCCCAAAACACTCCAATACATTATTTTTTTCTTCTACAATTCTACTACACCGGGATTTAAACCCAATCGTTCGTAAGGGTTTTTATCGTTAACAAAAGACACCACGTGAAGGTGAGAGTAGGAAAATAAGGTGGGAGAGGCTACGTGTTGTAAGCTGAATAGAACGACCATAAAACGCATATATTTCCCTTTCTTCAATCCTACTACACCGGAATTTAAACCCGATTGTTCACAAAGGTTTCTATCGTCAAAAGGAGTCTCATCGTGAAGGTGAGAGTAGGACGATAAGGTGGGAAAGGCTACGTGGTCTAAGCTGAATAGAACGATCATAAAACGCATATATTTCCCTTTCTTCATTCCTACTACACCGGGATTTAAACCCAATCGTTCGTAATGGTTTCTATCGTTAAGAGGAGTCACCACGTGAAGGTGAGAGTAAACAGATAAAAGTGGGACTAAGCTGGATAGAACTACAATATAAAACGCATCACCATTTTATTAAACTGCCAATTATTTTGTTACATATTTTTGAAATAAACATTAAGAATTGCTTAATTTTAGAAGTTCGACGTTCGGAGAAGTTTAACTTTAAATCAATTTCTTTAGACAGTATTTCGTACCAAGTAGGAACCTATAATAATGATAATATAGAAACATAATATGATCTCAAGTTATTTACTCTCACTTCCAAAATACGTTTCTGAGCTTGCAATGAATATTAAATTTTACATTAGAACTGAATAAAAACTACAATTTTTTACTAGAAAGCAACAAAATATAATTTAGATCTGATTAACCATAATCTTTATCCCATATATTAACTTTTCTCAATAGAAAATAAAATTTCTATTCCAATTTTCTATATTTAAAAACCTCTAAAACCGACATTTTTCACCAATAGATATTATCATCTCTCCTTTTAACAAAACGTCCAAAAAGAATACAAAATTTTTTACAAAAATGTTCAAACACAAAAAATTCTACTGAATTCCGTTTTTACTGTTAACAAAATTTCTTCAATAATTTTCAAATTTTATTTTACAAAAACAATTTTTTTCTATCATTTTGATTTTCTTACACCATTTGATATCCTTATATAAATATTTTCAAGGGCTATTGAATATATTTCTTATTATTATTTTTTTTTTTTCTTTGTATTTCCCTTTTTTATTTTATTTCATTCAGGATGTCATTTTTATGCTTATTTACGCAAACGAACCAAGAAACTGAGTATCCATAGAAGAAAATTGAAATTTATTGAAAGTCATTCAGGATATTTTTTATTTTCTTCCTTTTCAAGGATCACTAACTAAATTTTCATATATGTGTACATTCATATTAGATTCGTGCATAATAAAGAAATATAAGTTGAGTATCTTTTCTATTTTTAGTATTCAAATGACCAAAAATCAAAAAAAAAAAAACAAAAACAAAAACAAAAAAAAAAATCAAACAATTGAAATTGTGAATCGTTTTGATCCTTTCAAATCATTCAACCTATTCTCATACTCCAAATCATATTTTACAGTAATTTTTATTTGTTTGCCTTTTCACAGTCTTTTTACTATGTTTTGTGGTTATTTTTTTTTTTTATTTTAATTTTTCAATAACAAAAAAAGCAAAAAAAAAAAAAAAGAAAATTTGTTTTAAGGATATTTCCTTATTTTCTATAAGTGTATTTCTAATGAATTTATTTATTTTATTTTTATATATTATGTATATAAATAAATAAAAAGGATACAAAAAGGATATTCAATTTTTTTTTTTTTGCTTTTTTTATATATATATAATATAATAAGATGATAAAAAAATCACTAAATAAATAAAAATAAATAAATTTGCAATGCATACAATTTTTAAAATTGTAAATTTTTTTTGGTAGTAAAGAATAAGGGATATTCCTCTTTAACTTGTTTATTGAAATATTTGTACAACATAATACAAAAAAAAAAAATAAAAAATCAAAGTATCCTTCATACTGTGATACAGTTCAAGAGGGTGGATTGGATTTGTAATATTGAAAAAAATCAAAAATTTCAAATTGGAAAATCACTTTAAAAAATACTACAATTTTTTTTTTCATTCAAAAGTGAAAGTATATTTCATAGAAAACTACATTTTTATTGTAGTTTAGGAGGTTAAATGCAAATAATGGAAAGTAAATTTTTGAATTTTTTGATAGATATTATCTATAATTATAATTGACAAGCATTTAGGGACCTGCGCAGTAGACACCTTTTTATTTTATTTCGATTTTCATACTCCTTAATGAACTTCTGATATAATATATAAGTTGTATATAAAACAATAATGCGCAAATACATTATGCATATGTGAGATCTTATTAAAATAATAAACAAAAGCAAACAAATCAGTTAATACAAAGCAAAAAATTTACATATGCACTTGCAAATGAATCTATGTACATATGCCAAATAAAAACAAAAAAACAAATTCATCTAAAATAAAAAATATAAAAACAACAACAAAACAAATCACTTGAATTCTTCCTTTTTATCTTTTTAAGTAACTGTCTCTAAATTTTGGATATTTGTAGTAATAATATAGTTTTTATTAGAATTATGTATTATGTAGATATATATATACATACCTCTTTAATGACAAATTTTTTTATTTTTAGTAATTTTATCCACTAAATAGGGAATATATCAGAAACCAAGCAGTATATGAGGGACGTGTATTTATATGTCCTAAATAAAACTTACTAACCACAAAAATTTTTATTAAACACTAGTGGTTTCTACTATATCGTGCGAAGTCTATGTCAGTACGTAAATTATTGTTTTTTTTTTAAACTTTAAATTTGACTTCAACTTGAATTATAATTACTCAACAGGGGCCCTTAGTTATATATTATAATGTAGTTAGTTGTCAATAATTCACCACAAAATTATACAAGAAAAATTTTATTCACCAAAAAAAGAGAGAATTTAAAAAAATAAAAAAATAAACCACCACACCGCATACTTTTTACTAATATCAAGAAAGTGCATATGGGGTACATTTATAGTAGGTAGGTAAGTTTTCTTAAAATTAACTTGGATCATTGGAATAAATTTATTCTGCATAGAGTACCATATCTTGATTTTTACAATCGGGCTTAAAATAACTTATAATTAGGATTATGAATAAAAAACAAATAAAGCAGACTAGCACAGTAAATTCACATTGCATTAAAATATTCATTAGTTGTATTTCAAATTGAAAAACAGTTTATTGAAACTCAAATTTTGCAATAGAGATCTGTTCAGTCCCTGTCATTCATTCATTCAATTTAGTATGCGATTTTCTGATAAAAAAAAACACCTGTAGGTACACAATTTTTACACAAAAGCTAATACTTTAACTTAAATTATAATTACTCAACAGGGGCACCTAGTTTGATTATATTAGAACATTATACGATTTTATAAAATTGAAAAGCTTAAAGTTTATATATTTTTTAATACAGTTGATAATATTAAATCAATACTCAATTCTATAATTTTATATATTTTTTTTAATTATATATATAATTTTCTGCATTTATCTAGGTGTTTGTAAGTTCGACGGAATACTCCAATACATAATACAAATTACGATATATATACAAATTGTAACATCATGTAATTGTCATAAACATAGTATCTGATTTTATTGCTTATATATGCCATCTGTTATCTGTCATCTGTCATCTGTCATCTGTCATCTGTGTCATTTGCCCATAATTTCATAATGATTGCATGTCATTCAAGTTTTAAATTTATATGGCGCCATATAACTTTTTACTTTTATTATGTCTTAATTAATTTCATTTTACAATTTGAGATATTACAGTGGATTACAGCGGCTATGATTGTAAAAATATAAAATTATTGTAAGTTTATATTATATAGTTAGATTTTGTTTTCATTAAAAATATTATTTGAATTATGTATTTCTATATTAATTTAAATTGAAACTATCTTTTTGACTAACTTATATTATAATTAATTGAATGCAATAGAATGTCTAAGAATATTGATTATTTAGAATTATTAAGGTCTTAGGATAATATATGTTTAAATTTCAAATAATGGCAAATAAGATGTCGTTAAAATGATCGAGTAAATAACCCTTAGGGAATTGAAAATGTTGCACCTTACTACAAATATTCTGTTTATATGGTAATTAAAAGCAGTCTAATAATTCTAGTAAAGGTATGATATTGATAAATTAGTAAGCAGATACATATTTTTCTTAAACTTGAAATCAAAACTCTAATGAAGGAAGAAATGCTAGAATTTAATTTGCTTCCGTCATTTATGGCGGGTTACAAAACTAATAATAAATATTGTTTTAATTCCGATCATTATCATAGCATCTTGTCGGCTTGGCTAGGCTCTTTTGTCTTATCATCTTTTTTAATTTTATTGTTTGACATACAATTTTATATAAAATGGAAGAAATTGTATATATAGTTACAGTTTGTTTTTGTTTTCACTATAACTTTATGTATGCGTACCAAATTAAACCAAATTAAGCATAATTGAATATTGTAATTGTGTAATAAAAAAAACTATTGTCTAATGTACAATTTATTTGAATAAATAAACAAAATAAAATAGTTTTTATAAAAACTTGTTTTCCAGCGTTAGAGTAAAATTTTGGTATAACAGTGAAAATATTCGACTATTTTCACTGTTATAAAATAAAATAAAATATATCGGTAAATTAGACGGTACGCAAAACATATGCAAATCGCTTTGGTCTGTTTTTGTAACCCCTGTCTAGCATACTCAATATTAGCATGAAAAAATACCATTGAATGAAAAATATATTGAGCATATTGAGTATATTGAGCAAAAATAAAAAAAAATAAAAATAATATAAGTAAAACAAACAAATTTTTTTGATTTAAAATAATAAGTATTTACCAATAAAAATGTTATCAATAGTTTTATCAGTTTTTAATTTCAAAATCCAAGCTCTATATAACAAAAAAAAAAAACAATAATTCACTTAAAAGTTATTCTTATTACTTAACATTATATACAATACATGTGTATGTACATATTTGTTTATTGTGTATAATGTTGAGCTCTGACTCTTTTTATTAGCGGCAACACTATTAACAAACGTCAGCAACAAAACTTTCATGATCACTGGGCGTCGATTAATTATTTTATTTTATAAGATTAAAAAAATGTTGTTATATAAAGTCAAATCACTTTTTGAATCTTAAAGAACACTCAATCCGCCGCAATGGATTATAGCAACAGGTTCTGAATTGTAAAATCTAACTAAATAATCCATCATATTTATTTAGATTTGTTTACCCCAGTAACGATAAGTCTTGAGATATAAATTTGATCTTTGACGGGCTCCGATGATTGTCATGTATGAAATATACACAAGAGAATCTGAAAATATAGAAAGCCCTCAGAAGGCTATACGCCGACCAGCAGAAGTCATGAGCTGTTTTGTCAATACACCTCCTTTTTATTTGCACCAATTTTTTTTTATTTTTTTATTTTAATCATTTTTCCAGTACGATTTTTTATTTTATTGTAATTTTAGTGAAATCAAACAAATTAAATTAAAATTTCATCTTTCTTTTGCCCTATACAAAGTGTATTGTATTTTAGAATTGAATTATAAGTATTTGAAGTAACCTCGCAATGGTTCTGTACTAAATATTAAATAAGAATTTTCATAATGAACACTCTACTACAGTCGAACTCGCTTAAGAGCACATCGTAAATAACAGGCAAATTTGTGCACTTAAGCAAGTTGTGCTTTTAAATGGATAAGTCCTGAAATTTTTTTTTAGATCAATTTTAATTATGTATAGGTGCTATGTTGTAAATAAAAGTATGAGAAATATATTTGGTACATAACATATGTCATTTATATTTGAATTTTTGTAGCTATATATTTGTACATAACGTAAATGTACCTATCACCGCCCTAGTACATTATGCCGCCCAAGCCCTTTTTTTGTAAATACAATACTTCCACGCTTTATATTCCAAATTTATTTTTGAAATAAAAAAAGAATATAATTTCCTAGTTGTAATGAAAAATAATGCACATTTGTGTTCATATTAATAAATAAAGTTATTGATAGAAAACTAAACTAGGTAGACATTTTAGCGAAAATATTAGTTCAAACGTTTAAATTTTTTTTTATTTTGTTAAGACCATAATAATTAAACTATAATGTTCACTTATTTATTTTATTCAAATAATTCTAAAAAATATATTATTAAATAGATTATAATACACATACTTTCTTCAATTTGTAAATAAAAAATATTTAAAATTGCTAATTAGTTTTGAGCGGTAATTAAGGACACGTAAATTTATGTTGTACGTATTTACGATCGACCGGGCGGAATTAGGAAAATGATATATCGAAATAATTAATTAAGTTATTCACCTATTTTTGATTATATAAGGATGCGCAACTGGACGATTTTAAATTGAAATTGAACAAACTAAGCTGGACCTAATTACGACCTATAAATTTAATTTCGCATATGTGTTTTTTGTTACAACTAAATTTTGAGTTTTTATAAAAATTTGTATGAAAAAGTGGATCGGTAATACGTTCAATATGTCCTAATTCCGAACTAAATATGCAGGTGTAAGCTATTTTCACTAAATTCATACCAAGTCTATATTTAAAGAAAAAATTATATTTTAGTTGTTGAAAATAAGCAAATATTTTCCTTTTATTAGTAGGCGATAAGCATATTTAGTAAAATTAAAAGGAAAATATTCGAATATTTTTAACAATTAAATAAATTATACTCTAACGCTAACCCTAAAGAATAAGTTTTTCCAAAACTATGTTTTATTTATATTATACTTTGTATAATTTAAAAAATCTCTGGAATTATCTTGCCTTGCCACCAAAGTTTTATTAAGGCGTCCATTATAAATTATCAAAATAATTTCTTTGTACACATTTCACAATAAGTTTAATAGAGAAGTGAAAACCATGACCATGTCTGGCACATTTTGGAGATGGCCTGTAAAAGAAGATATTCTAATATATTCAGACAGTGACATAGTCTGCAAAATTGAGCCTCCAGTTTTAATGAACAGCAGAGTGCACAATATAATGTACCTGAAATCATACAAATAAAAAATGACAAAACTAAGAATTAGTAAATGTGATTTTTACTTTGTATGTATGTGAAATATTTTGTATTTTTATTTATTTATTTTAAGTAAATGGCAATTGTTATAATATTTAAGTTAATTATGTTATATCATTGATTAATAATACTATAATTGTATTATTAATCAATGGTTATAATAAATTATTTTTTTTTGTTTGAAATACTGAATCGTTGCATTGTTTAATTTTTTTTAATTTTGATATTGAAATAAATGTATATTTTTATGTGTAAATAATTTTACTTACATTATAAATATTTTTTTTTTTTTTTTAAATTACTTAAGTATAGCAATATTGGTTTTTTTATTATAATAAATATTTTTTATAATTTAACTAAATACTAGTTAATTATTTAAAAAATTAATTATTAACTTTACTCATAATAATTTATTTTAAATAGATTTTTTGAATAAAATCGTAAATAGGTACTGCGAATCGCAAATAGGTTCAAAAAACGAAATTGAGTTTATATAAGGGCGGAATTAGTTCAGATTGAAATTGTTGAGCGGAAATACGTACAATCAAATTTTTTTTGGCAGTTATGATATTTTATTATTTATTTAGAAAAAATTAAATTATAATTAGATGAAAATATTTTTTTTTTTAATTAAAAAATACTAATTGTTGTAATTTGAAAAAAAAAAAATTAAAAAAAGCTTATATTTGGCTTATTTTGTCAACTTAAGCTAATTTTTCCTTAAGGGGGCGGAAATTGGTATATTTACGTTAGTATGTATGATATGCAACAGCGCAAAAATTACTAAACTGTCCGTATTTTTATTAATTCTAAAGCTGCCCGCATTATGTTGTGTTGTCTCCGCACATTAACAAAATTTGATGTCTTATTTGGATAAAAGTATTTGATTCCAAGTATTTGAGTTGACTTATTTGATAAAGTTAAAAATTTTGATAAAGTTAAACTTTAATTGTATTTGAAAAATCAGCTCAAACAGTTTTACTTAAAAATAATATTTGAAATATTTGTTCCTTGATTTTTGATAAGGTTTTTAAATAATTTTACTTGACTACTTCCCATCTCAGGGTTTTTTATTTTTTGCTTTAACATCCAAATTTAACAATAAATTTTGTACAACCATATTTAGTCAACAATTATCATATAACTCTATACGACCAGAAAGCATTTAGCTAGGTCTTAACTTTAATCTATTAATTATTACATTAAAAAGCACTTTATAAATTGAAGCATTTTAATGAATATTATCTAAAATCCAATATAATTTAGTAAAAATAGAATTAGTTTTATATATAATTTAGTTACTAAGTAATAATTTAATAAATAAATAATGAAAAAAAAATCATCGCTAGATTGCAGTCAATAGAAATGACTAGATTGCAATCTAGTGATAATTCCCCAAAACAAATTGTATTTCAAAATTAAGTGAGATGCAAAGAACGAATTAAATTTAAATATAAAAATATTTGATATATTTACTTTCAATTTAAAAATCCAATTTCAACAACTATCTTCCCAACTACACCATATTATCCTTATCCAAATAGATTGTTATATATTTCTCAGAAAATGATATTTCATTTTTTATTTTTATTGAACAATTTTTATAGTGTGTCAAATTGGTCAAGTGATTTTCTTTCATATTTTTTTTTTTTTGTTTTTTTTTTGTTGTTTTGCCAGGATTATTGATATATGAATATAAAATTTAATGGTATGCTAGATATTTATATTCATAAAAAAAATATCCTAATTTTTTTTCTTTTTTTGTAGTCATATTTTTGTTTTTTTTTTTTTTTACTATCAAATAAACCTAATTTGAAAGAATTTTCTTTATGATGATTTTGATTTTTAGCTTATAATAATAATAAAAACAAAAACAAACAAAAAAAATAATAATATTCTTCTTTAGAAATAGACAGGTTCATATAAGGATAAAAAGGACATTTTATTAATACATAAAGAGTAAAGTAGTATAAATTTGTATTATTTATTTTATATATTTTGTTTTTTTTTTTGTTCGGCTAAAAAAATGAGGGTTATGAAAGTCATATATACAAATTAAATTATGGTTATTGCAACATATTGACTCATAAATTGGATAAATATGGTCTAGGAAATAATATAAAAAAAAAAAATAGAAGAGAAAAATTAAATTATATTTTTTAATAAAAAAAAAGTTAAAAAATGACTTTACATTTATCAAAAACAGATAAATAGATTTTATCCAATTTTCTATGAATTTATATAAATTTTTATGAATGCATGCAAAAAAAGGGAGTTATAACTAATATAATTTGTTTAAAAAAATTTGTATTTTATTGAATTTTTATTTAATGTGTTTTAAAATTTTATAAATTACATTTTTTTTTCTTTTTTTGCATTGTCAGTAATTAGATATAGCTATACCTTTATTCGTATATTAGATAGGTACTAACATTTATTTGGAAGACTGAATAGTGTTTTTAAATTTAAAATTTCCACGTCATTTTACTTTTTATTAAATATTTAAATTAATATTGATACATAGACATTTTACATCACCATTGTATCTATAAATATTATTATTATTATTTGTGTTAACAAACAAAATATTTATAGGAAATTGTTTCGTTCATCATAACACTATTAGAACTCATCAGTAGGTATTTTTAGTGTTAGACTACCTATACAGCTCCTGTTTTCATTTTGATTGATTTTATAACTTATTAGAAGATGCCAATAGTACATCTGTGAGTTATAAAAATCGACCAAAATTTCAATGTAAAATGCTAAAGTTTTTATTGTAAAAATTAATTATTTTCAATAACTAGGATTTAATTAATAATCATTAAATCATTTTTTTTTAATTAATAATCATCAAATATAATTATCAAATTGATTTATATAATCATCAGATTGTGCTATCAAACAAGTCTTACTAAATACAACTAAATTCAGAAAAAATATTTTATTATAACAATACATGTCCGGAGTCGAACTTTTAATAGCTTTGATTAACACTCTATTAGATGCACATAATAAGATTTTCATCACTCTCCTGAAACTTCATCAGTGTTGCGTAAAATCTCTCCATCGTCTCGTATCTACGGCTCACATCATTCATTTTGGCCACGTTCTTTGTTGGGTATTTGCTCGTCTAAGACGGTTGTTCTATATATTTTGCTCGGTTTTCTGATGCGATGTATATCCGGAGAATTCCATTCGGAATATTGCTTCGCTATGTTGTTGTCAATTTTCATTAGAATATGCCCAATCACACGATATTTCCTATTTCGAATACGTTTAAAACAAAGATTGCGTATCACAGAAATGAAAAAACGTTTGTGACAACATATTGAGAGACAACAAACATAATTAACAACATTCATATGATGATATACAATGAATCCTCTACCTCTACAGATGAAGATACTCGTGTCAGCTTCAATTTTTTCCAAATTTTCTTGACTTGGCTTCGCAGTGTTTTCGTTTATTATTATTTCGTGAAAAGCCACCAATTTAGACCTGAAAACGAAGAAATATTGATACTTATAAGCTACACCATATATCTCCATCTGTAAATATCTTTATAAGATCATTGCTTGACAAAAAATATCAATGAATAAATAATCACAAAAACTACCCGCCGCAGAAAGACATCCGAAAAGATACTATAAATGTTCAACATCGGCTTCATAGAATTAAAACGAAACGAAATTTAAATTGTATGATATAAAAAGAGAACATTGCTTACTATATTAGAAATCCTTCCCGAAAGGAGCAATCTGGGTACCATTTGTAATTTATTGCTTCGCAACGATGCAATAAAAGCTTCAAACTTCAACATCACCAAGCAAATCTGGCCAATGTTGAACCTGAAACGATCCCTTAACCTTCTAACTATAAAAAGGTGTACCATTAGCACTACGGTAGGGGTCATTACGAGTCATTTTCTGATTGGTAAACATGCAAGAAGACTGGGACTTCCCTCAAACGACTTCTGCAGAACATGTAAAAACTAAGAGGAGGAGGATCAAAATGTCGAACACCTACTCTGTTCTTGCCCTGGTCTCTTCCTCTTCCATAAAAGGAAAACCCACTTAGAAGCCTTCTTTCTGGACTTGCTGGGTGATCTCGAAAACACTAATATCAAAAATCTTCGCCGCTTCGTTAAAAGCTCAAATTGGTTTAACGAGTATGGTCCTACGCGAAGAAAGTTTCCGTGGTATCACAATGGACCTCACCGGTCTAAGTGTGTCGGTGTACTGTCGGCAGCCACTACTACCTTCCTACCTACCTAACACAACAACAAGAAAATGAAAAAACTATTTTGTAAGCATATTTTTAGAACTGAAATACAAGTCGAGTTCTACGACTATTGAAGATTCAAAACTATCGTCAATATCCATAGATAGAAAACAAGTACAAGAAGATTTTTTCGGGTGACCAAAAATTATTGTTGTTCCATCTCAGAAAGTACAAAATAATTTTTAAAACATTAATATTTAACACAATTCAGAGTCTGAAATCTTGAAATCTGTAAAATGTATAAGAAACAGTCGCAATTCTAATATTTCTCAGTACCTTTACGGGGATAATAACAATAATATGGGAACGAATTTGACATATTTTGTTGTCATACTTCAGGAGCATTGGTTTTAAATTTGTATTGGGCCTTTTTCTCTCTATAACCTAATTGGTAGAATGGTAGACAAACGCAACCTAACCATTTTGGTAGCATGAATTCAAATCACCTATAATCTAAACATAGAGATTGAAATCGCCTGAGTGATCAAATTCGTTCTTCAGCCGGTGACTCAAGATATACTAAATAGAATAGCAACAGAAGACAAATCAAATACTTTGTAAAAAAACATTAATGATTAATGGTATCAAAGTCAAAATATATCAGCTATGCTGAAACCCTAAGCTCCTAAGTGGAGTGAAAAAGAATAAAAAAAAATTTTTAATGAAAAACCCAGCAAATTTTTACACTTTTGGCTAGAACAAAGTAATTCCAGTTCGTTTAGGTGATGTTGAAATCTGCCAACATAATTTGCGATCCTTTTGGGATATTGTTTCCCTGAAAGACATAATATTAAGCTTATTTGGTCGTTACGCACATGCCATGGGTGCATTCACGAGTGATCTGAATACGTTGGATTGAAATTTTTCTACAATTTATATTACAAGTTGTCCCCCATAGTTCCAAGCCGTATATCTATATGGATTTTAATACAGTCTAAAGTACTTTCTATAAGCCACTTTAAACACTACCTAATATAAAAAAACCTTTATAAAACGGGTCTTACCAAAAACAGCTTAAGCAGAATATCCAAAATAGAGAAAGAATCTATTGAACATCTGCTCTGTGAATGGTGAATGCGAAGGGCTCACTCGTAACAGACTTCTCCACTTGAAAACAACATTCGCCGAACAATAGGGGCTATCCAGCATATCATTGAAGAATATCCTGAGTCTGATCATAAAATCAGATATCATTAAGGACTCAAAAACTAAATAGTAAACACGGGTTATCACAATAAGCCCATTTGCGACTGCGATGGAATTCACTCCTAAAATTAACATTCCATCTAAAATCTAATATTACTCAATAATATTTTCCAACATTTTAAATAACATTTTTTTTTTTTTATCGCCAAAATAATGGGATAAACACCCTGGCTGCTTTCGCAGAATTTTAGCCAGTACAATAGAATAACAATAGAATAAAAGAAAGTTTTAAAGGAAATAAATAAATAACATATAAGGAAAATAAGAAGTGGTTCGAAGTGGCTCGACTACAAATTTGTGGGAAAGGGCTGCTCTGCGAGTATTTCGTTGGAATGGTTTTATTTTTGGCATAATACTTTTAATTTCGTCAGAACAATTACCCAATAGATATTTATAAAACAGAGTGACTGCTCCTACATTTCGACGGTTACTCAGCGATGTTAGGGTGTTGTGTAACATCTCCATCATTAATAATTTTGATAGCTCGCTTTTGTACTTTATCTAAGTACTGGAGGGTACTGTTGAGTGCACCACCCCAAATATGCGACTATACTCAAGTCGTGATCGAATGTATGCCTTATATATTAGAAGAAGGTTGGATGGTGTAAAATATTTTTTACTTCTGCTTAAGAATCCCAAAAATTTCGCGGCATCTTTTGCAATTGCAAAAATGTGGTTCTGCCACGAAAGTTTGTTGTTTATCTCCATTCCAAGAATTCTTAAGGTTTCGGAGTTTCTGGGTCACTTCTCAAAAAAATACAAAGAATCAAAGGTGCTATCATATTGAAAAATAATACGAAATAATTCAAATTCACAATATTCAGATTAATCTTCAGTTAACACTATATTTTATTAGCAAAAATATAACTGCAAAATGCCATTTCCTGTAAAACCAATAAAAAATAATACAAACAACATTTCCTCAGCTTCCAAACTGTATCCAGCTTTATATCAATTTCACATACACCTACACATATTTCAAAAAATATTTAAATTTGAGTCCAAATACATAATACCAACATTTATAATCTTCTATCTAAACACCACCCAGCTATTACACTTCCCAGTGTCTTTATAGTTCTAGTTAATCAACGAATATTAAAAACATAGATTAACACTGTACACAGTAGACATTTAATTCCATTAAAATATTGATAATAATAAAAGTAAATGTTTTTGATTTGATAAGGTGAAAAATGGAAATTTTTTATACCATTATACACGGTAAGAAAATTATTAAAACCCTTTTGAAAATAATTTGATTTGATTTTTGTTACGAACAACCAAAAAAAAAAGTTATTAACGATAAAAAAAAAAATAAACTTGCAAACTCATTTTTGTTCGTATTAAATAATAACCAAATTAATATGGATAACTGCAAAGTATCATTTATATGCTAATAATAACGACACCAAAGAAGATCTTTGATCCACGTTTTCTATACAATTCTAACTTTTAATATATATATATATATATATATATATATATATATATTTGAAACATTAAAAATGTACACTACTCACTTCAATTATCGTCTTCAATGATTATTATAAGAATATAATTTTTTTATTTTTATTGTTTTTATTCTTTCTTTTCTTAACTACACTATCTCCTATATACATATTTATATTATTATAAGTATAAGTTTAGTGTACTTTATAAGTTATTTTTTACAAAAACAAAAATATACAATAATAAAAGAAAAATCAAAAATAAAATTTCCAATTTTTTTGACAGCGCGAAAAATATGGAAAATAATTTTTTTTCTTATGCTTATTATTATAATATTATTATTATTATTACGTTATCAGTAGTCTTACAATAAGCTAAAAAAAAATAGTGAGTATATCTATAAAATTATTATTTATAAATTTAGAGTTCATATCAAATTGTAGTCTACTCTGTGAAATACTGAAATTTTTTCTTCTTCATGTTGGCTTTTCTTTTCTTTTCCGCAGCTGTTTGTATGGATATTACACGTGAAAAACCTAATTACACGTTTTGACATGTAGTGGCATAACATTATTCCAACTGTCCCTCAAACGTTTCGTAATTCTGCCCGGATAACCGCTATTTTGAAATCTTCCGTTAATATTATATCTTACCGTTGTTTCATATTTCTTCAGACGTGGGCCTTCTTAGCTAGTATTTGATCATCTATTTAGAACGCCCATCAATCCATCAATTCCAACTATTTGTGTTATTAAAATAAATTCTCTTCAATTTATTGATCCATACACGTTTGAGAACTTATATATTTCATTAGTACGTTCTCGTCTAGAATAAGCTTCTTCTATTTGGATAGGGAATATAGGATATCTAAACTCATAAAAAGAATTGAATCAATTCAGAAAAATGCTGTTAGATTTAAACTTTTCCGGGAGGGGATCGCTCCCCTATATCACCGCAAAGTGGGCTTATTGTATTAACGACTCGATAGACTGCATTACTTCGAATGATAAAGTCTTCTCTGGATGTAGGGCATCGATTACAGCAATTGCAGTTTTAGTTACTGCGTCCCCCTATAACTTAGAAGAGCTTTAGTAGTCTCCAAACCGATCTCCACGGTGCCGGTTTTTACCTTTCCGGTTAATGTCCTCTGCACCTTGGAGGTTTCTTTGTTTGGGGACTCATCTGATCTATGTCGTTTTGAAATTTTATTAACAACATTCTCAGATTGTCTGAGGCTTAGCTAATCACGAGCTTTCATGAGCTCGTGGTCTATGGCTTTTGCCTCTTCTTTTGATAGACCACCATAGACTATCACCATAGACACCAGAAAACTTTTCCTCTAAGAGTTTAAGACTTTGAAGAGATTTCAAGGGTATCTACTATTATTCCCTCGTTGTTCTTTGTGATGACAATGTCATCTGATGTTAGTGTAGTGTCTGACGCTCCAGATGAACAAGAGTCAATAGAAACTGTTCTAGTTCTGGTCGTCTTATAACCGGCGAGACGAAGGTCTTTGCTCGATTTTTCAACGAGCGGAAAGGTTGTCATCGACTAACAAAACGACTACGACTACCAGCGACTACTAAAAATGCGCTTAGATTTTGCCTACATAAATTTAATAGGCAGGTTAATGTCACTTTTGAATTTTCCAAATTATAAAAAGTCAACTCATAGATATTGAAACCCTTGAATCTAGTCATAATACTGCTTCAGTAATGATTTCTTATGGTATTATACTTATTTACTTAGGTGGCCAACAGGACATGTAGGTCCTGCACCCAACTCATCAACATCCTAAATTTTTGTCGGCCAATGGCAGATTCTCTCCAGTTGAAGATGCGAAATTATTGTAGATCTGCCAATACTTTGTCTCTCCAGGTTTGGTATGTACCGACATCTTGTACCTTCGGGTTTGGATTCGAAAATTCTCTTGGCTGAAGCATTTTCTGGGGCATATACACCAGATACTACAGCCATTAGGCATGCTTTCTTCCATCCTAATGTTGCCAATGATTTAGTGCTTTTTAAAGTTTTTGGCTATCTCGAGCAACAGCAAACTACTAATGCCAAATTCAGAATTATGAGGTGGTTGCACTTTTTCAATATCAGATATTTTGGCTCTGAAATATGCTATAACCAAAAAATTATCCAAGTCGATGTTTGCTCCTCTGTATGACCGTACGCCCACCATGCAAGATGAGTGGAGTACGTCAACCATAATTTGATATTTTGTACGACCATCTAGAGATAGCCAGGTAAGTTTATAAATATCCCTATGGAGAAATTTGGTACTGCTTATAACTGTATTATGCGTCGATGGATCAGTATCGGTAACAATTTACGGTGATATGTTGGTGGAGAGACTATGTTTACCTATTGTTCTACCGAAAATTTGCTCTCTACCGAATTTAGTGCTCAAATACCCTTGTACAACTTTCGCATCATGTCGCGAGCAAGCTTCATATGATTGGTCTAACGCGTCGTGGAATTTTCTTTCTCAGTTTCTTCTTTTTCCTCATTCGGAGCATGCACACATATTATTCTGATGTTACAGAATGTGCCTTCAATACAGATTATAGTTAGATGTTCATTAATGGGTTTGAAATCAACAACATTTCGTTTTAGCCTATCTCCGATTGCAAATCCGCATCCAAATATTTAGTGTTCTTTGTGGCAGATATATCACATTTTTGTTTCATCATTATTCCGGATCCTATCCAACGCGGCAATTCAAGCGGCGCAGTAATGTCAGTCAGTGAAGACCATTTCCAATATGTTAAATTCACCTGAGCTGTATAATGTTCGCAAATTCCAGGTTCAAATCCTGTCCTTAAAAGTTACATTTGTTCTGTTTCCAATTAAGCCGTCCATATCCGAGGCTTATTTTAATTATTTCATAACTATACATTGTTCTTATGGGTTAAGTATTTAAAATAGAGAGGTCATCAAATGAAGGTAATAATATAATGTTCTAAAAAAGTCAAAAATACCAACAATTTTATAATATTTTCAAAGCTTCACCAATTTAAAATATGTACTTCTGAAGTATCCCAATTTCATACTGTTCTACTGTTGCCAATAATAAAACAAAAAAAAAGCAAAAATAAAAAAAAAAATTCTTCATAATCCTAATGTTAATAATGTAATAAAAACCCGTTCATTTATAGATCCTTTTTTAATATTAGAAATATTTTTTGAATATTATCTAAATACATATACCATATACTACATATATATATATAAATACATATATATACCATATACATATATTAATCTTATAAAAGAAGAAATAAAACAGGACGAAAGTCTTAAAAAAAAAAATTTTTTTTTTGTTCTTTTTTTTTTTTTTTAATTTTTATTATGTAAAGTACTTACATATTATATACTTAGATATTCATATTATATATTATTATATATATATACAATATGTATATAAATAATATTTTATTTGAATAATAAAAACGCGACACGCATATTCTAATCAGTTTTTCTTTACTCAATTTTTCCAAAAATAAAATCAAAATTATAAAAAAAAAAACAAAAAACAAAAATAAGAAAAACTTTTTATTAGTTTTATTTTTTCGAATTTTTGTATTACAAGGATATTATATCCCATTCCTGAATTTATATTATAAAAAAAAAAAAAAGAAGAAGAATTTTCAAATAATATTTTCTATTATTTTATTACATTCAAATTTCATACTGAATATTCATAACATAGAGTTGCAGTTAGTTGTAAAATAGTATATAGAGTAGTATTATAGTAATAATAGTAGGAGTAGTAGTAAAAAATAGTCGTAGTAATATAGTATGAATAACTGTAGAAAGCAGTTACTTAGTATTCAATATAAATTTAAACGGATATACGAAAAGGATATCATTTTGATTCGGATGTTATTTCTAATAATTTTTAAATATTATTTTTTTTTTGTTTTATTTGTTTTTTTTTTTTTTTTTACATTTTTGTACGAACAATCATTTAAATATGAAAATTATTACATTAACGTACCAGAAAGAAAAAAAAAATTAATAATTTCTATTCAGGATATATTAAATATAAAATAGATTTATTAAATATTCGAAAATTTTTTAGTCCAAAATTTGGGGTGTTTTATAAATGAATCTATGATGATGGTTCTTTATTCAAGAGATGGCTTTGTATATTAAAATAAAAATTTATTTTGAAATATTTGTAAACTTTATTATTTTTGTTTTTGTTTACAAAAAAAAAAATTTATTTAAACTGTAAATTCTTTTCTACATTGATAAATTCCTAAACGAAAACTATTATCCTTTTTCATTTTTTTTTTATTCGTCCTTTATTAAGAAATTTTGTATTTTATTGTAAATTAAATTTTCTAATTTGGAAACGCATCATTAAATTTTAGTTCGAGAAAATTCTTATTGAAATAATAATCTAGATTTATATCTAATAAATAAGATTTTTTGTATTATTATTATTTTTTTTTTTTTTTTTTCAATGTATAAAAATATAAAGTTAGTGTCGCGTTAGTATTTATTTATTTTTTTAAACAAAAATAGTGAGATAAAATTTTAATTTCAATTAAAGTTGATTTGAATAGGATTTAAATTACATTGAAATGTTAGAAATGTATAGTTTAGTTGACAAAGTTAGAGTAGCTGAGCTGAAGTGTATAACGGGCAAAGAAAGATAATATTTTGTATGAATGTTTGTATTAGATTTGTTTTAGATTTGTGGCAATGTAATTTTATTTAGATTTAGATTGAAATTGTTTGTATTTAATTTACATTAGTATAATTTAATATAAGTTATAAAATAAGTAGATATAATATTCGTTATATAGAGAGATGGGTAGCATCCTACCCGGAAAAGCGTCCTAAATTTTGGCTGTACATTTATGTGCATTGGAAATATAAAATTAAATTATATCCAATTTAGTTTAATTTATTTTCATTTATTCAGTATTCCCTTTGCTTGCATCGAGAAAACTTCTAAAGTTATTAAAAGAAATTATTTTGTTCATACAACATATTATAGAAAAATAATTGTAATTTACAACATTAAAATTAATTATTTGAATTCCAAATCTCAAAATTATTCGAAAAAGGAAAAGAATTTCAAATGAAATTAATGTGGCTTTTTTGCAAGAAGACACAAACATGGCGAAAAGTTTTAAAATAAATAATAACAGTGATTTTGACAATTCACAAAAAAAAAAGAAAACTTCTGAGAGTAATTACTACTTACCTCTACAAACTATTGATGATGACAATGAAAGCACGTGTATGGAGGACGCATGCGAAAATAATGTTGAAAACACTGATTCTAAGAAAAATGGTCCACCACCAATAACTATAATAAAACAAAAAATTTCAACAATTCACGAATTTATGAAAAAAATTGGTGTAAATGATTATTATGTCAGATCCATTTCAATTGGTATAAAACTGTATTGTAACACAAATGAATCTTACACAAAAGCACTCGACGAACTAAAAATAAACAATCTAGAGTTTTTTACATATGAATCGAAAAGCACTAAGCCACTAAAATTTGTATTATCTGGATTGGACAACTACAATTGCACTGATTTGAAGAATAACTTATTGGAAAAAGGTTTAAAATGTTTGGATATCAAATCAATAAATAAAAACACTAATTTATATAATGATTTACAACTATATATTGTATATTTAGAAAAAAATTCAATTAAGTTAAACGAATTACGTAATAAGTTTACTTATATATTCAACACTAAAGTTAGATGGGAACGTAAAACCACCAATAAAAAAATCACACAATGTTACAATTGCCAGATGTTTGGCCACGGATCACGTAACTGTAGCGTAAATACAAAATGTGCTTTCTGCGCCGGCAGTCATTCAACTACTGACTGTACAAACAAAGAAATTAAAAAATGTGCTAATTGTCACGGTGAACATCATTCCACTGATAGTATTTGTGATAATAAGAAAACATATATCTCTCTTCTGGGTCGCAACAATAAAGTAAGACAAAATACCTCAGTGTCAAACAACAACAACAATGCAACTATGAGTAAAAGTAATTACAATGTACTTTTTCCAAACACTCTTTACTACAAGACAAACAGCAATAGTAACAGCAATAGTAACAACAACATTAAACAATAATAGAAGCACATATTCATTACCTTACAATGTTGTATGTAGATCAAACTCTTTTTGGGAGAACAACAATAGTAACACTGCTGCAAGTATAAGCTGTCATAACAATAAAATTCCAGCAGGTAGTATTAGTAGTAATAGTAATAATAATTTCAATAGTAATAGTAGTAATAATATAAGAAATAATTCAGATCTTTTTTCTGTTGATGAAATATTAAATTTAACTAATGAATTATTAAATAAATTAAGTAATTGCAAAAATAAGGCTGAACAATTTTCGGTTATAACTGAACTTTCGGTTAAATACTTATATTCAAAATGAATGTTAGTAATAAACTAAATATTTTAACATGGAATGCTAGATCTATTCAGAACAAAAACCATGAATTGTTCAATTTTATGTTACAAAATGGTATTCATGTTGGCTTGATATGTGAAACATGGCTTAACAATAATATTATCCTAAAAAACTCGAACTTTAATATATATAGGAAAGATCGTCTTACAACAAGTGGTGGGGGTGTAGCACTAATTATTAGAAAAGATATTAAGCATAAACTAATTGAACCTTTAAAGTTGGATTTAATAGAAAATATTGGTATAGAGGTAACATTAAATGATAACAAGAAAATTAAACTTTTTTCTGTTTATTTTTCCGGCACTAAAAATTACATAAGTAGCCTGAACGTAAGAAATCTAAATAAAAAATGACTTCAAAAAAGATCTACTAAAAATTTCAAGAACTACAGGTGACTTCATTATAGGAGGCGATATAAATTGCAGGCACAGAATGTGGAGATGTGCCCGGGCTAATAGTTGGGGAAATATTTTATATCAGTTATTACTAAGTGATAGGTTCACATTATTATATCCTTTTGACCATACCTTTATTCCTTATAATAGTAATTCACTACCTTCTACACTAGATATATTTTTAACTAACATACCAGAATATTGCTCCCAACCTATTACAATTAATGATCTGTCATCTGACCACTTGCCGGTTACTTTAAACGTTAGCAAACAAACTATATCACATGATCGTACTTATTTGGATTTTAACAATGCAAATTGGTATCTGTATCAGAAGTTTCTTAAAATGGAACTAAATACCAATAATAATGATTCTGTTGACTATTGTTACCAAATAGACAATATGATATCTAATTTAAACAACAAAATTAAAAGAGCAACTGAATTGGCTGTACCCATGAAAATAGTCAAGCAATACACCGAAAAATTACCTGACTATATAATAAATATAATCAGGCATAGAAACACTGTTAGGAGAAAGTGGATGCGTAGTCGTAATGTAATTTTTTATGCTCAATTACAACACTTCAACAACTTTTTAAAACATAAAATAAGTGAGTTTCGAAATATGAAATGGTCTAATACTCTTAAGCACTTGAAAAAATCGTCAAAACCTTTTTGGAAAATTTCAAAAGTTTTAAAAAATAAAAATAAATTTATAGGTACTCTAAAGGATGACAGTAACACATTTTACACGAATATTGATAAAGCAAATGCATTAGCTAAAAATTTTTATAACAAACACGCCGTGAACAACAACACAAGCGACCATGATACAAATCTTATGGTGGAGGAATCTGTAAGCAAAATTGATCAAGCTGAAATAGAATCCTTTGAACAAATTGAACTGAAATCTGTCAATGAAATATTTGCCCAATTAAAGACTAAAAAATCTGCAGGTTCAGATCACATATCTAATCTATGTATCAAAAAATTACCATTAAACGCAAAAAGATATCTAATTTTGATTTACAATTCTTGTTTAAAACTAGGTTATTTCCCGAATATATGGAAAGAAGCTCATATTATTCCGATTCTTAAGCCTGGAAAACCGATGGAGGAATTAAGTAGTTTTCGGCCTATCAGCTTACTATGCAGTTTCTCAAAAATATTTGAAAAACTCATAAAAATTAGACTGGAAAAGTTTATTTCAGCTAAAAAAATTCTTCCAAACGAACAGTTTGGATTTAGGGTAAAGCATAGTACCATTCACCCTCTTCTACGTGTCAAAAATTACATTAAATCCAACTTAGAAGAACGCAAATCTATTGGTCTAGTAGCGCTTGACATAAATTCCGCCTTCGACACTGTGTGGCACTCTGGCTTGCTTCATAAATTAGAAGTGTATAAATTTCCTATATATTTAATTAAAATCATACAAAACTTTCTTCATCAAAGAGTATTTCGTGTGATATTGAATAATACATGCTCCAATTTGTATGAAATTAAAGCAGGAGTTCCACAAGGCTCGGTACTTGGCCCAATTTTGTACAACACTTACACTGCAGATATCCCTAGGCTAGAGTTTACAAAAATATCAGTATTTGCTGATGACACTGCAATTTACTCTGCTCGCACTAATCCCAATCACATATTAACAAACCTACAAAATTCACTCAATAAGCTCTCTAGTTATTATGCAAAATGGAGAGTAAAAATTAATGCTTTCAAAACAGTATCAATTTATTTTACGAAAAAAAGGAAAGCCTCTCTTTTACCTTCTATACCATTAAAACTGCAAAATGACGAAATTAACTGGGGCGATACTATTAAATACCAAGCATTACCTTAGATAAAAGGCTAACCTTTCAAAAGCAAACTTCTAACACTATTGATAAAATTAACAAGTGTACTCGCATGTTGTATCCCCTTATTAACCGAAAATCAATCTTATCCACAGAAAACAAATCGTACTTATTAAGGTAATTTTTCAACCAATAATGTTATATGCGGCACCAGTCTGGGGAGATTGTGCAGCTAGTCATACCAAAAAATTGCAAATTGCGCAAAATAAACTTTTGAAACTTGTATTCAATCTTCCCAGATGGTATTCAACCAAAAAGCTGCATGATAAAGCCAGCATGAATACAATTTTAGAAAAAATAAGTTATTTAACTGTAAAGTTCCACTCGGAACTGTTCATGTCAGAAAATCCTCTGATCAGAAATTTAAATTAAGTTAAAAAAAAATTAGGCTAGTTTAGTTCGTACGTATAGATTTTACTATAGATAGGTTTTACTGTTTAAGTTAGCGTTAAGTTTTACAAAACAAAAATTCAAAAAGGTTTTTCATCTCCAATTTTCCTTTAAATTTATAGTATTAAACTCGAAAACTTCTAAATAAAAATAAAAAAAATACAAATCAACTGTAGTAAAGATAATTATATATCTGTATCTAAGTAAATAGTTTTAAAAGAATTAATTGTACAATATATGGAGCATAATAAATAAATAATAAATTTTCATTTATTACTGATGTATCAGGTTTTAATCCGCTTCAAAATTTATTAAATTTTCAATGATAAGCAAATAGAGAGATATTAGAGTTAAATCAAGTCTCTGGCACTCATTGAAATTTTGCAACTTATGAAAGTGTAAATATTTTAAATTTTTTAATAATTAATTTTTTAATAAATATTTAATAAATATATACAGATTTGTATCTGAAATTAAATAATATAAAATTACAATTTTTTTTTCAATAACTAAAATATAACTTAAAATACAAACATTGATAAAAATTATAATAAAAATATTTAATAAAATTAATTGAAAAAAAAATTATAATAAAATTTCTTTTTAGCTAGAACTTAGCGTCGTTCTTCTCTTCTCCAGCGCATTCAACTATAGCAGGGATGGCGAACCTTTTTTTGACTGGGTGCCAATAAAAATTATTCTGATAAAATGAAAATACCATACGTGTGTGCAGTGTGGCTTATTAAAAAATATATATAAATTTATTTCTATAATTAGCTTACATAATTTTTGATGAGATTTTTGTTATTGGATAGTTTTCGATAATGCATCAATATCTGGATGACAGTTTGACAATTTTAATAAAATACAAACCTCGCCAGATTCGTCGGTAAATCTGTTTTGTACATCAGATTTTATGTGATTCATTATCGAAAATAAGCTTTTACAGCTTTACATTAATGAAAGACATGTATGAATATATAAAGGTAATTTCTTCACCGCATTGTCTCTGGTAGCTAACACCATTACTTCAACAACATAATGTCCAAATGTTTTCGTATTCTTCTTCATTTAATTTTTTTTTTTTTCATTATTTTTTATTTCATGCCTCAATTCTACAATTTTCTGTTTCTAAATACAGCTTGATTGGAACTCTGCCAACGGTATTTCTAAATTCTCTAACTTTAACCATTCTAATTGATCCAAATTTAGTAGTTCCAAATCGAACTTGTCTGGATATTTAATAAAGTTAATTATAACAATTTAAATATTTTGAAATCTTGAAATCTCCTTACAAAATTTTCTTGTATGTCATTTATAACTTGGCTATAAAAATTTATATTATTTTCATAGGCTTCATGAATGGAAAACCTTTGAAAATGATGTTTTAACAAATGAAAATACTTAAAAGTATTGTTGTCAATATCACGTTTAAATATTACTAATTTGGCCTCAAAACCTTTAATAATAGCGAACATAACATCAATTGATTTTCCACAGTGTGCAATTTAATATTTAATTCATTTAAACGGTTGCAAATATCCGTTAAAAACATTAATTTTGTAATGCAGTCATTATCAAAAAGTTGAGGAAATTTAGATTTCTTATCGATCAGAAACATTAGAATTTCATCAAAACATTCTACAAAACATTGTAACACAAAGCCGCGACTAAGCCAGCATAAGTGATTGTAGATTAGCAATTCATGGTAATTTGAACCAACTTCTTGTAAAAACAACTGAAATCGCCTCTTATTCAAAGCTCGGGCTGCCTATAAAATTTATTATTTTGGAAATAATACTTAAAATATCCATCAAATGCTGTCAATCCATACTGCGTAATTGACCAAATTTGGTATATTTTTTGAACATAGTATGCTTTGAATTTTTGAAATGTACACCTACATAAATGTAAATAATATAACGTTGAAATAAAAGCGCCAGAAATCTGTGAAAACTCTTTGTTTTATTTTTTAAAATATTATATAGTCATTGAATAGAGTTCAATTTTATTTAAAATTAAAAATCCATTTGGTTTAGTAAATTATGTATGAAAAATTAAAGAATGTATATGTGTGTTCCAATCAAAATTGATTTGCGTGCGACTTTGGGTACGCGTGACATAGGCTCACCATCCCTGATCTATAGTATACTAGTTCAAATTCAATTTATTATCTATTTCTATTTAAATTTCAATACACACCACATTTAAACAATATGACGTGTTTATTTATAATAAAATAAGCACATCCAATGTAATGTACTCATTAATTATTAAACTACCGTTGCAATAGTTTTTAATACTTCCTAATTTTATCCATAGTGTTATTTAAATACCGTAACTTTTCCATCATTGTTTAACCTGGAACGAATGTTTCTGTGAATGCTTCTGTACACAATAAGGTATTAAGAACTGTTGTATGCAAAAATCAATCACAGTGTTATTCATTTCAGGGGTGGTTTCAGTCAGAGGTAGTTCGGGCCAATTTTTATAAATTTTTCATATTCTTTTTCTCTCTCCTTTGTTATGTTGAAATTAGATTTTTGTAATATACGCGAACTGTCATTGAATTTTCATTCCGTCGAAAATCATCTAAGGCTACGACATCCAACAATCCTAGTATTAAATGATATACAAGTTAATAACGGAGATATTAACTTTAATATTAACAACTATTTTATTGTTATCACTTTTTGTTAAACATAGAGGGATTGCTCTGTATAAATGATTTTGCTGTCAAAACTCTTCGAAATTTTGAGATGCTCCAAAAAATTATATATTGATAATCACATCGTCCATTTCTGTTTTTTTATACAGAGAACAATTACATCGAGAACAATAGATTAGCAACACCTTCTATTGGGTCTCTTATATAGCTATAAATGTATATTTGCATGTTAATAAATTTTTTATAAAATAAAATTGATTCGAAAGCGCTATAAACACCCAACCAGAAATGGTTTAATATGGCATATATTTTACCAAAACAAAAACACAATGCTCACTGGATTTGTGGCACTCGAGCATATATATATATATCATTTTCCTTATCCTGTAGAATAAATCAAATTTACAAATTTACTAAATTTACAGCCAGTTAATATTTATTAAAAATATGTTTCACCTAAACCCTACAGCATATTATGTAAAAAAAAAATATTTATTTATCCTGAAGCTCTTAACTAACTCAATTATAAGACTAAATGATACTACCGAAAAATTTTATATATACAAAATTAATACATTTTCAACAAACAGATTTTATTATTTATATATCTTACTCTTTCATTAAAAACTGCTACCTACCTAGAAGAAATTATTGATGAAATATTTTTAATTTTTTTGATCAAAATTTTTATAAAAAAACAAATGAAAAACACATGTTGTAAGTGTTTAGATAAAAATATATTTGGCCCCTTAATGCGTTAAAATGTATTTTAAAGTTCAAAATCAAAAGTAAATAGCTTATAAAGTAATTAAACGCTATTAGTTTTGGTCAACGAAAACTGTTTCAATTAAAATGAAAATAATTTTTAAAAAAAAAATCTCTATATAGATAGCCTAATCGTTAGAGGTTCGTATAACAAATAATTCAGTTCAACGATGTGACAATCGCATATTTAAATATTCATATGAAACATTTACTTTAAAAAGAAAATTATTATATTGTAAAGCCTTGAAGTTGTCTCGCAAGGATATTTGAAGGAAATTAATAAATACGCATTCCAGACAATAGATGACAAGACCGATACATTTGATAGAATAGCAACAGTAGCTAGCTAATGAAAATACAATGATTTGAATATACTTAAGTACACTGCTGGAATTGAATATGTATTTGAATTATGCCGACCAAAGTACCAAACAAAGCACAGTGTATTTGAATTATGCCGACCCAACTCCTGAACAAAGCATATAAAAAACAGAGTCATAAAAAGATTAGAAGAATAAGAAATACAAATTGAAAAGGTTATTTAATAATATCCTGTAACCTATTTTGACTATTTAGCCAGATGAATTCAGAAGAAGCATTATTATATATATAGATATATTACTTGTTTTTTTTTATATAAATTTAATTCAATTGAATTAAGACAGTAAGACAAAATCAACCCTTGAATGGAATCCGCAGGGTAAAAACTAACGTAGCAATGAACTGTAATAAACCAAGCAAATACATATGGAAAAACTTGGAGTGAACTAAAGTTGTTTGCCCAAAATCGAGTTCGGTTCGGTGGATCAAGGATGAAAACAGTTGTAGAACTACATACAAAAATTTTGCTTTACTACTATTTTTTCTCTAATATTATTTTCTAACAAATAAAAACCTATATTATACAATTCGATCTTTATTTCAATCCAACTCATATTAATATTTTACATATAAAATCAAAACAGAAAAAAAAGGACTAAAATATTAATGTTGAAATTTTTTAAATTCCAAATTGAAGAATTAAATTGAAATATTTTAATAAAGGACATATATTTCTTTTTTTTTTATTTATTAATTTATTGTTATTGTTATTTTTTTTTTTTTTTTGATTTTGTAAATTGCTTACGTAAGACAGAACAACATATCTGTCTGATATAATATTCATAGAATTTATCTATAAAAAATCAGTATAAAAACAAAAACAATGAAAAAAACACAATTATGTTTTTTTTTGGTTTTTCTTCTTTAAAATCATACCACAAAATTATTTCATAAATTTGAAAAAAAAAAAAAAAAAAAACAATCCAATTGAAATGAAAAGGATACAAAAGTCCTTTCCATTTTCATTTCGATAAATTTTTTTTTTATTGTATTTTACAATCTTGTACATGACTGAATGTCCTTTTTTTCAAGTCCTCTTATTATTATTATTACTATTATTATTATTATTATTATGATTATTGTTTTGGATATTTGTTATGGTACCGGATTTTTTGAATGATAACTTTTCACCGTTATATTTTTTAAGTAATAAATTTTTCTACGTTTTTTTTTTTTTTTTTTTTTTTGTTGTATTTTAAATAATAATAAAATTGCATAAACAAAAAAAAATCTTCAAAACAAAGACAAGTCCCACAAAACTAAAGTCCGGTCCATTCTATTTATTATGTCTCGTCTATAACCCTTGATTAAAAATTGGTATTTGAATTGTTTAAGAATTTTGATAAAAAAAAAAAAAACAGAAACAAAAATAATGAGTGAATAGTAGAAAAAAAAAATATATTTTCCGAATCCATACAATTGATTGGACATTTTAATATTAAGGACATATATACAGGATCCGAAGTTGGAATATAGAGATTTAGTGAAGTTTTTTATTTAATTTTTGTTTTTGTTTTTTTAACCAATATATAAGAAGGATGGAAATTTTAATATTTTTGTTTAATATTTTTTTTTTTTGTTAATTTTTAATAAATTTTCCAAGAGTTGGTTGTTATCCTCTTTTGTCTTTTTTTTTATTATTGTTATTTTTATTTTGATATTATTATTATTGTTTTTATATTTCAGAAGAAAAAAAAAATACATATTTTCTGAAATGTTTACAAAAAAAAAAAAAAAAAAAATAATAAAAAATAAAAATTTCCAATTTTTTTAAGTACCGCAAAAAGGAGACCGCATATATTTACCGTTATTTGTATTATTATTGTTTTTATTCATTTATTTTGTTTTTTTTTTTTTTTGTTCTGTTATTTACATATAATATTCATATTTATTATTATATCCATAAATATATTGTACAATATAATTGTATATGTAAATAATATTAATGTAGAAGAACATTTGTTTTTTTGTTTTTTTTTTTTGCAAACAATGAGTATGAGTAGGAATTGGTTGATTATAAATTGATGGTGAGTGAAGGTGGAGCATATATGATATCCAATATTATATTGGAATATATTTATTTTCATTTTGTTTTTTTTTTATTATATCATTTTTTTATGTTATCTCTTGATTGTAACAAAAATACTTGGTATTTTATTTTTATTGTGAACAATATTATAAATATGTAGATATATTTATTTATGTAAGTATGTAAGATCATATTATTTCGATATGTAATGGAGAGTGTTTTTTTTTGTTATTGTTGTTGTTTTGGTCTTTTGTTATGTATTCAAAATAATGGGTTATGTTAAGTCAGCAGTTTGGGGGTGGATATATTTTCTAAAGAGTGTTTATAAAATGTTTTCCTAATTTTTATTGTGAATGAGAATTGCCATTCTTCTATTCAAAATAATTATTAAGGAAAGCCTTTAACGGTTTTTTTAAATGATTTACTTCTATTTATCTATTCATAGGACTTTTAAAAATCAAATTTTAGAAGCTTAATAAACAATTTAATTTTGTAGTTGACAAAACGATTGTCGAATGATGTTTCATTGTTAATCTGTTTATAAACTGTCTCAACAGAGGATTGACCTACTGTAGAAGACCACTTTAATATAATTTGGAATTATTCGCGCCTAAACCACAAGCTATCGCTGCGACTTTACCAATCGCTGACAACAGATATTTACTCAGTACATCATGTAATTATTTTGTCCAGATATTGTTAGGTAGGTAGGCAGTAGTGGTTACAGATAGTACGCCGACACACTAAGACCAGTAAGGATATTGAGATTGATGATATAAGATATTTTTAAAATTGTATTTAATTATTATCATTGAGTATGTTCCAGTATTGAAATATTATATTATAGGTTATGATGTTGTATGAGTTATGATGGGCATATATATATTATTATTAATGAATATTTTTTCATATTTTTAGCAAGAAAGTTACTGTTTATAAATTATATATTTAGTGTTTACCTATTGATATATATATATATATATATTGTTTGTTATACTTTAATCGTCTTCTCAATGTGAACCGGATACTATTCAAAGCCATCCAGCGAGTCCAGAAAGAAGGGTTTTCCTTTTATGATGTGTTGGACAGTTTCATCTTCTTCATCCTCTCTAAATGATCTACAAAAGCCGTTTGAAGATAGCCTACCCTTCTAGCCTGTTTCCCAATAAATCTTTTTCGTTTTAAAACTTCAAAATGTCGAACCAAAAGAGAAAGATGACTAGGAAGTTGAGAGGGCATGTCAGTCATGGACACGGTCCTATTGGAAAACATCTTAAATATTCTGGTGGTTGCGGTAATGCTAGAGGTATACATCACCATCGTATTAATTTCAACAAATACCATCCTGAATACTTTGGTAAAGCGGGAATGAGAAATTGCCATTTAAGACGTCAATACAAATTTTGCGAAATCATTAACTTAGTTAACCCTTAATTGCATGATTTTTCCTTGTCCATTGAAAAAATATTTTTGAGTAGATTTACCCTTCCTGAACCCCAAAAGTTATTTAAAACTTAAATTGAACCTCTGGATGGGGTCTAAAGCTATAAAAAAAGTTATGATGCAGATCTGCAACAGTACGCGTTTAAGGGTTAAGTTATGGTCGTTTGTATCAGAAAAAAAGCGTAGACATTAGCAAAGGAAAGGGAGGAAGGTCCAGCTTTTGATTTAGTACAATTTGGATACTATAAATTATTCGGAAGAAGTCATTTACCCAAAATACCAATTATTGTAAAAGCCCAATATGTCAAAAAAAAAGGTAAAAATAATAACACGAAAGGTGGGGTATGTTTATTGAAAGCTTGAGAGCTTAAATTTTAGGGTAACATCATTAAAAAACAGACAATGATCCGTAATGACACCTACCATAGTGCTGATGATAAACTTTTTCAAATGTACGCTTGAGGTGGGCAGGTGCACTTCAAGTTCAGTATAGGCCAGATTTGTTTGGTGATGTAAAAAGATAGATAAGATTTGCTTGATGATAGAAGGATAGATAGAATTTTTTATTAATAGGAATCAGAAACATTTGACAGCTCCTGTTAATTTATATATATTTAAACATTTACACCAAATATCTAAAATATATGTATTTAATTATTTTTATAACACTCTGTATAATATTTGAATGAAAACAAAAAAACAAAAAAAAAACAAAATATTTATGCTTGTTAAGTGCTTCAAGCGCCGCCACAATTTTCTTCCCATAATATAAGTATATTGGTTTTCGGTCGTTTTTATAATATACATACTGGTATGCAAACTACATGATGTACTTAAAAAAGGACGAGTTTTGAATTTGTTATATTTCGCTTGTTTTTGTTTTTGTTCTTATTATTATTTTTTGATTTTTATTTCAAATTATTTTTGGTTATATATTTTTGTTTGTTTTTTTTTTTTTTTTTTTTTTTTTTATTGTTAGTCGAATTCATAAAAAATATTGACATAAAAAATTTCATACTTAAATTATATTTTGTATATTATTATGATTGTTGTTTTGTATATTATATACATATATGTACATACATGTACATAGCAGATAGCTTTTCAAAAGAAGCAATATAATAAAAAATATTTTTTTTTTTAGTCAAGAATTCAAAAATTTAAATAAGAAAAAAAAATTTAAGATCAAAATATGTATAATAAAAAAAAAGAAAAGAACGAATAAAAAGACGTTAAACAAAAAAAAATATGGCGAAATATTTTCACGATTTTTGATCATTTTCAATTTTTTGTTTTTTTCACTGAAATATTTTGAATTGTAATGTTTTTCTTGAAACAGTGAGAGTTTTTTTTTGTTTTTTTTTTATTGAAAGGACCGATAAATAAAAAGTGCTTCATTTATAGTCAAATTTATTAAATTATATGAAAGAGATGGAGATATGCAGGGGTGGAACTATATATATGTATATACAATCGGATACGCGTAATTGGACACTTAAAAGCGTACTTCGGTTAATAACATGATCTGTTTTAGTCCCATATGTATTTTTTATAGTTTTTTTTTAGTAAAATAAAGCTTTTAATTATGATCTTATTTAGTCCCATATGTATTTTTATAGTTTTTTTAATAAAATAAAGCTTTTAATTACATTTCGGTTAATTTCATACTTTGTTTTATTACAATAAATTTACATACACCATTAATCAAAACAAATCTGTATTTTTTTTGCGATAATATTTTGAAAATTTAAAATTTTGAGGTAAAAAAATTAATACTACATAATTTTTTTTATTTCTCAACCGGTAATTTTTTGCGGTAATTTTTTGAATACTTAAATTTCTGAGATTTCTGTCACTGCTTAATAATTTATTTGAAAATGGGCAGAAAAATTAGTACTTTTTAAAAATTGAATTTCTCAATCGGTAATATTTTGCGGTAATATTTTGAAAATTTAAATTTTTGGGTTCCGGTCACTACTTAATAATTTATTTCAAAATGCGAAAAAAATTAGTACTTTTAAAAATTTTCATTTCTCAATCGGTAATTTTTTGCGGTAATATTCTGAAATAGCTTCAAATTTGAATGTTTATAGTTCCTGTCATATGATTTTTACTTTAATTCGCTGAGGGGGAAAGTATTACAGACATTATTATCGTATTGCAAATAATTTTTTTATTCGCAATTTTTTGCCGAATTTAGATCCAAAAAAAAATATCTATACATTATTTTTAATGTAAACGCTTCAAACATTATATTTACAACATAAATTCTATTTGACATCCGTTGAAGATAAATGTTTTTGTTTTTTTTTTGTTGTTCGTCCTTAGTTATAATTTAAATTAAAATTTCAAATTTAAGGTAAGTAAAATACAGACATTTAATTTATCTTAAATTTGAGCCTAATTCAGCATGGATAGGAAGATTTAAGAAAAGAAACAATATTTGTTAATATATGACGAAGCAGCATCTGCAGATAGTATTGCAGCTAATAACAACATTTCTTTCGTTTTGCCAAGTTTATTAGAAGGTTATTGAATAGATAACATTTACAATGCCAATGAATCCGCCTTGGTTTTTAAGCTTTTACCTTCTGGAACATTGACAGTAAAATAGGGAAGTTTTAGATGGCCAAAAATTATTATAAAGACAGATTAACTTTATTATTTTTAACAAATGCTACCGGATCAGATAAACAGGTTGTAATTCGTAAATTTTTTTTTAATAAAGTGCTTTAATGAGAAACAAAATTTATTTGCAGGATTTGCAAGATTTGCAGGAAAGTAACAGAAGTACTATAAAAGTTCAAAAATACTATAAATAGGTACTCGTAATACTACATTAAAACACACAAACAAACTCCACACGACTTATAGCAAAATTTTGACGATTTATACAACTAATATTAGATAATATATACAAATTACATAAACAATTTCAAATATATAAGTCCAAGGACACTTTAAAAAATTACATATTATTTTTTTTTTTTGTATTTATACGACCATTGTCCAAGAAGTTAATATTACCCTACTGGAAACATTCATAAAAACACACGCATACCTATTGACACACATAATATTGTAAAAAAAAAAATAAAATAGTAGTTAATGTGCATATACATTTACATGAATAAATGCGTAAGTATGCGTTGTATTCATAATTTTATTTTTTATGCGAATATCATAAAATATCCTCGAGCTATTTGATTCTTAATGACATACATATATGTATATATATGAAGAAATAATATATCAATTTTTTATATATATAATATACATATATGTATAATAAATAGATATTTTATATGCAAAACATGTTAAATGGGTTACATTAAAAACAAAAAAAAAATATTTATATATTATGAAAAGTTGTTAAACTCATACCAGAAATGACAATGGACTTTGGACTTTATTGAAAATTTAATCTAATTTGTTTTATTTAATAAAATATAATAAAAATGAAAAACTATAAATTTGAAAATTTTGGAAAACTGTTATTGAACATTAATTTTTTATTTTGACAGTGTTTTAAAATCATTTCGTTTAAAATTAAATTTATGGAGATACGTGCTTTTAATTTTTGAATATAATTTTATTTATTATAGTCTCGGAAAAAAATAATCTAGTGTTTTATCCTTGCTTGACTGCTTCTATTTTTTTCGGTCACATCTTGGTTGTTTTTCCTCCTTCTGAAGCAATTTATTGCCTCCAGAACCAAATAAGGATAACATTTTTAGCTAATCTAGTGAATTTTTAAAGGTAGCGAAGCAAGATTTAATTTCATGGCAATAATAGGAATATTTCTTTTCAGCTTGTCAATATTTTTAATGTTAATAACAAAATAAACATTCATTTGAACTTAAAGATGTACCTGCTTTGGTCAATTAGAAACATTTCGAGGTGACTAAACCAAAGACGCAAACCAGGAAAAGTTAAAAAAATTTAATAAGTATTTTATTTTTTGAGTCTTTATTTTAATGACTTCAAAAAATATTTTTAATTTGAAAAAGCTTTTTTGATTTTAATATTTTATTGATTTTATGATGTTTTGCAATCATTCAAATGATCTTATTTGGTTGTTGTATGCGATATATAGTTTAGAGCTTGGATATGTTTTTCTATAAATGATTTATTTGAAAAATGGACACAAAAATTAGTACTTTTTAACTTTTATTATTTCGTAATCAGTATTTTTTTGCGGTAATATTTTTAACATTAAAACTTTTGGGTTTCCGGTCACTGCTTAATGATTTATTTGAAATACGGGTAAGCAAATTAATACTTTTCAATTTTTATTATTATTTTAATCGGTAATTTCTTGTGCTGATATTTTTAAAATAAAAATTTTTGGGTTTATTAATTTATTTGAAAAATGGACACAAAAATTAGTACTTTTTAATTTTTGTTATTTCGTAATCGGTAATTTTTGCGGTAATATTTTGAAAATTTAAACTTTGGAAGTTGCTGTTACTGCTTAATGATTTATTTTAAAAACGGACAAACAAATTATTACCTTTTAATTATTTTTAATTCTCAATCGGTAATTTTTACGGTAAAATTTTAAAAATTTCTCTGCTTAATGATTTATTTAAAAGACGGGCAAACAAATTAATTAGTAATTTTTAATTTTTTCAAACTCTGAATCGGTAATTTTTGCGGTAAAATTTTAAAAATTTACATTTTTAGGTTTCCCGTCACAGGTTAATGATTTATTTGAAAGACGAGTAAAAAAACAGTATATTTGAATATTTTTACATTTTAATCGGTAATTGCTGTGGTAATATTTTGAAAATTGTTTTGAATTCCTGTCACTGCTTAATGATTTGTTTAAAATACAGCCAAATAAATTAGTATTTTTAAATTTTTGTATTTCTTAATCGGTAATTTTTTGTGGTAATATTTTGAAAATTTAAATTTGTTGTTACTGTCACTGCTTAATAATTTATTTGAAAGAGGGGCACAAAAATTAGTACTTTTGGAATTTTGTATTCCTCAGTCGGTAGTTTTTTGCGGTAATATTTTGAAAACGCTTCAAATGTAAATGTTTATGGTTCTTATCACTACTTTTTACTTTAACTCACCGAGGTTGAACGTTTTACAGACATTATTAGCGTATATTAATTGTATTAAATTATTAATTCAATTTCAAATACATAACCACAAAAATGTTACAAATTACATAAGTTTAGTATTGTATATAATACAATTAATTCCACAGAACACATAGAATTAATTCAGTTGTTTAAATGTATTTATTACTTTATTTATCTGTTGGGAAATTAACCCTTCTAGATATTACTTAAAAGCTAAAATTATTGAAATATAAATAATATATATCTATAATATACAAATTATTAAAAAATAATTATTACATGATGATGAAAAGTGTTATTAAATATTAAAAAAAACTACAGAATAATTCATTTTTTCAATACCCTCCTGTAGATTGAATATAATTTAGAGTCATCAGCAAATGATTAAATTGAGTTTTTTAACCCGATATTGAAATATAAAGTAAAAACAATAATGGTCTCAAATGATGGCCTACTTTGCGAAAAATCTGATGTTACTGTAAATATATAACAATTTAATATATAATAAATTTGAAATCTTAACAGAAAGTGTACGACTATATATGACTGAATCCATATATTCCTAAAGCTTCAATTTTTGCTAGCATTTTTTAGTGATTAATTTTATAAAAAGCTTTAAATATATCAGTGATCATTGTATATATATTTGATATCCTCTCTATCGGATCTAATTCTTCATTAAAAAAAAATGTACATGTTTGTTGTTGTGGATTTTCCTGATAAAATACCGTGCCATAACGAAATATTTGTTTTAATTTAAAAATATAGTTTTTCAGCAACAATAGCCTCAATTTTATATAATAGTTTAGTGATTGGTCTTTAATTTTCAACAAACAATTTAGAGCCGAATTTACAAATAGGCTTAGTATTGGAATATTTCCAATTATTAATAAATATTTTTTCCCTTAAAAATTCATCAAATAATACAACTACAGTAAATCTAGTAAACTTTGATAGCATCTTTTATTATTTTTATTTTAACATTTAATATTAAATTTGGAATAACATCAGGACCAGCACTTAAATTAACCTCAATATAGTCCAAGTCAATGAGTGATGGAAGATTATATATTAATCTTCTAATTCAATTCTAAGTAGATAATAACCGTTAATACATGGTTTAATACAGGCCATAGACATACACGATATCACCCGAAAATAATTGAATTTACCAGTTATATGAACACTACTGATTCCATTGATATTGGGACAGTTTTGCAATTATATTGTTCAATTCTATTTATATATTTTATTTATTTTAATAAACCATAGAACCTGAATATAAATTCGGAATGTGGTGTTCTTATCTATATCATATTTAGAACAATTACGCTACTCTGATTGAATTAATCAAATAACTATAAATTGAATAGTACCAGACAGATAGACAGTAATAAGAAATTTTATTTTTATATACCTATATATAGATTGCACATATATATTGCTATATAAGCCAACCTCTGGTTTTTTGTTACTCGTTAACAAATATACAACTCTGAAATGCTGGTTCAGATGCACAATAAATTCTATAGGTTGCAATTCTACATTGGCCCTATGAGTTTTTTAGTCATCATATTTAAACAACTATATTGAAACACTGAAGAAGTCTGCAAGTAGTAGACGAAATACGCGTATCTGTAATGATAAGCATATCAGTAATATTAAAATATTTTTAAAAAAATCACTAATTTACAAAAAAAATATTTCTATTAAGTTACTGTCACAATAGTTACTGCCATTGATATAAAAACAACAACAAAATTAATTTCTTTATTCAATTCTATTCCTTATTTAAATCTATATATGCCACCATCATCAAGGGATAAAAACAATGAAAATAAAATTAAATAATTTTTGTATATTCAAAAATGCGTAAACAAATATCCGTTAGCAATTTTCCGCTTAAAATTTTCCCAATTTTCATTTATTTACCTTTATTGTATAAACAAAAAATGAATTTAATTTCCAATACAAACCAAAAAAAAAAAAAAATAAGAAAAAAAAACTACAAAACAGAAATTCACATATTTTCATTGTTTATCATTATTTAATCGTTTTCCTTCTTCATCTTAATTCTATTTCTTATATATATACCATATACATATACCATATACCTATATCCTTGTTCAAGCACAATTGAAATGGAACTCAGATTCAACAAAAATTATTTCAATGTAATTTTCTTAGATAATGATTTCAATTTTTTGTTGTTGTTGTTTTTTTTTGTAAAGATTTTCTTAAATGCAAGTGTAAGTTCTGTTTTTCTTAAGTAATATGTAAAATAATGGAATTTTTGAAAGAATAACAGACAGCGGGGGCAAAGTAAGAAAAAAGTGAATGCAAGCTATATAAGAAATGAAAATTGAACAATCTTCTCTTAAGAGAAAGTATTTAAAATAATTTTTTTCTTTTCAAATGAATTCACAATAAAAATTCATTTTTTTTTTTTTTTTTTTTGGTACACATACAAAAAAGGATAACACGAAAAACAATAATAATAACTAAAAAAAAAAATTTCTTTTCAATTTTTTTTTTTTTTTTTTTTTTTTTTTTTTGTAGAGCTTATTTTATTTTCCCACCGCATGATTTTATGTGTTAACATAAATGAATAGGAAAAAAAAAAACAACTGGTGGTTGGTATGAGCCCAAAACAAAACAAAAAAACAATCCTCGAACACTTTTGAATTTGACTAAATCTCTGATGATGGGGTAGGAATATTCCTTCATAGAACACAAAAATATACACGCTATTTTACAAAAAAAAAACAAAAAAAAAATATCCAAAAATAAAAAGTATAAAAATTTTTTTCAAGGTGGGAGCAGAAATATCGTAGAGGTTTAAAATCCTTAAAAAATTTAAAAATACAAAGAGTAGGCAGGCGGGAATGGTTGAATTTTTTTTTTGGTTGGTTTGGTGAATATTTGAACATCGAAGACGTTTTTATTTATAATTGTATAAACAGAATTACTCTTCCAACCTCCTTCTGTACAACCACCACCGTATACCGGTATATTAGTGTATCCTTTTTTTTATTTAATTTTTTTTTTTCTGTATTCAAATAATAGAAAAAATTCTATTGAAGTAAGAATTACAAGTCTTGTCGTTGTCGTAGTCATTGTTGTATTCATCATCATCATCATCATCATCATCGTAGTCGTATAGTCGTAGTCGTGATACTAGTAATCTTCATCATCGTCGTCTGTTAAACAAGTTAATCCAATTTCAATATTTGTTCTAATTATTACACTTGATTTCCTAACGGAATGACTTGTTATTGTATTTTGTTGTATACTTATATACAAGTATATATATGTATGTATAAAAATAACGGGAAAAAAGAAAATTTATGCGACATGAAAAATAAAATAAATTTATCTTTTTCTATTTTATTATCTGAATATATATATATATACTCGTATATATATATACTATAAATAGATAATATTTATATATTATTTAATATTTGTTCATTTAAGATTTAGCAATAAGAAGTAGAATTAATCGAAAATATAGAATTAATATTAAAAGGATATAAGTATATATTTTTAAACATATATACATATATATATACATATAGGTAATACAGCATTTATTTTTTAGGTATATATATATATATGTTAAAAATAGATTTGACTTTAATTCTTTAAAATAGAAATTGTAAGAGAATTAAATTGTTTGTTTTATAAGAAAATATTGTTTAATCCTATATAAATAGTATATTATATACATATCTATATATATATATATATACCCATGTAAATTGATAAAATATTAAATTTTAAATTAAATTTGATTAAATTTTATGTTAAAACTTATTAAATTAATTTTTCGATATTTTGCATTAACATTCATAAATTAGTGTTAATAAGTTAGTGTTTCGAAGTTTGTATTCACAAGTTAGTGTTTCGAAAATATGTATTTTCCATCAGGGCAATCTGAAGTTACTGGATGAAGCTTGAAAATATTATAAAGCTAAAAAATCAGTTTTTCTAAAAACAAATAAACATTATTTAATGTTTACAGTTTGCAGTACTAAGATTTATCATCAATGTTCCCTTGTACGTACGCAATGAGCGAATAAAATTCAATTTAAACATTTCATATGGACATTAAAAAAAAGAATGTAGCTAAAATGCTTGAAAATAAATTCAGCACTCAAATTCATTTGCACCTTAACTAATCATGAGCAAAGAGCTTATAATTAAATGTTTCAGACCACTGGATTTAAAAATCCGGTTTATACAAATTGAATTAACGTTAAAAGTCTTTGAATTATTGCCCCAGATACAATTATGACAACTGCTTCCCAATATTGTACTCAATATCTTTGTTTATAGTAGTTAAAATAGTTGTACAGAACAAAGCTATAAAATATTCGACATTCGACTAAATACATCAATGTGCAGTAAATATATTGATTGATTCCGATGAAATCCATATTTCCCAGACTTAATCAAGTTTTCTATCGTTTGACCCTTAAAAACAATATTTTGCAACATGTCGCAGATATATCATCTCAATTTTCGAAATTCAATTTTTCACTAAAATTGTAATATGAAAAGTAATCAAGACAATTTTTTTATGCTAAGACTTATGCTATGCTTTTATGCTAGGCCTATGCTCATGTTAAGGCCTATATACACTTTATTTTTCACCCAATTGGTATCATAGACTTGCATTCATGAGGTAAATATTTATTTTATTATAGCTGTACTAGGCCCACGTTGCTGGTGCAAATGCCCCTAATAATAAAAATACCTGTTTAAGCCTTTTGAATTTACATGGCATATCACTTGAAATTATTGCAATAAGTGGAATAAAAAGACTTGGAAGGAATACCTGGATTCCAGTTTTCAATTTTATAACATCTTTCATTTTTGAAATGTTTCTGAAACATTAAAAATTTAATAATTCGCTATTTTAAAAATTCCCACCCCCAGTCTATCAACAAAATGTCGTTAAATTTAAAATTTTTAAAAATCTAGGATCTTCTGAGGCAGAAATCGTATCCGCGTAGGGCCTAAAAACTATATCCCAGGATATCTGGTGTTCCTAGCTTTTCAAAAATGTATATGTTTAATGACGCATCTTATCCTTTAAGGACGAAAAGGACATTTGAAAGTATTGTATTGTACATAAACCGTTATATCTGTTAATCTATTAGATATATATATATTCAGTTTTTTGTCTAGTGAGCCAACGGTTTAAAGCATATTTTAATATTCATTTGATGAAGATTGGTGCTGCCGTTATGGAAATATTGTAGTTCAAAGTAGAAAATATTTGAAAAAAAAAACAATCTTTATTTTGTTTCTTTAAAAGCCAAATACCTCAAGATTTTACAATAAATATTTATATATCTTCTTTTTCATTAACTCATACATACATACTTTATGTCTATATCGAATAGTTTAGAAGCATATAAGCATTTATTAAAAAAAATTGTTTACCCTTTTTCTATATAAAACTAGGAATGATCCTTTTACAAACTAATAACTGAAACAATCTTCTGGAATCAAATTCCATCACAAAATTAATTAAATCACGCTACATTTTTTTGTATAGTTTATTTACAAAAAATTTCATCTACTAAACTATACAGACTAACCAATATTATAAAAATGCGTATTTATAATACAAAATTTGATGAATATATAGAAAAAAGATTTTATCCACGATCTAACTGAATATAGTAAAAATAACGAAATATCAGACTTAGTTTAGTTTGCTGACTGTCTCTATAATAAAATCATATTAAATTTGACTTTATATTATGTACATAACATTAACACTATTCGACGATGAAAATACCCACATATCCGAAAATTATCTGTATTGATAAGTCCTAAACGATTTGTTTGCTCTGTTGAGCATATATTGAGCATATTCTGTGTGGCAGCTACCCAACTACTCAGATTATTAAAAAACGGTAAAAAACATCCTTAATAATTTTTCATAGAGTATCCGAGTACCAATTTTCAGTTCGTTATCACTTTCGGTTTATGAAAATATTACAGATGGGTGCTGGGATTTGTATGGTAGCTATCCGAACCACTCAGTATATTGGAAAACCAATTAAAGGTATATTTATGCTTTAACAAGAAATTATATGAGTACCAAATTTTAGTTCTGCAACGCCTATGGTGTTTGAAATATTTTTGGGGGGTGCTAGGAGTTATATGGCAAATCCCCGAAACATTCAAAATTTTTAAAACTGATAATAGGCATATATTTGTTTATTTTGTAAACAGCTCGCACCTACCTTAGTACAAATTTTGCAGCTCTATAAAACCTTTGATTCTTGAAATGTTTGTAATAGATACTAGGGGTTGTATGGTAGCTGCCCGAACTAGTTGTAATTTCAAAAAATGGCTAAGTCTATAAGCTTTCTTTCTATTCCAGTAATATACACTGAAATAATTTCATTTAAATCGATTGAGTATAGTTTTCAAGTCTATAAATAACAGACAGACAAACAGACAAATATAAAAATTACATTTATATATACATATATATATATATATATATTTAGATTGTAAATTGACACTAAGCTTTAATTTAAGTTTTAAACGAAATAAATGCGAATTTAATAAAAAAAAAAAACACTATTTCCTAACAACAATTGATTTGATGAACAATTTTTGATTCACAAACACCAATGGCATGCTTATTCATCATTCGCAGCATTCACAATTTTGATCATAAAATAAAAGTGGTACCTGAAGTAAAAAAATAAATAAAAATAACTAAATAAAATAAATAAAATAAAATCACTGATAAATAAATAAAATAAATAAATAAAATAAATAAATAAAATTGCTTAGAATGATTATGTATTTTGTATTTATACATACTGATTTTGTTATAACAACTGGAATTAGATGAAGTATAAATAGGATTATCTTTGCTTGATATGGAAACACATAGGGTCACTTCAATAAGCAAAATTTATCCGGATCATAATTTGATAAACTTCCACATTATATTTTGTATATCAATTTCAATTCAAATTAAGCTTAACCAAACACTATAATATCTACTATAGACTATCGGCTTAAAATTATTTTAATACCGATTGGGATTGCAAAGTCTTTTAGACACTTCTGAAATATTTTTTTTACATAATAATAAAAGAAATTTAAACTTGTATAATTGAATTAATTCTAATGTGTATGTAGAAAGTGTATATTGTATTTATGTTGAGACTATAAATAACAATAAAAATAATAATAATAATACTATAACCAGCTACATATGCCTTAAGTGGTTGAAAATTTTTGTAAATTTACCCTGATACAATGTTCACAAAAAACCAAAGAAATATAAAAAATATGCACTTTAATGCGATCTCAAATTTTAAATTGGTGCCTTTTTTTCAAAATATGTAGGTTTACTTATTTAATTGATTCTGAGCTCTTTTATTTGTTTTGGTTGAAATAATTAAAAAATAATGTAATGTAAATGTGTCAGTTGGTTGTTCAGAGCCTTGGAAATAGTTTATTCCAAAAAATTTAAGTTATTAAATTGCAAGTTGAAGAATTTAGTAAATTATAGAAACGTAGTACAGCAACAACAGACTACACCTAAAACGACAACCGATCTTGGTGAAAGGTAGGTAGGTAGGTTGGTAGTAGTGGCTGCTGATAGTACGCCGACATACTTAGACCGATGAGGTTCATTGTGATACCACGGAAACTTTCCTCGCGTAGTAGCCTACTTGTTGAACCAATTTGAGCTTTGAACGAAGCGGCGGAGGTTTTTTATACCAGTGTTTTCAAGATCACCCAGAAAGAAGGCTCCTAAATGGCTTTTCCTTTTATGCCTTTACCAGGGCAGGAACAGTGTATGTGTTGGACAGTTTCATCCTCCTCCACATCTGTACACGTTCTGCAGAAGTCGTTTGAGGGGAGTTCCAGTCTTCTGGCATGTTTACGAATCAGATAATTACCAGTAATCTTGGTAAAAAGGCTATACATGTTTTGTAGGGGATTAGACATATTTATTTAATAAATATAAAAACAAAATTAGTTAGATTTCATTTAATTTAATTTATATCTTGATAGATTTCGATTTACATCTGTGTCAGAAGGTTTATCAGAGATAATCTGTTGGTGTTGGTTCAACAATCGAAATCGATCAAAATATAAGTTAAATTTATTGAACCTATCTATCGTTTTTTTTTTCTATTATTTAAATTTGTTCCACCTAAAACCCACCAACATTATATTTAATCCAATATGGTAACCTTCAAATTACAGTTTTCATATCTTGAAATTAACCCCCAAAAAATGACTTTAACAATTTTTGCCAAATATTTGTTGTACACAAATCAAGTCCAACACAAGCCGCAGAATGATTTTCATTAGATGACCAAAGCATTTTTTTTTACAAACAGCCAATCGTTAGGATGTTACTTTTAGTGCTTACATTCCGCTTGGGATGGAATAGGGCAGTATAAGAAGAAAAAATTAAATAATTTAAAGAATTAAATTCAATTTGCAGAATGAGGCTATTGAGGTTATTTCAAGCACATTACAAAGAATATGATTCCACATTCGGGAAGTCCTGAATACGAACAAATTTCCGTTACCTGTTTTATGCCACCTATTTATTTCTACTGTGCAGGAATGTATTTCTACCGTTGAATTGATTGGTTGAACACAAACCTCTCAATACTTATTGTATCATGCAGAGTTTAAATGTTAACTCAAAAATGAATGGTTGCGAATTCTGATTAACATTGCTTTGAGTAAGACTTAATTTATTTTATTTTAATTGTTTATTCATATTTTCAAAGCTTTTTAATACAATTTAATTTTTTTTTTCATTTTAATTTCAATTTTTCACTCATTGAAATTTTCAAAATTTTTAATACAATTAAATTTTTTCTTTATTTTATTCATATATACCTTATATATGTATATAATATTGATAATATTGATAATATGATTAATTGTGTAATAGTACACAATTAATAACATAAACGATAAAATTGCGTTCTTTAATAATCTAGTTCTGAAGCTTTTCGACCAGCATGTTCCCCTACGTTCGTTTACTCCACGTGCTGATTTTGTTCCGTATTTCTGTCCAGATATTGTAAAAATGGCGAATGATAGAGACATGGCTTATGAAATTTGGAAGAGAACAAGAAATTCGAATGACAGAAATTCATTTAAGAGGCTTAGGAACGTGGTAAACTTGAAGATTAGACAAGCTAAAAAACATTGCTATTCTAAGATACTCGATCCTCGGCTGTCTTCAAAATCTTTCTGGTCTAATACCGCTAAGCTTGGAATCAGTAAAGAAAACAAAATGGATAATATGGATAGCTTTGATGTAAACGAATTAAACAATAAATTTATAACTCCATCTTTTAACTTTACTTCATTACTATCCAATATTGAAAATGTTGATTCGTCTTGTACTTTCTCTTTTAGAAATGTCTCAAATGATGAAGTCTATGATGCTATTTTTAAGGTTAAATCCAATGCTGTAGGACCAGATTTAATTCCTTTGAAATTTATTAATCTGATTATCCCTTCTGTGCTACCTTATATTACACACATATTTAATTTCATCTTGACTACTGGTCAATACCCTCTAATTTGGAAATGTGCCAAAGTTGTTCCCGTTCCTAAAAAAAATGATCCAACGATTGATGACCTTAGACCCATTAGCGTACTGTCCGGTATTTCGAAATCTTTTGAACGGTTATTGCATGCACAAATGAGTCAGTACGTAAGAGGTAATAATCTCTTATACGAATTCCAATCAGGTTTCAGAAAGCAGCACAACACTACCTCAGCACTCCTAGAATTAACAGATAACATTTACTGTGAAATCGAAAAGAAACATGCTGTATTATTGCTTCTTCTTGATTTCACTAAAGCTTTTGATTGTGTTAATCATAACTTATTATGTTTAAAACTTAGCGCAGCTTTTAATTTTGAATCTTCTGCTACTACTCTCATTCAAAGTTACTTAGATAATAGAAGTCAATTTGTGTTTCTAAATGGTATTAAGTCTAATAATCTACCTGTTGAATGTGGGGTACCCCAAGGATCCATATTGGGTCCCTTACTCTTTAGTCTATTTATTAATGACTTACCCCGTTGTTTGTTTGAATCTCATTGCCGGTTGTATGCAGACGATGCTCAACTCTATATCAGTGGTCCTATAGCTGATATTAACCGCTCTATTGCTAAATTGAATGATGATCTTGATGCTGTTGCTTTCTGGTCTCTAAACAATGGTCTTCGATTAAATCCGTCAAAATCCCAGGTTATGTTAATTTATGTTCGTAATATTGATACAACTAATCTCCCTAATATCAAATTAAATAATTCTGTGGTAAAATTTGTAAGTAAAGCTAAAAACTTGGGTGTTGTATTCAATAAAACTCTAACCTGGAATGATCACATTAACTTTATTTCTAGAAATGTTTTTTGTAAGTTACGAAAACTCTGGAAGTTCTCTTACAATATTAACGAGTGGGTAAAAAAGAAATTAGTTATATTTTTAATTTTTCCACATTTCACTTATTGTGAAGTAGTTTATGCTGGGATGAGTATATGAGCGAGTTTTCCAGGCTCAAGGTTATTTTCAATGCTTGCACTCGATTTGTAACTAACCGTCGTAGATTCGATAGCATCAGAGATGTTTCTAAAGTTTTGCTTGACTGTACTTTCGAAAACTATCTAAATTATAAGTACATCTGTTTTATGAAAAAAATCCTATCTAAAAATACGCCGGTATATCTTCTTAAGAAAATAACCCCTGGACGATCATTAAGAAGTGCAAATTTAACTATTCCTAGACACTCTGGTAGATTAAGACATCATTCCTTTTTTGTAAGGACTGTCGGGTTGTGGAATTCTTTGCCGAACGTATTCAGGTGTGAGTTCTCTATTTCTAAATTCCTTGAGCTTTGTTGGGTATATTTTAAGGAAAAAGTGTAGTCATTAATTAAGAAGAATAAAAATTTTGTAGAATAATGCTTGTTAGGTGTGAGACGTCTGAAAGATAGTTTTGTTTGGAGGAGAGATTTTTTTTTTTTTTTTGTTTACTTTTGTTTTTGGACTTTTGTTATTTTATTACTTTATCTCCGTATTTTATAGTTTTAACTTTAATTTGTTCTTGTTTTTTCTCTTTTTTATTTTATTTTTTTTTTTTTCTTTTTTAAATTTTCTTTTATAATTTTCTTTTCTTTAAAGGTTTAATTTAATTTAATTTAATTTAAGAATTATGAATTTGCTACACATTATACTTTATATACTCCTATAGAGACTTACCGTCTCATGTATATGTACGAAATAAAATGAATAAATAAATAAAATAAAATAAAATATTTAAAGCTGATAGATTCTGATGTGACAAATTAAAAATAATAAATTTAAAATTCAATTCCCTTTCAATATTCCATCTGTTATTTTCACATATCCTTTTTTTTTATTTTTTAAATAACACCCACATATTCACTAACAAATTCAACATGCACAATAACACATATTATGTATATTTGTGAATGCAATATAAAATTAAAAAAAAAAAAATAAATAAAAAAAGCGACATATAAATTTTTTGTTATTTTTTTTTTTTAAATTAATTTTTAAATCATCTACAGGACATACCAAAACATCATCATTCATTTCAATAAATCAATTAAAAATAACATTGATCCCATAAATCACATGATGTTCATTTTAACTCTATTAATTTACCAACAACATCCTTTTTCATATATATGATTTTTATTTTTTGTTTTTTTATATATTTTTTTGTTTTTGTATTTTTTTTTTTTTTCATATAGTTTTAAAACAACAATTTTTCACTAAATCAAACAGGATAAATTATCGAGTGTCATTTCTATTTTTGTTTTGGAACATTTCAAATAAAAAAAAAAACAAAAAATAAAACAGTAGAGGAACTAATAAAATGCACACAGATTATCCTTTCATCATCGTATATAAAAAATAAAATTTCCGCAATACACAAAAAAAAAAAAAAAATATCTAATCTCAAAAGATTTTTTTTTTTAAATTGAAAAAAAAAAAATTGCAAAAATTTCCATATACAATCCATGTTACACCATTTGTTTATCAAGGATCAAATCACCAAATATAAAAAAAAATTTCAACCCTACAACATAACCAACCAGTATTTTTTTTATGTTCAATTGAAAGTGCAAATTTAAGCAAAACAAAAATTTTTTTTTTTTTTTTTTTTGTAAAGTAAATGTTAAAAATTCGAAATGAATGACCTAACATTACCACCATCACAACAGCTTTAATTCATATCACGCCAATATTATCTACATACCTCTAACTAAAAAAAAAAAAAAAAAAAAATGTTTGAATGTTCTTGCATCACTGATGCTTTTAACACCATTCAGAAATCATTATCCTGCAAGGTAAATCATTCAAAAAAACAAAACAATAGAAACAACAAAAAAATGGAGATATATAAAAAAAAAAAAAGTATATTGAATTTGAAAAATTTTGATATTTACCGCGAGCGCATTTGAATCCTTGAATTTATCAAACAACAACTAAAATCAAATAAACCGTGTCAATATTGTTATTTTCGTATTATTATTCCATCTCTTTCTTTCATTTCACACAAAAAACAAATCATTGTGCATATAAACAGTTATTTTTTGATTCTAAACTAAACCTATTAAATGTACCTAACAGTAAAATTCTTTTAGTCTAATTCTATTTAAAATATATATATATATATATATATATATATCCTATCAATTTTTCTCCTTACATTTTTGGTTTTTGATTTTTGTTTCTGTTGTTCTTCTTGTTGTTTTGTAATTCAATAACCTCTGCAAATCTATTGCTTGCTGTTTACACCATGCAATATGACTTTTGGAATTTGTTTTATTGTTTTTTTTTTTTGTTTTCTAAAATCCTTAACAAAAATAAAAAAATTGAATTGATGTCCTTTTTTATGTCGTATCGTATATGATGAAACATGCAATCATAAAATACAAAAAAAAAAATTCCATATCATAGTATCATGATCAGGCACAGGACGTGACATAACCCCAATACTATCTACATAATATACATTATGATGAATATCCTTTAGAAAGGATATTTTTCTATTATTTTCTTTCTTTGAATATATTGTTTTCAACGATATATAGATAGTCAATCGGAAATGAATTATTTCAAGTGTTATTCCATTACAATCGTTTCATGATTCGAAGGCTTACACTTGTTCAAAATATTTAGGATAGTTGCTGCACCCATTTGAAAAATATTTTTTCAGTTAAGAATGTATGAGGTGTACATATTAGAATGTATTTTAAGTTTAATATAGGATTTTTGTTACAGCATCATAAAATGTTTGTACGCGAGTAGTACGGGAGTATATTATAAAAATAAGAAGAAATTAACAGATTATTGGGAATTTAGAAATATTTGAAAAAAAAAAAAACAAAAAAAAATAACAGTGAGCAAATATTCTGCAAAGAGAATTTTTGGACATAATTTTCAAATTTATTTAATTTTTTTTTTCCAGATAGTAGTAAATCATCGAAAGAGGCTTCAGGGGCTACCTAATACCGTGGAAGGCAGTTTGAAGGACTGTGGGACTTTAACCCACAAAAAACTCCTATCATTATTGCAACATTAAAACTGTAGTCTTATAGACTATAACCATTAATTTACATTTAACTCAAAGAAACTAAAATAGCTTTGATCTACCAAAATTCAATAAGGTTTTTATAGATAAAAGGTTTTAACCTAACTCAAGTGGTCTTGTTCGTTTTAGTCGCTTAACAAAGTTTTGATTTTCAATTAAGCTAGAAGCTTCGGTATTGACATGTTGGATCAAACAAGTTTTATGCCGTGCAGCTCATTTTATTATTTCGTCTTTTATACATGAGATCTTCAGATCTCGATGAATATAGGCATTGCGAACATACCATGGAGCTTGTTGGACTATGTTGCGCAGTATCTAATTTTGGAACGTTTTGATAGTTTGAATATGGATTTGTTTGGCACATCCCCAAATTTGAATACCGTATGCCCAGACTGGCTTCAATATTTGATTATACATCACAATTTTGTTATAGGTCGAGACCGTAGAATTCCACCCAATCAGCCAGTATATTACTCTATATTTGAGCTGGAGTTCTTGTTTTTTGATTTTCACACACTCTTTCCGTTTCAGTTTTGCATTCAAGGTCATGCGAAGATATTTATTTTTATTTTGGTATGGAAATCATATGGTTTTTTTTTTTTTTTTTTTTTTTTTTTTTAGTAGTAATGGATGACATACTGACTACTACTGTGGGTGTAAACGAGAGCAACGGTATCCAGTGTCGAACGTATCAGCCACTTAGATTACGCCGACGATGTGTGTTTATTGTCACATACGAATGGAGGTATGAACGATATGTGCCAAAAGCTGTATGACACTGGAAAAAGTGCGAGCCTAAAAGTCAATTCAGCTAAAACTAAAATCATGCGCACAACTCACACATCACAACATCCGATCCTCCATGAAGAAATGCGAATCGAAGAGGTGACTACGTTCAATTACTTGGGCAGCATCGTGTCATCAGATGGAGGCGCCGTTTTGGATATTGAAGCCAGCATCAGTAAAGCCCGTACTGTTTTCGGGATGCTTTCAAAAATATGGCAGGGAAGCAACCTATCTCTGCGCACAAAAATAAGAATATTCAACGCAAGTGTAAGATCTGTTCTCCTGTACGCTTGCGAAACATGGAAAGTTTCAGTAAACATCACCAGAAAACTGCAAGCGTACATCAATAGATGTCTCCGGCGCATCCTAAACATTCGTTGGCCACAAACCATTTCCAACAGAACAACGAAACAAACTGTGCTGTGGCAAAAAACGAAACAAACACAAATAGACGTGGAAATCCGACAGAGAAAATGGCGTTGGATCGGGCATACTTTGAGGAAACCTGACAACAACATCGCGAAACAATGTTTCGAATGGAATCCTTAGGGTACACGTCGCGTCGGAAGGCCGAGAAAAACGTGGAGAACAACTGTCTTAGCCGAAGCAAGTACCCAGCAAAGAACGTGGCCACAATTGAAGAGGTTAGCCGCAGCTTGGAGCCGTTGGAAAGAATTTACTTCCGCCCTATGCCCCACGGATGGGGTTGCAGGACAATGATGATGATGATGGAATCACGACATCATTAATTTTAACTGAGAGAGGAGTTACTATGTTTTTATAGGTGATGACTAGATTTGGCTTCATTTAATTTAATTTTCCATTTTTTGCACCAGTTGGAAATTTTGTCATTAGGTTTTTGCAGTTTGTTTGTAGCTTCTTCTATAGTAGAACCAACTGCCATCAACACTGTGTCATCTGCAAAGGTTGCTATTTTTATATTTTCTACTTCGGGTATATCGCAATTGTATAACAAATATAAAATTGGACCCAGTATGCTACCTTGCGGTACTCCAGCTTTTATATCTCTTAGAGAGGAGTATTCATTCTCATTTTTAACTCGAAAAACTCTATTTGAGAGATATGATGAAAATAATTCAACATTATTTTTAGGGAGCAAGCAACTTAGCATTTTGATGAGTCCTTCATGTCAAACTTTATTAAAAGCTTGGGCTACACCTAGAAATACTGAAGAACAAATTTGTTTATTTTCCAGTTCCCTTTCTATAATGTCTGTTATTCGATGTACTTGATCTATTGTTGAGTGTTTTTGCCTAAACCCAAATTGGTATATCAAAAAAAATTTTGAACAAATATTTAATTTCGCTACGTCTCCTTTTAAATGTATCATATATAAAAAAATTATAATGAAAATCGGTTTTGAAATGGTTCACATATTTGATTAAATACAATGATGATAGTAAGTATGTTCTACATCAAACAGTATTCTCGTACGGTCATTATCTTTGACATTTTCTTAGGTACCCAAAAAATAATTTGTACATGGGCTATTTCGTGGACAAGGCCGATCTTGGTTGTGTTGTAAATATTTATTCAATAATTTTCTTTAAATAATTATTTTTTAACATAAATTCAATTTATAACTTTAATATTAATTTAAATTATTTTGTTTCATTTACAGTTAAAAAATTCCAAAACATAATAGGAGATGCAAATGGAATACAACATATCTTATTGCACTATCTTCACCCAACATATACAAACACTATGTTTATTTAAAACACGCTAAATAATTGAACTTAATTTAACCTAACCCAAATACACTTTTCTTATTCGATTTCTATTTTCATCTTCATAACCAGACTAAAAAACTTTAGAAACAACTTAAACCGAAGAATTTAACCTAAGAAGAAATATATCCCTATTTGAAAGGATATTTTTTCTAGAAATGAAATAATTTAAAAGAATGTTATCTATATGGAATATACATTTATATATATATAAATATGGTATATATATATATATAATTTCAAAAAAATGTTGTATGGAGTTTATAAGAACATTGTCTCAAGACGTATATATGAATATGGTAATACCATTTTTAAATGGTGCAAACCAATTCAGTTAAAGAAGTCAACGAAAGAATGTATAGATACTGATGTTGCAACAGAATCTTGAGATTTATGTTGAACTAAATAATCCACTCTAAAAATCATTTTGAATAATTTTTAAAAAAATGTTGTATCAGGAAAGGACATCATATCAACAAAAGTAATTATAAAAATGTAGACAGTTTTTATCAATTTGCACATCACCAGTAATGGATTTACTTTCTAGTAAAGTAATATTTTCCACTCATAAATGGAACCGGATATAACTGGATTTATAATTAATAATTTCAATATAATTATTATTTGAATATAATTATGTATAAAAAAAAATTGGATGCAAAATTAGAAGAAATAACTCAAAACTAAGTTGATTACATCAAAATTAATGTATATAGGAATAAAATTATTCTTTATAAAATCAAATTGAGAAAAATGAGTTGAAATCATGAAATCATAAAATCAGAATTTTATTAAAAACAAAAAAATCAAGCAATGATTATGATTTTGTTCAATTTTTATAACTCACAGACGTATATTAATAATATCTATAAATAAGTTATAAAATCAATCAAAACAAAAATGAGAAGTTAGGTATAGGTATACAGGCATGAAAATTTACTTTGCGATACTCTTTCACAAATAAAGAAATTCGACTGTTACCGATTTCAAAAATTTTAACTGGTTCGGGTTGCTGCCGTACAACTCCTAACACGTCTCAGTAATATTTCAAAAACCAATTGTGTTACAGACATGAAAATGTACACTGAGATACTCTTTCACAAACAAAGAAATACGACTGTTACCGATTTCAAAAATTTCAACTGGTTCGGGTTGGTGCCGTACAACTCCTAGCACGTCTCACGAATATTTCAAAAACCAATTGTGTTACAGGCATGAAAATTTACACTGAGATACTCTTTCACAAACAAAGAAATTCGACTGTTACCGATTTCAAAAATTTGGACTCGTTCGGGTTGCTGCCGTACAACTCCTAGCAAGTCTCAGGAATATTTCAAAAACCAATTGTGTTACAGGCATCAAAGTTTACACTCAAATACTCTTTCACAAATAAAGAAATTCGACTGTTATCAATTTTGAAAATTTGGACTGGTTCGGGTTGCTGCCGTACAACTCCTAGCACGTCTCACGAATATTTCAAAAACCAATTGTGTTACAGACATGAAAATTTACACTGAGATACTCTTTCACAAACAAAGAAATTCGACTGTTATCAATTTTGAAAATTTGGACTGGTTCGGGTTGCTGCCGTACAACTCCTAGTACGTCTCAGGAATATTTCGAAAACTAATTGTGTTACAGGCATCAAAATTTACACTGAGATACTCTTTCACAAACAAAGAAATACGATTGTTACCGATTTCAAAAATTTTAACTGGTTCGGGCTGCTGCCGTACAACTCCTAGCAAGTCTCAGGAATATTTCAAAAACCAATTGTGTTACAGGGATGAAAATTTACACTGAGATACTCTTTCACAAACAAAGAAATTCGACTGTTACCGATTTCAAAAATTTGGACTCGTTCGGGTTGCTGCCGTACAACTCCTAGCAAGTCTCAGGAATATTTCAAAAACCAATCGTGTTACAGGCATTAAAATTTACACTGAAATACTCTTTCACAAACAAAGAAATACGATTGTTACCGATTTCAAAAATTTTAACTGGTTCGGGCTGCTGCCGTACAACTCCTAGCAAGTCTCAGGAATATTTCAAAAACCAATTGTGTTACAGGGATGAAAATTTACACTGAGATACTCTTTCACAAATAAAAAAATTCGACTGTTACCGATTTCGAAAATTTGGACTGGGTCGGGCTGCTGCCGTACAACTCCTTGCAAGTCCCCGGAATATTTCGAAAAACAATGGTTTTACAGGCATGCAAATTTACACTGAGATACTCTTTCACAAACAAAAAAATACGATTGTTACCGATTTCAAAAATCAATTAACTGGTTCGGGTTGGTGCCAGACAACTGCTAAGTTTCATTAAAAACTAAAAAGTATAAAATAAAAAAATAATGTGAAAATAAAAATTTTTAAAATATACTTTTATCGAAACCAAACTAGTCCCCTAAAAAGTAGAAAATAAAAGTAAGGGTGTATGTTGAGCATCTAGAACTACTATAAGATAAAACACAAAAGTATATAATGAATCTTGCTGGAGTATTGTTAATGGAATATTTGCGGCTTGAAAAAAATCACGAATATTTAAAAGAACATCAGAAAGCTTGGTTCTTTTAACATCACAAAGCGTTTCCAAATTTCCATTAACAATATCCACCACTAGTTTTATTTTCAACTTTTTAGGGGGCTGGTTTTGTTTCAATAAAAGTATATTTTAAAAATTTTGATTTTTACAATGTTATTTTTATATTTATCACGAGTGGCGCTGGTGCATAGTTTTTCAATACAATTTTTTGATTATTCAATTAACAGGTTTGCCAAATTAAAAAAAAATATCCATGTCATTAACCTATCATACATTGTTCTTTTGAATTCAATAATACCTAGACCTTAAACCGTACACGGGTTCATACGAAACATAATCGAAATCTATCTTTTCAAAATATCGTTTTTCAAAATCTTACTTTAAAGTCTGAAAATAATTTTGTTTTTTTGTTTAACATAATTAATAATTTTGTCTTTTTTGTCTTAATTAATTAATTATTACTAATGTATATGTTGGTATTAACTATAGCTATAAAATTGTATTCCATTTTATATTTAATGAAATTGGTTAATATTCTTTTAATTTATTTAATTTTAAATTTATTGCGGTACATTTTGTTTTACTCTATTTCTTTAAAATTAATTTTTTTTATTGTTATTTTTGTATTCTTATAATTGTATTATTTATACCTTTAAAATATCAACTTATACTATTGTTTAATTGTATTATTTCAATTCTGTTATTTCATTCATCACATATTCTCAGGAATATCAGAATTATCTTATATTTTATATAATTTTACCATTACGGTTTTGCACAAATATTTTTCATTTACTTATTATATTATACTAAAGTATAGATAATAATCAAAAATAATATATAAACTATAGGTAATATATAACATATTATGGTATAAAAGTATAATAAATAAATTAATTTAAAAACTAAAAACAAACTTAATAACTAATACAACTAGTATTAGTATAAGCTACATCTACTAATTTTGTTTTTGTATTCAGTAAAAAGAATTCTACTTATCGTTATTAAATTATAAATCGAGCTTAAAATAAAACATACCATAATGTAACCTACTTTAATATTATATATTAATAATAATAATAATTATAAATATAAATAATAATAATTATTATTATTATTATTATTATTATTATTATTATTGTTATTATTATTATTATTATTATTATTATTATTATTATTATTATTATCATTATTATTATTATTATTATTATTATTATTATTATAATTATTATTATTATTATTATTATTATTATTATTATTATTATTATTATTTTTATTATTATTATTATTTTATTTATTGCCTTAATGTATTTGTACAATATGTTATTTTCATATATTTTAATTCTATATTTCAAGAGCTTATATTACTAAAATATTTGCACCTTTGATTTGTAATTATTTAGGCTAATTTATATTAATAATATTACTTCTTATTAACTGCAAAAATAAAACTGTAAAATTTTTTTTTAAATATTTCAGGTCAAAATACAATAATATTAAAACAGCCAGTTCCTATTTCAATATTTTCTAATTAATTTGTTTTATTGCCAATTTATTCAAACATTTTTAATTTTGTTCTGTTTTTCTCTTAAATTTACAACTTCATACAATTTACAACATTTAACGAAACATATTATAACATCCATAAACAATCACATATCACAATATATATTAACTTCACATTATTCACATTACAACATTAACAACGACAAACAATCTTTCTTTTATAATGCTAGGAAAATAATCTAAAATACAAAAAATATTATATAGATGGAAATGTAGGTCTATAGCTAGGTAAGTACATGTACATTACATATATGATGCATTTGATTTAATACAAATTTTGATCATACCTATACGGATACAAAATACCAAATCAAACAACACAAAATAAAAGACAACATTATTCAACAATAATAAAAATTCATTGAAACATTTTTTATCAACATGTTGCTGAAATATTTACAAAAAAATAACCTACAGTTAATCCGGTTAGTAATAATAATGTAAGTAATATATTGTAATACGGTCATGAGATGAATGATAATGATGCGAAAAGTGAATTATGTATCATCTAAAATATTTCAACTGTTATAACACAATATCAGCAATGCCATGATACTACCATGATATAAATGTTTTACTATTACCAACAATCTCTGTGTAATCGGTATTTGCGTGTCAGCTCAGTATTCGAATGGTTAATTTTCGGTTTATGATTTTAAATTTGAAGACGTCAAGCCCGAAAATATTATGTTATAATAATATATATATATATATTTATTTATTTTTAATCGTTTTTTCAAAATAGAAAATCAAAAACAGAATATAAGGTTTTTAATGGCGTTTTAATTTTAATTAGTAACATTTTTATATAGTTGAATCGTTTTGAGCCGGAATATCGTAACGTATATCCTTTTATATATTGATCAAAAATAAAGATTTTATAAATTATATACCTTCATTTCTCATCTTTTAAGTTTTTGAATATTTACAAATATCATTTAAAAATGTTGTACATACTAGATAATGCTCAATAATACTTTACGATTAGCCAGTAAAATTTATAAATTTTAAAATATATAAGTAATGATGGTTATATGGAGTACACAAATATGGCATGAGATATTATTTTATTAATATTAATTGACTTGTAATAATATACATTTTTTTCACTATACCTATACTACAGTTTAAACAAGTTTTGGACAATTTAGTTCAAATAATAGGACAATTTAGTTCAAATATTATGACAATTTAGATCAAATAAGCGGTAATTAATATAACAGAGGTTAAATATACTAGTTAGAATTAAAAACAAAAAGAAATAAAAAAATATTAATTAGACACAGTAAATAACAACAATAACAATACAATAAATAAATATGACTAAAAATAAATATAATTAAAAAAATATATAGTTAGATAACCAACGACCAACCATCAATAATAATTAAAAGATACGTGATAATATTCAGTTATAAATAATAATCAGTTGTTTTTCTCTAACCAATTCGAAGTTCGAATTTAAAAATTATTTTTTCGGTTTTACCTACTGTTCTAGTCGTATACTAGATTTTTTTTTTATTTTATTTATTTATTTAATTTAGTTAATTTAACTATTTATTAATTATATAATTCAGTATTGTACAATATAATTTTTATTATCAAATAAATTTATATTTAACATATTCTATTAATTTATTTTTAAATACATTTGTATTGGTTTCACTACTTATTTCATATTTCACACTAAAATTATATTTTTTTTAGATTAACAATGTTAAAATCAATACCCAATACAAATACAAATTATACAAAAATAATTACATTCTTTCTTAGTTAAATTCTATTCAAAATATATTACCATTATGTACTCTTAATATACGAAAAATTATATTTTTTATATTATTAGTAGTGCTAATTCACTTTTCAGAACCATTTATAATGATCACTTCAACTTATCTATCTACCTATATATTTACTGGCAATATTTCAAAAAAAAAAAATCTACTTAAAATACTTTATTTATATTTTTATTTTGTATTAAAATTTTCATTTTATATGAATTATATCACATGCTATAAATTATCAATTATCAGAAAAAAATAACTTAAAATATCATGATACAAAATTACTGCTTTTATTCTTCAAAATATTTGGCACATAACATAACAGTACAGTTAACATAATAATACTTTTTTTAATAACAATACATTAAAAAAATAACTTAAAATGTCATGACACAAAATTAGATACTGCTTTTCTTCTTCAAAACATTTGACACATAACATAACAGTACAGTTAACATAATAATACTTTTTTTAATAACAGAAACAAAACATTATTACAATACATTAAAAAAATAACTTAAAATGTCATGACACAAAATTACTGCTTTTCTTCTTCAAAACATTTGACACATAACATAACAGTACATTTAACATAATAATACTTTTTTAACAGAAACAATAACAATGTGTAACAGTAGAGTTAACTTAACACATTTTTTAATATGTAACAGTATTAACAATATTTATAATAATTTTCTCTCATGCTACAAACATTACTGTTATTTATTTAAATTTACATTCTGCTATCCAATTACATTATTTACTACCAATATGTACCATTCATTATTCGTTTATTCAAAAAAACAATTCTAATTCGAAATTTTCTGTTTACAAACATTTTAATTTTTTTTTTTTTTTATTTTTTAAATTGAATACGAAATTTATAAATGTAATGTAATAATAATTTTTTTTTACTCTTTTTCTTATTTCATTCATCTTCTCTTTCTCGTTCTATTTCTCTTCGCAACATTTTATTTTGTAATTTATGATAATGTAAAATAATGTTTTGTAAAAAAATAATATCTATAACACTCTATATTATTATGCATTTATATAAATAAATATGTATATTATTATTGAAGAAAAAAAAAACAACAAAAAAAATAATAAAAAAAACAATAACAAAAAAAAAAAAGTATAACAGAAAAATAAAAAAGAGTTCAATTATTTTATTACAAATCTTGCAGCAACAAACCTATCACATCACATCACATACAATTTACAGAAAAGGTAAAAAATAATAGTTGATATACTATTGTTGGTATATATATATAGATATATATATATATGATTGTTGTATGTATTGTAAATTGATAGACAGAGGTATTTTCTCATTGTTTACATGATTATGTATATCATAATATAGTATGGTATAGTATAGTACGAATCGAATCGAACCAAATTACATATCTTATAAGTACTTCGCGACTGCAGAGTATCTTGACATTTTTTTTTTTTTTTTATGTTTTTGTTTTTATATATTTCTCTTCTATTTCTTCTTCTTCTTCTGGTTTTTCAAATATTGTTATTGTTGTTATTGGTGTATTGCCTGTTACTATTTTTTGTTCGGTTTCTTGTTTTGTTATTATTACTTTTAATTTTTTTTTTGTTTTTTTTTTCCTTATGACGTTCTTTTCTTTTTCTGTTAAGTTGATGTTGTTGTTTCTGTGTTTTGTGTTATAATTTTTATTATTTTTTGGTTCAACTTCGATATTCGAATAATATAAAACAGCAAAAAAAATAAAAAAATATAATTCAAATTTTTTTTTTTTTTTTTTTTTTATTTTTTTGATATAATTTTTTAAGATACATGCGAACATGAATATATCTTTAGATACATTTCTTTACTTTTTTTCATTTTTTTTTTTACTTCGTTTTTGATTATATGCTATAAGTATATTTATTGTTGTTGCTGGTATAGTAAAATAATATATATATATATATATATCTATAAAATTTATATAAAAAAAAAAGAAAACAACAAATCTATATTGTATATATATATTTATATATATATATATATTAAAAATGTAGAGATATAATTCAAATAACAAAACAACAGAAAAGCAACATTTTTATATGTCTCATTTCCTATGATTCTGACAAGATGGTTGTTGGTTTGGTCTTAGTTACGATATTGAAAAATTCAGTCATCAATTGAACTCATAACGGATAAGAACGAAAAATTTTGAAAATTGAGCTCTACGAATATATTTTTTTGTTGTTTTTGTTTTTTAATTGTTATTGTAATTTATTTCGGAAAAAAAAATAAAAACAAAAAATTTATTAATAATTAATAAATGAGAAATGATAAATAAATAATAAATATATATATATATAGATTAATTAATTAAATTTTAATTAATTCAAAATTAAATAGATATATATATATATGTATGTATATATTTAAAACTAAAAAGATATTTAGATTAAAAATAAATAATTTTAAATTAAAAAAAAAAAAAAAAAATTTTATTTTTTCTTTTTATAAGAATAACAGAATTGAAATTATCTGAAATAACGGAATTTTGATATTGCAATCAATTATATTATTCTAAAAATTCCATACACACACACACAGATAAACAAATATATATATATATATATATACAAAACTGTGAATAATGTGATTTTTAAATAGTGTTTTCTGTTTTTTGTTTTTCTGTTTTTAAAAGAAAATTTATAAAAATTTTCTGGGAAATTTTTTAATAAAAAAAAAAATTAAATTAATAATAAAAAAATATAGTAAATAAAAATAAATTAATAAATCATAATTAAAGAATTGTGATTAATAAATAATATTATTTAAATAAAAAAAAAAATATCTTATAGTAAAAAAAAAAAAATAAAAATAATTTTATTATTATTAAAAATGTTACTCTGATATTCAAAAAAAAAAATACTGATACATATATGTGTAGTGTGTGTACATATATGCACATGTTTGAAAGGATATGAAATTTTTTTAAATAACAAAAAATTAAAATAATTCAAAATGAAATGTTCAATAAAATAACAAAACAAGAAAAAAGTTAGTTTTATTTTTATAAAATAAACAAATTTTATGCAAAAATGCTTGAATTAATAAAATATTAAAAAAAAAAAAAATTAAAATTACAAAATTATAAAAGTGAATTTAAACAAAGTGTTCTTTTTTCTCATATTTGAGAAAAATTATCGAATTTTCTTTTTAATTTAAATTTTTTTTTTGTATTGTGCGTGTATTGTTTTAAAATTCATCATCCTGGCAAATTTTTTTATCATTTATTTAATATCATCATCATTATTATTATCATTATAATTGATATTAAAATAAAATTAAAAACGAATGCAGCCATCTTCGCCACAAACTAACGGTGGAACAGCCGATATGGATTTAACGGCTGTTCAATCAATGGATTGGTTTTTAAAAAAAGAACGAATCTATTTATTAGCACAATTTTGGCAACAGGTAAGTTTCTTCTATGAAATTTATTTTTATAATTATTTTTTTTTTATAATTAATTTTTGAAAAAAAAATGAAATTTTGCCGTCGGCAGACATTTTTTTTTTGATATGTAAAAAAATTTGTTTCCATTGTTTCGGTTTTTGTTTTAGTGTTTAGAGAGGGATTTTTAGAAATATAACCCAAAAATTGTTTGATTTTTGATTAAAGGGGTTGCAGTAAATGTAGATTTGTGTTTATAAACCCTATGTATACCCATGTACCCATGTAAAATAAAATATGTACCAATTTTGATAAAAATATCTATTGGTAGTTGTTACAAAATTGTTAAATTTAATTGTTTACATATCCCAGTTTTTCTGGAACAATGTAATAGCTGCATTATTAACAGTTACGACTTATGAATGCAATTGTATTAAAAACTGAATGCTCTTTCTAATAAAAAAAAAAATAAAATTTAAATATTTTTTAGTAATTAAAACAATTAAACAATTTTAATTGTTGACTAAATATAAATATTGTAGATGAACACTACTATAAATAAAACTATATTTTTTTTTATTTTATTTATTTATTTATTGCCATGATCCTACATATTCATAATTTTTTTTAACAATATTAAATTTACACCTATGACTATTTTTAATTATTACTTAGGCTAGCTGACTAATTTATTTATTAATTAATTTATTAAACTATATTTTTAAATACCTAATAATTGGACAAATTAAGGCAAATAAAAATAAATCTAAATCTAAAAACAAGAAATTTAAAAAAAAAATCGTATTACTAACAAGCTAGCAATTATATTATAGCCATTTTGAATGAACAAAATCAATCGGTGTCTATAAAAGTACCTATTTCAGCAGTTACCACATAATATCTATACAATTATTTGAAAGTTATTAAAAGCATAACAAAATGTATGTACATATTTAGATTTACGTATAGTACCTAGTTAGACTTTGTATTTTAAATATGTAAGTATAGGTAATTTCAATTTTAATTAGATATCATTTATCCTAGAAATATAGGTATATAAAACCAATATATTTATTTATTTATGTATTTGCAATATAAAATTTGGAATTGAATTGACACAAATAACAATAGGGCACAAAAATATTACTACAAATATAAAACTGAAATAAAATTAAAATTAAGTATAGGTATATAATCTTCAATTCAATACAGTTCAATTCATTTATTCATACCCAATATTGGTACATCTTGACATTTATATGCAAGTATAGTACCTACCTAGCTATACTAATCTACATTTAATTTTAGAAAAATCAAATTTTATATTAATTAATCTGCAAAACTGATCTGCCTTTAATTAATTTGTTTTTTTAATTCAAAATCTTTTATTTTATAGTCTATATAAATTTTAAGAGGAAAATGGGAAAGACCTTAATAAAAATTTAAATCTTAATATCTTATACACAAATTGTAAACTGTTTGAGCTATAAATAGTATAAATAAATATTTAAAAAATATTAATCTTTGAACTAAAATTGATATTAAATATTGGTTAAATTAAATAGTAATAATAAAATAATTGTAAATTGAATATACCAATTATCTAGGTATATATAATAATATATTTGTTTTTTTTTTTCTTCAACTATAGTTATAATAAGTTAATAAGTAGGTGTAAGTACAGGTACCGGCAAATTTTTAATAGTTAAACAATAATATTTTGTATATATAAGTAACTATTTTACATCTCCACAATATTGAATTTACATTAGTAATTAAAATAAATTATTAAATTATATAATGTTTGACGCTTAATCGCGGAAGTGATGATTGATTTCATCGTGAAGTGATGATTGATTTGTATTACAGTCAAATCTGACAAAACACTAATAATTATTTTATAGTGATAAAAATTAGATATATTTGAAATAAGAATTATCTATATACAATGTAACCCACACATGATTATACTCTATATATATGTTATTTTTTTGTTATGTTATTTATAGGCCCATATATTGAGTGAAAAAATGTTTTGCATTTGCATTTCAAGTAATTATTTATATATTTATCCATTGTACATAACGAAGTAAATAAACAAAAAAATAATGAATTTAACTACACTAGGACTTACTTACAATAATGTACACGATAGTGTCTATTTTTGATATAAAAGTATTCTATATTTAAAATACATATATGTACTAGAAAATATAACTATATATTTATTTACTATTACAAGTCTATACAAGTCTATATTTACTATGTACACTATACATAAGTCATCTTATAAGTGCTAGTTAATTATACTAACCAAATTTAATCTAACAAACATTAAATATTTAAAAAAATGTATATATTATATAATATATAAAAAATTTATATATTTATCCAATGTACATAACGAAGTAAATAAAAATAAAAATAATGATTTTAACTACTAGGACTTACTGACAATGTACACGAGTGTCTATTTTTGATATAAATTTATTATATTCAAAATATAGGTACTATAGAAAATATAACTATATATTTATTTGTTATTACAAGTCTATACAAGTCTATACAAGTCTATATTTACTATGTGCACTATACATAAGTCATCTTATAAGTGCTAGTTAATTATACTAACCAAATTTAATCTAACAAAAATTAAATAATTAAAAAAAGTTTCTGTTTTGATCTTCCTTTAATGCCTATTTGTATAGTTAGATTTTTAAGTTGCTAGAATTGATATTCTATTTTATACCTATTCACATCACAATATATTTCCTATATATATAAATACTGTAATAACACGTGATAAAAGAACTGGCCACGAAACAATCACGATGAACTAACAATAATTTAGATTTTAACCTAATTTAGATTTGTTTTAACTAATTTAGGTTTTTTTTAACTAATTTATTTTTTTAATATTTAAAAATAATTTAAAATTTTTATAAAACTTCAGATTTAACATAATGTTCATGATTTTCTAAAATTTGTATGATCTTCAAAAGTTAAAAAAAAAATACATAGGATATACATATATTTTATATTATATTTTATAATAAATGAGTTATGTTTGTAATTGATTATTAGGTATAGTTCAACCTAAGTCCAATTCCCACCTAATACATATATTTATTATCAAGCTAGTATAGATAATTAGCTCCTATTACACCTGTATCGAATGTATTTTTAATATTTTTAACATAAGTACTATATATGTATATCTATCTATACAAGTATAGTTTAATACTACAGCACAAAAATGCAAGCTAATGATATGCGACAAGCACAGATTCAAACCTTCTATTAAATAAAATTGTTTTACTAGATGAACGGTATAGCACAAGTATTAGAATAGCAACAGAGTAGACTATAATCAATCAACTATACTTATACGAAAATTAAGACAGAACCTTAGAATCACAATATCTCAAATAGAGTGAAAATTGAAAATAATAGTGCAAATCTGATTACAATTTGGAATATCAAAGTTCAAATAATGTTCATTGATGTTCTTGATTACTGTTCCAAACGTTTGCTGTACATACAGTTACATATATAGTTTTAATAAATGAGTCAAAATAATACACCGGTACTTAATTTAGGTTAAAAATAGGTATAGGTATATTTCTCAAATTTTTATTAAATATCTTAATTGATTTCGGTTATTACACAATCATCAGAAGACTGATGCAACATCATCAAAATCGATTAAGGCATTTAATACAATTTGTGAAACATATATATATACTTAAAATTTCAATTTTTATTTAATTTTAATATACTATCATATACATCATATACCATAAAATATATTAAAAAAATATTTTAATTTTAATCTATCTCTTCAATGTCTACAACCACTAACTATACTGAATTTTATCGATCATATATCTTGTCTCAATTTGTGTTATAACTTCTTAACTATACATTTTATTTTTCTAATTTGTTTTCATATATTTTTTTTTTGTATCAATTTACTGTTATTTTTATAACTATTTTCATTTATTTAATTATAGTTAACTATATTATTTTATTTCTATCAAATTTGGCTCCTATTTCACTTGTATCAAATTGTATTTTATCATATTTTATTTACTTGTGTTAAAATATAATAATTTTTTTGTATTAGTAGGACATTTCTAGACGACTATAAAGCCCTATTATATTGAAATATAAATGTAAATATTATATACGAATGGATCCTATATATATATATATATATATATATATATATATATATATATATATAAATATTATATGAACGGGTCCTATAATATTTTGAAATATATGATATGAGTGAATGATATTTGTATGATAAAGTATACATATATTTAAAAATAATGAAGTTAATAGATTTTATTATTGAAGTTGAGGAAAAACTGGAATTAATACCTAAGTGAAATAATCTAATTATTACTTTTTTGCTATACTTACTTACTACCTAAATTGATTGATATAGATTAGCTTTCTCAAACAAGCTTTACTATATTGATAGCTATTTATTTATTTATTTATTTATAACAATATTATACATACAACAATTTTCATTTAATCATCATACAACAGGCATCAGCTGGTCTACAAATTAATCTACAGACCAACTATAGACACTTCCGGGATGTTGATTCTGGGCTTTGAAATTTTGATTTTTTATTTTATTAGTTAAGATATAATTTATAATCGTGGTCAATTAATCATGCCAAAGGGGCCTTAGTATGTATATATAAATATTTTTGCATTTCTGTAATAATTTAATTAACAGTTCTAAATCTATCAAATTATATATATAAATTTGTTCTTATAAGTAAATAACAACTTAAATTAAACATTTTTTTTTTACTTAGTAATAAGTAATTTAATATGATAGTATATTAGAACATATTAGGATAGTATATTAAGGTTTATATATAAAGGACAAAATCACAGGATCATAGAATCCAATAAAATTTTTTTTTTTAAATATTTATATTTAATTTTTTAATTTTTATTTATTCAACAAAAAAAAAATTGTTTTACTATTTACTTATGTATAGTAATTTAATATACTACAATATATAAAGTACGAAATTACAGGATCATATAGGATCACAATTTTTTTTTTTATTTAAAAATTAAATTTTTTAATTTTAATTTATTTAACAAAAAAAAAATTTTTTTACTATTTACTAATGTATAAGTAATTTAATATACTACCATATATATAAAGGACGAAATTACAGGATCATATAGGATCACAATTTTTTTTTTAATATTAATATTAAATTTTTTAATTTTAATTTATTAAAAAAAATATTTTACTATTTACAACTACTATAGTCAATATAAAAGCTTTATTATAAACTTTTACAAATTCAGTAATATTAGTTAATTTTTACGTCATTGAAGTTTAAGTTAATATTTTGTCTATTGTCGTATTCATTTGATTGAAATTGTGCAATTTATTAATTATTGTCAATGGCTCTTGTTCATTGTTATTTAGAAAATTTCCATACATTTTCCTGAAAACAGAATTATATTTAATTATAGATTTTATTTAACATATACGTACATATATAAATTATTTGAAATTAAATTTGAGGCCGTTTGAACTTTAATACCTTATATGTATTTTAAAATTGATTGAAAATTTATTTATTGTATATTGAAAATACGTAATATGAAATTGTTATATCTATATGAACTTACTTGATTTAAAAATTTTGTTTAATGGCTGTATTTACTTATTTATCATTGTACTGCAATCCCTTCAGTTAGTCAGTATAGTGTAGGGCGGAAATGAAAATATAAAATTTAATTACATTATCTCATACTATAGAACTTTGACATTTGCACAATTGTGTAATTAACTTATTTATCGTATTACACTATTTTTTAATTATTATATTATTTATAATTCAGATTATAACTAGGTATAGGTATATTATAATATAAATATTACAAATATTGTAAGTCATATTGTTTCAGTCTCCATGAAAAATTTACTTAAAATACTTTAAAATACAGAGTAGTTGGTCTTAGTTGGTTAATAACTATAGTGACACTATGGCTGTTTTTAGTTGTTTTAGTTCAGTAATGATGTCCCCGAATAAATTTAGTACTAGAGTTATCCTATATATGTGATTGAGAAAATTAATTATAGATAACAAATGTTTCTGCCTATACTTTAATTAGTATAGTACATTAAAATAAATCCATATGTGAGTTAGAACAAAATTTTTATTTGGCAAGATATATTATGTTGAAAAACTATTGTAAACTACATTACTATATTTTTTTTCAGAAATAAATAAAATTATTTTTTTAAATATTTATTAATGTTAAACATAAAACGAATTAAGTTCGTTAAGTTCAATAAACCCTATACTTATATATGTTTTCTTCAAAAGGTCTAACATTTTGTTTGTTTTAATTCTACTAAGTTTATTTACAATCTATATATCATAATATTTCAGAAATTTCAATACCAAACTACCAATAGATATTCAGTAAATAAGTGTATACTATTTCTAAAGTCAAAAATTTGGTTTAAGTTTATACTGGACTAATGCGTGTTGACTAACATAAACTGGACTAAAAAATTGAATATTCAAGAGAGTTTCTATATCGTATTTTTCATTCTATTTGTGACAATGGGGAATTGAACTGTACAATAAATTGCAGTTGTTATATTTATTATTATTTTTTATTGAATATAAAAATTAAATTAAATACACAATAGTAATTTACAAGCACTGGCTGTCGGCTTAAATATAACAAAGCACATATATTTTATATTAAAAAAATTTTTTAATTAATTTGTATAACTTCCTAGTTAGTATAAGACATATATTTTACATTAAAATCTTTTTTTTTATTTCATTTAATAAAATTAAAAATAAAATAAAGTTTAGAATTAATAAAAAAAATGTTAATTATCTATAAGTAGTTATTTATTAACTATTTATACAAAAAAAATAAAATTAATTTAAAATTTCTAACTTTATAATCAAAGGAGTGTGTCATTCACTAACATTACAGCAATTTATATGTATAGGTATATTATATTCTGATTAGTTTCATTACAAATGGTTATCAGAAATATTTCCATGAATATAATTCTGAAATTGGTATCAAAGCAATAACAACGTTTATCCAGGACATAAACCGGCAATTCTAACATAACAGAACAGACCGAGAAGTAAAATAAATCTGAAGAGGTCACGTTGACATAACGTTACCAATTAAAAACAAATATATATATATATATATATATATAGAATACATCTTAATAAAATACTTAAAAAACAAATATATATGTATATATATATATATATAGAAATATATATATTATATATTATATAATAGTGAGTTATATCAGATTACAACACCTTAGTCAGAATACAAAAATTTTATTGTATTGTTCTGATTACATATTTTCATTAATAGTATAAATCAAAATAAATTCATATGTGAGTTATAACAACTAAACAAAATTCTCACTTTGTAAAACTTTGTAAAAATATGTTGAAAAACTATAGAGTGAAAAATATATTTTTTTCAGAAATTATTTTCGTTTTTAACATTTATTTATTAAACATAAAACGAATTTTATATATATTATCTTCTTTTAAATAACGAAATACATTTAAACGTTAAGTTTAATTTTTTCAATGATCCAAATATGAAAAATTATTTTTTTTTTGTTTTTAAATTGGCTAATGATTAAATTTAAATTTATCAGTTCCATATGTTTTTTTTTTTTATTTTTTTAAGAACCCAGCAACATTTTATTATCCATTATTAAGAAATTTAAGTTAATAAAAAGCCAATATTTAAAAATGAAAATTCAAATAAAAAATAAAAAAATAAAATAAAAAACACTAACCAATCAAAATTTTTAAAATTTTTTATTTTAAATATAACTTTTTAAATGAATATATTTTTGATTTATTGATATTGTTTTCGGTATAAAAAGAAAATATAATAATTCTTAATAGCTTCTTTTTAATATTGTTTATTACGCATTCCATCAAATGATTCATATGGAAAAATAATATAATTTTATTGGCAATCATTAACATGAATTTTCTTTGAAAAATAAAGGAAATACATATATAGGTACATACAAACATACAAATTAATTGTATTTTTTAAAATGAAAAACTAAAATTTTTTTTTTCTAATTTTTATAGTTAATCAGAAAGAGAGAGAGAGAGAGAGAGAGAGAGAGAGAAGAAAAATATTCAATCTTAGATAGATTTTTAAAGTGAATTTAAATAATTTTGAGTTAGAAAACTGTAAATATTACAGTTAGGAAATGTATATTGTCCTTTCGAAATTATTTTGTATAATATAGATAGCTTTTCTATATAAAAATATATAGTATAAGGGTCTTGAACCAACTATTATTATATTTAGTTGTATACAAAATAGTTAGAATATAACATTTTCAATTTCTGAATTATATATGCACATATACATATTTTTTTTTTGTAAATTATTTGTATAGCATATATAATATATACAGTTTGAATATAACATTTTAAATTTCATGTAATCCATTTTTTTGTTATTTAGTAAATTATTTAAATAATATGTAATAAATGTATGTAATAAATCTATTATTTAAATAAACTATTAATAAATAAATTATTTAAATAAACTGATAAATTAAATAAATACAATATTATGTATTTTGAAAATTAATCGAATTCTGTAATTAATAAATTATTTAATCAAATCAATTATTTAAAAATTAAATTGTAAATAATATTACATAATATTATATACAAAGCCACATTTGACATTATATTATATACTTTTATACTATATACAAATTGTTTCACAAAATGTTGATTTTGAATGAAAAATTGTTTATATTATTTGAAAAAATGTTGAATTTGAATGAAAAATATATATATACACATATTTTTTTTCATTCCATTTATTTTTTATTTATTCTACTAAATATAAAAAATTCATAACAATTAACCGAACTAATTAAAACCACTAGCTTAAAAATGAATAAGTATGTAAAACAAATATCAGATATCAAAAACATATTTTTTGATAATTTTATTTACACCCACTAATCTCCTGTACTTACTCGTATAGGTTAAAAACCTTTATAAAAAATTAATAACGGTTATTATATACAAATTTTCGTTCTAAGTATATAGTATATCCCCAAAATATTTCCAAATATCACAGTTTTATATGGAATCTTTGGCTTCCTATAACTCATTTAATTATTATAAAAAAACTAAAAATTAAATTAAATTTTGTTTAGTTGTTATAACTCACATATGAATTTATTTTAAAAAGCTTGAAAATATGTAAATGAATTTTTAATTAATTTGTTAGTACTTATAGTTATATTTCAATAGGTAGTGGGTATGTAAGAAAATGCAATGAACATGATCTCCATTTATGAATTCTATGAACCTTATCACTCTATTAACTCATCATTATAGCTAAGTGAATATTTATACTTATACTTATATATACATTCAATTTCATTTTGTATAAGTACATAAGTAATAATTAGTACAAAATTTAGGTCAGATATTAATGTTGAACACACACATTCAATACTATTTAAAATTTTCATTGTGAAATTATTACATATATGAAGAAAGTATGACGTATACAGTATTTATTATTGAAGGAAGTAAATTGCTTCCAAAATATCGATATATGCAATATAATAGTTAGTAATAAATTTATTATACTGTTAGATTGATTAATGCTTAGTGTAAGCACATCATCAATCGATTATTATAGGCGAAAGCGTGTTACATTTGATTGTGCAATATATCATCGTCATCAGTATAGGGTTAGTAAAACACCATCACTATTGATTAGAAAAATGTTAAAACAAACTAAACCAGATATGCAAGCTGTTAGTTAGAGGAAAGTAAAAATCATAAGTTAATATACATATTAAAGTATTGCCATATAATAATAATAAAAATAGCCATAAACAATATTTTAAAAAATCAGGCCGAATTAGTAATAAATACGAAGCGGAAAAAAATAACAGTTGTTAGTTAGTCTCAGCTATACTAATATACATTATTATTTATATATATATGAACTGTATAGTATATAAAGAAAAATTATATATCATTATTTACTAGTTAATTCAAAATTTGAATTGTTAACATTTTTACAAATTTTTCAATTACTCAAATCAATTCAGTATATACCTACTTATAGTAACTTAAGTAATTTATGTACCAGATTTAAGTCAAATATTTGGTCATTAAAATTGTTTTTGCTTGTAATTTTATTTTTATAAATAGTTTTAGTATGACAACAAAAACAAACAAATTTGAGTTATTATATAACTGTAATAAATGCAGAGGATGGTTAGTCGCGAACCCTAATAAAATAAGTACTTATTATGTTAAATTAGAGTGGTATTATGAAATTTGAAATGTCATTTTATTTCAACTCTTTTTTCATTTCCATTTTTTTGAAATTTTTATATGCTCAAAGTGAAATTGGCAATACCTTCAATACTTACAATAATTGACAATCAAATTCACAATATACTTACATCAATACTATACTGAGATTGGCAGTATTTCACTTTATTTTTTAGTGTATCAAAATAAAAAAAAAGTGACGTAATGTCATTTAAAATTTTATTATGACAACATTTTGTTTGTCGATTAAAAACATTCGAAACAAAATTACGAACTGTCACTTCAGAATTTAAATAATAAATTAAAACTAGATACTTTAGGTATGTTTAACAAAGTTTAATTAATAACATAATCAATTTTGGTTATTACACCATTTTAAGGGGACTGATACCTATATACTGTCTAATTTTTATAATTAAAAATGTGTCAGCTATAGCCTATACAGCATAATGTTCGATAATATTTAAATATTGAATTAATTAAATATGAGCTTGTTAAGCCCTAATGTGGTGATAAGCCCTTTATGAATAAATTTATAAATAAAAATAAATAAAACTAATTAAACAAGGCTTTAATTAATATATACTTGACAGGTTGCGAGCACTAACGAAGGAAGTAAATTGCTTCCGAAATATCGATATTGATATCGATACAATAGAAATAAATTATTGGTGAATGGAAATTCGACTTTTAATTAATAAATTAAATATATCACTAAAAATAAATCTGATTATAAAAAATAAATATATAATATTGCTTGTTTTTATAACTGTATAATGTACACATATTACATAAGTATATACCGAAATGCTGCTGTAATAGTAAATAGAATGGTATAATAAATATTGAATTGAATTGAATTGTTGTAATGTAATAACCAATGGGTCAACCGGGTCGTGATATCAAAAACACACAACTGACTAGACCACTAATTGTCTATTCGAACAATACAAAACACTTGGAACAACTGAAATATACACTTCTATCTAGATTTATACCTATACCTAACAACTAAATTAAATTAAATAAATGAAAAATAAATAGAAAAATAAGTAGTAAAAATTCCAATTTGAATGAAAAACATTATAGTGTCATAATTCAATCAAAAATCATATATTCTATATCTAGGTCTAACAATTTCTATATTTATGAAAATTTTAATTTATTTTTATTTTTTGTTTTTCTTAGTAAAATTCTTTTTTTCATTCAATCGATAAACAATATTTTAATTAAATAAGTGTTAATTATCCGAATATAATTATATTTAACATATTTTAATTGTATTTTTTGTTTTTGTTTTATTGTTGTTTAACAAATAATAGTGCCAAATTAACATTAAAAATAAAAATTAAATTTAATAAAGAAAAAACAAAAAAAAAAAAAATAGAAACTAAAAATATTGTTTTAATTATGTTAAAAATATTTAATTAGTTTAGAATTGAATTTAATAACCCAAAAAAAAACAAAACACAAAACAAATAAAACAAAAAAAAAAAAATAGAAACTTAAGTAGAACGAAAAATGTTTTAAAATAATATAAAATAAGTATAAATAAATCTATTTAGATAAATTTATTTGTCTCTATTTGTCTTAATTATATAAATCTAATAATGATAATGGCAAATTAATGCAATATAAATCTTGATTAAATTTATTATTTTTAATACAATTGATCCTTAAAATGTATTAAAAATTTTAGATTTTACTAAAAACAAAATTATTTTCTTAATTTAAATATTAATAATTTTATTAAAAATGTTTGAAATATCAGCATCAGGAGGTATTAAAATACTTTTAAAGTATTAACATCATTGTATCAATGAATTAATTAAATCAATCAATCAATCAATTAAATCTCTGTACTTATATAATTTAAACTTGATTAACGATGTTTAAAATTTATTATTTCAATACTAAAATTTTTATATTTATTTATTTATTTATTTCTATATAAATCTAATATAGACTCATCATCATTATTATCCTAAAATCCTACCCCTTTTGACCGGGGGCATATTACTGAAATAAAATCTTTTCATTGGCTTCTTCTATCTGCTGAAAAACCTCTGCAATTCTGGCTACATTCTTATAATAAAGGCTAACACACGTAAAAACAAATATTAACACCGGAAATAATTAAAAATTAAAAACCTGTTATTGATTACAGTAACAATTAATATTTAACGAATGTCCTTACTCAAAGTTTTGTCTAAAACAATGATATTTATTACTTATCTTCTATTTACATATCAATTGCACGTTAATCTCGTAATCAAATTTCTATTTACGTACCTTGATCAACATCGTTATATCGTAATTTTCCACATACAAATTCTAACAATGTTAATATTACTAGTGTCTGTATATCAAATACAAAAATGCATTGTAATTGTTGACTGGATATCAATTGCACAACCAAACTGGCCTAACTAAAGTAATATTTGCTAATTGTCTAGTGTCAAGCCAATTGTCCTCCGTATTTCATTAAACATTTTTTAAGTGAAAATATATTTAACTATTGTTGCTAACAATGTTAATATTACTAGTGTCTGTATATCAAATACAAAAATGCATTGTAATTGTTGACTGGATATCAATTGCACAACCAAACTGCCTAACTAAAGTAATATTTGCTAATTGTCTAGTGTCAAGCCAATATTGTCCTCCGTATTTCATTAAACATTTTTTAAGTCAATATACCTATATTCAATTATTGTTGCAATTTTCAAATTTAATATTTTTAAATACAATACAAGCCTATAATACAGGATTACAGTAATTTTCATATATTCCAGCTTTAAACAATACAACATTATTGTATATAGGTTATCATAGAATTGATATATTTTTTTAAATCGGTTAAGTAAGAAATTAGTCGATTTTACAAATAATTATCTTCGTTTAAAAATATAGAGATTTTTTTATATAATATTATAATTAAATTTATTTTTGCAAAAATAAAGCATAACTATAGTTTAAATTGTCATTGAATAACAACTATGTATTTTCCGCAATCGTTTTAATCATTTTTTAGTAATTAAATTTTTTTCTTTATATTTGAATTTGTTTATTTTGGCTCAATAAAATTTTTTAAATTCTTTAAATTTAAATGTAAAGCAGTTTGATTCACCATGTTTCAATGTCAACCAGTCATTAAACCATTTTGTAATATACATATTAAGTTTTATCTTTATCATTATATGATATGATTTAGATATGTGGTACTATGGTGTAGTATTTTAAATGATTGATATTTAAATTTATAACATGAAATTGAAATATATTTTTTGTAATATTGAATTTATCAATTTTCATTACTTTTAAACCATATTGTGAAGACCCCAAATTTCGTACCGTCATCAACAGTGATAACGAAATTTTCCACATACAAATTCTAACAATGTAAATATTACTATAGTGATCGTGGTACTATGATAGCTATTAATTGCTACTGACCAGTAAGGTATTAGTAACACATTTAGACTATCAGTAAGGTCCATGTTAGTTGACAACAAAAAAATTAATGATCCCTCTGGTGATATATATGTACATGACAGGTTGATTGGAAATGACAGGAAATGTTGTATATCACTATAGTGATGACGGCTGTCTATTGCAAATCAATGTTCTCATCAATATTATTGTCCATATATATTGACAATTTAAATTAATGAGCTATTACACACGAATGATGCACTCATATAAAATAATTGACTTAAAAGTTATTTTTTTTACCTCAGCTGATTTTGACACAAATATTGATGAGAATATTGATGAGAACAGAACCACCATTAATATTTTCTTATCAATATTTTGACAAGTATATTGATGAAAATATTAATAGAAAATATAATATAGGGGTGTATATGGGGTGTATAGGGGTGTACATACAAATGAATATTTTCATCAATACTTGTCAATATATTGATTAAACAGGGTTGTCATAAGTCAAAAATATAAAAATTAAACCTCTGAACTAAAAAATTTATTAGGTATACATTTTACAAATTAAATCCGCAATAATTATTTTAAATATTAAATTTTACCTTAAAGATACCCCTAAATGCAACTTAAAAACATAAATTTATAATTAATTTATTTTTCGACATTTTTAAAATATTAAAAATATATATATTTTTTTTTTTTATTTTGTTAAATAATTTCATATAAATTATTGCTAAAATTTATATTTAAAATTTCAAAATTCTTTATAATTTTGTATATTTTTACAAAAATAATTTAAATAAATTCATTTATGCGAAAAAAAAAATAATAATCATAATAATAATAATGATAATAACAAATATAATAAAACATCGAAAAACATCGAAACTATTTGGCACTCTTAAAAATTCTGTTTTACAGGAAATTAATAAAATAAACAATTATTTATATATATACAATAATAATAACTGTATTATATAAAAATAATAATATATTTTATTAAATACTTATTAAAATTGAAACTTTTAATATTAAAATCACATTATTTTAAAATAATTTTTTTTTTAATTATAAAAACAGAAATTAAAAATATAAAAAAAAAAAAATTAAAAGATTATCTTTAGATAAAGCAAAACACTTTATTTTTAGGTCGTGAAAATCGTTTAGTATTGTATTTACAAGAAAAAAAAAATAAAAAAAAAAACAAAAGATTTAAAAACAAACATTTTGTAAATGTATTTGTCAATTGAAAATTTTATTTATATGTATAGAATGAATTATTTGTTATTAACAAAAATAAATAAAAAATATTCGGAATTATTAATTTTTACGAAATATTGTCAGATTCGGAATACCAATCTATTTTTAATTAACACGTTTTTTCGATTTACTGTATAGAAAATAAATCAATTAAACTTAATTGAGATAAAACCAAAAGTAAGAGTTAAAATAATTTTGAATTAAGATTAGTCGAAAATAGTTCGGATCGAATTTCATCGAACTATAGACCCATAGCTATTTCTTCTATTATTTCAAACACAATGGAAATCTTAATCTACCTAAAACCAAAAGTAAGAGTTAAAAATAATTTTGAATTAAGACTAGTCGAAAATAGTCCGAATCGAATTTCATAGAAATATAGGCTCATAGCTATTACTTCTATTCGAACTATAGACCCATAGCTATTTATTCTATTATTTCATCAAAATCAATCAAAAATTGAAAAAATATCTTGATAGTAAGGGTATAATTCATGGCAGTCAATACAGCTTTTGAGCCCAACACTCCACCGGTGATCTCATGACATATCTCTGCCAAAAGCTCAACACCAGCCTTAATCAATCTTGGACTGTTGTAGCTCTAGATATATCTAAGGCTTTTGATGGAGTCTGGCATTCTGCTCTTATTCTGCAAAATACAATGCTAAAACTTAAAATTAAGAAAATAATAAACAGGATTAAAAATATTAAAAGCCAAACTAAATCTGAAGCCAGTAACGATAATTATAATGATGATTTAGAATGGAAATAAATAACATTATTGGATCATTGGTTTATATTGCTTCACTTGTCATAAATGCTTAGTTAACGAAAGTGTTAAAAATTATTTAATTGGGATATTAAGTTGACCAAAATAAGCTTCGATGGGTGTTAAAAGCGTATTTTAAAAAAAAAGCGTTACCTGGAATTTATATAAAAAATTATTTATATACAATATATATCTCATTCGGTGGTTTTGAAATTAAATTTATAAACAATTTCACTAGCAATATATAACATAGTGACCTCTAATTGACAGGACAGTGAATGATTTTAAAATGTTTACATTATACAACACAAATACAACATTAAGGTTTAGGAGTTGTTTCGTTCATCACTACACTACTTGAACACATCAGTAGGTATTTGTATTGTGTTAGACTACACTACAGACTATACCTATCCTGATTTTTGCTTTGATTGATTTTATAACTAATTTATATATGTGATTAATACATCTGTGAGTTATAAAAATCAACCAAAATCTTAATGTAGAATTTACTATTTATTTTATAGTAATAGGTAGCTAATTTAAGTAATGAATGATTTTAAATTTTGGGCATTAAGGGCTTTTAAAAATAATAAGTATATGACAATTAAAACGTCATAACAGTGAAACAACAGTGATTTTGAATGTTGATATGACACAGAAAAAAATTAATAAACGAATTGACCAACATTTTATTGGAAATTATAAAGCAATAAACTAAAAATATCCTGCCTTCACTTTAAAAATATATTTAAAAAAAAAACATAAAAACGAATTATCAAATCTATAACACATATCGAATTATACATAGAGTAATTTAATAATATAAAATATTCAATAAAATTATAATTTTACCACCCCCACCATTTCATTTTTAGTTTTAAATTAAATTTTATTTTCCGTTGAAAAATAAAATTTTGTTTTTCTTTTTTTTTCTATTTATCTAAAATTTATAAATAAAAATCTTATTTCATATTATTATATATTATAATTAAAGTAAATTTTAAATAATTATAATAAATAAAATTAATTATATTAAAATAAATATATATATATATATATATGTAAATATATTTTATTTAATTAACAGAGAGCTTCGTTAGCTGAAAAAGAAGTAAATAATTTAAAAGAACAAATATCATCAAATACAGTAGGAGCAACAACAACACCAAGTACAAATACAACAACAAATAATTCATTAAATTTAAAACAACAACAACAACAGCTACAACAAACAAATCCTATTACAACAGATTTATCATCACGTATTAGTATATCAATACCACCAACAACACAACAGCAACAACAACAACAAAATAACGGTGCATTTATTGCTGAAGCACCGTCACCATCACCACCTCTATCGGATACTGGTAGTACAACAAGTAGTAATAATTGTCTATCAAATAATATAAATATAAATAAAAAATTATTCTCTCTTACAAATAATATTTCAAATAATAATAATAGTAATACTAACGGTAATATAAATTTAATAAATAACAATAATAATAATAATATTAATAAAATGGACGACAATTTGGTAGATAAAATGACTCCAGATATTAAAATTATGGAACAAGTTACAAACGATGCTAGTAAAATTAGTTTAAATGAAATTTCTAAAACTCAATCAAAATTAAATGAAAATAATAATAGTAATAATAATGATAATGATAATAATAATGATAGTAATAATAACAATAATAATATAAATACCAATAATAATAATAATAATAGTAATGAGAATAATAATAATAATAATGAAAATAGTAATAACAATAATATTACTAAAAATAGCAATAACAATAATAATAGTAATAGTTTAAATAATAATAATAATAGTAATAATAATAATAATAACAGTATTGCTATAACCGAGAAATTACTTGATGAATTAGCTGCCAAAGATAAAGAAATCAAAATATTAGCAAATGAAGTATTACGCTTGAAAACATTAAATGATGAGCAAGGAAAAGAAATTGAAAAATTACAAGAAAGTATTAAAGATAAAATAGAGATAATAGTTAAATTAGAAGCTAAAAAATTACAACAAAATAAACAAAATGAATTAAAAGAATCAAATAATAGTCAAATTAATGAAATACTAAAAACAACAACGCAACCATCATCCATAATAACACAATCATCAATTATTAATAATTCAATATTAACAGCTACATCATCAGTTACATCATCAGAAACAATGAAACCAAATGAAATAGAAAAAATAATTGATACTCCATCAATAATAATTCCACCACCGACAGATATAGAAATTAAAAAAGAAAAAATAGTTGATACAACTGCATCAGAAGATGGTGGTGATATTGATGATGTACATGATATAATGTCATCACCACCACCACCACCACCACCACCACCACCACCACAACTACCACTACCAATATCAACAATTCCACCTTTACCGTCCGAACCAAAAGATTTTCAAGAATTATTATTTGAACGTACTAAAGCTCTAGTTGCTGCACAACAACAACATCAACATCAACAACAACATCAACAACAACATCCACAACATCCTTTACAACATTTACATCATCCACATCATCTTCATTATCAATCTAATGATAAATTAAGTAGTTTAAGTAATTTTGTTGAAAATACCGGTTTAAAAACACCATCACTTGACTATAATGACAAATCAAATAATCATTTGGGTGGTAGTAGTGGTACAACATCTGATTCAAAAACAAGTACACCAAATTTACAAGATGATCGTAGATCAGATGATATTTTATCACAAACAGTTGCTCAACAACAACAACAACAACAGCAGCAGCAACACCAACAGCAACAACAGCATCAACAACAACAACAACAACGAAATAATGATATTTTAAATGGTAGTGGTATTAATAGTAATGATCCAATGACACCAAATACAAATATATTCAGTCCATTACAACATATGCCAAGTGGATTTTTACGTGCATTACCATTTCCATTTCAAAATCGTCCAAATTTTCAATTTCCTGATGATTTACCAATGCATGGTTCAATGACATCACGTTTGGGTGAATCGCTAATACCAAAAGCTGATCCATTGGAAGCTAAATTACAAGAAATGTTAAGATATAATATTGATAAATTTGCAAATCAAAATTTAGATACACTTTATATATCGAGAAGGGTACGTGAACTGTTATCAGTTCATAATATTGGTCAAAGAATATTTGCAAAATATGTTCTGGGTTTATCACAGGGTACTGTTTCAGAATTATTATCAAAACCAAAACCATGGGAAAAATTAACTGAAAAAGGACGTGATAGTTATCGTAAAATGCATGCATGGGCATGTGATGAATCAGCGGTGCTAATGTTAAAAACAATGATACCCAAAAAAGGTAAGTGTGTAAAACAGAAATTTGCCAATTTTTTAGAAATTGTTTCATATTGACAAACTTTGATACAATTTGAAACATTTTCTAAATTCTATTTTTTTATTAATTAAAATTGAAAAAAACTCTGGTTCAAATTTAAAAAAAAAATTTTTCATTAGATGATTTTCCACCTCCAGATTCTGGACTTCCTCAATATGATTCAGATGATCGTAGCCATAGTATAATGTCAGAATCGGGAGCTGCAGCTGCTGCAGCCGCTGCTGCTGCCGCTATTATGAATCGAGGTAATCATCCGGGACAACATAATGAACATAGCTTAGATATTAGTAAAGATAATGATATGCAACAGCATAATGATGAATCACGTTCACCGTTACCGAATGCATGTTCATCACCAATTTATAAAGAAAATATGAAATTTAATAAATCTGATGAATTTGCTGCACGTGATAAAATTGCCAGAAGTTATCAAGAAGAATTTGCTAAAATGATGATGAGATCTCAAAAAGATGAATTCCAAAGGTACTTAAAATAATTCTATTTATTTATATTTTTATTATAATTTTTATTTTCAATATTATACGAATATGTATGCGCTAACTAATTTTAGTTCATTTTTTCCACAATTCCACAGTGGTGGTATGCCACCAAATCCCCAACTTCACAATGAGAATATACGATTAGCAATTGAAAATTATCATCGGGAATTAGCAAAATTACAAAATTTTCCAAGTTTACTTGCCTTACAACATCAAAATGCATTGGCAATGAATGGTTCTGTACAGGATTTATCCGTGTCAAAAGATAAAGATACAAATAAATCGATAAATGATAATCATTCAAAAGATTCATTTTCAATTAATGAGCAATCAAATCAAAAATCTGATGATCCAAATGATTTAAGTCGTGATTCATTTAAACATGATAGTTCATTTAATTTATCATCATCACAATCAAAACAACAGCAACAACATCAACAACAACAACAACAACAACTCGATTCAAATAAATCAAATAATAGTTTTTCACGTAGTGATACACCAATGTCAGCTCCCAGTCCATTAGTAAATTCAATTTTACCACCAGCAATAACACCAAATGATGATTTTTCAGCATCAGTAAGTCCACTTCAAAGAATGGCATCAATAACAAATTCATTAATAACACAACCACCAATACCACAACATCATCAACAACCTCAACGACCAAAAACTGTTTTACCACCAATTACACAACAACAATTCGATATGTACAATAATCTAAACACTGAAGATATTGTTCGTCGGGTCAAAGAAGCTTTATCACAGTATTCAATTAGTCAGCGATTATTTGGTGAATCAATATTAGGACTATCTCAAGGTTCGGTATCAGATTTGTTGGCAAGACCAAAACCCTGGCATATGTTAACGCAAAAAGGACGTGAACCCTTCATTCGAATGCAAATGTTCTTAGAGGATGATAATGCTGTTCATAAATTAGTTGCCAGTCAATATAAAATAGCTCCAGAGAAATTAATGCGTACCGGAAGTGCTTATAATACAAGTCCACAAATACCATCGAATTTGGCACCTAAACTTGATGGTATGGTTGGTATGTCAATGCCAAAAGGTTTACCAGATATGAAAAATCCTCCAGAATCACTTCCCCAACATATAATGCAACAGATGCGTGCTTCAATAATGGCAAGATTTCCAGGATCAGCAGCAGCAGCTGCTGCAGCTGCCGCAGCCGCTGTTAGTGGAGGTAATAATAATCCGGGGGGTGCTGGTGGTCCACATCAAGGTATGCTTTTAACACCACCCGGATTACCACCACATCATGCTATTACATTACAAAGTAGTCAAGAAAAGAAACCACTACAACAAATGATGCCATCTCATATACAACAACAAGTGAATTCAATGCGTGGTCAAAATCAACATGTTTCACCAACCGTTTATGAAATGGCAGCACTAACACAAGATCTTGATACACAAGTAATAACAACACGTATTAAAGAGGCATTACTGGCCAATAATATTGGTCAGAAAATTTTTGGTGAAGCTGTATTAGGTTTATCACAAGGATCCGTCTCAGAATTATTATCAAAACCAAAACCTTGGCATATGTTAAGCATTAAAGGTCGAGAACCATTCATTCGTATGCAATTATGGTTGTCGGATGCAAATAATGTTGAACGCTTGCAAACAATAAAGACTGAAAAACGTGAGGCTAGCAAAAGACGTCGTTCAATTGGTATGGGTGGCAGTCATGATAACAATTCCGATTCAAATAGCAATGATACAAATGATTTTTATACAAATAGTCCAGATCCGAATTCGGTTGGTTCGTCCGGTACACCACCAAATAAAAAACAACGTGTTCTATTTTCTGAAGAACAAAAAGAAGCTTTACGTTTAGCATTCGCATTAGATCCATATCCAAATGTAGCTACAATAGAATTTTTGGCAAATGAATTAGGTTTAGCAACAAGGACAATAACAAATTGGTTCCATAATCATCGAATGCGTTTAAAACAACAAATGCCACATGGTGCACCAAATGAACCGATACCATCACGTGAAAATCAAACTGGTGCCCCATTAAATCCAGTTCAATTTAAAATTTTATTAAGTCAAAGACTTATGGAATTACAAAAAGAGAAATTAGGTTTAAGTGGTATGCCATTATTATATCCACCATATTTTGCTGCAAATCCAAATTTAGCTGCATTAATTGGTGGCGGTTTACTTCCATCCAATGAAAATGAATTACAAGCATTAAATGCTGCATTTAAAGAGCAAATGAATTGTTTAGATTTATCAATAAGTCATCCAGGTGGTGTTGAAATGCCAAGAATTAAAAAAGAAGATGATCTAATTGATAATGATTATGGTGATGATGATAGTAAAACTGATGTTAATGATAATGATACAACATCAAATATTGATTTAAGTGAATTACATAATAATAATAATAATAACAATAATAATATAAAATCACCATCAGAACATGATAATTTTTCAAATCAAAGAAATCAAGAAGATGAATCAAATAATACATTAACATCAATTGAATCACAATCACAAAGATCATCACGTAGAAAAACCAATGCACCACAATGGGTTAATCCTGATTGGCAAGATGAAATCGGTAATATATCAAAAAATTCATCTACAGTTGGACAACCATTGGTATCTAGTATTAATTTAGTACATGAAAAAAATTTAATTAATAATAATAATAACAACAACAACAACAACAACAACAACAATGAAGAAATATCTATAAAAGAATCTATATTATGTGAAAGTGATAATGTTGCGGTTGTCACAAATGACAATTCACAATCTGAAGTTAACAGTGAAGATAAACAAACGTTATTAGATGACAGCAATGTTGAAGCTACAGATTAAAATTTAAAAAGTATAAAGAACTGAATCTACAATTTAATAAATTAAATCAAAATTTATATTTTCTTTTAATACATATTAATTTAGAGGGTTAATGATATAAAATAAATAGTATGTATCTATATACTTAGAAAATGATCTCAAATGAGAGAATATAAAATATAATAAAAATCTCTCATATATGATGATACTCATGAGATGAAAAATTTATGTTCAGATGGTAAAGAATCAAGTCAAGTCGTTTTTTTATTTTTTTGTTTTGTTTTTGTTTTTTATATTTCGGAAAATTATTATTTAACCCTCTTACAAAAGTGCATAGCGAGTTGTTAAATATATATACATATATATAATAAATTTTCTTTACATATAAATAAATACATCCAATATATATATATATATATATATATATATATATATAATATAGTATATATATACATCAAAATTCACAGTATGTATATTATAAACATACACATACTTATATTATTTATAAATATTTAAATACAAATTAATAAAAAAAATAATAGCAAAAAAAAAAAAAAACAAACAAACAAAATTAATAGAATACAGTCTCTGTACATATTATAATGTGCAATCATATTTATAAAATAATTTTTTTTATTTCAGTTATTTATAAATAATTGTTTAAAAAAGTTAATAATTAAAATTAGTAATTTAACAAAAACAAAAAAAAAAAAAGAACCAAACAACAAAATGTTTAGTTTAATAAATATTTTATAAATCAAAACAATGAAATAATAGAAAGAGAATGAATGTGAGAAAAAAAGTGATTTGCAAGTGATTAAAAAGAATTTATTTTTTCTAAATTTAATAACAATGTTAAAAAACTGATTGATAAAAAGAAAAAGCACTCAATATTATATGAGAATTTGAAAATAAAAAAATTCAAAAAAAATATTTGAATTCGCCACGTCTCTTTTTAAATAGCTATCATTGAAAAGAATAGAATTGGTTTTGAAATGGTTTTGTACACATATTTGTACTGTAATGGTTTTGGAAACATATTTGTACAGTACTTTTTTTTCTAATTTTTATGACAATATTTAAATTATATTGACATAAGCGATTATTTACACACTATCAAACATGTAACTTATAGTTGTCAAAATCAAACCAAATTTTGAAAGGAAATATTTTCTAAAATTCTGATTAAGATAGCTGTTTTATCCAAATTTTTTCTTATATTGACATAGGCGGTTATAATTTGTTGCAACAGAAATTCATAGACATTTTGATAAAAAAACATAACTGTTAATGCTGCTGAAACATTTTGTTTATAAACAAACAGTTGCAAATTGAGTTTGTTCATAAATGTCAATATGTTAATAATGTTATGTGCAAAATGTTCATAAATGTTATTTGCAAATTCGTGACATCGGAAATGTATCGATAACATTGTCAATACATATTCGAATAATCTGAAATGTCAAAAAAATAGTTTTTGCATTGTATTATGGTAATCGGTAATTCATTTGTTTATTAAAAATGTATATACAAAAATGCGTTTAAACATATAGAGTATACTATACAGTAATTTATAGATATAATTTATACTAATTTTGAATTACATGTTATTTCATACTAAAAACATTGGAAATACAGAAAAATTCAATCGGTAATTCATTTGACAATGTATTCGAGATTTATTTTCACAACACCATTTATGAAACACAGGACTATACTGTGTTATAAATAATTTTGGTAATAATTGTACTAATTTTGGATTATGTCAGTTTTACGTGATATTTCACACTAAAAAAATTGTAAATATATAGAAAAATTTTATAACTTGTGAATCAGTTTTTCTCTTTCTTCCTTTTTTTATTTATATATATTTTTTTTTTTTTTTTTGATAAACAGAAATGTGATTAAGTTTTTTAATGATAGTTTTTAAATTATTAATAATTAAATAAAAAAAAAAAAAAACAATTTATATTAAAAATTATAAAACGATATGTGAATGAAACAGAAATAAAAAATCAAACGTAATTTAAAAATATATATATTTTTTTTTAATTTATATTTTTATTATTTTAAAATTGCATTTAAATATTAAAGTTTATTATTTAATTATATTAAAAATATAATAAACTTTTTTTTCTTGTCTATATTATTATATTTAATTATGTACTTTCTTTTATATATTTTATTATTATAAATTTTAAAATAAATTTTTTGTTAATTGTGATCGTTTTTTGTACGGTTTTCCATTCATCTCTCCCATCCCATCAATAATATTGAAAAAAAAAAAAATTTAATTATTAGTATAAGTGAAATAAATAAATAATTAAATAAAATTTAAAAAATAATAATACCCTTTAATTTAATATATATATATATATATATATATATATATATAAAACAAGGACTTTGTAAATAATAAATTTATAATATAAGTAATATTTAATCAATAAATTTAATATTTAATTAATTATTAAGAATTAATTCTTTATATAAAAAACAAAAAAAAAATAAATAAATAAAAAAAAAAAAATTAATAAAAAAATAATATTTCTAAAAATAAAATTTAAATATTTATAAATTAAAAAAAAAAAAACAAAAACAAGAATACAAGTTCATTTAATTTTTTTGTTTTTTATTTTAATCTTTGTTAAAACAAAAAATTGTATTATTAATAAAACAAATAAATAAATAAATAAAAAAAAAATAATTAAATTTAATTTAATATAAAAAACAAACAAAAAAAAAAATGTATGATGTATTACATCATAGGAATATACATAATCATGAATGTTATTTAGTTAAAAATTAATTTTATAATTTTTTTTGTTTATATATATATATATTTTTATTTTTCTTTTGTATTAGAAATAGTATTTAAGTTTTAGTACTTCCATTTTAAGTATTTAATAATAAAATATTAATAATAAAATTGTAATTGAAAAAACAAAAATTTAAGATAATAAATATATTATATTATTATAAAATAAATATATATATATATACAAATAACAGATATAAATATTATTAATTTAATTATTGATTAATTTAAAATAGCATTACCGTCGATCTCAACAAATTAAATAAAAAAAAAAAGAAAATATATTAAAAAACAAAAATCTTTTAAAACAAATTTAAATTTTTTTAATTAAATAAAAATTAAAAAACAAAAAAAAAAAACAAAATACATAAATAATAATAATTAATTAATTATTAAATATTTGGTATAAAATGTCCTCTTTTTTTATTTTTTAAATTATTTATCTGCCAAAATCAAAAAAACAAAAAAAAACAAACAACAAAACAAATTTTTTTTAGAATCAATAGTAAAAAAAATTAAATTAAAATAATTAATTATAAAACTGAAATAAATCCATATATTTAGTTTATTATTATATAATTATTATTATTATTATTATCTATTATATTAAATACCAATTTTTATTATTAAATATAGAAAACAATGAATTTTAAATACACAATTATATATATATATATATACATATATAAAAGTCGTAATTGTTATAGAATTATTATTTCTTATTATTTATAAAATAAAAAGAAATTTCAAAAATAACAATATATAATATATATATATACATATATATTTATATATGTATATATAAATAAAATTTGGAAAAAAATATTATAAAAATTCAAAAAAAAAAAAAATAAAAAAATTAAATAAAATAATAAAAAAAAACCACAATGAATTTAAGAAAAAAAAAAATAAAAATTATCATATTAAAATGAAAAGAAATATTTAAAAAAAAAAAGAAATAGTTTTGTAGTTTTTATTCAAAATTCGAATTTCGAATTATTTTCGTTAAACATTTTCAGAATTTTTTTTTTTATTTAACGAACCCAAAAAAAAAAAAATTAAGACAAATTACTTACTTACTAATTTATTATATATCTGTGGGGGCTACATATATTAACAAGCCTGGGTCTGACTGCGACTGCAATCACGAGTAAATCAGCTTCAGTCTTAAATCAAATTTTTATATTTCATTATTTAAAACAAAAATGTCAACTTTTCCAATTGCATATTGTCCAGTTCAATTGTCCAATTAACTATAACGTACTTATTTATTTATTTATTTATTTTTTTTTTTATTTATTTATTTATTTATTCAAATAACCTAAAATACCCTAATGACTTACCACATACTTAAATACTTCCATTTTCGAAATTGTGCCTAATTGAAAGTGCTTTTCTACAATAAAATTTTAAAACCAAGCCTATGACTGTCAATTATGGATGACCTTTATTGTTAAGTTCAATTTTCAGTCGATTGACAACTGAAAAATTTTGTCATTTGACATTTTATTTTGTATTGTGAAGTGATACTGACAAAATTTTGTTCGATTGTGAATACTGACAAAATTGCCGTTTTTTTGACAGTTAAAATTTTATATTTGTACATTTTGTTGTAAGGTTTTTTATATAAAAAATAATTATTTAAATTAAAGTGTTTTATTAGCAAATATGTTGTGAATCGATTTTTTTTTTGTATAATAATTTGTCTAAATTCTGCATTAATTCAATTAGGGTGGTATTTCGGTCCACAACACAACACAACCCAATACTCCGACAGACAACATAAACAAATATATTGCTGTTGCGAATTACAATTACAACTTTAAGCAAACTCACAATCAATAGCTAAATCACTATTGTGAATCGCACTAGCGCCCTTAATCGCTTTAATTGAATTTTATTGCTGTAATTTTACGCCTTTTTACTAAACAACAGTATATATTTTTGATACCTTTGTTTAAAGCACATAAAATAAAAAAATAATTACAATTTAAGTAAAACAACATTTTCTCTTCTTCAAACAATATATTTTGCCACTTTAAAATTTACAATTAAAAAAAACTGCTTTAAATGGCAGAAAAACTAACTATTACTGACATTCATAATACCAATTTTTGTTAGTATAGTATTCACAATTTATCAGTAATTTGCTGTCAACTGATAATCACAATACCGATAAACTGAAAAACTGATAATCAAAATACCGATTTTGAATATCTGTTGATACTTTTCAGATATTTACTAACTGACAACTGACAATTCACAATAAGGACCTATGATTAAAGTAATGTGGAAATTACACAAAGATTACAATTAAAAATAATTAGAAAAGTATTAGAAAATCGTCTTCGTATATGTAAAAAATTCAAATATACGGAAAGATATGAACATGCTTATATTTGAAGATGCCCAATTTTGTAAGTATTTGACTTTTTTCTAACTTTAAAAGTCAATTAAAACAATCAAACAATTATGAAAGTCCACTTTTTCTAATAGAATTGTATTTCCCAATACTGGCCAACATAAGAAAATATTTTAATATTAAAAACAAAAACATAAAATGATGTTGTCATATGAAAAATCAAATGTTAATTCCTATTGTTTACATCCGAAATTTGAACCATTTCAATTAGTCAGCTCTAATTAGTCAGTTCTAATAAAGCATTTGAAATTAGTCAGTTTGCAAATTAGTCAATTCTATAGCTAAAATTATAATTAATATATGTCACTAAATTAGAATTATAGTTACATATCTCATTAGTAGGAACCCGTACCCTTAACTCAATATGTACGGTGAAATTAAAGGTGAATTTAAATTTAAAAAACCCCCCTGATTTTATTTTTCAGCTTTATTTCTTCTTCTTTAACAAGGTGACATGTGCAAAAGTCATATTCATTATCGTTCTTCAATTCGAGCACTGATTAAATATAGTGGCATCATTTTCTATATTATTCACCAAGATCAGCTACCTAAACGCATATTCCTACTTTCGCAAAAATATTTTCTTATCTTAACATTTCGTACTCTCTATTGCGAAATTAGCATCGATGTAATGGGAAGGTCATATAAATATAGTCATATTAACACATTTTTGTACCATCACGTATTACAGTTCAGCTCCGTATTTGTTGTGCAGTACGGATACATTTCATTGCTCATCTGTCCTATTTTATAAATAATGTTCAGTAGAAATTAAATCATATTAAGTTCACCGGATAGATTGTTAGCAAAAATAATGAAGCGAAATTGAAGTTTTGGTAGAAGATGTGCGGTAGATCACCATATCAAATTAAAAATCAACTTGTTCACGATATGGGGTACCCATCAGTCAAAATACGTTCATATAATTGGTTAATCAAAATTAAAACAACCGGTACTGGTCGTATGCGTTATTGAAAATTAGTAGAAAGTCGGTTTAGAAATACATGTGGCAGAAACAGAACAAAGGGAATCTATCATAACTTGTACTGTTACTTTCAAATGAAAAATAACCAAAAGTCGTGAAAACAAGGGAAGGTAGGTATATATCGCCTTACACTGTCGGAATTTTTAAATAAAAAAACAATAGTCAGGGAAATTCTTTTATAACCAGGACAAGGCGAATATTGAACTTAATAATTCGATCGTGTTTTACAAACATGAACAAATCTTTACTTCGTAATCATTTCGTAATGGTTATTCCATTTAATCCAACTTCTCTTTTCTTTCTTAGTCAAACAACGTAGAAACTAGTATGAAAAATTTCCCTCAACCTAATGTTCTGGCTATGAATAAAATATATATATATACTCTTACATTAAACAACATCGCACCCAACAACAAAGCCATCAAACAACATCGCGCAAATGAGCTTAGAATAGAACCCACAAGAAGACCCGGTCGCCCAAAGTACACCTGGCGGAGGACCATAAAACAAAAGCTTGTAAAGACAAACATAACATGTGGGAACAAATTAAATTAGCAGCTAGAAATCGTGAACGATGGAAATGTCAAGTGGAACTCCTATGCTCCCACGAGGAGTAAGGAAAAAACAAATAAACTCTTACATACTGATTTATAATATCAGTAAAACTACGAGTCCGAGTCCGGAGTAAAAGTCCGAGTAAAAGTCCGATCGAAAATAAAAATACATATTAGTGTTTATTATACAGGGTGTCCCAGAGTATGCGTATCAGCTTTTCAAGAGAAGAATAAGCCGTTATTTTAAAATAAAAAAAATTTTATTAACTAAATTGAGGACACTCTATCGATTGGCGATCTTTTCAACTTCCGGGAAGAACCGGAAAAGTGTTTTTTAAGTCCAAAAATCGCCGAAATTGAGATTTTGAAATGGGAATAGATACTTTTTTACGCAAATTCGGATTCTACGTTATGTACGAAATCAGCGTCTGGAATAAAAATTCAATTTCTGATTTTTAGTTATTCATGAAGGTATAGTTAATGAAATTACTGAAAACTGACAAACATCACAGATGCAAATATACAAAATATACATACATTCAATTAATATACTACAATAATTAATAACTTTACTGACATTTGACAGTCATTGTTTTTTTGATTAAGTTAATGACAATTTTTACATACTTTTGTGTTTGGTAGTTCTACCGTTGCGTAGCAAACATTAGAAATATAGATATCTTGCATCGAACGCACTGATGTGTGCAGAATTAAATGTAATTGGTTGCATATAAAACACAATACATTCTAAGTTATTTTTGTTGCGATGAATACAATAGTCCTGCTCGTGCATTTGCGCCTTAATGTAAACCGGTTATCAGCTACTGATTAAGTCTGGGGTGGCAGCACGTAACTTGTTACAAACATGTTGTCACGCTATTTTTGAAAAACGGTAGCACGTAAAATTATTTCGCCAATTTTAATTTTGTTTCGCCACATTTAATTTTGTTTCGCTACTTTTGGCAGCACGTAACATTTGAAACGCCCATTTTTACTGAGCGTCACAAATGAAAATTTCCGGTATAAATAGTTAACGTGTGTTAAAAAAAAAATTTGCAAAAATATTTCGTAAATTTTTTTTTGTTTCAATCCCAAAGTAGCGTTTCAAAGTACATATTGTCAAAAAAATTTTGTGACGCTGGTGGTTTGTTACAAAAAAAAACGTTTGTAACAAGTTACGTGCTGCCACCCCTGAATGTAAATCAGGCATAAATCAATTATCAATCTAGCATACATCCTTTCAAAAACTATAATTAAAAAAATTGGCATAAAAAAGTATTTTGAAATTATAGGATTACAGAAGTAAAACTATCATCAGTTATGTATTGAATAATTAAAAAAATCATAACAATAAAAACAAAAAAAAAATATAAAAAAAAACAAAAAAAATCAAATATCTTACATCACTTTTCTTTAAGTATATTAACAATATTTCCAATTCATTTCCAACTACTTAGTGTATTATTATACAGTAGAAGCACTCCTCAACTTCTATTAATATATATATATATATATATAATATACATATATATATACACAATATTTCTTAATGTTTCATCTATTGTTATATGAATTAATTTTACACCATCATTAGGTATTTATATCTTTTAAATACATTTTAGTACTTATAAAAAAATAAAAAAAATTTTTTTGAAAAAAATAACAACAACAACAAAAATTATATGAGAATAGAAATATCCACCACCCACGAACGGAAATTGAGCGGAATGAAAAACTCATTTCTTTATTCATTTAATGCTCCATTAAGCATCTTTTAACATTATTGCTACTTAATACCTAAACTATGTATGTGTGTATGTACGTAAAAATGTATTTATATTACTTATATATATATATATATATATATATATATATAAAAGAAAATTTTAAATGTATATAAATGTGTGTTTGTGTATTTGGATACTGCTTCTTAATATTATATAGATATTTTTTCTTTCTTTTTACATATTATATATGTATATATATATATATATATATATGTGTATATAACAAGTGTTAAAGCTTAAATAATTTGTTGATTAATCGAAGTGTCTGGACACCTTGGCTAGTACCCTATTTAATTTTTCATTTCAGTTTTTTATTTTTTTTTGTGATTTTGTTTGTTTGTTTTTGTTATTTTTTTTTTTTTTTGTTTTGTTTTTATTTCTGATGCCAGTGTGGTTTTTCTTTAATGTTCTTCTCTTTCATTGGAACATAATACATAATATATCAAAGAAGCGTTTAGATATATCTAGTATATAATAATATATAGAAGAAGGTTTCTAAGTTCTAAGTTCAATTCCTTTAAATAAATTAGCTTTTTTTTGTTGTTTTTGTTTTTTTTTTTTATAAATTTGTTTAACTTTTGTTTTTTTGTTTTTATTTTAAAACTCAACAAAGAAAAGGTGTAAATTTATCAGTTAATAATTTGAAATTGTTGTAAATAACTATAAAATGGAGAGATTGAAGTATAGTTGACTCTAAAATGGGTATTTATTAATGAAGGGTTTGTGCTAAAGACCCCCTGGGGTCTGACTATACATAAGAAATCAATAGCGTATTCGTTTTCGAATTTAAGATTACACATTACATATCCTGAAGAACAAAATCTATACAAACTGGCAAATAATATTATAGAATTAAAATATCTACTACTTTCGTGCTAGAGAGTACAGGTACAAATTTTAGAATTCGATTATCGTTTTAAGTAACAGTAATGTAAGGCGGCTTATTTCTAGCAACTTGTAATTCACTGCTTGGAAAAAAGCAATTAAAAATTTCAGATGATCGAGTAGACCAGACTGCAACATCATCAAGCAAATCTGATCTATGCTGAACTTGAAGCGCTCCCTTAACCTACTATCGTTGAAAAGGTGCAGGTAAGGATCATTACGGGTCATTTGGGACTTATTGGCAATCATGCTAGAAGGACTGTCCTTGTGATGCTTGGACTGTCCTTAAATGAATTTTGCAGAGCATGTATAGGTTGGAAAAAGAGGATGAAACGGTTCAACCCCTTCTCTATACCTACCCCAGTCTTTGTAAAAAAAGGAAAACGTATCTAGGAATATTTTTTTTCGTACTCACTAAGTGACTTTGAAAATGATAAAATCCAGAACCTACTACCACTTTTTAAAAAGCTCAAAATGGTTTAACTAGTATTGACTTTTATGCGAGTAATAATTCCCGTGGTATAACAATGGACGTCACTGGTCTAAGTTTGTCGGTATATTGCCTGCAGCTAGTATTATCCACGTTCTTAAGTTTAGGCGACAGAATATTAAATAATTATTATATTTATTATTTAGAGTGAACAGACCTACTTGGATACCCACCGATGTACAACAGCCCATTCTGGTTTAAAAAATTTCTCTTACATACAACTAACACACCGTACTTAGGAATATATTTTGTTGCTTGTCAATATTTTGCTTTAAACATTAACATTCATTTGAACTTGAAGATGAGCCTGCATTGGTTAATTCCGAGAAACATTTCGACATGTCTAATTCCATAGACAAAATTTTTTTTGGGTAATTTCAATTGTTTTGAGGACCTCAAAACATATTTCTAATATGAAAATGCTTTATATTTTAATGGTCTTGCTAATATTCAGATTTTGCTACTATTTTCCTATATGGGTTTAGAACTTGGATGGATATCTTTTTTATATGATTTATTAACTACTCGGGCAAAACAATTAGTACTTTTTAATTTTGTATTTTGTTTCTTAAAACCGGTACTCATCTAAAAAGTAATTTATTCTCCCATTTAAGCTCTATGTAAAAAAAAAACAATGTGAGAAAGACTGAAGAAATGCTCGATTAAGTGAAAATCTTACTCTTTTCTGTTTTAAAAGTGGTATTATTTACTCAACATACATATAACAAAGTAATTTGACAGTTTACTTTAGGATTACTTACTATGTGTGGTAAGTACTATACCCTTAATAGGTAATTTTTTGCGGTAAATTTTTGAAAAAGTTTCATATTTAAATTTTTTGGTTTCTGTCATAACTTTAGAACTACTTAGTATGTAAAAGGAGTAATATGCCGTTATCGGTAATTTTTTGCGGTAAAATTTTAAAAAGATAAACTTTAAAATTTTTGGGTTTTCCTCACTGCTTTAAGACTATTTAGTATAACAGGTAAGTACCATGCCTTAATCGGTAATTTTTTGAGGTAAAATTTTGAAAAACTTTACTTTTAAATTTTTGAATTTCTGTCACTGCTTTAGGATTATTTAGTATGTGAGGTAAGTACTATACCTAAATCGGTAATTTTTTGCGGTAAAATTTAAAAAAAATACCCTTTTAAATTTTTGGGCTAATGTCACTGCTTTAGGATTATTTAGTATGTGACGTAAGTAGGTACTATTCCTTAATCGGTAATTTTTTGCGGTAATATTTTGAAAAAGCTTCACTTTTGAATTTTTGAATTTCTGTCACTTCTTTATGAGTAATTGGTATGGAAAGTAAATACTAGACTTAATCGGTAATTTTTTGCGGTTATATTTTGAAAAAACATTCAGTTTTAAATTTTTTACTTTCTATAACTTCTTTATGAGTAATTGGTATGGAAAGTAAATACTAGACTTAATCGGTAATTTTTTGCGGTTATATTTTGAAAAAATATTCAGTTTTAAATTTTTTAATTTCTGTAACTTCTTTTTGTTTTAATTCATCGTAGTGGGAAATTATATTACAGATATTATTAGCATATTAATATATTAGATAGAAGAAGGGTACTGATGAGAATAATATTTGTTCTCAATAAGATCTAAAAATCAGCTAAAAGCACAATTAAAGGATATCACAGTATTTCAAATGTGTTTCCAATATTATTATTGGAATTGGAAAGACATGTGGTGAGGATGAATGATTAAAGTATGTCAAAAAAATTATTATACGTTGTACCGTACAAAATTATAGACCAAGAGACAAACAGAAATAGACTATATGGAGGAAAACATTTGCCTAAGATAGCACAAAATGGAGGAAAGTTTTAAACTATAGCTGTGCATATTTTATGTAAAAAATTTTAGTAGTTGTACACAATATACTTAATTTACAAATATAGGTATATTCTTTCTATACGTAACACATTAAATATCTGAATTGCAACAAAATCCATTCAAATTGAGTTCACAACACCTCAGATTTAAATATTACTATGAATGAATGCATGGACTTAAGTTGAAAATTTAATCCAAAAAATTATTCAAGTCTAAAGAAGAAGTATCGCAATTATTTCTGATAATCAAGTTTGATTTTAGTGACATTTTAAAATTTTTCGCCATTCGAATTTCATTTTACTAATTAATTATTTTTTATTTAGCAATTTATCGATATATCTGCGAATATTAATTTAATTTATTTGTTATGATGTGATTTGTTATGATGTCACATGAATGTGAAGTCAAAATTATAAAAAAATAAATGTATACCTTATATAATATACTAATTTTATTTTTGTCTGAAGCCTTTTATAACAACAACACACTAATAATAAAAAAAAAAACAGTAAATTATGAATAAAAGAATTATAATTGAGAGAATTAATCAATTTTTTTTTTTATGTATTATGGAAGTAGGTCTAGGTGTCGGTAGGTAGAAGTGAAATGTAGTGAGAAAATAATGTTAATGCATTATGGTGAGAGATGATATATATTTACTATACTTTTTAAACTGTAACTGTACACAAAATTAATTACATTAGCAATGGCATTGTAACTAGTGTAATTATAAATTTAATCAGATATTTTTATCGGATTCTACATTTTAATAAATACAAAAGAATAAATTCGATTTATTTATTTACATATTGACACAGAAACATAGAGTTATATTACCATTGTATCTGTAATAACTATATTAATTATAATAACAAATTATTTTTAGCAGTTGTTTTGTTCGTTATAACACTCATCAGTAAGTATTTATAGTGTTAGTATATACATCAACTATTGATTTTAATTTTTATTGATTTTATAACTATTATTGAAAAATGTTATTAATACATCTGTGAGTTATAAAATTTTAACAAAAAATTTATAACTATAAATATATATATTTATGTAATTATAAAATTTAATTATAGAAATTATTGAAATTTCTCTCGGATTTTACTAAAAAAAATAAATAAAAATAAATAATATAATAAATTATATAAAAAATAAATAATATAAAAAATAAATAATATAAAAAATTTATAGATACAAGAGTTATATTACAGTAAAATGTTTATAATAACAAATCGTTCTTAATACAAATAAATATTACGAATTTTCATCAAATGTTCGTAAATCTAATTTTAAAAACTATAAACACTATATATTTCGAGACCTTTCTTTTACTTAAATTTTGATTATTCAAAAATATTATTTTTTGAATTTGTATATAAATAAATAAGTTCAAAAATATTATTTACCTATTTTAATAAAATGTCTAAAATTGCAAAAATTTTATTAATCTGAAATACAAAAAAAAAAAAAAAAAAAAATTAAATTTATAATTCAAATGAATAAAAAAACTATATTTTTACATCTATAGAAGAGATTTTCATTTTACATATTTTTTGACAAATTTATATAAAAAAAAAAACAAAAAATTTAAAAATATTTTCTTTTTTTTTTTTTGTAAATTTTCTTTTACTGCATTTTCATATTTCAAATGTATTAAATAGGTATATCAAATGTATAATGGAATTTCTAAAATTCTTTAGACCATAAAGTAATATTTTTAAACAGACAAAAAAAAAATAATTTTATTTTTGTTTTTTTTTTTTCTCGTATTTCCCCTCAAACATTCAAATTTATATTTTTTGGTATAGAAGATGAAATTATTTTTGAAAAACCAAATATTATATTTTAAAATTTCTATTAAATAGAGGTTTTATATTATTAAAAATTATTTTAAGATTTATGTATGTATGTATGTACTTTCATATTTAGATATTTGTTACAAGAATACTTTTTTTTTGATTTTTCTTGTATATTAGAATGAAATGAAATTTTATACAAATATTATAAATATATATTTATAGAATTATATTAAAATTCTATTAAAAAATATATAATAATATCTTCCAGATACTTTATATATCTATGTTATGTATATATGGTAGATTGTTTGTAAATCTATGTCATTATAAAATATGTGGCTAGCCATTTGAATAGTTTTTTTTTATCAATATATACATGCACAACATATCTACATCTAGATTAAAGTAAGTTGTAAGAGCAATCAGTAATGACAAGGTTGTTCTAAATAAATTTATTATGTTAACAAAAAAAAATATATATATATATATATTTACAGAAATAATATTGTTGGATGTAATGCGACAGTGGTATAATTTTTTTCTCTATATTTCACATTTCAAAATTCATTCGGTTCAAGGAATGACAAATTTTGAACAACTTTTATTTGGACATCCTTTCAAAAAAAAAGTATATATATATGTATATATATATGTTATTTACCCTTTTCTTTTTCAATCTGATGTCTGTTTAGGAATTTTTTTTAAATAATTTTAATGCGTACATTTTTTTTTTATTTTAATTCTTTCATTTTTCTATTGTAAATATATGTATATATACACAGAGTCACAACCACAAGATTAATAGTCAATGTTTAACATCAACATAGTCCAATATTTGAAAAGAAATTTAGAACATAAATCACCTCATAGGTATTTAAAAATATACATAATAAAATTTTATATATAAGTATAGTGTAAACGGATATGAAAATTTAAAAATTTTCTAATATTTTGGAAATGTCAAAATAAAAAATAAATAAAAAAAACAGAAAAAAAAAAATAAATAGAAAAATGTTGTAGAAATTTAATCAAAATTACAAGTAAGACTACCTAATATACTGTATTTTTTTTTATATATTATATAAAAAGGGACAAATTGCAATAAAGAGTCAGTCGAGATTAAAATCACAGCAGAAACAAAATACTAAATTGATTAAATAAAAATTATTAAAATGGATTTTGGTTTTGAATACAAAAAAACATTTTTTTTTTTAAATCAATCAAAAATAAATATCGAAAATATACACATAAAATTAAAAAAAAAGTAATTATAACACACTTTTTATATCAATTAAAAATAAATATCGAAAATATACACAAAAAATTAAAAAAAAAGTAATTATAATACACTTTTTATATCAATCAAAAATAAATATCGAAAATATACAAAAAATATTTAAAAAAAAGTAAGTATAACACACTTTTTATATCAATCAAAAATAAATATCGAAAATATACAAAAAATATTTAAAAAAAAGTAATTATAACACACTTTTTATATCAATTAAAAATAAACTAGTGGCCCCTGTTGAGTACATAACACACATAAATACACGGCCCTCATATACTGCTTCGTTTCCGTTATATTCCCTATAGTAAGTGGCATTTAGTGGATAAAATTACTAAAAATAAAAAATTTTGCCATTAAAGATGAAAAGGTGTCTACTGCGCAGGACCTTAAATGCTTGACAATTATAATTATAGATAGCTACTTTGACTCTATTATGTAAAGATGAAATTGCCCGTCATATGAATTTTTTTTGTTTTTGTATTTTTTTTGTTTTTGTTTTCTTTATATTTTTGTTTGTTTTTGTTTTTTATTTTAATAAGAACTCACGAATAATGTATTTGGTGAATAATAAAACCATATGATTAAAAAATTTTCAACTGTGTGAGCACTATTGTTTTATATAAAACTATTATATTAGAAGTTCAATAAGGATAATTATATATACTCCAACTCTACTATATAAAAATAAATTTGCTCGTCATATGAACAATTCAACTGATTTGTTTTGTTTTTGCTTTTTTATATTTTTTATTTGAGATGAATTTGTTTTTTTGTTTTTTTTTGGCATATGTACATAAATTCATTTGCAAGTACATAATATAAAATATAATAACTGACTTGTTTACTTTTGTTTATTATTTTCATAATATCTCACTTATGCATAATGTATTTGCTGAATAACAAAATCATATGAGTACAAAATTTTCAACTGTCTGCGCATTTTTGTTTTATATATAATCTTATATATTATGTATATTAGAAGTTCATTAAGGAGTAGGAGAATCGAAATAAAATGAAAAGGTGTCTAGTGCGCAGGACCTTAAATGCTTGTCAATTATATATGTTTAAAAAAAAGTAATTATAACACACTTTTTTTATCAATCAAAAATAAATATCGAAAATATACACAAAAAGTTAAAAAACAATAGTTATAACACACTTTTTATATCAATTAAAAATAAATATCGAAAATATACACAAACAATTAAAAAAAAAAAGGAATTATAACAAACTTTTTATATCAATCAAAAATAAATATCGAAAATATACACAAACATTTTTAAAAAAAGTAATTATAACACACTTTTTATAACAATCAAAAATAAATATCGAAAATATACACAAAAAATTTTAAACAAAGTAATTATAACACACTTTTTTGTAGACATTTAATGTCCATCATGTGGACGTTATATTTGTGTAAACGATGTCAAGGATAATTCCAACTGTGATGTGACATAACATAGGATACAATAAAATCGACATCTCTTAATCCCATCCCTGTGCATATATACTCAAAATATCTATAATAAAAAATCGCTCAGAAAACATGTTTTTTTTTTTAAATAATTTTTATTATTGTAAAAAATCGTTTTTTAATCATTTTTTAAACACACACATATCATATCGAATCCTAAAAACAAAAATAATAAAATAAAAACAAAAAAAAAGTAAGAAATATTTTTATTTCCATCAGTTTTATATTATAGGTAGGTAATACTGTGTATGCTGACTGGGATTTACTTTATTTTTTGATATACAAGTATGTGATATTTTTTGGAAAATTTTTATATATGACAATTCTTATATGTTGTATATATATATAATATATATATATATATACTCATATAATTTTTGTCCATTTATCTTATTTTAATTTTTTGATTTTGTTTTTGGTTTTCATATCAGAAACAAATGATATTTATTTGCCATTTATTTGAAAAAAAAAACCAAAACAACAAAAACAAAATTAAAAGAAAATATTTTTTGATAAAATTCCTATTATCCTGTTTGAAATAAAAGTAAAACTATAAATAATAATATCCTTTTAATATATTGTAAAATAATATTCTTTTCCTATATACGATTTTAAATGTTTAAAAAAAAAAAAATTAAAAACGATATTTTGATATTGTCTTCAAAAGCTTGCTACTAATACATTCAACCAATATAAAACAAAAAAAAAACAAAAACAAAATAGAAAAACTAAATCCAATATGTTGTTTTATTATATCTAATATTATTATTTGTCTATAAAAAACATATTATATTAGAAAATGAATGTATCTTTACTTCTCCAATATTTTTTTTTTTATTTTTTTTTGTTAAGGATATCCAATATACCATGTAGAGTAGATATAGTACGAATGTATATAGATGTGTGTGTATGGTAAACAGTTTTTGATATGTATTTTATTATGATATCCTTTCGAAATGATAGATTGTTTTTTCTATTATTTATTTATTTATTGTTTTTGTTTTTGTTTTTGTTCAGATATATTTGAAATTCATTTTTATTCTTCACATGCGACTTTTCAAGGATTAAAAACAAACATTTTTTTTATTTTACCTTATTATTATTATTTTTATTTTTTTTAAGATGAATTCTTTTATTTTTTACCCATCAACTGAACTCAACTCTATTTGGATGAAGCAAAAATATAAAAAAAAAACAATAAAACAAAGAAAGAAATCAAATATTATATAAATTATATCTAATAACATATATATATATATGATAGAATTGAAATGAATGCATGAACGAACGATAGAATGAATGAATGAACCAATTTAGAAATATTGTATGTATATATATATATATATATGTATATATGTAAATATTACGAATGGATTAAAGACAATTCATAAATCTACAACAAACTTCTCTCTAGTAATAACATTATTATATGTGTTCGAAAAATTAAGTTAACCTAAAGTTTGATTTGGTTGGGATGTAGGGAAAGCGCGTATAGAAATTTGATCGAAAAGAAATCCAAATGTACTGGTATTTGTTGTTTACTTATTTATTTCCATTTTCGTATCACCAGCAAAAAGCATTGTCATATATTTTTATGATTTATATATATTTGATTCATTTCATCTATAATTTATTTCCGATAAATTGGTGAAAATTTGCTATAAGAATAGCCGAGTTTGGTTATGTGTTCCATTTCAACAACTATTGTCCATACAAACGTGCTTATACTATTTACTGTGTATAACTGCCAGCCCATTACGCTATTGATATTGTTTTTTATTTCTATATATTTTGATTGAATTGATTTAATGAGAAATTTTTTTTAAATTTGAATTAACTATTTATACCTCACAGTGAAAATGTGAATTCACCAGTTTAAATACAAAATATATTACTGTCGATTCTGGCGTGTAAAGGTTGTTATACAATGTTGATCAAAGCATTATGCATTTGCACCAGCAGGGTACGTGTTAAATGGAGGCTTGCTAAAATTTTGAATCCATTTTATTTTTGTCGAAGCATTGCTCGTTTGCACCAGCAGTGCATCTGTTAAATGGAGTATTGCTAATTGTGAATACACTTTGATTTGGGACGAATCATTACGCATTTGCACCAGCAGTGCACCTGTTAAATGGAGCCTTACTAGAATTTTATCCATTTTGTTTTTGTCGAAGCAATTCGCATTTGCACCAGCAGTGCACCTATTAAATGGAGCATTGCTAATTGTGAATATACTTTGATTTGCGACAAATCATTACGCATTTGCACCAGCAATGCACCTGTTCTGTTAAATAGAACACACTAATATTGTGGTTACGCTTTGTTTTGGATGGAGCATCACGCATTTGCACCAGTAATGCACCTGTTAAATAAAGCCTTGCTAAGATTGTTAATCAGTTTTGTTTTGAACGAAGCATTGAGCATTTACCCCAGCAGTGCACCTGTTAAATGGAGCATTGCTAAAATTGTGAATACGCTTTGTTTTGGATGACGCATTATGCATTTGCTAATTGTGGTTTTTGTGCTAATTGTAACCGGATTGCTAATTGTGAATGCATTTCAGTTTTAGTCATTACGTAGTTGAACCAGCAGTGCACCTATTAAATGGAGCATTTCTAATTGTGAATATACTTTGATTTGGGACGAATCATTACGCATATTTGCACCAGCAATGCACCTGTTCTGTTAAATGGAACACACAAAAATTGTGAATACACTTTGTTTTGGATGAAGCATTGCACATTTGTAACAGTAGGGTATCTGCTAAATGGAGCATTACTAATTGTGAAATGTGAATGCGCTTTGTTTTGGCCGAAACCTTACGCATTTGTACCAACACTTCACTTGTCTCATAAATGAAGCCTTGCTAATTGTGAATGCGCTTTAATTTGAACGGCATCATAAGAACTGCGAAGGGTGGTATATTGAAGAAATACATACTGTAAGTGATATGACAGAAAATAAATATTCTGAGATTCTTAATACTTTTTCCTTAACCCTTGTTTATTTTCTGTTTATCAGATTTTCTATTAATTTCATAATTATCGTTCCATCAAAAAAAGAACAACAAAAATATTTTGCTCATATAAAAAAAACATAAAAACATAAAATCATTTTGAATCACAGTTCCCTGGAAACGCCATAAAATTGGCAGACATATCTAGTTTTATTATAGGACACATCACAAAGCTCTTTTATCTGACTATGTTTTGTTCTAGGTGTTTAATTTCACTCCATATGTTCTATTGTTATAATTTGTTTCTTTGTGGACTGATCTGAGCTATGTTTGCCTATTGTATGTCTTCCTATTCCACTTTTACCCTACGGATTCCAACCCAATATTGCCTTGTAGGTTTTCTAAGGTTATGATCTACCCACCTCCATTTTCTCTGTTTTATTTATTTTTTTTTTTTTTTTGTGATTATTGGTTCTTGTTTGGCCTTTCCCAGAGTTCATTGTTTCTGGGTCAATTATTCTGGGCCCGAATATTTTGCATATTATACCCAATATTCTACTCAATATTCTACCCAATTTTCTACCCAATTTTCTACCAATTCTGCGATTACGTTTAATAGACTTGTTTCTATTCTGACAAAAAGCCTATCACAATAGACTTCTGCGGTTTACCCCTACATTTGTTTTTTAGAATAAAATTTCCCATCCCTATAATTTTATATTAAAATTGATGTCTATACTACTTCTGCAAATAGATGTCTACTGCTACAATTTATGTTTTTACTCTTCTATTCATTATCAATTTCGCTATAACTGCAGTCTAAAGCCAACAGCATATTCGATCAAATATTTTAAAATTAATTTAAATAATTTCAATATTTTTTTATAATATAAAAAATTTAATCTCGAAGAATAATAAAATAATTAATTTCGACATTTTAATATTCGAATTTATGTACGCACAACATATTACAATTTATTAAACAGGAAGCAGAATCTTTAATCAAATAAAAGAAAATATAACCATTAAATATATTTTTGGTAAAGGCTTAAGAAAAATGTCACCTCCACCACTTTTATTTATTTGTTTGGTTTGTTACTTAGTTTTCTTTTATTTTATAGAAATGTATATATATATATATACAAACCTAAGTCGTATTTCAATAAAAAAAAAAAAACAACACAAAGAACGGCCACAATAAAATCGTAATTTTCATTTTTCATATACATATATATATATATAGACAAATAGTCATATAGTACAATATCTACATATTCAAATAACGTTTAACTAATATCCTTGTTTTTTTTTTTTAAATATCTAAATGTATGTTATATATATATATTTTTAAAAAAACTATTTGTCATTCTGATTCAGGTTGATTGACATATTTTATTTTTCGCAAAATAAAAACAAAACAAAATAAAAAAGATATACGATTTCAGAGACGAAAAGACGTCGTCGTCGTCGTCTCTTTTATTTTCTTATTATTGTAGATTTATATGTTATATTATATATATATATATAAATTCATATATATATTTAATATATAATATCGCCTCTTCTAAAAAGGCTTATTGTTAATGTCATCCTTTTAATAGGTAAAATATTATTGTGGTCAATTAATATACAATTTTGAGGTTATGTTCTATTAATCTATACATAAAGTATATATATATATATATATATCATATAATGTTTATTTATATAAGTTTTTTTTAATGTAAATGTAAAAAAGTTGAAAAGTGATTAATGATTTTGACATCATCTCATCCATTTTAGTATTGAGAAAATAAGATTTTCTACATCAAATTTTGACAGTTTTACAATACTTACATACAGACATTTTCTATAATCATCATAAATGTATGTTTGTGGGTACAAATTCAAAAATTAAATAATAAATAAAAAAAGAGAAAAGAACATTTTCTTCTTTAGTAAATATGTAAATATATATATATATATATATATATATTATTTTTTATATTATATATATAATTCTAATTCGAATGTATTGTTATTTCGAAATTCGTGCAGAATATTATGGGAAAAGGATTGATATTGATTGTTTTTTAAATACATATTTTCTACAATTAAAATATTTTCATTATTTTATTAATACCTAAATCGAAAATTTCTAATAGAAAATAACATTTGAATGGCACTATTGTAACTATATATATATTGTATAATATTAAATCGAGTTTTGATATAATATTTTAATTTTGGCAGGGTTCACCTAAACCATGGGTAATTCAAACGTTTTGTTATACAACAATCTGTACTACAATAGCTTATACTGTTTTAAGCATCGAATTGTACACAAAAGTAAAAACATACCAAAAAAGCCAACTCAAAATGACATATAGAGCCAAAATTGAAAAATCTGTATAGCAATGCAATAGTAAAACAAAGTTAATTTTTATCATACAAGATGTATTCACCATATATATGGACTCATTAGTAGATAACTATACAAAACTGTACATGAAAATTATTATTATAGTAAATTTGTATACTATTGTATATCAAATTTTTATTTCATAATAGGAGAATTATTGAACAGATCATTCATAGATTCGGTTGTGACCACATCCCGTAATTGTGGATCAAACTAAAGAAAATAAATCAGTTATAATTAAATTGAAATATATCATTCATAGAACTATAATGTTTATGACTTCAATCTATACAGACAATATCCTGTAAACATGATGATGTTCTTAACTCAGTAGTATAGCTTGAATTGAGTGATAGTATATAAAATTGAAATTATACATATATCTGTTTTCAGCTTTTTAATCATTTTTGGGGTTGTTATACTCAAACTGTACCAAAGAAATACAATCATAAGAGGTAGATTCAGTTTTTCAATCATTACATAGGTGTTGTTAAGCTCAAAGTATACCGGAAAAATAAGATAATTTAATAAACTGTTTATGTTAGTATATATATAGTATACATTTTATTTTTCCAACCTTATGCAGTGTCAAAAACAACATTTACATTTGAATTTGACACAAAAAAGTAGATTGCTATATTTATATATACAAATATATTTGGAATGTACTCACCTTCACACTTACAATATTACACCCAAGATAATATAATTGTTAAAAACATAATTATTATATAATAAGAATGTTAAAATATTATTAAATATTATTTAATATATTGTAAAAATATATTAAAATCCAGCTTTAAAGTCTAAATTTTTAAAAATTCTAGCCTACAAAATTTTCTTATAATTTTTTCACAGTCAAATATTTTGATTTTAATATTGGTGACCACATCACTATTATATACGCCCACGTCATTCTATATATAAATATTTTTTTTTTTTTAATTAATTTATTAAAATTAATTACATACTCTTCATATTTCTAAATTTTTTTTTTTTTTTTTTTTTTATTTTTCATTATATTTTTTTTAACTAAACAACTGTTCTTTATTTAATAAAAAAAATGTCCTTTCATTAGATAAAAATCATATTATTAAATATTTCTATTGTTTTTAATTCCCTATAAATTAACTAACTATTAATTAAAGGATATACGTTTATAATAAAAATAATAATAAAAAAAAAAAAAATAGAAAAAACTTAAAAGCATTCTAAATACCATTTTATTATTTCTATAATGTAAATACATTGAATGAGTATGTACACATGTGTATTGTAATATAAATGTAAATATGCGGTAATAGTCATATCATATTCATTAAATAACCGTTTGATTTATGACAATTAAATGATGAAAATAAATACAGTAATAAGCGTGTCATATCACATTCATATATATATAATATATTTACATACATATAGGCTTATATTATATATATACATATATTTCATAATTTTATTAACCTTTATCCTATTTAATAAAATAAAACTCTCTAGTTTATATTCACTTACTTCAGAATTATCGACAATATAAAAAACAACAAAAAAAACAATCATTCTCATATTATTTAAATGTCATATCATATTATTATCAACATTTGAATGTGTACATAAACTTATATTGTATTCATTAAAGGTTATGTTGCAACACTATTTAGTTATTAATTTTTTTCAAAGCTGGTATATAAATTTTTTTTTTTTTGTTTTTGTCTGTCCATCTTTCTGTCATTGTACTATATTATATAAATTATTATATTATACTACTTTATTTATTATTTTTATTATTTATTATTCATTTATTTTCCTATCTACAATTTTCAATTACATATCTACATTTTTACATTGACTTATAGTTAATTTATTTATTATATTTATTTATTATTTATTTACCGCAATCAAATCAAAATTTGAATTAAAAAAAAAAAAAAAAAAATTTGGTCGATTTTTATAACTCACAGATGTATTAATGACATCTTTTAGCAAGCTATAAAATCAATCAAAATGAAAATCAGTAGTTGTATAGTCTAACACTATAAATACCTACTGATGAGTTCTAGAAGTGTTATGATGAACGAAACAATTCATAAAAAGAACATTTAAATTAATTTAATATATTTAAATATACATATTATATAATTATTGATAATGGAATGATATATTCATTAAAATAATGTAAATGCAAGATTGTTCGGTTAATAAATTAGTATAATATAATATATTATATTTATACCAATGTGTAAGAAAATATATTTAATTTTCTTGATACTTTTTTTTATTTGTCTTATTATATAAACCGTTACTATTATCTTGAGCAATCTGTTTCAGTGTAAAATTATTGCACCCTGCAGCTATTTTAGTGATTTATAAAGATGAAATAAGCTCTAAATCAAATCTGATTGATTTAATTAAGCGCACTATTATATAAGTAGATTTACTATAATGCGGACTTCTGGGCATGAATAAATATAAAGTAATGAAGAAAAAAAGATATCTTTGTAAGCAAAAACAAGTGCAATGAATTCATTATTAGACCAGAGCCTACAATTGCACGCTTAAAAATGCATGCCTATACAAAAAATTATTTCCAATTGGAAAATTAAAAAAGATAACTTTGACATATGAGATAGTTGTCAAAGACTATTGCAACCAATATTAAAAAAAAATATTATTCACTTATAGTCTGTCACAGTTCTATGAATTAAAAATTAAATTAGGCAATCAGGGGGAATAGATTCAATGTCAGTTCAATTCCGGTTCATTCAAAAATCATCTCTTAATTCAAAATTGATAAGCCCGTTCAACAACAGTTAGTTGCAAATTCTGTTTTCATTGTCATTCTGTCATTCATGATATTTCTGTCATGTTCATTCATGCTATTTCATGCTAAATTATGTCAATCATGCTATACAGCAAAGGATATTCAGCATTTGCAAATATACACATCATCTGAATCAAAAAGCTCCTATTTTAATTCAATACTATAGCGCGCAAAATATGTAAACATTTTTAGGCATACAGATCGCCTGATTCGGAAATTGATATAACCGCAATAATAGCCTTTGCCAAGAATATACATATACTTGCAAATTTTAACAAATCAAAGGTGAAAACACAAATCTGAAAATATCTCATCAACGTAGAAAACCCCAGCTTAGATTAAAACAAAATATTATTGCTATATAATTTATCAAATTGTATATAGCCAATGTATTACCGTAATTTAGCTATTCAGCTATGTAATGAATCAAAATTAGTTCTATATAATTCAAACTAACCAGATTTAATTTAATTAATATTTTTAGGGTTTGTGAAAGGTATGAATGTATATAATGTATATCCATATTTCTTATTTAACACCAATAAACAATGTTATTAAATAACTGTATAATATAATAGCGAAAATTCAATTAACACCGTAAATTTGTCGGGTAACACCGTAATAAGCACGGTATATATAGAATTATAGTTTAGTATAACACTTTTGACATAAATGTATGTTCAATTAGAATTTAATACACATATAAGATTGCATAGTTGATAAAATAAAGAAAATTTAACAGATACAGAGAAGAAGACATTCAATTTGCCAAAATTCAAATTTTAACTGTAATCTCACCAACTCAAAATGAGTGGTTACGATCACTCAATGAATGCAATACAAAAATTTATTTTCAGCAATAATCGATCATTTTGGCCCTTCTGAAACACATATATAGACTTTTGTAGCTTACTGTAGATAAAATATATAACAATAAATTACCAATAATACATATACATATATAACTAAATAAGCCACGACAAAATTATAGGTATATGTCTGTATATACAAATTAAAACCAATAATTACAATAAAAAAAAGTTAAATTAAAAATAAAGAAAGAAAATAATTCGAATATATACTCAACTTTGTCACGCCATTATTATCAATTTATATGCATATATGTAATATATATATATATATATATATTTGTGACATTATATATATATATATATATATAAATATTAACATCGGCACAAACCCATATTATAATTATTATTAAATGTATATATTTGACTTGTCAAAAAATTATAAACTAATACAAATGCATTTTTAACGGCTTTTTATCGCGATATTAACCGCAAATATTTTAACAATTTTTTTACGTTAATAATTTAATTTTTTATTTTATTTTCTGACTTGTTTATGTTATTTATTAAAATCATTTTAGTTTTTACCATACCGAATAAATCTATAATTTTTTTTTTCTCACAAAATCAAAAGGACTACAACTATACCTACTATTACTACTATAACGGTAGTAATAACTTTACTATCTATATCTATAAATAATATTGCTATTATTACTGTTACTTTTCATTCTTATCACTTAGTTATTTATTTTTTTTTTCTTTTTTGTAAGTTATTAATAAGTATTTGTTATACCTGCTGCTGCTGCCTTAAAACCAGGTGCAAAAAGTCATATCTTTATAAAAATATCTTGAAATAAAAGAAAAAGAAAAGTAAAAGCATAAAAAAGAAAAATTAAATTATTCAAATCAATTGAGAGGTTAAGTAGACAAAACGAAAAATAATGAAAGAATATAAAAATAAAAAAAAAATATCGCGGTTCAAATATGAAGAATATATAGAAGCCAAATGAATATTTCAATTTTGATGATATAACAATGATAAGAATAATATATGTATTTAACTATATGTCTACAAATGTACATATATGTATAATAATATAAAAAAAAGTAGTCGATCCTGCTCCCTTAATATTTATTAAATATTTAAATATTTGTGAAAGTGAATAATATATACATATATATGTATATATATATATTTATATACATTAATATCTATAAAAAATAATATTAACTGATAAAAGTAATATAATAATATACACTTTGTTAGAATATAAAATTTTAGTGGGCAGTTACTTAATGACAGTTATATGCATATTAAAAGAGATATTATGTAAATTTAATTTACCTATATTTCACATACCATATATATATGCATGAGTATATATACAATATTACGTGAATTGATATTTTATCTATATATAAATATAATTTTAGATATAATACCTACTACTTATTATTATGTATAAAATATATGGAAATTGTAATTTTGTGACTTTATGAAATATAAATAATATTTATATGTATATACATATGTAATATTATATGAATGACAATAAATGAATGACCAATAATTATAGCGTTGTTAATTAGTTAAATAATATTTCATTTGCATAATAACTGTCAGTTAATAGTTTCATATATGCATTTATATTATATGCACATATGATATATGTATGAGTATGTGAATATATATATATTATATACATATTTTTTGTTACACATTTTAAGAGGTGTGTATTTTAAAATTGAAAACAAAAAATATATAAATTGGGGTAAGCTAAATGCTAGTAGGTATACAATAATTGAATAATGAAAGCTATCATGGTTTTAATTGTTTGTTTACATTTTAGACTTTATTTTAAAATTTATTTTGACTATATAGCTTTATTATTTAATAGGTATTTACCAAAATATACGTAAATATCAAAAAACAGTTAAAAATAAATTAATTAAGTTTTACGAAAGAACATAATATAATAACAAAAAAATCTCTTCTGGATATTTTTCTATTTTTTCAAACTTAGATGCGGGTAAGAAAATGAAACGAAAATAAAAATTTATTTTCAACAATATCCGATCATTTTGGCCCTTCTGAAACATATATACTTTTTTCCATTTAAATTCAACATTTTTTCAAATAAATTCAACATTGTTTCAATCAAATTCAACATTTCTTCGAACAAATTGTTCGACAAAGTGTTGAAGTTGAATGAAAAATTGTTGAATTTGTTTGAAAAAATGTTGAATTTGAATGGAAAAAAATATATTTGAATATTTTTTCAAATCAAAGGTTCAAAATAAGAAATATAAAAAAATTTAAACACATACGATCATCTCCAATGAATTTAAGAATATAATGCACATTCTTTATATAGATTTTTATTTGTATATTGAAAAGTATACTGAAAAGTAGATATATTTTGAAATTTTCAGCAAAGAATATATTTTTTGATTTGGTTAATTTTGCTTGTTTTTATTATTGTCAACCACAAATAAATATGTATTTATTTATATATGTGTAAATCTCATATGTACAATATCATAATAAATAAACAAACAAAAAGAACCAACAAACAATCTACCAAAAATGGATTGTAGCCTGTTTTATTACTTCAAAAAAATAAAAATACTAAAATTGAAATAGAATATGATTTTTAACCAAGTTTTGATAACTAATAAATTTTATTACTTGAAAACATCGAAATTTTTTTAACTATTATTTAATTTTGAATTTGAATTTGATTTTGAAGAGATCATACATTATTTATGACATAAGGTCATGGGTTTGAATCCCGCTCAGAGCGCGCATGATGGATGTTTAATTGAACGTTGCTTTCTTTACTCATTCCAATAATGAAATTTTATGAAATTTATTCAGAATATAATTTGGTAAAGACTTAAGTAAAATATAGGACTATAAGCCAATTAAATAAGCCTAATTACTGACAATATAGTATAATTAATATACAATTGATAATACATGTATTTATCATAAAATTATTACATAAATAAATATTCGAAGAGCATTACAAGGTTCATTCATTTTATGTTCATTAGTGGAAATTTCCGCACTGTATAGTTCTTTTTTAATGTACGTAACATAAGAAATTAAAAATAGTAAAAATTATCACAATTATAGTAATTTATTAATTACAATTAAATTTAATAAAAATCAATGAAATTTTGTCACTAACACAGCTTCATTTCAGAATACTAAAATAACTTTTTTTCTTCTTTTACACAAATAAGTTAATTAATTAATATTTCTATTTAATTTAAATTATTCTCATACTTTTATGTATATACATAAATATATATATATATATATATAAATATATATATATATATATATATATATAATATTTGAAATAATTTAATAACCCAAGTCACATTCTTTAGAATATTTTTTTTTTATATAATTTTGAATTTTTAGACTTTTTTCAGTTTAAAATTTCAAACGATTATTTTAAACCACAATGATGATTACAAACCGAAATAAAAAGGAAGAAATTTTTCTCGCGAATAAAATTTAATAATAATTATATAATATCTAAAAGAATGTTATATCTTTTATTTCTGTTATTTCTATTATTTTTTGTTTTAAATAATAATCACCTTATATAAAACAAATTAAAATAATATTAAATCAAATTAATTCATGTGTAAATTTTATATATCACGGTGCACTTATCATCCTTGAGATAAAAAAAAAATAAAACAATTTTATTTAATTTTTGTTTTAAATATTGTTGAAAAGGTTAACTATAATATTGCTCACCTTATTTTGTTATAGACATAATACCTGTATAATACATGAATTTATCAAAAAAACCTATGAATCTTTTTAAATCATTGTATTCAAATATATATATATTATACAAATTCAAATCCATCACACCCTGTACAACATATTGAGAAGCTTCATCCCTTCATACTTTGAATTATTTTTAATCAGTAAACGGTAATATTATTATATTTATGTGTATGTTACGGGGAATGTAATATAATTGTGAATATGCACTCTGCAATGAATTTGAAGACAAAAAATACATATATATTTTCTCTTGTATACAACAGTAGTAATGCATAGAAATAAATGAAGATATTATCTTTACCGAATTTAACCAGCAATTTTTTTTTTAAAAAATAAAAAAAAATATCTCTATTGCACTATTTTGCTGTCTGAGGCCTTAGTTACCGTATCAATTTATCTAACCCAACTATAACAACAAAAACAAAAATGAAAATAAAAATTCATCAAAAATGAAAATGAATATAATTTTTTTAAAACCAAATGGATAAAAATATGGGAAAATAAACAAAATATTACAAAACAATAAAGTTATATTTACATAATTTTTTATGAATGTATAAGAATATGTAATAATTTAACATAATATTATCATACTATTATTAAATCTATACAAATGAAGAAACTAAAAATGCAATATTTTAAGTGAAAAAAAATATAGTTTTCACTATTTTTAGAATGTAGTATTAAATATTGTTTTGAAAGTGAGAGTAAGTTGACAGTTCTAATAGCCTTTGTTTAAGCAGCTCATTACATTAACATTATGGTATGAAAGATTAAAAATTGAGAAAACAAACCAAATTTTATTTATTGCATTAAGAAAGTAGGTGTATGATATAGCATTATGGATTAACTATTTAATTTACATTGTTGTGTTGGTGTTTTGAATTAATAATTAAATTAGTAATATGTGAAACATATTTACGGAAGCGGTGATATGGGACTGGAATCCTACCCGACACATATAATCTAATTTAATCTAATAATAATAATTGTGTTTTAAGATAATAATATGCTTTTCATTTATTTTTTACGTACATATATGTATGTTGAAAAATAATTCAAGTTCTGCTTTATAAATCAAAATTATGGACACAAGACAATTGTGTGGTCTTCGGTTTTTAGAAAAAACCCTACACTTAGTTGTATAATAAAGCTGGATGTACAGTCACAAACATTTAGAAAATTTAATTAACTCGGATTACTTATAATTGGATGGACGGAAATGCTTTAGTCAAGAAAATTTTCCATTTGAAACATGTGAGACGTCTAAGGCAAACCAAACCGTTTGTGGGGTGACAAAATATCGGCAGACGTAAAGAAATTTTGTATTTTTATTTTGTATTTGTACAAAAGACGATTGTGATCGATGAAAATAGAAGATGTTGATAAATCAAGCTCAGAACCTATTTTCAAAATAGGTTTAAAAAACAAAAAAATAATAATAAAAATAACTGTATAATAATAGTTAGATAACCTAATGAAAATAAATAAATAAATAAAATAAAATTATTTCAGTTTATTAATTTCCACCAACAGACAATTTATTAGCAAATAAAATACATACAATCACTGATAACTCGTATAAACAATTTGAATATGGCATATATAGTTCGGCATGCAGAGAAATGTGAACTAATTAAAATTACTATCGAAAATAAAATTGAAAGAAGCTGAGACTCCCTTCTCTCCGCAAGTAGAAGTATATCGTGATTGAAAAATCTAAGTCAGTATAATTCAATAAAAACACCAAATCTTCTGATTTCAGCTACAGCAGATAGATTTAAAATAACAATAATGGTAGATAACATCTGCAACGGATAAAACATAGAAAAGACAGATATTGAAATTTAGCGATAGCCAAATAAAATTTTTTCATTCGTATCTAAGCAGTTCAAAGGTCTATCTTAGGGCCCGATTTTTTCAAAATTTATATTAATGATGTAACCAAATTAGATTTAAAAGGTTCGTTACAATTATACGCGGATGATGCTGTATTAAAGTATATGCCGAAAGTACGGAGGTAGAATTAAAAATCGCAGTTGAAGTTGATCTCAAAATAATAAGTGAGTTGCTTAATAAACACCGTCTCTCCTTAAACATTAAAAAAAAAAAAAACAAAAATTATCATCTTTGAAAATAAAAAATTCAATGACATTAATTCATTTAATTTTAATAATATTGCCATTGACATTTGTTTCAACGTTCAATTATTTAGGATTAGTGCTTGATAGTAGACAAAAATGGAAAGACCATGTTAACCACATAATTAAAAAGATTTCTCCATACATTTTTGTATTGAGACGTCGCCGAAATTATTTTTCTAAGGATCTGTTATATTCTATCTTCTATTCCTATATATTATCCTCTACAGGTTATCTCAACCCAATTTGGAGCAAAGCACCTGTAACTGCATTGGCCAAATTAAATGTTACACATATAAGAAAGCAATTAAGGTAATTAATAAATATCCGATTATGTTTCCAACCGATCAATTGTACAGTTAAAAATACTTAAGTTTTGATGACATTTGTAAAAAACGAATTGTATATGATAGCCTTAAAAATCATTAATAATTTTATATTAAATAGAAGTTTAGATTTCCATACTCATAATACCAGAAATAAATCTAATTTTTACTTAACTTTATTCAAAACCAACGATCAGAAAAATAACTGCGTTTATAATTGTTTGAAAATCTACAACGAACTGCGGTCAAAGCTAAAAAAATATGAATAACGTCAGTCTTTTTAAGAAGGAAATAATTCAATATATTGCTGGTCAACATTAGTATTAATGGGAGAGTGGTTTTCTAATTCGGAATGGCTTAAATATATTTCGATTATTTTTCTTCTCTTGTTTTTTATATTCTTTTTGTTTTATTCTCTTTGTTTGAAAAAAAAAGTTTATTAGTATGTATTAAGTAGTCTAATAATGTATTATTTTTTGGATTTAATATTTCAAACTTTTATTATTATTTTAGTATATAAGTAATTTATTAAGTTATAATTTTTCAAAACAAATAATTTTTGTAGATCATACAGCATAAGCTAAGATCTAAGTAGAACTGATTTATTCATTATTGTAATTGTTCGTTATAAACTATATGTTTTTTTTTTTTGTTGAATTAATAAAGAAAAAAAAAATATAATACTATTAATAGGTATATATAAAAAATAAATTAAATTTAATCTTATCGATTAATTAAACTAACTCACAAAATAACATAAAATAAATAACAGCATAATTGCTACACTTACCATGTATATTCTTCCATATATATACTCTATTTATGATCATTTGTTCAAACTTACTGTCCCCTAACCAGCATGGTTTTATGAAAAAAAGACCCACAGTAAACAATTTAATAGAATGTTGTTCTAAATTCAAAAACTATATGGAAGCTGGGTTTCAGACATATGTCATATACACCGATTTAAGTAAGGCCTTTGATCTTCTTACTCATTCCATTATTATACTAAAATTAAAAAAAATGGGATTCCCTCCTTATTTTACCAATTGGATGAATTCCTACTTAATTAATAGGAGCTACAACGTATTATTTAGATCCGCTACTTCTGAACCTTTTGAAGCTAACTCTGGCGTTCCACAAGGCAGCCATTTAGGTCCGCTTCTCTTTATTATTTCCATTAATGATGTAACTTCCGTCATTAAGCATAGTAAAATTACTATTTATGCAGATGACATGAAAATTTACAAAAAAATTACATCAGCAAGGGACACATCCCTTCTTCAACAAGACTTTAACTCTTTTTTAAATTGGTGTAAACTTAACAATCTGACCTTAAATATTAATAAATGTGCTTTAATGACTTTCTCTCGCTCTTCTGAATTATTAATGGTTGATTATACTTTTGAAAATAAATCTATTGAACGAGTCTCACACTTTAAAGACCTTGGTGTACTCTTTGACAATAAATTATGTTTCAAACAACATTTAAACGTCATAATAAATAAATTTAACTCCATGCTAGGCTTCGTCTAGCTAAAAGATTTTCTAAAGAATTCAACGATCCATACGTCCTTAAATCACTTGTTACGTCTCTTGTTCGACCAAATCTTGAATATGCCAGTCAAGTGTGGTCGCCTCATTACCTCAATCATATCCAAAGAATTGAAGCTACACAAAAAAATTTTTTGAGATTCGCACTGCGTAATTTACACTGGTCAAATCCAGTTATTCTGCCACCTTATAGGAACCGGTTAAAGTTATTGGATCTTAAATCATTAGAATCCAGAAGGGAGGTTGCTGATATCATATTCATTATTAAAGTCTTAAATAATGAAATTGATTCTCCTTATGTTAGGGATATGATCCACTTACATATTAATAACAGAAACCGCTTTAGATCGGAAAATATTTTTCGTCCAATATTTCATCGTACCAATTATGGTAAATATGAGCCTGTTAATAGAATGTTTATGTTAATAAATAAACAAAAACACCAAATCGATTTTACATTAAACGCAGCCCAAATAAAAAAAAAACTGCACTTACATATATCTTAGAGTTAGTATAAATTTATAATTTTCTAACATTCTTTGGTAATAAATTACAAAATTGTATAATTGTCAATATTTTAATATTAAGATCTAGAATAATATTAAGCTTAAAATTATATTTTGTTTGTTTAATTTTGTACACTTATGTATATTGTAATATGTTTGTACTAAGCATAAATAAATAAATATATCGAATTCCCCGTAACATACACATAATAAATATTCGCGTAGTACGTCCGTGAATAATACAAGAACAAGTAGACAAAAAAAAAAACATACACAAAACACAAAAGGACATAAAATGCAATTTTCACTAAGGTATGTAATAAAAACAAAAAAAAAAAACAACTAAAAACAAAGGCAACAAAACATATGATATGTGTATGCGGTGGGCAAATTAAACAGGTTCAAAGTAAAATTAAAATGTTTTATAGAAAAAAAAAAATACATATTACCTTTATATAATATAAAGTTATCCTTTGTAAAAATCTTATTCATAAATATATTATAGAATTGTATATATATATATACAAATGCAAGGATAATGAATGTATATTATATATAAAAATTATAACTCATCTTTAAAACAACAATGAAACAATACAAAACATGAAAAGAAAAACAATATTATACAAAATAGGTATATACGCTTAATACAAAACCACTATAAAAATAACGGAATTTAATTTTTTTTTTTTAAATAAAACGTGGTACAAAGGATTTTTCAAATTCTCAAAAATCTGGACATGAATTTGATATGTTAAACGCGTATAATTTGAAAAAAAAAAATGATAAAATAAAATAGAATAAAGGACATAGAAAAAATACTAAAAATATTATGAGACTCCTCCATTTTTTTTTTTTTTTTTTTTTTGTTAATTGTTTTATTTTTATATCCTTTTCTATTCAAATCTTCAAAAAATTCTTTATGGTTTTTTAGTTTGTTTTGTTTTTCTGTTTTTATGTTTTTCTTACAAAATTATATATTTTTTTATCGTTATGTTGCGCTTTCTATATTCAATTTTATTTTTTATTTTATTAAAAATTTTTTTTTTTTTATTTATTTAAAATTCTTATAGCGCGCAATGTTAGCGGTCTTAGAAAATATTCAGTTATGTTTTTTTTTACCGTTTTTTTTTTTTTTTTTTTGAATGCTTGGTTACTTATTTTAAATAATACACATATGTACTAAATAATATTATGTGCAAAAAACCAAAAAAAAAGGATATTTTTACAAAAGAGACAAACCCACAAATATATTTTTATTATAATAAAAGAGTATGTTGAAAAAAAAAAATATGTAAAAATAAAAAAACAAAAACTTAAAACATAGAATGTCCTTAAAATCTTTAAAAGTGTGCAAAAGATGCACTTTAAATTTTACGCAAAATTATACTTTTTATTATTTGAAAAATTTCTTTTGTTTTTGTTTTTATTTTATTTTTTTTTTTTATACAAAATTTTAGTAGTCCTTTGAAAGAGTGTTTTTGAGAAATAACGAATTCTAGTGAGTAACAAGAAGTATTAAATTGAATGCGTATATACCTACTATAGTAATAATAATAATAATATTTTGTTCAAGTAGAGTTGTATATCCTTTAAATAATTTATATAAATAAAAAAAAATATTTTACCGTTTTTTTTTTGTTTTTTTTTTTTTTTGAAAATGTGGGATCATTTGTTGAAATGCTAACATTTTGTTTTGTTAAATAATCCTTTTTAGTGGTTTTTTTTTCTTCTATATTTCCTTTAAAGTGTAACGTATTAGTATTAAAAAGAATTTCTAAATTCCTTCTTCCGGGTGGTATAACTTGCAGATTTTAAATCTTTACTTTTAATTCTATTTAAAAAAAAAAAAAAAAGATAAAAAACGAATCATTTATGTCCTTGCAATTTGTTTTAATATTAACCGGTAGGTTATTACAATATTGAAGTTACGTTTAGAATAATTATACTCATTATCAAGATATAATATTACAACCCTTGGTGGGTTTTAGCCTTTTTCACAATTTTCCTCCAATTATCTTTTTGTCTTGCAGTTGTCTGCCAATTTACTATTTGCAGATTTCTTGGGTCTGCTTCATTATTGTTTCCCATCTATTTCTTAGACTGCCTGTGCCTCTTGCCCTCATGGGATTTGTCAAGAATATTCTAAACTGATCTTGGTGTTTTGGCATTCTTATTATAGGTACTAATAGGTGTTTTGGCATTCATATTATAGACTAAGATGGGCCAGTCTTTGGCTTTTTGGAAGAATTTTAATGTATTATAGCCATTTGTTAGATTCTATTGTCAATTTTTTAATAATTAAATAACTATACTAATGAGGGAAATTATAACACTATCCTAATGAATGATTTTGATCTACACGATTCAATTTTGAAGTGTTGGAAATAAGTCTAATCCTAAAAGTTTTGGAAATATTCGAAAATAAAGTAGGACAACAATATCTAAACGTTTAACTGTCAGTTAGACATTAAAATAAAATCGTTTTCGTGGATTTAATATCATAAGAAGTTACTACTATCAGCCCTCTTTTTTGTATTTATTAAATATTTCCTGTTATTGAATCCAAGTGAAAATGACAATAAATTATAACCAAATTGTGATTATTATGGTTTATTCAAAGCTTACAACCTGGTCTAGTCTATTGATTTGGCACATATATTATTGCTCGTTTATTCCAATGGTTTGGCTTATATAACTGCTAGCGACTTTTTTTTAGCCTGCTATTTTTTATTCCAATGGTCTGCCTTATATAACTGCTACCGACTTTTTTTAGCCTGCTTTTTTTTGTTTCAATGGTCTTACCTTATACAACTGATAGCGATTTTTTTTTTAGTCTGCTATTTTTTATTCCAATAGTCTGCCTTATATAACTGCTTGTCTGCCTTATATAGCGACTTTTTGTTTAGTTTGCTATTTACGGGAATGTTGTTTCAAACGTCGCGCAAAAAGGTTAGGGTGTTGGACCAGTCCGGTCCGGTATATCTTTTTTTGCATTTTTCAAGTTCTTCTGTAACCAAGGGTGTATTCAAATATTTATGTAGACTAATATTTCTAAGGTACCAAGGCAAGGCAATTTTTACTGGCATCCTTTGAATTGTTTCGATGTTACTATTCGAAGCAGTTTTCATTAACTTACAGTCTTAAGACCAGTTTGGTTTCAGAATGGCTTTGTATTCCAGATTGAGTATAGAATTTTTCCAAATAAGCCAATAAATGATATTCGTCTTGAGTTTTGGTTACCCTTTTTTGCGGTAATTTGCTTCTTCAAAGTTAGCCTTTTGTCTAGGTTTACACACAGACATTTAACGGAATAGTTATTCCATTTATACCAACTGGTGGGCATAGTCCCTTATTTAACTAGAAAGTTACATGTACACTTTTACCATCATTGACCTTCATTTTTCAGTTATAAAGCCATTCCCATATCTAAATGTTCTTGCAAATTTGAAGATGCTATATATGTAAATTTGGGTGGCAGTTTAACATTGCAGTATCGTCTGCGAAGTTAAGCTTAAGCTGAAAAATTTAAGCAAAAGAAGTCATGCTCGTGAATGAGTTTTAGATAAGAGAAAATTGCTTGAACTCTATTCTGTATGCAAAAAAAAAATTTAAAGCCAGTTTCTACTTTGAGCAATTAATTTGCTCAAACTTTACAAACCTTCAACCTAAAAACAAGGCAAAGAATTTAAAACTCTGTTTTTTTTTACATATCAAACTAATCTTAATGTCCTTGAAATTTTATTTATATTGAGCAAGATCCCACTCTATAAGCAGATGGTGCAATTTTAAGCTCAAAGTCGATTGTTTTGCATACCAAAATGATTTTTTTTTTTTAAAGTGAGATTTGAGTCCAAAAACTCAATTTTATGCATTCAAACATAAAATCAAAATGTATAGATTATATTACGTCATCATCATACAATTAAAATGTCGTATACATCCAAAAACTTTAATGGTGGCAAATCGACTCTAACGGTTTGGAAATGTTTTACAAAAACACGTTACGAAAAATTAAAGTTTTTTTTTGTAATCGAATATGTTTTTTATTGGCCTTATTGTTACGTTGCAACCCATATCTCTTTAGAACATATATGTCCGGAGTTAAATGGAATTACTTTACGTACAAAAGATTTGGAAACAGTTTGTCTAACCTTCGAGAAGTTCTTTTTACATTCAAACACATATACGATCAAAAATTTGGCATTTACGACAATATAACGGGATTTTACTGATTTTCGTGGCGCTTACGAAAGTTAATATTTCGGCCAATATAGTTAAGACATCATTAATTATATAAATCGATACAGAGCTTAAAAAATTTACCAAAACAGCATTAATAACTAATGTTTTCACTAAATTTTATCATTTACGACATTACATTTGTGGGGTGATAATTTGTCAACCCGTTGTTAGAATAAAAGTTATGATCAAATTCATCAAATCGGGATTATGATGGATGTCAAAAGGTATTGTCAAAACAAATGTTATCTCGTTATTTTGGCCTCAGTTGATTTTAATTCGGTAGCGTTTTCTGTAATGCAAATTCTAAACGTTTGATGATTCACTCACAGTTCCGTTTGCTTGCAATAGAGCTCAGTATAAAATTTTTAGTTTTTCAAGGCTCACGATTTTGCACCAAAAATTTTTAAAATTATTTTTTTAAACACTCAGCTCACATTTCAGTATATGAGATTCCAGCTTATTATTTAGTAAAATTTTGAATGTGTAAAAAATGGTTAAATAAATTAAAAATAATAAAAAATAAACCTCATAATTTCTTTACAACTCTTTAAACAACATGAAAATTTTCTAGTAAATAAAAATAAAAATAAAATAAGTAAAAAAAAAAACATTCACATTATTTCCTCACCAATTATCTCTATTTTTATCCTTATAATATGTTGTGCAATTTTTATTTATCCTTTACTGTTAAATAAAAATATTTTCTACTTAAGTTGTATTTGGTGCGAGGAATTCTATTTTTTTTTTTTTTTGTTTTATTTGCCGCAGATTTTCTATAAACAAAAGACAGAATTGTTTTTATCTTTTTAACAGCGCCTTTTATATTTGGTCACATATGGTCCTAAAAAAAAAAAAAAAAAAAAAAATGTTTGCTACAGTTTTTGTTAATTTCTTAAATCAAAACGTTTTTTTTTTTTTTATTTTTGTAAACTTTTAGGCGAAAATAAAAACCACAAAATATAATGTACTTAATGTATATGAAAAAAAAAATGAATGTTTTCGCTTACAAAAAGGATATAAATGACACAAAATAGAGAAGAGAATGGCATAAAGAAGCAACATCTAAGTAAGCGAGAGTTTAGAGATCATGTGCAGCGTAAATTAAGAATAAGAAATGGTTTTTTCTGCTTTTTATAAGAGTGATTTTAATTAGGGAAATTAAATTTATAATTAGTATTTATATATATATTTTTTTTTTATTTAAAATTTTCTACTTTACAATTTTAAAATTTTAATTATATAAATAAGTATTTTGTATAACACCCATTTGTATATTATACTATTTAAATACATACTAAGTAAGTATATTGAATTGAAATGTATGAAGAATGGTATAAAAACATGTTTTAAATTTGAAAAGGTATTTTTATAGAATTGTATAAATATTATATTTTATAAAAAATAAATTAGCATTCACAATAGTAAGTATATACAATTATAATTATAGTGAAATAATTAACCCAAGTTGTATAATGTACCTGTACAATTGTAATCAAACCACGAGTGTTAGTTGAAGACTGATTTATTAAGTCCATATATGACAAACGAATTATATTATAAACTGAAGGGAATTAGAGTGACCATATGATAAGTATTAAATCACTATAACAAATAATTCATTACATCAAAACTATGTGTAATTCTTACCCTACCTTGACATTATAAATTGAGTATTTAATCCACATTTAATAATGTAAACTCAGTTCAGAATACATATTATGTTATAATGTATATTAATTAAAATACAATTATACAATTACTTACTTAGTGAAGTTATCAACACACCTGATATAGGCATAGATCATCACCGTTGTCCATTTTTGTCATTCACAGACGTCTTATTTCCTGTTGAAAATACGAAATTGTTTCATATCTGCCAAACAATTATAAAACCAATAAATTCGACAAGAGAGCTAGGTCTTAAGACCCTATTTTTATATTTTAAATTACCTAGTATATAATTAATCTTAAACTTAATTTTTTCTTATTTCTTTTTCTTTTTATTAAATCGAATATAAATATTTTCTATTATAAGGTTTATTGCTTAATATAATTTAATTATAAGTTTTAATAATAAATGTGAACTGAATTTTAAAACTGTAAATATTACTTAAGAATAAGATGAAAATAATAATTGTATAAATTCATTTTAATAAAGAAAAAAAAAAAAAAAAAATTGCACTTTCATAAAAATTGTTTATTATTTAACTGTAACTGAACTTATCTGATTCATACTGGGCCAGTGCTGCCATAATTTGTTTTTCAAAAAATGGTAAATTTGTTTTTACAACTCACCACTGTACTGCATGTTTGTTACTTTTATTATATTGTTATATTGTTAAATGAAATATGTATATGTATTTGTTTGCACATAATATGTATAGTTATATTATTACATTATACACTCTATACGAGCGACCGAAGCTCATTTGAGAAAAATAAAATAAAAATAAATAAAAATCATGATACCAACAAAAAAAAGGTATACAAAATTCTAAAACATACCTACATATTGGGACATCTATGGATTTCAATATACTAATTTCAATACAGTGAAAACCCTCTAAGACGGAATCTCACAGGACCAATATAAATTTCCGTTTTACAGGATTTTCCGTTTTACAGAATTTTGTATCGTAGAAAATTTATAGGGAAGTTAAAATAAGAGGAAAAAATTTGTTAAAGTTATTTTTAATAGATAAACAAAAAATGATTGCATTTTATTTCATTTTTATAAAAAATTCATCACATACGTATAACAAAACTAATAACATAACAAAATTATAAAACATTGTACTATTCCAAGCGTGTAAAAAACAACAAGAATTATATGACCATAAAAAAAAATTTAAAAAAAATCAATTGCAAGTAACTCAGTCTTTCTTCATAAAATCCGTAATACATTTCTGTTTCATCTTTCTTTCAGCTGCTTTTGTTGTAATAAATGTGATTTTCGATTTCGCAACCAAAGTATATAAATCATCATTACCGCATTGTCTACTATAAATATCTAAACATTTTATTGCCTTTAGAGCCTTTGCAATACTAATTTCGGGCTCAATATCTTCTTCGTCATCCTCTTCGTAACTATCTAAAATTTCTGGGATTGGCAAAACAGTTGCTTCAATAATATCACTTAAATTTGTTGAATTACATTCTGTAAAAACCATTATCATCTACACTAGCGTGATTTTTTGCTGAACAAATGGCTTCACCAAATGCTGAATCTATTAAGTTCTGTATTTCTAATATTGATTGCTCATTTTGATTATTCATTTCTAGCTCAGTAATTGTAGTATCAAATTTAAATCCACACTTTAGAAAACTTTTTACAATTGTTGAGGGTAATATTTGATCACAAGCAGTTTTAAGAAATTGAATTGCATTTAGGATTGAAATTTTTTTTGTCAATGTCGAGATCGTGTTAAAGTTTTCCATTTCAATTAATAAATTTTTCATCATAAATTTTCGATAATTGCATTTAAATGCTGCAATTATTCCTGCATCTAACGGTTGTAATTTGGAAGTTGTGTTTGGAGGCAAATAAACTAAATGTATATGCGATAAATTTAAATGCGGGTGAGAAGAAGCGTTATCAAGGAAAAGAAGAATTTTTCTGTATTCGGATTTCATTTGTTTATTTAAATTTTTCAAATACTGCTCAAAAATACAACCAGGCGTCATCCAGGCGTTTTTATTATAATAATAATCAACACCTAATTGATTTGTTTTGATATTTTTAAAACATCGTGGACGTCCATATTTGCCTATGATAAGCGGTTTAATCATTTCTCCATCACCAAATACCGCAAGTAGGAGAAACTAAGCATAAAACATATATGTCAAACTTTATGTTATGATATTAAAAGTCAAAAGTACAGTGTTTCCACCAACAAAAACTATATAAATATGCTTACCGCTGAAAAATATTCAAATTTATCATTTTTTAACCAACAAAATTTTTACAAAAAAAAAAAATTCCGTTTTAAAAGAGTTTTTTTGTCTGGAATTATGTGTGAGGATCCCAAAAATTACGATTCCGTTCCGTGTCAAGGATTTCCGTCTTAAATGCACTAATTTCAGCACAAGCTAGTTTCGCGGGTAAATTTCTTCCGTCTTAGAGGATTTTCCGTCTTATGGATTTCCGTCTTAGAGGGTTTTCACTGTATTCAAAGCCAAAATATATCCAAAATAAATTTTTATAAATACAGTATCGCTCAAAACTTTAGCACCCCTATGCAAAAAAATATAAAATTAAAAATTTTCTATGTTATATTTGTCAAATGGTAAGAAAATATATTATATTTTTTAGTTTTACTATCCCTAATTTATTTTAAGCTAAAATTTATATCAACAATTCGTAAAATTAAAAAAACAAAACCAAAAACCAAAAATAGTCCATGTACAAATAATATTAAGATTAAAACCAAAGCACCCCTCTGTAAAAATATTATAAAAATATTTAAAACAACACTATTTTTCTAGAAAGAGAAGATAAAATGATCAAAAGAACGATTTTAAAATATCCTTCAATGTCTCTGCGAGGAAGCATTTGAATTTGCAAATCAGCGCAATTCAAAGAAGGGCTATAGAATTTAACTTACGTTGTCATCGTGCTGAAAAAAAAACCTTATATTTCTGAACCTTATATCTCTGAATAAGGAAATAATAGTTTATCTTGATACACTACTTCAGCTTACCAATAAAAAAATATAGGGTAAAAGAAGTAAAAGCAGTCATTAAAAATGAAATAAACCCAAAAAAAAGCACCAGGATATGATAAAATAACTGGTAAAATGATAAAATAGCTTCCAGAAATAGGTATAAGATACATGATATACCTCTGCAATGCTATCCTAAGATTAAGCTGTTTTCCGGATCAATGGAAGAAATCCCAAATTATCATGTTATCAACACCGGGTAAGAATCCAAGTGCAGTGGCTTCATACAGGCCGATCAGTTTACTACCTATACTGTTATAGGTATATTTGAAAAATTGTTGATGACGAAACTAAAGTCAATATTGATAACAGAAAACCTAATACCAAACCACCAATTTCGATCAATAGTAAATGCACCATAGTTCATGAGAAATGAGGAAATTATAAACGACTTAAAAGTCGAATCGGTTAAAGAAACCATAGAAACAAGAAGCTCAAAATACTTTGTGAGATCGAAAATACATACCAACGATCTCGCATCACAATTACAGTGTACAGACCAACATGTGCGAAGGCTGAAATGGTTTAGATCTATCGGATCAGCAGATTTATGAATAGTCAAATCAGAAATCCCCACTAGCTTGACCAGAAACATAAAACTTGGGAGATGAGCCAATGGGCTCAATCACCACATGTTAAATAAAAGAAGCCAAAACAAATTCCTCAATATCATCTAATAGTGACATATTATTTATTAGATAAAAATAAGATAGATTGCAAAGTTAAATAAATAAATTAAAAAAACAAAAAAATATTTCTGAACAAAAACGTAAAACTAAACTAAAATTTGCTAGAAAAAGCACCTGAATTGAACTATTTCGTCCAATTTTTCGTAAATTATGAATTTTCATAAAAACAAGTATCTCTCTCCATTTGAAAATCTCGATTTCGGACAATTTCGGCCAATTTTGAACTTAAAAACTTCTTTTCCCGCCCTTCCTAGAAATATCGAAATAGAGCACCCTATAATTAGTTAATATTTTTTTTTATTTAAAAATAACGGCTCCTTCCTTCCTTAAAAAGCTAATATGCATGCTCTGAACCAACCGGTATATCTTATACATAATACACAAGATGAACGACGTGGTGAGTAAAAAAGTATGAATAATTTAATAGTAAATTATTTACACCACAATAATTAAAGTTTTAGCAAGTTCTTGGTTGGCTGAATACTTAAAACATTTCAAATAAATAACGGTTATTTCCAAATCTTTACTCTAAAAAAAATTTCAATCATGGACAATTTTTAAAAAGGCTTCATAAAAATTCTGTCATTTAAAATAAACACACAAACTTATAGAAAAAAGTACAAAAGCGAAAACAAAAATTGAAAACAAAACCAAAAAACAAAAATCAGGTCATACTCTTCAAAAATGATATAATAAATGTTAGTTCATTTGCTTCTGCTATTATTTAAAAAAAATATATATATATAGAGTAAAATACGGTTATAGTCATTCGCTAAATTTCAGTAATATTTTTGACTATAACCGCTTTGTGACTCTATAGGCGTAGTCAATAACAAATTGCATCTTTATAAACAAAATCAAATTCAATAAAATATCTTTCGTATAACAATTTTAAACTTTATTTTTATTCGTAAATATTATAGAATCACAAAATATACATATTTGTAATAAAGAAGTAAGTATATATGTATTTGTATTTTAATGTGACTAAACGACATCAATTGTATGAACTTATTACTTTCTTTCAAACAATTTTTGGACCATAACAGAATTGTGACTACAAACGTTTTTGACTATAAATGAAATAAAATACATCGATCTACTACGTTGAGAGTAATTGGATTTTATTGTGTTAAGTTATATTCAAATTAGTATTAATTTCGTCATAAAGTACATATTAGGTATTATAATTCAGTTTCAATATATATATATATATATATATTCAAACCAAATATATAACAAAACAAATATTTCTTTTTATATAAAATCGTACATGACAGAACTGCTTCTGTGCAACTGCACAGGGGATTTACTAGTTATGTTTAAAATAATAATTAAAATTCAATTTATTGGAAAATTTACAAAATATCGACTTTTGCAATCCTTTTTCTCACAAAATTAATATCATTCATCAAAATGTCAATTGAAAAACGGTAGCAAAGATTTTTTTTTTTTAAATCAACAGGTTTTCATATTAGTTCTAGTTCCAGTTTTTGATCAATGTACGTAAAATCAATTTTAACTTTAATTTATTTATGGGAGTGATGTCAATACTGGACACACTTGCAAAATCAATAAAATAAAAGACTAATAAAAATTTAAGTAATCAATAACTAGTAATCCATCAAAAAATATATTCAATATATAATGTATATATATATATTTTTTTTATATATATTCAATGCCAAAGTTAAATCGCTGTCAAAAATCATAAGATTTTCTAAAGATTGATATTTTCTATTTTATTTAATTGAAATAATAACCCTTTTCAAAAATATTATATAGCTATATATATATATATATATATATATATTCAATAACATCCTTTGAATCACTTTAAGACAATCTAAATTACCACCAGTTTATTAAAGTACATATGTATTATTAAAGTATATTTCGCACCATATGTGTTTTATTTTTATTTGAACTGTCAAACAATTTTCAATAATTACCACCGTATTCAAAAGTAAACATCATATATCGTATATGTATATACAAAATGTATATACAACATAGCTATATACACAATCATATAAATTTAATTTCTATATAATTGATTGATCTGTTTCTAGTCATAAACATTATAATTTCATTGTTTTATGTATATACAGATTAAAGGAGTTCAATATTTAAGAAGAAATATTGTAGAAAATAAAATTTGTAATATTAACACTGTCATTACTAAGATGGATGGATGAGTAAAAAGTATATTAGCTTTATCAGTGGATACTGGATATAGTAATGAATTATAATTGAACTAAATAATATTTGAAGCAAGTGTTAAAGGATTGATCATGATACAAAAAGCGAAATGTATTTGAATCAAACTGAATTTGTTGAACCAATTGAATGCCCATCAGACTTAATAAACCCTTTCGATACCCTAACATGTTGATAAACTACATTTTTAAATAAATTAAACATATTTTTTTTTTATTTATTCAATTTTATTTATTGAATTTTTGTAAATTAAATTGACAATAAGTTAAAACGTAACAATAATATTGTTAACATTAGGATTTATTCAAATCTTGCAATTTATATGAAATGGGAATGTCTATAGACCATCGATTCGACACTTTATCTTTTTGACTTGCACGTTACCATTTTATTTGTTTTTCCTTATCTCTTTAATACTCAAAAAAATGATCTTACCTTTGTTTTGAATAAATAAAATTTAAACGTAATCGGTGTACTTTTTTATCATTGGCTTGCAACGTCATCAATGCGACATATTTTTGCATTTTATTTCAATGGCCCATATTTTTATTCCATTTCAAAGCGCCAATAATAATGCTTTTAGGTAAATTAACAAGACCTATAGATGATGAAGACATGATGATGCTTTTGGTTTTAAATCAACAAATTAATTTTTGTCCAAGTATAGAAGCATTTTATTACAACTCAAAATCGCTTGAGGTGGGTTTAAAAGGATTAAATCATTGTTAGTGACTTTGTTTAACTTGCTGATAGCATATAATGTGTTGTAAGATTTTGCAAAAGGTTCGGGCATTGGACCAGACTACATACATTATAATCTTATTATATTTATATCTTTATGTAATGTATATATACATTTTTGAATATATCCTTTTAATTATTTCGATGTTAGTATGTTAGAAGCTGTTTTTATTAATTTACAGCCATAAGACCAGATGGGATTCAGTATGGATTTGTATAGCAGTACTTTGTCAAATATTTATTTTTTTTATTTTATTTTATTTTCAACTCAAAAGAGCCATAAGGCTCTTATAGAGTGTTTCATAATTCTTAATTCAAGTTCATAAATTTTCATCAACAAAATAATTAAAAAATATAAGATGCAAACAAACTACATACATATATATATAAATGAATAAAATATAGATATTATATTTATATACATATATATATATAAAAAATAGAATATTGAAGTATAGCATTATTGGAATATTGTCAATAATGATTTTTATTATAAATAATTTAACACATTGAGAAAAATACATCAAAATTACCTCAAGCTAAAAGTATAAACAAAACAGTTGAAAAATAAAGCAACTACTTAAGCTTAATTCTGTGTCTGATATAGATAGAGCTAGAGTTGGAGACTTTCATACGAAAATACCTCAAGTTTAAACTCTAATTTGATTTTTGTGGGTACCAAAATGCTTTACATTGTGATATTTGAGTTCTAAATCTGTTTTATGCACTCTGTTCAACATAAGTTACGAAATTTTTTTTATTTATTTATTTTACTGTATTCGATATACAATAAGGCTCTACAATTTTTATAATCTAAGTAAGTGTATAGAATTAATATGATAAGAGTACTAATATGTCAAAGAATCAGTCCATATGAAAATAATTTCTATAAGATTTGGGTTCATTTTGGAAATTTAAATTATAATATTAAATTAAATTCTATGCCCAATGTCCCATGCATGGAGTTTCACAGAACAGCTGTGATGAAATCAAATTATTTAATTAATAAATTAATTAAACATGTAAAATAAAGCCCCTACAATCTGCTTAATGCATAACATGCTCTTATTTACTTATTCTGAGATTAAATCAAGCAAACCACACTATCTATAATTATATTTGACAAGCATTTAGGGACTTGCGCAGTAGACACCTTTTCATTTTATCTCGCTTCGCCTTAATGAACTCTTAATAATATAAATAAGTTGTATATAAAACAATAATGCGCACACAGTTGAAATTTTGTTTTATCATATGGGTTTATTATTCACCAAATACATTATGCATATTATGTATATGTGTTCTTATTAAAAAAGAAAAAACAAAAATATACAAATCAGTTATTATTATTATTTACATACAATGAAACTTCAAATTTGGCTTCAATTTGAATTATAATTACTCAACAGGGGCCCCTAGTATATTTATTTATTACAAATTAAGTTAAGTTTAATTAATAAAAGATTATATAAATTCAGAAAAAAAATAATATAAAACAAAAAAAAACATAAAATAAGAAAGTAAAAGAATAGAAAATGCAAAATTAAATTATTTTAATTACAAAAAAAAATAAATAACAAAAAACTATAAAATTATCATTAATACAATGATAAAGATAGAATTGATTTGAATTTGAATTTGATTGAAATTTTATTTGATATTAATAAATAATTGAATTGAAAATTAATAAATAAAAAAAAAGAAAAATTAATATAATTTGAGCTACAATAACATAATAATGTATTCTATAAAAATATAGTTAGACCAAGGGATATCACAGGACACATGTTCATATTGACACAAATATAAATTATTTTAAAAAGTAAGTTAATATTTCAATTATATGAGTTATATGAAGACATCATTCTATTTAATGGTTCATACTTCCCAATAATTAGTTCTCTAAAATTGTAAGGCAAACATATTATTAGATCGTAATCTAGAATTAGGACTAAAGTTGAGCTTAACGAGCAATTGGGTAGAACAAATGTTCCCTTTGATTAATTCAGTTAAAAACAATATATATCAGCGACAGTTCCACGTTTTTCAATCGTATTGAGATGTAGTAAATTCAATCTGTGCTCATATTATGGCAAAAATCTTAATGGGTCGTCCCATGGCAGATTACGTAAAGCAAATATGAGTTATTTTTTTTGACCGATTCAATTCTGTTATTATAATAATAATAATATTAAAAAAGACTTTATATCATCAAAACCAAGAGCTATAATTTACATTAAATATTCAAGACTTAACTTCAAAATTTATAAAAACAAAAATTATTAAATACAGTAAAGTAAAAATTTAAAACTATAGCCTATAGTTGATGTGTATGTTGATGTATTATGTATATGTTGTAGAAAGGATTCCATATCTGGCTTCGTATGTCAAATAAGGTATTTTATAACATGCTTTTAAGACCCTAAAGCCCAGTACACTATTAAATTTTTGTCAACAAAGTATTCTGTATATGTAAAAAAAAAACCAGGTCTTAAATATTAGTCGTAGGATTTATTCCGGTCTTATAAATGTTAAATAAAAATAAATTTAAAAAAAAATAACGGTGTTATCATAAATTGTTTTTATTCTCTTCAATATGAACATAATTGTATATAGTAATTTTTTGATAATCAGTCATTTTATTCACACAAGCACTAATGAAGGAAGCATGTTACATCCCAAATATTGACATTTGTGAAATACTACCAAATAAATTTATTAGTGGAAGAAAATTCGACTTTTAAATGACTGGAAAATCACACAATTTACAATACAAAAACTGTTTGATAATTATAACAAAAAGAGGGGGCATTTTATCCTTTTGTTTACATAATTTTATTTGCAATTAAAACTCTTCTTAAAAGCTCAAAATATCATCCAATTTCTGAACATTTCAATTTTGAATTGATTTCATCATGATGTTTTCTTCTTCCTCTTCCACTTTTAGTTGTTAACTTATATCCGAAAAAAATCAAAAACTGTATATATATATATATATATTAATATTCATAAATATACTTTTTCCAAATAACAAACAAAATCTTAAAATTCCTCCATTTTTTCAAAAAAAAAAAAAAAACAATGAATATAAAAATATTATTAAATTTTACATTCCTCTTATCTTTATCTTCATTATTACTCTTAAAATATTTATATAATCAATTTTTTTTTTTTTATATATACATATTTATATATATTTTATATCCTTCGATTCAACTTATTATTATATCCTTAATAATAAAATAAAAAAAAAAAAAAAAAATACACAACAATATAATAATAATAGCATACCAACAACTGCAATATAAACCATTTAAAAATGATCACCATCAATACTTACACACACATTTGGATTTCAAAAAATAATATAAAAAATAACAAAACCAATATGAAAACGAACAACACCAGAAACATAAAAAAAAAAAAAAAAAAAACGTATATCAAACAAAAAAAAAAAAAGGAAAAGTTCTTCACATTGACATGAATGCGAGTCCTTAATCTTAATAAATCTCTCAATATGTATACAACAAACATAAATATCTGCTATAATATTTACAACAGCAGCAAAATAACGAAAAAAAAAATAAATATAAATAAGGATAAAAAAAATCATCAGTTTTCATTTTTATTTATTTTTTTTTTTTTTTTTTTTTACATTTTCTTTCATAAAAAAACAAAAATACAATAATTTATATTAACAAAATGGCATCCTTATATTCCCTACATATAGATTCTTGTACATTTTTATGTATAAAAATAAATTTTACATAGTTATATAAATTCAAATATAATATCTATATATATATATATATATATATAGATAATACATATATTTGGATATAAAATATATATATATATATATACTATACTCTCAAAATTCAATTCATTGAATTTTTCTTTTTATTGTTTTGATTTTATATTTTTGTTTTTCTTTTTTATGTTTTTCCAAAAGATTTTTGTTTTTATTTTTTTTTTCTTCTCTTCAAAATTCAAAGGATATAAGAAAAAAAATATTAATTTTTTTTTTTTTATATTTTTCTATAGTACAGAGAACCGAACATCAACACAATTTTGCGAAAACCAATTTTTATATTTTCTTTTTTTTTTTATTATTATTATTTTTATTATTATTATCATTTTCCAACTCAAAAGAACCTGATTGGATCCTGCTCGAATTCCATTTTCTCCTCATCAGTTTTTCTTAATAAGAAAAAAAAAAATCGTTTTAAGTTGCTGATTTTTTATTTTCCGTTTTTTTTTCTTCTTCTGATTTTCTTTTTTTTTTTTTGTTGCTCTCAATCGCATATAGATAGATACTACAATATAGTAAAAAAAAAATACCAAAAAAAAAATACTGAAAAAATATCCTTAAAAAAAATTCTATAAAAAAAATGAAAATTTATATATGATAGAATATATGTTTATATATATATATATATATATGTACATGATATAATTTAGATTTTTTTTCATTCTTTTCTTTCTTCTTTTGTATATATCTGAAATAAAATGAAATAAAAATAATCGACATCGAGAGAAAATAAATAAATAGAAGGAATCGAAATGATTTCCAAAAATCTATAGGAAAAAAATTATATTCGGGGAAATTTTGTATACTGAAAAAATACATAGAACCCTTTTTAGAATTAAAACAACAACAAAAATAGAAAAAAAAATGAGAAATCACAATAACAGGTACCCCAAGTATCTCGACGTTACACTTTTGGTCGATCTCTCACTTTCATTAATCATCTATACTGAATGCAGCTTCTAAAGAAAAAAAATAATAATCTGATCAATTTGTAGCCCCACAGCATGGTGTGAGCCTTATTCATCCGAATTTGCCGATCTTACGCAACAAAATTGTTTTCCAATTTCTTCCAATTTGTCATTTCCAATTTGTCATTTCCAATTTGTCTTCCAATTTCTTCAAAATTATCATTCAATTGTCTTCGCAAATCTTGTCTTCCAATTTCGTACTCCAAAGACCTATATGTTTTGATCTCTATTATCCGCCCAGTTTGATCTTGGTCTTCCGCTTGCTCTATTTTAATAGAGTATCGCACTAAATACTTTTACCGCTGAGCTCCATTTTCGTCCAATCTTGTTAATGTGACTAAGCCACCGCAAACATTGCAGCTTAACAAATCGAACTATGTCTTCATTTTTTTATTAGATTGTTTTTATCATTATCTCTGTTATCAAGCCCTATTTAAATGTACATATTTCGTAATATGTACTTTTCTATCGAAAATTTTTAGTGTGTTCTCATTTAATGTCATTAGCATCCATGCTTCCCCGGACGTGTTTTGTATATTGCGAATTTTGTTTGTTTGTGCAGCAATTTTGATTTTATAAGATTTGCGAAGAAACAACGATTGCCTTCTTGGACTCTGCTTTGTATGCAAAAATGCATATGCTACCGTTTCTTATCATTGCCATACCATGTATAGGTATAGCAACCAACTACTTTAAAGTTATGGCCTTCTATATTGCTATATTTTATGGTTGCCACCTTTCTTCATTGCGTGACATTTTTAAATACTTTATTTTCTGTTCGTTTATCTTCAAGTCGGCATTCGTTGCTTCGGCTTCTAATACTATTGTAGTACTATAGTTTTTCTACCATGCATATTCCAGAATTATATTAAATAATGTTAATCACAGAAATGAAATTAAAACTTCAAAAGCTCTAAAAACCGTATAACTAAGTTTGGTATAGTCAACAGTCAAAAATATTGCTCCTGCTTGTCTGAACACACAAACATTTCAGTTTTTCAACTTAACTCTGGCTTGCATATTACCAGAAATGGTGATATTGAGTCTACATGTCTACACCCTGGCTAAATGTTTTCGATAATATACCTTCACCTCCATCCTAGTTACCAGTTTGAAGTATAGTACCATTATTCACCCGCTCCTCGAAATTCAAAGAAGTTTGATAAAAAATCATACTCAATATTTCATTATGAATTGTTTTTCAATTAAACCTTATTGATACTAAATTTATTGATTTATCTTAGACATCAACCGCAGACGTAATAATTAATTTACAAACAAAAAAAAAATCAATTGTGACGAGAAAAAAAACTGTGTAAATAGGTGAGTTGCGGCAAACGTGATAATTTAGAATTTTTGAATGTTAAGATGTATGTGTATATACATGGGTGAAATTATAATTAAAAAAATAGTTCCACTACGTCTCCTTTTAAATATTTCTCATTTGCAATATAATAATAATTGAAATCGGTTACGAAATAGTTCAGAATTCAGAAATTTGTACCGTACTTTTTGTTTCAATTTACAGATTAAATTAAATGATAACTTGACAAATATTAAGCGATCAAACGGTCTGTTGAAATTGCACGATAAACTTATATATTAAAAAAATAATCTGCTAATTCAATATAGTCGATTCTCATCGAACGCTAACTATAAATTAAGTTAGAAATAGAATCAGAAGCGACCGTAGACGCCTAAACTGCCTCTATTTTTTATTCAAATTGAATGCTGTGTTTTTGGGGTGCTTGTGATTCTGTGACCTCGACAAACTATTCCACATTGTAGGTTGTGTAGGTATTCGAAGTAGACCGATGCAATACCATTGCTAGTAAAAAATATAAATATTTTCACATATACGCACATCGCCTGATTCAGAAATTGGCATTAAGGCGATACTAACGTTCACCAGGAGTTTGAATTTATTATTCTAAGCTACCCAATATGGAACTTGGACTACTTTAAATGGCCAAACGAGGAATTAGAATAGATCTTAACCTTGCTCCTACTCACAGATAACATTTAATAACATTCTTCGGTAATTAAGAACAAAATCATCATATATTTTTGCTCCCCCACTTCCTTTTTCCTATCCCAACCAAGCGATACGTTGCTATCCCAAACAAATCGCACATTCTGGAATTATCTATTAAATAATGTTTTATAACAGGAATGCAATGTAACTCTAACAAACTCAGATCACTAAATTTGGTCCCAAATGGTTGGAATAGTAAATGATAGCTTCCCCCAACCAAGCGGACAATTTTTTTAAACCAAACTGTTTTTTTTTTAAATAGTTTCAAGATCTAACTCTATTTAGTAATAGAGTACAATTTATTCGGTTCAGAGGTATAGGCATCAGAAGTAGGTACTTAAAATTGAATATATTTTATAGAATATACTGTATATAGGTTCTAGGTGAAACATTTTTGAAAATAAAGATTAAAACTTTATCTATGCTTCACTAATTTTATAATTAACATTTTGATCGATTTATTTATTACATGTTTAATTGAAACAGTTACAATATGTTCTTAATCTAAATAAAAATTTATATATTTTGTATTTTGTACGAATATTAAAAATTTTTTTTACTTTTTTTTTCGATTTATACACCATCAAAATTGGTTCGAAGTTGATTCGATAACCATCTTAGGCTATTAGAATAAATGGAGAACAGTCATTTGATATGGAGAACAATACAGAAGATTTCTTCAGCCGACCAACATAGTCATGATAAGTCTCGTTAAACCATCTATGTCAATAAAACCAACAACAACAAAATAAAAAATAAATTAAATGTAAACTATATAATAATCGAAAATTCAAATTTATAATACAACACCTACCGAGTATAAATTTTCTAATCGAATAGTAAGTATTATAAAATACATCAAAAATATATAAAAATTCTGAAACTGAAATCAAGAAAACGAAATTTATATTCTTTAAATTTTCCTTTTTTTTTTTTTATTATTATTTATTTTTTTTTTACCACCTTAAAATACATACATACATTCATTTCATCCATATACATGCATACAAATGAAAAAAAATAAATGAAAATAAATAAAATCAAAAAATAATAATAAAAGATAGGATCCATCAACTTCATATTCTTTACAGAAATATATTTGAAAAAAAAAAAAAAAAAAAAAAATAGAAATAAATCCTTTAAACGAGAAAAAAAGTCCTTTATTTATTTATTTTTTTTTTTTTTTACACTCAATAGTTTTTAGATTTTTTTTTTAATTTTTTTTTTTTCTATATAATATTATATATTTTTTTATAATCTAAAAAATTCGAATTTAATACTTACATTTTTATACATGGTACCTATATGTATGTACAATAAATATAGAAATAAATTTTTTTGAATAGAAATAAATATAAGAAAAATAAAAATTCAACTCAAAATTATCCTTACTCTGCTGACGTTGACTTCAGTCAAATTTTTGTTTTCTCTTCACTTTTCCATACTACACTTATGAAATATTTTTATTATAATTTTTTTTTTTCTTTCTATACTTTGGTATAGTAATTCACCCATATGTTCCAAAAATAAATATATATATATATATATATATATATATATATATGTGTAATATGTATGTAAATTTATATATTCTTGTCTCTTAGTTTATTGTATATTGTGTTATAAATATATATACTGTTATTTTGTTTTTTTTTTTTAATAAAATTTTTATTTTGAAATTTATTATTATTTTTTTTTATTATTTTTTTTTTATTCTTTTTGTTCACAATTTGTTGTAGAGATGGCGCTTATGTGCTTCCCAAGAGCTTTAGAATTATGTTTTTTTTTTATATTTTATTTCATTTTTTTGATTTTTGTATTTTTACTCTCTTGTGTGTGATGGGGAAATAAAATTGTTCGATTTCATTTTATTATATATATATATTAATATATATTTTATATAGATAGTAGATATATTAAAAATATTATAAATATATAAAAAAAAAAATATCAATTGTATAATAAAATGAGAAGAAAAAAAAAATGTCAAAGTGTGAGTACCATCTTATAATATAATAATGGTATATTATGTGTGTGTACATGCATTAATAGAATAAAGGATCAAATTAAAAAAAAAAAAAAATGTAAGTAAATATGTATGTATATATATCCTATGAAAAGAAAAAAAAAATCCCCATAAAAGATATAATAAAGTTCGATTGGTGTGTGCGCTTTTCCATCAGAATTTTCTTTTTGTTATTGTTTTTCTTTTTTTTATATTTATCCAGAAATATCCCAGAAAGGAAGAGAAAAAAAAATTATATATTATTTTTCCTTGTTATTTTTCTTCTTCTTCGTTATATATATATATATATATATATTATATGTAATTCTTTAGAAGTTATATCAGATAGATATATATTCATGCATATTATATAATTAAAAAAAAAAGAAAAAAACAAAAAGAAATTAAAACATCCTTCAAAAATTGTAGTAATTGGAACCAAATCTCATATGATGTTGATGATGATAATAATGATGAATATGATGATGATGATGATTGATTATATGATAAACAAATGATGAATTTATTATTGCAATTTTTATTTTACTAATAGGTATATATACATATGTGTAGGTATATATATTATGTATATATATATATATTATATAGATATATATATATATATATATATATATATAATATAATATTACATATGTATATATATATATATTACTTATAGAATAAAGGTTCTATATAAAACATTTAGGTATATATATCTATAATATAATATATATATATATTATATATATATATATATATGTATATATAATATAATATAATATGTATATATATTATAATATACATATATATATATACATATATATATCTTATAAAATATGCTGTAAAGATTCTATATGAAACATTTATATATATATTATACCTATATAAATATATATATATGTAGATATAGGTATATAAATGTATATATATATTATAATTGATTGATACTGAATACTGATATTAATGATGACTTTATTGTTGCAATTTTTATTAATTTATATAATTGTAAAGATATATATATATATATGTGCACATATATATTTATTAGTACATATACCTACAATACCTACACATGTACGTTATTTATAATTAAAAAGTAATTAAAAAATAAAGAAATTGTATATGTAGGTACTTGCACGAATTATGTGAAATGAAATTGTTAGTACAATTCCAAGCAATTACAAAAATCTCTATTATTTTGTAACCCGAATATGTTTGAATTCGAACCGACCCGATCCTAGTAGCATATATATATATATATATATATATATTTTTTTTAAATTTGAAATTTTCTAAATTATTATTTTTCTTCTGGTTATAGAACTAGGTTCAGTTAATTATAAAAATATATGTTTATGAGACTGAGGCCGGACCCACTTGGAATATAGAAAGCTCCAACACTGTATCTATCTGAATCTTTTTGATGTTCATTCTGATAGCCAATGATTACTTATAGTGTCGCGATGTTGATAGACTTGCGGTGTTTATATATAGGTATACAATTGTTATTCCATATTGTATTTCGTATATGCAGTCCGAGATTCAGTACAAGGAATATTTATCTGGGACACTTCTCATGAATTTTTTAAACAGTTTATTATAGGTTTTATAAACTGTAAATTTTAAAATTATTAATTTATCTATATCGCAACTGGTTTTGTTTGTGCGTGCTTTAATATAAAATATAATGGAATAAAAATGTAGAATCAAAGAGTTGCAAAACTCAAAATTGTATGTCTGCGCCTAGTCTTAGATGTAATATTATTAATTTTTGATTCAGTTTCATGTTTATACATTATGTAGAGTGTATATACAAGTTAATAAATACACTTTATTTATTTATTAAATTTATTATTTTATTATTTTTTTATTTGAATTTCTTCAAATGCAACCTTATCGTACAAGCTACTAATTAACTCTAATTTAAACTTTTACTCACAATCTTAAAACAGTTAGTTTGAATTAAAATATTTGCTGAGTTAGCAAATTCCAAAATTTACTTATTTCACACGGAATTTAAATTATAAAAAAATAGAATGCAGTTGTGAAATAAGTCAGCAAAATTATTTGAAAAACAAAAGTTTAGAATTACAATTTAGAATATAAAAAAAGCGTATGTTTAATTTTATGTTGGTTGATGTTAATTGATTGTGTGTTTTGTGTTGGTTGATGTTAGTTAATTGTGTGTTGTGTTAACTCCTCCCTTCTTAAAGATCCGCGTCCCGTGGATCACATGTTAAGACGAATTGGTTGAATATTTTCCATTGGTTCTTGTAAGATAGTTTGTGGTGTTGTGATGGTAACTTTGGAAAATTTGTTCCAAAGTTTTGTTAGCAGAGCAATAGCACAGGCGGTGATGATTATCGCTAAAATGCTTATGTCACCTGCAATTGATAGATTGTTAATTTTTGATAGAGTCTTTAATTCCTTGATGTTGTCCAATTGAAGATTATGAACATATCCCACGTCGAGTTTCATATTAACCTCTGTTATATTTTGGAGAAAAACTGGTGGCATAATGTGAGATGTAGCAATTTCTTGATTTGTGAATTTGATGTTTTTTATTCCTATTGTTTCATTGCTAAATTGAATCACGAAGCTTCCGGATAGATGTTTTTGAAGGTGTTTTCCTACGAGTTCGCCATCGAAATTAGTGAGGAAGATTGTGTTTTCATTTATCTTTTCTATTACTTCCTTGTCACTGAATTCAAATTCGCATCCAGCGTGAAGTCCTTTTAACAATTGGTGAATGCAGTGGTCTTCCGATAGTAGTTCTAGTTGGTCCCTCTTGCATAGCATAACGTTGCCGATTTCATCGCATTTTTCTTTAATGCCAAATAAAGCTGATTGGTTCTTGAATATTTCCTTGTATTCGAGATATACCTGCTTCTTTTGTTTTGATGTTGCACGAAGACTCATCTGATCATAGCTTTCCTTTCCAGTCTTTGGCAAAGATATGACATAAAGGATTATTGAATCTCGGACGATCATGGCAGGTTGCGCAAATTCTATGGCTTCGATTTCGTTATTGTAGGGAAGCGAGTCCATTTGATGTATTATTTCGTGAATTTCCTCTCTGCTGAGCAAGTTGGTATTTATAATTCCTTTTTTTCCCAGTTGGGCTGCTGACACGATTTCCTGTACAGCTTCTTTTATTATGACCAATTTGTTGAACATAACTTGTTCTTGTTTTTCGCTACTTTCTTCTGTAATTTTGTTAAGGACTAGGTTGTAATTCTTTACTATTTCGTTCGTCAGTCCCATTACTTCTTTGTTCACCTTATATTGTTGGTTGTTATTTTCAACAATTTCATTTTGGCTCTTAAGAACTTCATCCCAATCGGTTGCGTCTGGTGATCCCGCTAACCATTTCCAAGCGGATCCTATCCAATTAATGGATCTCTTAGTTTTGTATCCAAGTTTTGGACCTTTTAATTTTGCAAGTAATTGGTTCACCTGTTCCAATTGATATTCTAATTGAGGTTTAATTAGGCTTTTTTCGTCTATCTGTTTTATTTTGAAGGTTAACTTGCTGATCACATTTGCATAATCTTCCAGGTTGATTGATTGGACGATCTTAAAATTACCATCAGCAATGTTTCCAGTTCTTTGTTTGATGACTGCCAAGGGCCCTTGAAGTTTGTATACGTCGGGCGAGGCGTTGGTATTACATATTAGTAACCTAAAATGAGAAAAGTAGAATGTTTGATTATTCCGTTGCCAAGTTCTTGATTTGGGATTTATGAATCCGTTTTCCACTGGTTGTTGTTACAGTGACTTTGTGATTTTTTGACACCGTTTCTTTTTTGAAGATTGGTTTTGTCTTCCCTTGGATTTGTTTAATTGCGACAAATATTACATCACCTTCCTTGTAGGTTTTAGGCTTATTCTTTTTCAGATTTTCCCTGCTGATTTTTATTTTCTGATTTCTTTTTATTTGTTCTACCAGGTTTTCGTTGATTTTTTCCCTTTGTTCGAGGAGGTTTTGATAGTTCACTCTTTGTGTTCTGCCGAAGAATATATCGCTTGGTTTTTGTTTGGTTACCGAATGAACGGTATTATTGTATCTGTCTACTGCGATATTTATTACTTCTTTCAAAGTTAACTGCGGGAATTCATTCTGAAGACATCTGACAATTTCAATTATAGTTGAGTGTACTCTTTCGACTGCTCCATTTACTTCGCTCCTTTGGGTAGGAGTGCGATATAGTTCGATATCTAGAGCTTTTATAAAATTTGAGATGATCGGGCTAATAAAGCTTCTTTCGTTATCGATTACTAGCATCTTAGGTACGGTAAAGAAGTGTAGTATTTTCGTTACCTTGTCTCGCAGGTGTAGAGCGGATTTGTCTCTGATACGGAAAAATTTGGTGAACTTAGAAAATTTGTCGATACAGGTTATAAATTTTTCACCTTTAACTTCAATGATGTCCATATGTAATATTTCTGATGGATATGTTGGCACAGGACTTTCCTGGAGTTGTGGTTTATTCGGATGTCGGTCGTACTTGTTTATTTTGCAAATGTCGCATGTTTGAATATACTTCTTTATTAGGCTGGTCATACGGGGGAAAAAATATTTTTCAAGAATTTGTAGTTTATTTTCGTTCCCATTCCTATGTGCTCTTCTGTGTTCCTTTTCGATAATGCTGAATTTGGTCTCTTCATTGTGAATATCCTCAATTAGCTTTTGAGTTATGCAAATTCTGAACTTAACGAAATTTTTCTTATAAATCTCGTGTAGGACTTGAATATGTTCCTCGGGGATTTTGATTCCATTCGTGAGATTGAGTTTCAGCTTTTGCTTTAAATTTAGCGTTAGAGCTTGCTCGTTTATTTCTGGAATGTTTATGTGATGTCGATAAAAGTTAGGGTGCGTCTCTTCAGTGTATGATGGGTCGCTTGATATTTTAATTATTATTTGATTTTGAAACGCATTTAACGGCGCTTCGGTGTGAGGTATTAAGTCCGTGTTATCCTGTTCGGCACTGTGGACAGTTTCCGTCGATGAAGAAGATGTTAGAGTGTTCACTTCCAGTTTTAATCTCGACAGGGCGTCTGCTACCACGTTTGTTCGTCCTGGTTTGTACACCAGTTCGTAGTTGTACTCTTCTATTTTTGCCTTCCACCTTTTTAGTTTAGCGTTATTGTTTCTATTGCTCAAAGCAAAGGTGAGTGGCTGATGATCGGTCATTATTCGTATCTTCTTTGCACCATAGAGATAGTTTCTTAGATTATCTAAAGCCCAAACTATCGCTAACATCTCTTTTTCGTTAGTAGCATAATTCTCCTCCGTTTTGCTAAGTGATCTAGAGATGAAGGTGATTGGTTTGTCCTTTCCGATATCTCCTTGGGAAAGTACTGCTCCAATAGCATGCTGCGACGCATCAGTGGTTAGGATGAACGGTTTTTCGAAATTTGGAAAAATTAATATTTCTGTTGACATTAGGAGTTCTTTCAAATTATTGAAGGCCCGTATTTCTTCCTGCTCTAACTTTATTTTTACTTTCCTTGATTGGTTCGCCTTCACTTGCGCATTTTCACCTCTGGTTAAATTTGTTAAGGGTTTCGCCACTTTAGCGAAGTCCTTGATGAACCTCCGATAATATGAGGTTAACCCTAAAAATGCTTTCAAGTCCTTTAGGTTTTCCGGTGGTTTAATGTTTTGAATTGCTAAGGTTTTCTGTGGGTCAGGTTTTATTCCCTTGTTGGTTATTCTATAACCTAAAAATCCAGTCTCTGTTCTCATAAACTCGGTTTTATCTAGGTTAACTCGGAGATTCGCCTGCTGTAATTTCTCAAAGATTTTCTCGATGTTCTGCAAATGTTCTTCTTCATTTTTCCCAAAGATGATGATGTCGTCAATGTAAACATAGCAGATCTTTCCTATGTATTCTTTTAGCACATCGTCGATCATTCTCTGGAAGATAGCAGGAGCGTTTTTGAGTCCAAAAGGTAATCTGGTGAACTCGTATTTTCCATTCATAGTGGAAAACGCTGTTTTATGGATGTCGCTGTCTTTCATTTTGATCTGGTGGAATCCTGAAGTTAGATCTAATGTCGTAAAAAATTTTGAGTTTCCCAGGCTTGCTATGGTATTTGAAATATCTGGTATTGGGTAGGTATCTGATATTGTGATAGCGTTGATCCTTTTGAAATCAATTACTATGCGATACTTTTTTATTCCAGATGAGTCTTGCTTTTTTTCTACCACCCAGATAGGCGAATTATATGGGCTTTTCGATGGCCTTATTATTCCATCTTCTAATAGTTTCTTGATTTGTTCTTCTACTTCACTTCGCATATTAACCGGATATGGGTATGACTTCGTATAGATGGGATCATCGGTCGATGTCCTTATTTCAGCCTTTACATTTGTATCTATTATTTCTTTATCGTTGATCGGTCCGAAAATATTTTTGTATTTTTCCAGGATTGTTCTTAGTTGGTTTTTGACTTCTTCATTTAGATGGCTATTTCTAATTTCGATATTATTGACTTGGATTGACTTCTTTTCTTTTAATGGAATTTCTATGTTTGGTTCAATTTTTAAGATGTTATTTTTTCGATCGATTACTGCTCCTAATTGTTTGAGAGTGTCGTCTCCGATTATTCCGTCAAATGTTTTCAATCCAGGAAGAACGAAGAAGTGTATCAAAGTGTCAATTCCTATGCTTTCAAAAAATTTTCCGCTAACTTTCTCTTTGATTTTTATTTCACCTCCAGCTGATTGTATTTTAAAGATGTTTTCCGTTGGTGTTGTTTTGTTTACTAAGTTGGGTCTTATAAAATTTTTGTTGGCTCCAGTGTCGATTAAAAATTTAAGGGTAGATTTTTCCTTCGTGTAGTATTCTAGGTAAGGAATGCTAGAGAGGCACCCGTCATAAAATTTACCTCTGGTATCTCTTCCTCTAGCTGCTCCTGAAGGTCTTCTTGTACAGCATAACAGTTCTCTTCTTCCTCTGTGTACTCATTTGCTTCGTGGCTTTCTTCGGAAGTTTCCATGTTGAATAGCCGCTGTTGTTTTGAATACGGGTTATTGCTGATACTGGCTGGTCTTTTAGTTAAGGCGTTGTTAGGGTCGGACGGCCGATTCATGTAGTTAACTTGTCTTGTTTGTATTGATCTATCGACGTCCATCCGCTCTAGTGGTTTTGGTTGCGTTGGCCTTGGTGGAGGAGGGTTATTGTCTTGTTGGATTTTTCGGTGTTGCAGATTGTATGCTGCATTCTGTTGATGTATAGGAAGTTTGTTCTGTTGATATCTTACTGGTTGCCGGATACTACTGTGCTGGATAAGTCTATTTGGATCTGATCTTGAAATTGGTATCCTGTTTATTGGAGTGGTAATTGAATTATTGAAGTTCTTGTTGTGGAAGCTAATACTTCGATAGTCATAATTTTGTAGGTCGAGGCAAGTCGAATAGGCTTCTGGGAGTGTTTGGGGTTTCTGCATCATTAGGTATCTAGAAAGTTCACCGTTTACTCCTCTTATAAATACGTCCAATGCTCTATTCCGATGTGATTCTACCAATGCATCTATGGTTTCCCTCGAGTGACTTTCCGTTTTGACCTTGTTGATAATGAGCGAAAATTGATGGTTTACCCTTGCGTAAAATTCATCGATGCTGCTTCTGCCCTGGGTAAGCATGCTTAGTTGATGTTCCAAAGTTCGCATGTCTCTTTTGTCTGCGTAATGCAGTGATAAACATTTCTTGATGGAATCCCAGTCTTCATCAAATATATTGTAGGAAATTAGTGCGGCGTCTGCACTGCCTCTTATTTTTCCTCTTATGGTTTGAAGAATTGTACGATATATCGGTTTATTTTTTACTAAAGAATAATCTTTTAAGATGTTCTCTACGCTGTGTATCCAAGATACGTACTGCACAGCGCTTCCATCGAAGACTTGAAGCTCCTTTACACTATCTGGCAGTCTCGATATTTCTTTCAGCTCTGTTTCGTTTCTTGGTGCTACTGGCGGTTGTTCGATTCTTATTGCATTTGCATTCGGATTTTCTAAAAAGAATAGCCTGGCCTCCAGTTTCTTGGTGTGTTCTATTTGAGCGTTAACTGCTCCAGTTAGTTGACTAATAGCTTTTTGTAATTCTTCCATTTCTTGTTTGTTTTTTTTCTTATTTTATATTTTTTTCTTTTTCTTTTTTACTACCAAAGAAAAACTGTTTTCTTTATTACTTAATTACTAATTTACAATTTTTTCTTTCTTTGAACTTATTTTAATTTTTGGCTAAAATTAATTTAATTTTCCTTAATTAACCTATTTTCTTAACCTAGAGTAAAACTCGAAAAAAATTTTATTTCTTTATTTAAATTTTTCAATTTTCTTTTTTTTTTAATTCTAGTTTTTAGTTTACTTACAATAACTATTATTTAAAATTTTTTATTTTTTCCTTTTTTTTTTTTTTTTTTTTTTTTTTTAAACTTGGCTTAGTTTCTTGCAAATTAATTTAGTTTGTCTTAATTCTATGAACTATTTCTATTTGTGGATATTCTATTAATTATTTGTTTAACCTATAGTAAAACTCCAAAAAATTTTATTTCTTTATTTAAATTTTACAATTTTTTCTTAAAAATAGAATTAACTTTTATATTATTTAAAATTTTCTCTTTTAAAAAATTATAAATCAAAATTAATCTAGATTCTATGATTTTACTTTTAAATAGGTATTAAAAATTATTTTGCACACACTTTTTTATGCAATTTGAATTTGATAGTAAACTGTTAAAAAACTGTAGCTTAAAATTTTTTCTTTTTCTTTTTGACTTAAATATTTACTTTATTTGGTTTAAAAAACCCCTTTTTTAATTATCTTTTTTTTCTTTTTAGTAATATAATTGAATTTTTAACTTAAGCTTTAATTTCTTTAATTTTTTCTTTTAAATTTTTCACTTAAATTTTATTTAATTTGATTTTTCCTTTTTTTTTTTTTATTTCTTAAAAACTTACTTCTATTAGATTTTATTTAATATGATTTATTTCTTCTTTTTTTTGTTAAATTTTTCACTTAAATTTTATATAATTTGAATTTTTTTTATTTTCATAAAATTTTCTGTTTAGATTTTATTTAATTTAATCTTTTTCTTTTTTTTTTTTCAGGTAAGATATAATTCGGTGTTTGTACTTACAGAATTGTTGTAAAATATAACATTATACTTAAGGTTGTTTCTGTGCTTCTGATCATGTTCCCATGTTAATGATCCTTGATGCACGCTGAAAATTATGATTGGTATGTATGAATCCTTTTTTGCGTGTCCTCGGGTCCAGACTGCGTACTCGGGTACAATCCAATCGGTGAGAGTAATTGTTGTGAATACTTGCTTTTGTGCCTATGATTATGTTCTCATGTAAATAATCTTTGATACACGTTGTTGATAAAGCTGTTCCGTGCTTCTGATTATGTTCTCATGTGGATAATCTTTGATGCACGCTGTCACGGTCGCCAGTTAATAAATACACTTTATTTATTTATTAAATTTATTATTTTATTATTTTTTTATTTGAATTTCTTCAAATGCAACCTTATCGTACAAGCTACTAATTAACTCTAATTTAAACTTTTACTCACAATCTTAAAACAGTTAGTTTGAATTAAAATATTTGCTGAGTTAGCAAATTCCAAAATTTACTTATTTCACACGGAATTTAAATTATAAAAAAATAGAATGCAGTTGTGAAATAAGTCAGCAAAATTATTTGAAAAACAAAAGTTTAGAATTACAATTTAGAATATAAAAAAAGCGTATGTTTAATTTTATGTTGGTTGATGTTAATTGATTGTGTGTTTTGTGTTGGTTGATGTTAGTTAATTGTGTGTTGTGTTAACTTACATATATACTTGTAATTCATGTATATTATAGAATTCTAAGTTATATATGTTATTTGTTGTAAAACTATCCCTATAACGGTATTGTAATTCAAATAAACAGTTCTAGCACAATGCTTGCTATTTTAAGTATACATGATGACAGCTAGTCACTGATAGCTGGTGTTTGTTAAAATATATGTTCTAATCTATTGATCTCAAAAGTTTGATTATAAAATCAAAAACGTCAGTACAATATAATAATATCCTTCTAATACACTATTTTGGGTCTTTTGAGATGGTATAATAGTCAAATAGGTATGTATACCTAACCTAACTAAGAAATTTGATAATATAAGGAGGTTTCGAACTTTATATTTGTATATGTAGATATCTGTGTATATTAAATATAAAATTAGAACTTAATATAAATAATATTTTTATTTATTCGTTATATATTTTATTTACTCCTAAATGTTTGATGGTGATTTAGAGAAGCTCAATAGTTCATTGAGCCAACGATGAAGGTGCATTGATCTTCAAAATTAATTGAATTTCAATCTTAGGTAATTTTTGGATATTTTTTGGATATAATAAAAAAGTTAAACTTGAAATAAATATTTTTTTTTCGCTATACAGGTGATTTAGGTAATTTAGGTGATTTAGTGAAGCTAAACACTTCATTGAGCCAACAATGAAGGTGCATTGATCTTCAAAATTAATTGAATTTCAATCTTAGGTAATTTTTGGATATTTTTTGGATATAATAAAAAAGTTAAACTTTAAATAAATATTTTTTTTTCGCTATACAGGTGATTTAGGTAATTTAGGGAAGCTCAATATTTCATTGAGCCAACGATGACGGTGCAGGATCTTCAAAATTAATTTAATTTCTATCTTAGGTATTTTTTGGATAGGTAGGTATAATAAAAAAAAACTTAAACTTGAAATTAGATTTTTTCCCTCGATATATGGGGGATTTAGGGAAGCTTAACAGTTCATTGAGCCAACAATAAAGGTGTAACAATTAAGCAGGGTCTTTAGAATTAATCTAATTTCAATCTTAAGTATTTTTTTTAATTAATAAAAACTTAAACTTGAAAATAGACTTTTTTGTAGTCATATACTTGATTTATTCCCAAGTATATAATTCTACTTAATGTTAACAGTTATTCTTTAACATTATTTAAATTATTGTTTCAATATACCTATGTATACGTTACGTACATAGTTACATATTATTTACTGTACATATAATATAGAAATATGAATTATTTTCTTTGATTCAATATAGAAAAATATATATATGTAATATATGTACTTTTATCTATCTTATATGATTTTGCTCTTCTTGTACTTCAATAATATCTACTCGTATATACTTAGGTACCTACCGTTATTTTAATATACATATATTTTATGTCACTTTTTTTTTATTTCTGAAATATTTTTTTTTTTGCTTTTATAATATCTCTTTCTATGAACGGTTATATTCGTATTTTCTCTGGTTGATATAAATGTACGAAATGTACCTTTCCTTTCCTTTTTTCTTCTTTACTGTTATTGCTCTATCGTTATGTTATACATTATATTATTATTTCTGTTGCCTTACTTTTCTTCATTCATTCATTAATATTGTTTATTTTTTGTTTTTTTGCTGTTTCTATTCTGTTTTTGTGTTTTTTTTTTATATATATAAATTTTTACTATGTTCGATCCAGTTCTCACCTTATTTGATATCGAATATTGTAGTTCGATTATTGTATTTTTATGGGCGGAGCTATTGGATACATGAATTTTTTTTTCTTCTTCTTACTTTTATATTTCATTTTTGTTTCTTATAAAAAAAATATATATTTTTTTTTTTATTTCTTCGTTTTAATAAATTTTATATGAATTTCCAATAAAATATTTTTTTTTTCGTTTTCTATGTGTATCTATTATAGGATATTAATCTTTTTTTATTTTATATATATTTATATATATATATATATATATATATATATATATCAATATAGAAGATGTAGAAAAATATTTCTAGTATAGTAACTGACTTTATACCTAAAATGAGGTTGTTTAAAAAATGTTAAAGAAATGATTTTTTTATAATAAGAGTAATAGAGAAAGATTGAGAGAGAGTGAGCGAAGAAAAGAAAGAGATGAAAAAATATTTGAGAGAGAGAAATTTATTGTGCTGTTTTTATTGTTGTTGGTTTTTTTTTTGCCGTTGTTGTTGGATTATGTATTGTAATTTTTCTATACAACAATTATTATGTATTGAATAATTTGAAAGGTAAACGATAATATATTTTATAAAAAGAATATTATATTTTATTTTTTTTGTTTTTTCGGATATACATAAATATTGATTGGTTTATTGGTATTAGTAATTGGATATTATTTTGAATTATTATATGTGTAGAGTGTATTAGGTATAAATAATATGATGATGAACATTGAATTGAACATTGAAAAGTGAAGAAGAAAAGTGGGAATTTTATATGCATAAGTATTTGAAAATTGAAGTGATGTTTATTAGTTAGATAAAAGAAAATAGGTGGAATTTATTGATATATATAGATTGATATTCAATAAAAGGGGGCGTTACTTCGATTTGGGTATTGTGCATTTGTTGTTATTTTAATATTTTGTTTTGTTGGTTTTTGATTTTACAAATGGTGGTTAGGTATATTATTTTAATATATATTTTATAGATATTATTATTATTATTTTATTTTATTTGTATTATGGATTTGTATTTAAAATTAAATTTGTTTGATATTGTAGATTATTTATAATTAATTAGTTATTGATTATGTAGCTATATTTAATTTTTGGGATTTATTTAACACCTATAATTAATTTTAAATATCATATAGGTATAGGTTGATAGATATGATTTAAGAGATTTAATTGTAAGTTAGGTAGGTACCTATATGTAATTATATATTATTTATATTGACAATATCTTATCATCATTTCATCTTCATAAGATTAAATGTAATCATTTTCCTTTTAATGATGATAATCATTTTCAGTTGAATACACTTTAAAAATCTAAATGGTGTACCTACCTACAACCTACTAACATTAAAAAATAAATAAATATAAATGTTAAATATTATGTTTGTCACTTAGATTAATATTGGAGATCTACCTATTTATTATATTTGTATTTAAATCTAGGACTATAATAATTTTTGCCTTCAAAACAGCATAAATTTTGTTATTTAAAAGAAAATTGCGTTCTGAAAAGCTGCTAATAAGGCATAAAATGAATCTATATGAGAATTGGTTACTCAGATCGGTATAGTATATACCTACTTACCTACAGTCTAAGCAGAACATAGAAATTGATTTGTCCCAAAAATAAGTATTGAATCAGATATAGGTACCTACCTATATAACGAGAAAAAAGTATAATTTCAAGTTAATCCAAAAAAATACCTAAGATTCAAATCAAATTAAGTTTATGGTTGGCTCAATGAACTATATATTGAGCTTAGCTCAACCACCTATATAGAAAAATGTCTAATATCAAGTTTAAGTTTTTTATTATATATCAAAAAAATAGCTATGATTAAAGTTAAATTTATTTTGAAAACCCTGTGCTCCTTGATCGTTGGCTCAATGAACTATTGAGCTTCCCTAAATCATCTAAATGGCCCATATGGCGAAAAAAAAGTCTAATTTGAAGTTTAAATTTTTTATTGCACTCAAAAAACTACCTAAGATTGAAATCAAACTAATTCTAAAGACCCTGTGCAAGTTCATGGTTGGCTCAATGAACTATATTGAGCTTTGCTAAACCACCTACATAACGAGAAAAAAGTCTAATTTCAAAAAATGTTATTAATCCAAAAAAAAGACCTAAGAAAGATTGAAATCAAATTAACTCTAAAGACCCTGCACCTTCATGCTTGCCTCAATGAACTCTATTGAGCTTTGCTAAACTACCTATATAGAAAAATGTCTAATATCAAGTTTAAGTTTTTTATTATATATCAAAAAAATAGCTATGATTAATGTTAAATTTATTTTGAAGACCCCTGCGCTCCTTGATCGTTGGCTCAATGAACTATATTGAGCTTCGCTAAACCACCTACATAACGAGAAAAATAGTCTAATTTCAAGTTTAAGTTTTTTATTATACCCAAAAAAATACCTATAATTGAAGTTAAATATACTTTAAAGACCCATACACATATATTGTCGGCTCAATGAAATATTGAGCTTCACCAAATCAACATTAAGCATTTGGGAATAAATAAAATATAGAACAAATGAATAAAAAAAATTATATCAACTTTAATTTTATATGATTAAGTAAATATGTGATCGTATAGTAAGATAATAATATGTTATCGGTTTCATCAATATAAAATTGAATAAAACTAGAAAAAAAGAGCTTTCTCTCAAACATAGTATCCGTATTATGGTACCTATCTACCAAAGTGATTATTTTATTTTAATGTCCTGTGATACATTAGGTAGGTAATTGGTTTTGAATAATTATATTAGTTTTGCAATATTTTGTGAATTTTATTTGTCTGTAAGCTAATGGCTTAATTTTAATGCCAGTCCAGTCTTTTTATTTATTTTTACAATTAGATTTGTATTCAGTGATTATTTAATTTATTAATAAAACGTAAAATTTCTATTCTATTACTTTGTAGGTATTTTGCCAATATCAATATACCTATTGGAAGCAATTTACTTCCTTCATCACTCCTTGCGACTTTATACGAAAAAAAGGATTAATTTAGGTACCTATATTGAAAGGAAATTTGACTTTTTATAGCTTAATTCAAGTTTTTTATGTTGTATAGGCATTAGGTATGCTTTAAATTTTTTTTAAATAAGTTGGTATGTAGTTAGGTTAGGTATACACATAATAATATTATATCGGATCAGCAGGCTATATGAATGCAATTTAAATAATTATACTATACATAGTAAGTTTTACATGTAAATAATAATTTAATTTTAGAATTAAAAATATTAATTGCATCTCATAGATATAACATATAAATATACATATAGATATACTACATATCTACAGCGTTTATTTTATTAATATTTGATAAATACGCTTTAACTTAAATGTCTTGTATGCAATTTGATTAAGACTCGAAAAATCTTGTATGCAATTTGATTAAGACACAAAAGTTAATATGTAGGTTCAGTAGGTGTATATCGAATTGATTTATATAGGTATACCCTATATTCAATACTATTAAAATTTTACAGATTTTATATATATAACTTTTAATAATTCAATATATTCAAGTATAAAATTCAAATTAAGTAAATAATAATATATATAAAAATACACCAAAAGTTGGCTTGCATATTCATTTACAAGTCCAATGATCAATAAATAAATAAATCTATACATATACATATAGAATATAGGTATTTGTATTTATATATGTAACTATACACTTTAAAACAAACAAATTAATTCCGTTTACAATCTATAAAATTACAAAAAATATATGTCTTTTTTATACCTAAGTATATAGTTATCTATACAATACAACAACATTTATTTCCCATTTCGTTAATTAATAATTTTTTTTTTAATTAACTTTAATCATTTAAAATGCTAACAAAAAATTACTTTTAAAAAAATAAAACAAAATATTTAAATATAACTTATAATTTATATGTAAATAATAATCTTATATATAGGTACTTACTATAATATCTTATGTACAAAATCTCAATGTTTGTTTGTTTATTATATATTTAAAATTTTATTTATAGATTTTTTGATAGAGCCTATAAACAAATAAAAACATTCTAAATTTATAAAACAATATAAGGAAAATAAAGTAAAACAAAAAAAAAACCCGCCAATATTCGAGGTCAATGCCTTTTAAAATTTTTCCTACAATGACTCTATATATTATATACATATATGAATATGTATAACTATATATATACCTATATATAACAAACTTACTTAATAATATTATTTTTGTTTGTAATTTTCCAAAAATTTTATATTTTTGTTTTATTTTAGTTTTTTTTTATTATTTTTAATTATCCTTAGAACGTCCTTGTAACATTAAAATTTTAAAATCATTAAAGTATATAAAAAGTTAAAATAACAATTACAAAAAATAAAAAAAAATAACAAAAATGTTGTCTTCATCTTCCTATTACAAAATTTTCTTGATGTCTCAGAGACTGATTTGTATATTTTCAATTCTATTTACATAAACTAATATTTTATATGTTCACTATGTGTATAGTACCTAACTACATAGTATATAAAATATATTAAATAATATTACTATTTGTTATTATTATTATTTATATTTCAAGGATATTTCCGTTATATACCTACCTACCTACTTATATTAAATATTTTGTGTTTACTTTTTTTTTTTTAATATTATAATTATTATTTATTACTTTACAATTAATATATAATATTATATAGGCTTGTTATTTTTATTAGTACCGTTATATATAGGTATGCATATAACATTTAGAATTTCCTCTAATTTCTAGTTTATTTATATATAAAAGTGTAATCAAAAAAATTTGTAGTAAAAAATCCTTGAATGTCTAACCTATTAAATTTTTATATTTAAAATGTATGATGATATCTAAATATTTTTACATCCTGTATATAAAATTTCCATCATGTACATAATATACGCATATTTATTTATATATATAGATGAATAAATATAAATAAAGTTTTTATTATTTCAGATCAAAATAATTAATTTAAAATTAACAAACTTAAAACTCTTTATTTCCAATTTAAATATATAATAGTATAATATTAGTGTATATATATACTGTTCACTTGTATATAATATACTATAAAATATACATGTAGGTACCTACTATAAATACTATAAAATTTTAATGTCTACTTACTACACAACTGTCTGTGATTTTATATATACATAATACATATTATATATATACTATATAAGTAACGGTTGATACTAACTTAGGTATATTATTTATTTATTTATATAACAAATTATTATTTATCCATAAAAATAAAAAAAGCTTTTGTTTTTATTATTATTTTTTGTTTTCGATATTATAAAATTTATAACAACATCGTTAAGATGAATACAAAAAAAAAAAAAACAAAAACGGATTGCTTTACTAAGTTTGAGGGCAATATGATTCTTAATTTTTTTATACTTATATTATTCAAGTGTTTTTCTTGCCTGAAACTCTTCACTCACTTTACACTATGTATTTTTAAAGTCAACCAGTTACGGTACAAAATAAAAAGAAAAGAAATAGGTATAAAATTTTCTTCTGTGCAAAGAAAAGCTTCGCTCCTTTTAATATTGTTGAAAAAAACAACAAAAAAGATTGTGTTATTGTTGTTGTTGTTGTTGTTTTTGTTGTATTAAAAGAACCTCCAAAAAATATTTTAAAGATTTTTTTTTTTTTTAAAAAGCAAATATTTATGCGCAATTTATCATACATTTTTGTTATTTTAATTTTAAAAAATAAAATTTATTTTTTGTATGTACAACATGTTTGTTACAACCAAAATGTTTTGTATCAAACATAAACGTATTAACTTAGTATATCTCTTCTCTACCTCTTTCAAACACTTTAATAATATTTTTCTTTGATACAATGAACGTAATTTTATTTTACTTCCCACACCACACCACACACATACTTTTTTGAGTTGGTTTGGTATGATAAAATTTTCACAGAACAGAACAGCACACACAATAGTACTGATGTAATACAGATGATGTATACAGAAAAAAATAAAAATGTTCCCCTTGTTTGTATATAAACATTTAAATTTTCTGCATTGTATGATGTATAAGAGAATAAAGAAAATTTGTATGATATGAAATAATATAGTTTTGAAGTACGTTATATGACTTGTATTGCTGTATCTTGTATTTGTAATGTGTTGTTAAAAAAATAAAAATCAGTTTGTTGTGCTTTTGCTTTACTAAAATGTGGTATGAAAATGTTCGATTTGCTTTTAAACTACCTACCTATCTATCTATCCAATTTATCTATCTAAATATGTATATGGATGGTTTTGTAGTATAAATGTAAACTGTAGTAGAAAAATGTATTGTAGATTTTACGAATTGAAAATAAAATAATAATAATAAAAAAAAAAATTATTTTTATTTCAAGTTTCAAGAGATTAAACTGACCTAGGTTATTGTTTTTGTTGCACATAAGGAGAAAAAGAAATTGTATTAAGATGTAGGTATAGTATATTTATATGAATGAATATATATATTTATAGGTACAAATTTATATTATTTTAAAATATAGGTAGGTACATAGTTTTTATTTTATATATAGAATTTGTAATGGTTAAACATTTTCAGTTTTAACTTTAAAATATAGAAAAATCTTCAAATATGAATGATATAAATTTTTATTGAACAAAAAATAAACAAATTTATTTCAAGAATATTTAAATTTTTTTTTTTTTTTAAGAATTATACAAGTTCTCTTTGATATATTATTGTATTTGAAATGTTGATAATTTTTATTTTTGATAAATATTTAATTAAAACTGAAAAAATAAATTGAAGTAGGTAGGTGTAAAAAAATTAATTGAATATTTTTATAAGTATAATATGTATATGTATGTATGTATGTGTATGTACAAATGACCAGTTTAAAAGCTTTATATTTAATCTGTAAATTCATTAATAGAAAAAGTACCGTCCATATATCTGAACCATTTCATAATCGGATTTCAATATTATTCTTTTAAATGATAGATATTATTAAAAGGAGACGTGGCGAAATCAAATATTTTTTAAAATATTTTTAATCTTCAATTAGAAATTTTGGTTTAAAATTTCACCCAAAGTATATACACACTCCTCTTAACATACAAAATTTTAAAAATAAATTATTATATCCGTATGCGGTTGTTGTCTAAGATAAATCAATAACAAAATAAAATATAGTATCTACCTACCTACCAAAGTATAAATTGACCTAAGATGGAAAAAAATAATTCATAACGAAATTGAGTAGGTATGATTTTTTAAGCAAGCTTCCTAGAATTTATAGGACCGATCCAACACTATTTATTTATTTATTTAATTTATATAAATTGTACATAAGACGATTGATATACGATAATATAGTAAATTCGATTGATAGACGATTGATAAGCGATACTATAGTAAATTCTTTAATTTACAAATAAATATTTGAATAATATTAGAAGATAACAGTAATGTAATTCTATTGGTTGATTGATTTGTGCTTAAGTTATTTTTGGCTAACTTTCTACTTAATTTAGGTTCCTCTTTTTATTTTAATTACCCATCAATAGATTCCACTAAATATGTTCTCAATTCAGTACTTTTTATATTTGTAGCCAGACTTACTTATTCATAGTTGATTCAAATAGAGCAATTTGAATTGAATGCTGTGAAAAAAGTGATTATTTATAAATAAGAAGTGGAAAGATGTCTATATTTTTAACTGTAGGGATTCATGATAGCATTCTGTACCAACCCGGTATGGAATTAAAATTATTTGCATGATAATGAGATATGTTTAGATAAGTAAATATTTTTTATTTTCAATGCTTGATATAGCTAATATAGCCATAACACGAATCTCACGCAGATCCCTTCCGTGACCTAATTGGTTGGAGCACAAAAATGTGTTTCAATTACGATGCGGTAGTCACGTGTTCTATTACCGTGGGGGATATAAAATATAGCTCAAAAAAAAAAAATAGCAAAATATTATATATAAAATTTATAATCAATAAAAATAATTATTATATATGTATATATCTCATACAACAGAATAACCAAATAACACAATAATTAAATAATATTGGACAAACACTAATAAGATGTGACAAAAGAATGTGACATCATCACGTACCCAGTAAACATAGTAACGTCAGGCATCTTAACGTCCAAGATGGATAAAATCGCAGCGACAACTATATATGACGTCGTCTTACCACGTAGGCGCAGATAGAGTTATCAATGGTTTTCTACAGTAGGCCAATCCTCTACTTGAAGAGTACAAACAGATTAAAAATGAAATTGGACATTTCCTCGGATATACAAGTGAAATTAGCAGCTAGAAATAGGGTCTGGAGGTGAATATATAATGCCGAACTCTATAAGCTGTATATAATGAAGTGGCCATGTGTGTATAATGAAGTGACCGTGTATCCGGATGCATATACTGGATGGATAAAAATACTCGAGCAAAGAGAATCTTTCAAACAGACACCAAACAGTGACCGATAACAATGGAGGACATTGATGAGTTAGTCACAGGACCTAAAAAGTCAAATTAATCAAAATAAAATGTGGATTAAGTTTGATAAATACAACTGCAGATTTTTTTTTTTTTTTTGCTTTTATTTATTATTATTATTCTTCTATTTACAGTATCCAGAAAAAAGTTAACAAAACTAGATTAAATTCTAATACACTGATTAACATATTTAAACAAGTTTATAAATTTTTTTTTTATTTTATTTTTTTTTTTTTAATACAACTGCAGAAAACCTGTTCAAGAGTTTCCATTTCATTCTTATCTTTGCATCTACAACAATTGGGATTGAACGGAATACATAGCTTGTCAGCGTAGCTTCCTATCAGCCAATGACCCATATTGATGGATACTACTCTTGATATATCAGTGCGGGACCTGTCTAAGTATAATAATAGTGTATAACAGTTTTGTATAACAGTTTTACAATTTTTTATAACAGTTTTGTATAACAGTTTTACAATTGTTGTTTTTTTTCTAAGACAGACATAATAAGTGACAAGTGGTACCTTATAGCGAAAATCTAAATACAATCAATATAGTAATATAATTAATATAATACATTTTGTAGTATAAACTAATATTTAGAAACCATAAATTGTAGGAAAATATAATAAAAAAAACTCATTATATGCAATTAATAATCAGTTTAATCGGATCTTGGGACAAAAGGAAAGATATAATAGAATGGTTGATAATATGTAGGTACAACGAATTTTGATTCTATAAAATAGCATAAATGTGAAACCGGAACATAATCGAAAATTTGCCGTTATACATCAGCCAAAATTGTTTTGTAATTATAACGATGGAATGGGAGGTATAGGTCAAAGGACCAAAATGTTACAGTATATTGTACAAAATTTAAACAAAAAATTGTGATAGCCAATATTCTGCTATATACAAGTGCCTCAAATGCATGGTTAGTCACGCATAAAATGCATATGAAGATAAAAAATGCACTATGCAGTTTGTTTTATTGAATTTCCGCCGAAATATATATAGCTTTTGCACTAAATATGGAAAACCGCATCGGTCAGAAGAAAATCGGTTCAAAATATAACGGCAGATATAAAACTTCAGGTCTCTACCATTGGCCAGACTATATGTAAAAACGGAATATTTTACAAATATTGTGGTATAGGAAAAATTAAATTTATTTGTAGTAAATCACGTTGGATTACATCTGAAAATGTGTTTCAAAAATTTTCATACGCGTTTTAAATAAAATAACATTTTTTTCTATTGCATATATATATACAATCCGATATATTGGATGTCTTATATTTTTTTCCATTTTCAACTTTTTCAACTAAATAAATTGAATATATTTTGCATTAAAACTTAAAATTTTTGTTTTAATAGCTTTAATATGATGCAGTAATGGGGATAAATTTTAATGATAGAATCAGAATGCCATCAGTAAAAAACAATCGTGATTAACTTAAATTTTGAATTAAATTTATTTTATCCTTTAATTGTACTGCATTTAGAGATTTTAACTGAATGTCTATTCAATTTGACATATCTGTATATGCGGTAGCTGCAGACCCAAATTTTGATGTTCTTCGCTTCGTTCTAAGTGTATAGTAAATTCTGGTTTAAAGTGTTTACATTGTGGATATTATTGTGTTTTATCAGAGATATTATTTTGGTATGAAATTGTTCATATAGCTTATGTTGTGTATATATATAACTTGACATCAATGAAGTATTTCAGCAATAAATTATTATTTTGGTTACGTCATAACAGGTATAATATTACGAATCAACACGGTAATGTTATTCATTAGAAGAGTAGTCTCTGCTGGCAAGTAGGTCAATTATTTTTTTTAATTTTTAGTAGTAAACCATTGATTTGATATATTTTAAATGTCAAACAAAATTGTTGTTATATAATAATAAAATATGAATACTATGTTTGTGTCTGTCATATATACTATCTTATTTTAATATTATAATATTGATAGAGAATAAATAATAAATAGAAATTAGTCAGTTAGCCCAAATAATAATTAAGAATAGCCATAGGTGTATAAATACAATAGTATAAGCTCTAAAAATTTAGAAATGTCAAAAATTATGAGTGTATGTAAAATGTAAACAAAATTAAAACCAAAAAACAAAATAACAAATTAATATTAGTCATTGTTATGCCTGTCTTCATGGCAATAAATAAATAAATAAATAAAAATAAAAATATGAAGTTGATATCATAGTATATCGATATTTCATATGTGTGTCAGTATATAGTATTATGTATATAGTTATGTATAGGTATTATTTATCAATATAAATAAATAAATCGAACTTGCTCATTTTATTTATTAAAAAGTAAAATCCGATAGAAATTTTAATAATTTCTAATTAAATTTAAAATTACATAAATTTATTTTAATATAGTTATATGAATAGCTTTATGTTGAAATTTCGATAAATTTTTATAACTCACAGATGAATAAATGTAATTTTAACTTTTTTTTTTATTCAGTAATTAAATTCGTTATATTATTTTATCCTTTAATTGCACTTCATTTAGAGATTTTAGCTGAATGTCAATGCAATTTGACAGCTCTGTATATGCTTGTTGCAGACCCAAATTTTGATGTTATTCGTTTCCTTCTATCGTTTACATTGTGGATATTATTGTGTTTTATCAGAAATATTATGTTGGTATGAATTTTTTCATAGTTTATGTTGTGTATATGTAACTTGACATCAATGAAGTATTTCAGCAATAAATTATTATTTTGCTTACGTATAGGTAAATAGTTCTATCTCTCCAGTTTAATTCATATACATTTTTTATTGCTTTATTTTGTATTATTTGTAACTCATCAATTATTTTTAAACTATATAAATACCTACTAATGAGTTCAAGTATAGTGTTTTCTATGATCCAACTCCTATTAATAATTCGTTTATTATGTATAGGTACAGTTTAATATAGATTCAAACAAAAAAAAATATTAAAAAAAAAACATTAATTTTTCAAAAAAAAATTGATATATCTTTTAATTTAATTTAAAAAAAAAAAAAATATGTTCTTAATAATCTATGTCGTGTTTCAAATACAAAACCATCAACACACAAAAACAAAAAAAAAAACCATCCTCAAAATAAATTTCTAAGAAAGAAAAATTAAGGCAACAAACAAAAAAACTTATAATAAATTTATATTATGTATATATGTACCCTATATTCATTATGTATATATGTACCCTATATTCATCCAGCCCCCCCCCATCTTTTTACACTTCAATGTATCGTCGTAGAATAAGTAATTGTCAACACGTTTGTTTGTCAAAATTCAATTTATCTTTTTTTTTTCATACTCATCATCTGTCCCACCCATTTCTTTGTACAATATTATGTGTTGTACTATTGTACATGTTTATTTTCTCCTTGAATATTATCTTTGAAAAAAAAAAAAAATAAAAAAAAAATAAAAAAAAAATTAAAAAATAATAACAAAAAACAAAAAAGGAAATTAATGAAAATCAAGTTTATCAATTTTTGTCCTGCTAATGACATTTAAGCTAATTACACAAAATACCCTTAGTACAAGTATATAGTAATGTGTGTGTATGTCTAAACAATGTATATATATATATATATATATAATACAAATTTCACTTATAATAATATTCATTTACTCATTAAATTCTCTCGATAAAAACTGTAAAAAAATAAATATATTTAAATGGGTGAGTACAAAGTACACATTCAATAAGGACAATAAGGATAAACAACAACAACAAAAATAAGTAAAATAAAATAATATAAATAAATAAAAACAAAAAAAAAAGCAAAATAAAATTAAAAAAAATTATATTAATTTTTTTTTTTGTTTAAGAAAACAAAGAAACAAACCAGGGAACTCCTCTCTCTCGAATGGGCTTAAAGCTAATCAATTAATCCCAATAAAAAAAAAAAAAAATTTAAGGCTTGGCGCATCGTGTTGACTAATTACCGCTACCGCGCTAACACCATAACCATTTACTATCATCATCATCATCATCATCATCATCAACAATAATAATCAACAATAATCATCACCCCCGCCAATATAAGAACAACTATACAACATGACTGATTTGAATGGAAATATTCTCTGGTTAGAGTACCGTTATAATTTTGTAATGTTTCGCGGTATTTTTTTTTTTATTTTGTTTTTTTTTTTTTTTTTGGTGCTTTTGTAATATTGTCGCATTTTATATATACATATTATATTATGTTGTACATACATAATAATAATATTTGTATTAAATAAGAAAATTGGTGGTGTATGGATACTGTCAAAAAAAAAAAAAAAAAAAAAAAAAAAGAAAGAAAAAGAGAAATTAAAATAGCTCCAGTATATTGGATTAATAATTGCGTTTTCAATGAAATAAAATAAAAAATAAAAACAAAAAAATATATTGTAGGTGAAATTTTTGTATATTTTTTTTCCTCTTTTTTTTTTTTTTGCTTGTTTTTATTTGTTCTCTTTTCTATTAAAAAGGTGATCAATTAGGGATGGTTTTGTTTTTTAATACTAATTAGAATACACTTCAGTAATGTAATGGTAATAATTATTAATATGGTTTAATTTTTTATGTGTTTAAGGTTTAATTCTTTGGTTTTTCTTTTTTAATTTTTTTTTTTTAATTTTAGCAATGATGATGATGACCATGACAATAATGTTGATGATGATGATTAATATAATGAATGTATGTTGATTTTAATATCGAGGGTGGCGATTTTCAATGTTATTATTTTTTTTTTTTTTTGCTTTCTTGGTTTTTTTGTTTTTAAATTAATAACAATATGTGTGTAGTACAGAGAGTTGGGGTATAAGAAGGGTGTTATAAGATGGTAAGAGGTGAAGCTGGGTTATGTTTGTTTGTTTTTTTTTTTTTTTGCTTTTTTAATTTCATTTTTACGGGTGATAATAATAAATAATGAATATTTTGGTAATAATAATAGCTAATATATAAATATTATATGTATGAAAATGTATAATTAAAAAAAAAAAAAAAAAAAAAATTAAAGAAAAAAAAAAGAAAAGTGAATTTTTTTTTTTGTCTTTCTTTTCTGGGTTTGCCAGAATTATTTTTGACACAGATTAATTTATTAGGGATGAATAAAAAATTTATTTTCAAAAAGTGTGCCTCATTCATTTATTAACGTGTACATACACATAACATGTTCATGCTGGAATGTTGGTATTTACTTATATGATATTTAAATATATAGAATTCGTGAATGCGCGCGTAAAATGAATGAAGCAATCATTGATATTAACATACATTTAATTTCATATACGATGATGAAAAAATTTAAATTATAGAAAACATACTGATAAAATAATAATAAAACATAAGTACATATAATATTGTGTATATATATATGTATATATAGTTTTAGATTTATTAAATTTTTATCTTTAAAATATGGTGACCGTATACGCATATTATAATTGTGTCATATAAATAAAAATTGTATACCTATTTTATTATTTGTTCAAAACTTCAGTTAAATTTGACCTTTAGTATGTCCAGGTGGGCTGCCATCTATTGCTATTTTCATTAAACAACTTTCGCATGTCAAAAATGACACCATTTAATAGGCATTTCAAAAATTTGGGTATAATCAAACAATTATATATATTATGCCCCTAAATACGATCTTGGGGTGATTTCAAATCAACAAAATTTACCAACATTTTATGTTCTGCGTGAATACTCTATGTATATATTTACTTTATGGTATAATGCGAAAGTACATACATACAATATTGTGTTGGTATATATGTATATATAGTTTTAGATTTATTAAATTTTTATCTTTAAAATATGGTGACCGTATACGCATATTATAAATGTGTCATATAAATGAAAATTGTATACCTATTTTATTATTTGTTCAAAACTTCAGTTAAATTTGACCTTTAGTATGTCCAGGTGGGCTGCCATCTATTGCTATTTTCATTAAACAACTTTCGCATGTCAAAAATGACACCATTTAATACGCATTTCAAAAATTTGGGTATATAATCAAAAATTATAAATATAGGGTTATAAAACTCTAAATACAATCATGGGGTGGGGGCATTTAAAATCAACAAAATTGATTAACATTTTATGTTCAGCGTGAGTACTCTATGTATATATTTACTTTCTGGTATAATGCGAAAGTAACATTCTTGCATTCCTAGCTACCATAGAATGCTATACTTTAGAATTTTTTTTGTAAATCAATTTTTCTATTGAAAAATAAATGTTTATTTTCAGTGGACCGTATTTTTACCGCAAAAAACATCATTAAAATTAATCTCAGCAACATTCGGGTATATTAAGTGCTAACTATAATGTCATAGAACTACATTCATCGTAGCATATGTTATATTCCGTATATATGGAAAATACATGTAACTGCCCATAATCGACATATGCGACAATAATGTTGAGTTTGACATTTCGTTAAGTTTTCGTTAAACATATAGAATTCTTATGTTAAATTCCATCCAAACCGAATTTGACATGTGTAATTTTTTGTTGTTGTTGTTTTTCTAAGAAATATTTTCTTATGTTACTATGTCATTATGGGTCGACATATGCTTTGACAAATACCTATGCCAGCTTCGTTAGGCAATTTGACATTTATATAATATGTAGTTCTATGTCATTATAGTTAGCGCATTAAACTCATGTATAACTCATGTAAGTTGCCTTATTCTACAAAAATAATATATTGGCAGCACTTGCACATTTTTTCTATAGTACTTGCATATTTTTTCTTTATACAGGCGAGAAAAATTTAAAATCTTACATGTTTTTTGATGTGACAGTTGTTTTTTTTAGTTTTTTTTATTATTATTATAAATTTTTCTCGCCTGTATAAAGAAAAAATAACATTCAAAAGTTGTATTATTTTCATTTTATTAACTGTTATTTTTTTTAACCAACTTCGATTACATTATAATGTTATTGTTTCAACTTATTTTAACTTTATAACAAATGCTTTTAATTTTCTTTATCAATAAATAATTTCAATAGCTTACAAATTTTCAGATTTGAATGTCACAATGGCAATTTGATAAAGTATACAATGGCAGTACCTATTGTTTTTTAATGGCAACACTGTTTTTGACATATTATAGTAATAAATCATTAATGTATCGCAAATCAAATGCGCAAATTTCTCCAATTCGGTTTTGGTACAAGGTAGGAGCCAGTGCAGTCTACAAAAGGTCGTCTCACTCAATTTTTGTTCCCATATTCAACCGAAAACTGTCGAAAATTGTATTTTTTTACTTTTTAATTAATTTTAAATAAGATTTTTACAGTAGAGGTGTATAAATAAAATTAAGTATATATGTTTTGAAATATATTTCATTTTTAAAATATCTCTACTCACAAATAATAATTTATACATAAGTAAAATACATTTTGAAAGCTTAGCACTCACTAATTTAATTACCGTTGTATTGTTTTAGGACTAATTCTATTTTATGAATATCTTGCTTATGTCTTGGATTTTCGACAGTAAGCCCATAAATTGATCATATCATCAAGAAGATCATTTGCGGATGCGATGATATAAAGGGGACATATTCTGGCCAAAATTCACAATTTAGGGCTTGGAACATGCTTGGAAGAACTAAAATCACTATTTATCCACTTGTTAAGAAATTTAGTAGTCGTGGAATGTATATATAAATGCCAAACCACTACCTTATCTATACTGAGCATGTTTAAAATTGGTAATGAAAATTTATTCATGTAGGTACATGATTAGAACGCCTAGAATGTGCATTCCATTATAAGCATTTCAAAGCATCAGGGTATATATGATTTAAAAAATTAATATTAACCATCAAAGTAAATATGCTTCCAATGCCTGTTGTGAAATGCGATTCCACATTCAATAGAAGTTCTGACTATTATAATCGATATTGAACCATTTTGATATATTCATATCCATATTGGTGTATTAGGAGTAAAATTATTTATATTTTTGGGCTCTATGTTATTATTGTATTGGATGTGATTGTCCTAACAAATTTATTTTATCATTATAAATTATACATACTAAAATCTAATCTACTATATTTTATTTTAATATAATTTAAATAGAATATGCTGTAGGCTCTGGTGTAATTAGTTATGATGGTGTAATAACCGAAATCGATTAAGATATTTAATAAAACTTGCAAAACATACCTAGAGTTTTAATATTTATTTTATTTTATTTTACTTATATTTTGAAATTGTATTTGGTTTAGGTTTTGAACTATTTTGAATTATTTTTATTATATTTGTTTTACTTATTATTTTTAAGTTTGTATTCTGGTTTTAAATCGTTTTGTTAATTTTAATGAATTTTTTTATATTTAGTATAATAAATAAAAAAAAATTAAATGAAAAAAAAACTTCGTAGTAAAGGTCTACTTCTAATAATATCAATTTAAATTTATACGTAATTAATAATAATTTTCAGTTAGATTTGGTGTTCTCTTATTAACAAGTGATCAACTAATTTGTGTAAATTTACTGATTTCAACTATAGTTAAAACCAGTACTACAAGTAAATACTATCCAAATGAAATGTGCTAATTGAAATTTAAATTTAAATTAAAGTTGAAATTGAAATTCAAATTGAAATTCAAATTCAAATTGAAATTTAAATTTAAATGTAAATTAAAATTAAAATTGAAATTGAAATTGAAATTGAAATTAAAATTGAAATTCAAATTCATTTTCAAATTAAAATTAAAATTAAAATTAAAATTAAAATTAAAATTAAAATTAAAATTAAAATTAAAATTAAAATTAAAATTAAAATTAAAATTAAAATTAAAATTAAAATTAAAATTAAAATTAAAATTAAAATTAAAATTAAAATTAAAATTAAAATCAAAATCAAAATCAAAATCAAAATTAAAATTAAAATTAAAATTAAAATTAAAATTAAAATTAAAATTAAAATTAAAATTAAAATTAAAATTTAAATTTAAATTAAAATTAAAATTAAAATTAAAATTAAAATTAAAATTAAAATTAAAATTAAAATTAAAATTAAAATCAAAATCAAAATCAAAATCAAAATTAAAATTAAAATTAAAATTAAAATTAAAATTAAAATTAAAATTAAAATTAAAATTAAAATTAAAATTAAAATTAAAATTAAAATTAAAATTAAAATTAAAATTAAAATTCAAATTCAAATTCAAATTCAAATTCAAATTCAAATTCAAATTCAAATTCAAATTCAAATTCAAATTCAAATTCAAATTCAAATTCAAATTCAAATTGAAATTGAAATTGAAATTGAAATTGAAATTGAAATTGAAATTGAAATTGAAATTGAAATTGAAATTGAAATTTAAATTGAAATTCAAATTCAAATTCAAATTGAAATAGAAATTGAAATAGAAATTGAAATAGAAATTAAAATTTAGTGTCCTAACAGTTCACAAAATTAAATATTATAGTATATGTACTTTATTTCGATTTTTGGAAAATGGTGACTTTATGCATAAATTTGGAAAATGAAGGAAAGTAAATAAAACGCTTAAAATATTATGAATTTTAATATTAATGATATTTGAATTATATTTTTGTTTGTTTATTATATATATTTTTTTTTTGTTTTACTATTATTAGATAATAAATTATTTATTTTTTTAGTATACCTACCATACCTAACCTATACCTAATTCTAAAAATATACTAAAAATATGCAATATCAAAATAATATATAATTTAATTTTTGTAAATATTTTCTATAATATATGACTTTACTATTTTATTACTTGAGTATTTTTTTAATTAAATATGCGTAATAAATTACTTCTATATTTTGTTTATTTAATACACATATAATATATATGTATATATAAATATGAGTGGTAAGCAATTATGTAATTTATAATAAGTAGTTGATGAATTGAAATTAAATATAAATTTTTCATATATTATGACTTAATTATTTATAGTCAAATGTTGTGGATTCAAAATGTTTTAATTTTAATGAATAACAAAAAAAAAAGCAAAACAAGAAAAACAAAAAACAAAAATTATTATAAATTCATTTTTAATTTTTAGTTATATTATCATATTATTATTTAATAATTATGTAATTATATTAATGTTTTAATAATTAAATTTGGTTACATATTTAATTGAAGTTAGTAAATTAATGAATATGTATATATTGTATATAAGGATTGTCCTGATCATTTTCTATTTTCTATAATTATGAACAAGAGGTTTAATTATTTTATCGTAACACAAAAAATAATTTTATCTGATTCCAGCATGTATTTTTTTTTTGACAAAATTGTAAAAATAGATTGAAATTACAATCTAACAAATAAAAACTTAAATCTTACTGTTAGTTTTAAAAAAATGAAATTGTCCTGAAAAAATATGTGAAAAAATAATTTGACCATTTGCAAATTTATTTAACATCGCCATGCAATTTTTCCTTTTAAATTAGGTATTTAATATGACATTGCAGCAAGACTATAATATACCTATATTATCTTAGACGCATCCCTGACGTGATAAAAAACCAGCTGAAGATGTATTTTCGTAACACTGTTAAACTGATGATAGAAAAAATTGTTATGTTGGTAGTATTGGTAATTTAGTTTTTTATCATCTTGTCAATTTAAATCAAAATATAAATATAACTGTCAGAATAGGTAAATATCACTTCACACAATATACGTCTAAGATTGGTATATGCAAATAAATTTTTTCTGACAGTTGTTGTTTTAGCCATTCATATGAGTCCTGTAATATCAAACAATTTATTCGAATAATAGAATCAAAAATATTCTCTTTTCGATCAATCGGTATGAAAGATACACGCTGACTGTTGTCTTGACTGTACATACAAGCATAAAAACAAATTATTGGCTGATGATAAAGTAGTTCATGTGATGTGTATTTTAATTTAAAATTTCAGTGATAATCATTCTTATTTCATTACGCTTAAATAAACGACATGCAATTTGTCTTGTATTATTATTGCATATCCGCAAGACGCTTTTAGTTAAACAATTTAGTTATTCAATTGAAATACAATCAAATTTTTAAAAATTACAAACCTTATCTGTTGCGGACATTAAATACCATGATTGTAATTTTAACTTTACCATCAGATACAGTTCAAAACAACGATTTTTTTTAGCTTTTTTGAACCACTAACGTAAATTTTTCAAATACGATGTCCGTGGTTTTGATTTGCTTTAATTTTGCTTGCGAGAATAATTTTAATTAGTTCATATTTATCTGAATGTCAAATAGTTATGTGGGGTAGAGTTCTCGATATAATCGACATTTTGCTTATATATTGTATCGATTTTTAAACTCGATAATTTTGTTAGCGATTTTTGAGAACATCGATATTAATTGATTGCATCGATTTTGTAATAAAAAATTTTGACACTTTGAGAACAAAATAAATGTACATTGTGTTATGTAGTCTGTATGCATACTTTTACGCCAATTGTTGTTTATAATAAAATATCGATATATTTGGTTCCAATTTTTTTATATGCATCGATATATTTGATTTTGATATGTATCGGATGATATATCGATTTGTTTTTGAATATCGTACATCACTAATGTCCAACTACATGCCAAAAAATATTCCAGTTTTCTGGATTTGAAAATGTTTACGATTACTTCGATTTTTGTTTATAATATTATAATACTAAAGTTTATTAAATAACTACAACAATTGGAACGATCAATGTATGCCACTGATATTAATTTAAAACGTATACCAAGGACATACAATAACTACTTTAAAATAACTTATTTTGATGATAATTAAGTCTATATTAATGTTGAATAAATATTTTTAACATAGGCAGAACTATTCGTATGTATCAAGCCAATTCTAGCGCTGTTACATATAACAATCATTTTGTTTAATATCAAAATTTAATTTTGTTCGCAAAATCCAAAAAAAAAATTTAAAATTTAATTTACATTTAATTTATCTATCTATATATATATATATATATATATAAATAATTTTTTAAGGTCATATTAGGCATATAATCCTGTATATAATATAAACTTATATACAAAATATCTTTCAACAAAAATATTATGTATAATATCTAATCATCTAAACAAAAATTGTATTTACAAAATTATTGTATATTATATAAATGTATGTATATGTACAAATTTAATTGTAACTATCTATCTATACATAAAAAAAACGAAAAAACATAATATTTGTATATATGAGGTTGCATTCAATTGTTTCTAAAATGAGCAACAAGTTAAAACTATTTAAATACAAACGTTCGTACAAATATACACATATTATGTATATATATATATTTCCATTCAAATATCCTTTAGAGTTAATTATGAGTATGTGTATATATAAAAATTTCCCTTTGAATATATATATATATATATATTATCTATGTACTAGGTATATTTAAATTTAAGTAATTTTTATATATTAAAAGTTACTTCTTCTTAACTTCTTCAATATATACATATACATAAATTAAATATATATATATATACATTTATTGAACCTTAACAATTTTGTATGTAAACAATGCTGTACGCAGTTTTTAATAAAAAAAAAACATTAAAACAATTTAATTTTTTTTTTAAAGTCTCATTTACAAATTTAGGGACAACAACAGAGCAAAAACAAAAATAAAAATTGTAAGAGTTTTATTACGATATTTACAGAGTGTTTCAAATATGATTAAATTTAAAATTATTAGAAATTGAATTAAGAATTGAATGAGTAATTAAAATTTAATTTAGTCAGTATTGGGTTGTTGTTTTTGCTAAGTTCATTAAATTAGTTTTAACAGAAATTATAATATACATAGATGATTCACGTCGAACAAAAAAATTAGACAGTTTTGGAGTTGATCGTATTTTATTTTATTTTTATTCTGGTTTTTGTTTGTATGTTAGTCGATGTATGTACATATGCTAAATTGGTATACAAATTTTTTTTTTTTTAAATGTATATAATCAAAGAATTTTTCAAAAAGAAAATCGTTCAAATTGTATAGAAATACATTATATACACTGACATACAAACAACAAAAAAAAAATACGATCAACTTAATAAATCTAAAAATACGGTCAAATACGGTCACGAAATAAACCCAAATACGGTCTTGGGATGATTTTTAAAAATCAACAAAATGGACAAACATTTTTTGTTCAAGGTGAATACTCTATGTATATTACACTTTATGGTTTTAACTAAATGCGAAATCAATGTGTTTGTATAAGTTTCCTCCAGTATTCGTACTTAAATGTATAATTTATTATGAACAAAGCAATTACAACAAATTTTTCACTCGATTCATAACCTTGATATAATTTTCTAGTATACAAACTATCTTTCTAGAAGTAACTGGAATAACTAATTCTATACCTTTACCTATACCAAAATGGGCAATGTACATTTAAACAAAAATAAGTACTTAAGTGTATAAATTATTATTTACTCTCTGATCAAATGTTATAGGACGTTAATTATAGATCCAATAATTTGTAAAGCTCTGATTAAGTAATTTTTATATATATTAAATTTCAAATTTTTCAATGTACACACATAAATTCAAAGCGAAAATTATAATCATCGTTAGTAATTGCACTTCTTTAGATTAGATTAGATTAGGTAAATTCGGAACGGGATTTAATCACTATTTCATCGCAGTCGCAAATGGGCTTGAATTGTGCTTACCCGTGTTAGTTAGTGCTGTTAATGAGTCCTAAAGGATACATGAATTTGTGATCACACTCAGGATATTCTTCAATGGTGTGTTGTATATTCTTCTATCTTAATTGGGATATACAATACCCTGCTTCTATCCTAACTTAACCAAATGTACCAAGCGGTATAAAAGATTTTTACCTAGTGTTTTGGCTTTTTATGTGTTTTACAAACATGATCATATTCTTCAATGGTGCTATGGATATGCTTCTATCCTAACTGGGATATCCAATACTGTCCTTCTAGCCTAATTTAACCAAATGTACCAAGCGGTATAAAAGATTTTTACCTAGTGTTTTGGCTTTTTATGTGTTTCACAAACATGATCAATTCTTTATTTATAACCCACATAAATTCAAGACCAACATTAACATTTTCGTACGTAATTGTACTCCTTTCCTTTTACCCTGCCTAGCCAAATATACCACAAACGGTATCAAATGTCTCCGCCTAGTGTTTTCTCTATGCATAACAAAACAAAAAAAAGCACACAAACAATGAAAATGGATTCTTCTTCCAGAACGAGTCTAAAGTACAAGATCCCCCGGTGGAGATATTCATATATATATATATATTGCATATATAGTTAATAAGTAGTTTATGCAAAGTTTTTATCATTTTCAGCACTTTAATGTGAAAATATGTATTTTGAAAATTTTAGAAAGTTTTTCCTGACAACACAACCAACTTTATTAATATTATGTACATATGTATATATATTTTATACATTTAAACAAATTCACATATATACATATAAAATATAATTCGTATATTCTAATTAAAGTGCTTTTGAACTTAATCAAAAAAAAACATAGTTTCGTTTTCAGTCATAAAATGAGTATAGAACTAAACTATTTAAATAAGTTACAATACTAAAAACGATACTAAAATCCATATACATATATATATATATATATAAATAACATAACTCTGTACTATATATTTATATTATATACTGTTTTATATTATTAATATATGTATGTTATATGTCAAAAGTATATTTAAAATGTTCAGGAATATTTGCGGTGTATTTATATTTTAAATGAATGAAATATATATATATATATATATATATATTAATTTTATAATTTGATAATATGACTTTTATATACAAAATAAACATGTGCTGAATTTAGTTAAATTTTATTAATATATATATATATATATTTATATATGTATATACACATAGATAGTTACCATATTTAATATAAGTATATAATATAATATATATAGATAATATAGTTTTGCCCTTGACATAATATATAATTTTCACTTTTTATTTAATAAAACAAAAATAATTTTAAATTTTCTTCAAGGATATTTTATAATAATCTTAAAGAAAAAAAAAATAATAACAAAAATTGTTTTTATTTTATTATAGAAATTTTTAAGGCTTTAAGAAAAATCTTAATTTAATGCGTGTGTTTGTACTGATATAAATGGTAAGTATCTGTACCTACTAATAAAATTACTCATTTTATTTTTGTTTTTATTAATTATTTAAATTAAAATTTTTTTTCAAATAAATTGAATGAACCTTGAATTCTACATATATATACATATATGTAAATAATTGCCACAACGAAAAATAAACTCTATATTCAAAATCAATGTACATAGGTTTGTACTTAAATGTGTAATTTGTTAAGAACAAAACATCAATTACAATAAATTTTTCACTCGATTCATAACCTTGATAGCAATCTAGTACAAACTATCTTTATAGAAGTAACTGGAATAACTAATTCTATACCCTTACCTATGTCAATATGTTCAATGTTTATATGCAATGCAAAATGACGTTTGATATTTGTAAACTGTCATAATTACGGTCGGTAGTATGAACATCAATTTTATAATGCTAATAAAGTCGACTTAAATCGTTTTTTTAACGATTTTAATACTGTCAGATGTCAAATGGCAAAATGACAATCGGTTCGTTCAGTAGCATTAACCGGTAGATCTGCAATCCATTTTAGATCCATATACCATATATCTGGCCACTGAACGCAATTCACCACAAAAATTTACCGCAATACTAGCACCATCACCGGAAAATATAATGAGTACTTTGAAAAATAAATTAAATTTGAATGGAATAATATTTATTATCATACATATATAATTTTTCATAAAAACTTTCATAAAAATTATAAACATTTAATTTTTCTTACGGTAGATGTTACAACACTCAACATAAAAATTGTTTTTGTTGTTTTTACATATAAAAAATCAGATCCATCTAGAGTTTTTTCAGATTCATTTTCATTAACCGCGATACATTAACCGGTACATTTACCACACCGTTCTGTAAACAATGGTATCCAATGGTTAATTTCACTGAGCCCTACCAATGTGTCGGTAGTATGAATATCGATTTTATAACTCAAAATGCTGCTCTGCTTTCTTTAATTTGTTTTCTACGTCTTCTTGAGCCCCAGTTTTCACTTATACTATCGTCTGATAGTCGATTTGATTACAACACAAATAGTTTTTAATATAAAAATTTAAAAGCTATCGTTTTAACTTTAAATAAATAAAAAATAGTAGCAAAACAATTAAATAAGATTGGATAGACTGACAAATAGACAGACGGAAAAAAATTTGTTCTGACTACAATATAGGTAGAATAAAATTTCCCAAGATTTCTAAAGTATAAAAATAAAATTATATAAAAATGTATACATAGACAGATTTAAATAAATAATAGGTGGGGCTCTGATCCTTCTAACACCGCAGTAGCTAATAGGCTTATTGAGATTACCCGTATTAATGCAATTGATTATACGAGTTCTTCAGAATGCCTGATTTAATGATCGTAATCATATCATAAAAACGATACTAAAAACGATACTAAAATCCATATATATATATATACATATATATATAAATAACATAATTCTGTACTATATATTTATATTATATACTGTTTTACTTATATATATATGTATGTTATATATCAAAAGTATATTTAAAATTATATATGACTTCACTGGTATATGCTTGGTAGCTCCTAGTGTTTGGGGAATACTAAAGACAGATGTTCAATAGATTCACATATTCTGTACAAGTTGTTTTCGATTAGACTGATTTTATAAAAATGCTTCTTTACTATATATAGGCAGTAGCCAGCAATTACCCCTGTCATGATGCGCATCTATTTCCTCTCTTGTTCGAGCGTTAAATCAATAAAATAAAAATATATTAAACAACCTCCAGCAATTTCATTTCAAGTTTAAATTTTTCATATTTATATTATTTAAATATTTCCAATTATTGTTTTAATAATATTTTTCTCAAAAACAAATATCACGTATCAGAAAAGACATACATACAAATATACATATACATACTATATAAAGATACAATACATTATCCTGTCAATCTATAATTTGTATCAGTCATTCAATAATTATTATTCAATGTGAAGACATGAATTATAAATTGTCATTCAAATGTCAAACAAACATCCAAACAAAACAAACAAACTAACTAACAAAATATTGAAATTGAAGTGATGTATCTATACGTTTTTTTCTATTTTTTTTTTTTTTTTTGATTCCGTTATCCTTCAAATTCAATTCTCATTTCTCTGGGCAATCATTTATTTTATAAAATATTTATTATGACTTTCAGTTTAGGGGGTGCGAATTGTCAAAGTCACAATAAAAAAAAAAAAACTACATATCTTAAAATTACATCTATATAGAAGTATGTATATGTATATAATATATACGTCATGACATTATAAATGGTGGGGCCAATTGATGTATTCTGCTTTAAGAAATATTATAAAAAAAAAATAAAAGCAAAAAAAATAAACAGAAAATGTATCACCAGATCAAAATCAATTTGTGAATTTTAGATAAATATATGTATTATGTCCTTATATTCCCAATAGAATTCAGGATATTATGAAAAAAACAACAAAAATACATACAAATAAAAATTCTCTCATTTGATATCGAAACGAACGTGTTTTGAAATTGTAATTAAATAATATAGAGAAATATATTTGTTTCATTTTTTTTGTTTGTTTGTGAGTGTAATGACAGATGAAGGTCCTTTTAATATATAAATATTTATAAATGGAATATTAAATGAAAATTTGATGGATTTTATTATTGTATGTTTTTGTTTTTTTTATTATTTTTTTTTTTTTTTAGATTAGGATTTTTATTTTCTCTGTTATTGACTTTTAAATATTATTTTGTGAAAAATTAAATCATCTTTTAACGTAGTAATGTTTTTTTTTATTTAACAGAGTTTTTGAAGTTTTTTATTTAATGGAGGATGTTGATGACTGCACCTATATGCACCTATATGATCACTGTTGTCCACCTCTATAAGTAAAAAATGGAGTTTTTATATTTATACTTGTTTTGTACCATCAATGGAGATATAAAATTATTCATACCTATATCCAACGAATCCGCATATTTCTGCATTTGTTATTATGTTAAACATTTAATATTTTTTCTAACGATCCGAAAGTATAAGATTTTTTTTAAATCATAGTTTTATGAGTATTTATATAAATCAAAAAATAGAGATATCTAATACTATTTATATAAATTGCTTTCAAAAAGCCTGCATGTATTGGTTTTCACAATACGCAATAATAATATTAGAGTAGAATACGCATTCTCTGAGTATGTATTCATCTTATATATATATATATATATATATATACAATCTCATTTTTACGAGTAATCTGATTGTATGCGTTTGTATTGTACATTGTATATATCCCATTTCGATATTTTATTTTATTGCATTTTGTGTGGATCAAAAAAAATTTTTATTTTATGTTTGCTTTTTGATGAAATAAATTTAATCGGTTATTAGCTGAGTTGGTTAAAGCGTCATTTTAATATAGCAAATTTTGTGTAAGCTCAATTCTCTGTTGAGTCAAATTTTTTTTTCTTTATTAAAACAATATTTTTTTTTGTTATTATTTATAACATTTTATAATATTAATTTTTATAAACAAGAAAAAATATTTTTTTTAATAAAAAAAAGTAATTTTTAATTATTATTCTCTTCTCAATAATTTCAACAAAACACGAAATCGTTTAGAATAAATTCAAGCATACCTATTATGTACACATGCATATATATTATATACCAATACTATACCAACCAATTCATTCAATATCATATATTTACCTACTAATCGAGTATTTGAGGATGATAACTCTCTCATTATAAGTATGTATGAAATAAAATTAGTTAGTTCGGTTTGTACATAATCGTTTAAAAACAAATTTTTTTAAATTTTGGTCAGCAGCTAAATTCGGGCTTCAATAATATGGAGCGGGGGATACAAATATAAAAAAAATGGATTAATATTTAAATTTTGCAGCTTAACAACATAAAAACTAAACTGTGTCACTGTGTAATCATTGTACGCAATGTTTAAGAATAAATCAAATTTTTAGCAACATTGCACCCACCGCACTTAGCAACATTAGAAAAATTCAAGCAAAAATTCAGAAAAAATTCAAATTTTAATCTTTCTAGAGCGCTCTAGAACAGATAATTGAACAAACATAATAATTGAAATTATTAATGTAATAGAAATACACACATATGTATTAATGTATATGTAGTTATAATGTACATACATTTTTGTTAAATTAAAAAAAAAAAGTATTAAAATCATAAATTTTTGTGCTTAAAGTTTATTATTATTTTTTATTAAAACTTTAAGTTATAATAAATAATAATTTTTTTAATTGGAAAGTCGTACATATTTTGTTTGAATTCTTACAAGAGTTCTGACTGTAGAATTTTAAATTAACGATAATGGTTTTTGTCCTGAATACGTTCCAGGCATCGAAATTTTGACCCTCTTAAATTATTTATAAAAACTTTTGTAAAAAAATTAAATAGGACTGATTAGCCTTACTATAGCAGGTGCTTTATCGGCATTACGATGTAGGTAGGCGCGTAGGTGCCGCAGGTCTCTAGTTTGAATATAAAGTAAGAAAATACTCAATAGATAGTTAGTATAGTGCATCAATGTGGCACTAACATCTAATTGTATCGAAATGCAAATTAAGCTGCAGTTATACGTAAAATGAATTAAGAGGGCTCTTTAGATAACACAATGTCGTCGGCATACTCTAGTAGTTGAGCAGATCTGAAAAATATAATGCCGGCCGTGTTTACTTCCGCTCGTCGCACTATACGTTCCAATACTAGATTGAAGAAGCCGCATATTATGCATCTCGAAATCTGGTACACGTCTGGAAGAATTCAGAAGTGTTATTGCCAATCACCACAGCACATCTTGTGTCTTCAAGTGTCATTTTTGACAATCGGATGAGCTTGACTGGTACATCGAATTTCGACATAATAGCATACAGCTCGCTGCGGTATATCGTATGCAGACTTGAAATCGATAAATAGGTGGTGTATATCGATTTGAAACTCATAGGTATTCTTCAGGATTTGCCTAAGTGCGAACATCTGGTCCCTTGTTGATTTTCCAAGGCGAAAACCGCATTGATAATTGCCAATAACAACGTCACAATAGGGCTTCAGATATTCGCACAAAATGTTGGACAAGATCTTATATGCGATATTTATGAGGGATATTCTTCTATAGTTTTTACAGAACATGGCGTCGCCCTTTTTTGTAAATGGGCATAGAGCTGGTACTCCAGTCATTAGGTATGATTTCTTCCTTCCAGATGTTGCCAATGATTTGGTGCATGCAGTGCATCAGATCCAGCAGCTTTGTTGTTTTTCAGCTTGCTGATCAATCGTAATTCAAAAAAAGGCAAACGCAATTCAAAATTAACAATCATAATCCAGAATTATCAATTGTAATCCAAAATTGTCAATTTTGATGCAAATTTATATTATGGCTTTTCCAACAAACTCTACAGTGGGTGGCGGGGGGTTGTTGGTAATGACTAATGCTGGTGTTAAAAAATCTTGGTGTTCTTGTTGCTCTCCATTCAGTAGTTGCTGAAAGTGCTGCTTCCTTGTCTCCAATATCCCTTGCGTTTCGGTAACCAAGTAATAAATTTATATACGAAATGAAATAAAAAAAGAAAAAAAAATAATTATTCGTAACGGTTATGTATATCAAAAATTGGATTTTCAGAACCAACTGGAATAGTCACTTCTATACCTACATTTTGATTTCCAATTAATATTGATATTTTTAATTCTAGCCAACAGCCTACACCACACAAACTCAATCAATCTGACATTGTAGGACAACACAATGTTACACTGTCAATGTACCCATTCTTGTCAAAGATAAGTTCAAGTCAGGATTAGTTGAATTGACTCAATAAAAACTCTCCACACAGTATCCAAGTGCTTTCGAAAGTCTCTTATGAACTGCAAAGTCGAGATAACAAAATCGAAATAAATAAATTAATAAAAATAATAATTTAAACACGCATTAACTATAACTAACAACTTTTTAGTGTCTGTTTTAATCCCACAATTCTGTCATTTCGTATCCAGAGCATATTTTCTTTATTACCGTTATTTAATTTATTATTATTTTCCCTTACATGGATATGATTGTAGACAAGGGTATATTTATATTTATATTTATATACTTACATCATTAATTATAATTTTTGATTAATATATTGGTCGATTTCGATTGTTACCGCCATCATCGGAAACTAAAGACCAATTAATTGAAATAAGACATCTCCCATGACATTATGTGCTACAAAATATTGATTTCATTTCATTTTATTTAATATATTTTTTTTGTTTATTTTTTGTACTTGTATTTTATTATTAAAGTTAGTCTAAACATGTTTTAAATTACAATTTTTAAATTTTTACTGAAACTATAAGAATACGGTTTTGTCTGATTATAGCTGATTGATTAACGAATTATCCTGACTACTAGTTTTTTTTTTTTGGCTTAGACAATAATCAAAATATTGATGGATAATGAATACACATTATAATGAACATATTTTGAATAATGGATATACATTATAATGAATAAATATATGTAATGGATAAATATAATGAACATGTATACTATAGTCTAGAGCTAAATTAATGCGATTAAATTTTTTTGTTCCAACAACAACATTTAAGCACTTTTTTTCCGATTACCTATATTCATATTTTAATATTATTTGAACTAAATGATATTTTATCTTACAAAATTACCTAAGAATTATTTAAAAACAAGTTTGACATTTTGGAAAATTTTAAAATTTCAATTTAAAATATCTGTTTCAAAAAAAAAAAAAATATTCAGATATAATTTGATAAAAAAAAGACAAAACAATAAAACAAGAACAAAAATTGTATTTACTAAGTTTGAAATTTTTGTCAGTTTTTAAAATGCATTTTACAAGATGTAGGTATAAATAAATATAAATTCCCACATTTGAATTGCAACTTGGATTGCATAATATGGATATGTTAGTTAGTATATTCGAACTACAGAAAAAACAAAAAAAAAAAAAAAAAAACAACCAAAAGAATTTGAAATAAAATGTCAGAAACTGTTTTAGAATTTATATTCGCATATAAGTATACAAAAAAAAAAGTTATTATGAATTTTTGAGCATATGTCGAGATATAAAATAGAAATGAAGTAATAAAAATAAAAAATAAAATTTAAAAACAAAAAAATAAAAATATTTATATTTAATGGATAAGTTTAAAACAAAAAATAAATTCTTATTCATTCTTAAAAGTATCCTTAAGCTAAAAGAATTTTCAGTTTTCCAAAAAAAAACAAAAAATAACAAAAACTTTTATTTAAATTTTATTTTTTAAACTGTTTTTAGGACCATATTATTTTGTTAGAATGTTGAGGAAGGAAATTTTTTTCATAAATTGGATTTAAATAAAAAAATGTGGACATTTTTGTAGTACTTTTTATTTATATTTTGAATATTTTAATAATTAATAAATTTATAAATTTTATTAAATTAATTGAACTTTTGAATCGCTTTTTTGACATAATATTTTATTAACTAATATTTCGAATTTTCATCATTGGATCAATTAAATAAATTCCAAAAATTCGCAACTAACGCAAAAAAAAATTTATGGAAGCCTAAAAATTATTTTTCATATTATTCCGAACAAAATTTCAATAAATTAAAAATTAAATTAGTTTCGTAAATATGTTTTTCGGCTTTATTTCATTTTCAATTGATCAAACTTTCTTTTTTTAATTTTTTGTATTTTATTAAATCAGTTTTTCTGTTTTATTTTAAATTAATTTCTTTATTTCATTTTTTATTTATTGAAGTTTATTTATTTATTTCAATTTATCTTAAAAAGAGCTAAAAAGCTCGTGTGTACATTATAAATAATTTAAGAAATATAAAATAAAATAAAATAAATAAATAAATAAAATGAAAAATAAAATATGTTTGTAACGGCTTGAAAAATAATTTTTGAGCTTTATTTATTAAATTTTTTGTGGCTGTTATTTCATTTTATTAGAAATAAAAATTAAACGAAATAAAGTCTGAAATATTAAATGAAAAAAATCCCAAATTAGAAAATAACACTTCGAGATTGGAATACAGCTGCAATCCCAGCTGTCATACAAAATTTTGTGGTGTTATTTCAATTTGTTTTTTAGGGGAGTTAATTCTCAAAGCCAATATTTTTTACTCTAACTTATTTATGGTGAAAATATGAGGTCTGAACTAACTCTCGTAGATTTATTCCGAATATCGTGTTCTATTAGATTATCCTATACTTATCCTGTACCTTTACTTGTACAAAAATATTTTAGTTTTTGGAATTCATTCATAAAAGTATAATATGCTCATTAACACAATATTTACTTTATTATTTGGTTGTAAAACAATAATTATTCACTTTTGACTTGTATTTGTGTTAAATTTATTTATAATATTTTGATCTTTTTTCTTTTAAAAACAAATAATAGTAAGGTTTTTGATGAACGAAAAGGTAAACCAACCTAAGTTACTGTTAAGAATATAAAAATAAAATATAAAATAAACTTTTTATTTTGTTGTAATTCAGAATTGACAATCGCAATCCAAAATTGACAATCATAATCCAGATTTATTAATTGCAATCCAAAATTGTCAATTGTGATGCAAAATTTATAAATTATAAATCAGAATTGACAATCATAATCCAAAACTGTAATTCATAACTGCCAATCAAAATCCAATTCAGCAATCCAGAATTAGCAATCAAATCCAGAATTGTCAATTGCGATCGAAAATTGTTGATTGTGATGCAAAATTTATAAATTATAAATCAGAATTGACAATCATAATCTAGAATTGTCAATTGTAATCCAAAATTATCAATTGTGATGCAAATTTATAAATTATAAATCAGAATTGACAATCATAATAAAAAATTATAATTCATAACTGTCAATCAAAATCCAATTCACAATCATCAATCGTAATTAAAAAAAAAGGCAAACGCAATTTAGAATTAACAATCATAATCCAGAATTGTAATTCATAACTGCCAATCAAGAATTATTTCGCGTTGCGTTTTGCTTCGTACTATTACCTCTAATTTTGCATTTCATGTCACGTCGCGTTTATAGCCTAGATTGCAGCTTTCAAAAGAAGTACGACCAGACACAACTAATTATATCACTTACAAAGTGAACTTGAACAAAAGACTTACGATAGGTTGTACTGCTAAGGCTGATTGAAAGCTCGATTTCAGGAAAAGTAACAGTGTTATAGTAATTTTCACTGATGGGTCGAAGACAGAGTATAGGTGCAGGAATTTTCTCAGAAGATCTATAAATATTAGGGTCTTATAGTTTAATCATGGATAGGCAAGTCGGTATCAAACCTTTGGTTTCGAACTTATTTGTTCTATACTGATGGAACAATGTCGAATGGAATTTGAATGCCAAGCTGATCATTTTTTGATTTCTCTACTCTATTATAAATTTATTATAATATTGATATATATACCTATAATATATATTTGTGATACGTTTTATATACTTTTATATTAACTTGCCAGAGTCTATTTTTTTTATATATTTATATATATATGTTTATATGTTTACGTGGTTGGTTGGAATTTTCTTGTTATTAAAACCAAACGCAAAAAGAAAAAAAATAACTTTGTTTAAAAAATTTAAAGATAGAGTTGTGAAATTTTGCACAGTTACTCATTATGAAAAAAGTAACCCGACACTGTACTTAACAAAGCTATCAAATGACAGGTTTGGGTAGCTGCCGTACAACTCCTAGTACGTCTTAGTCATATTTCAAAAACCAATTGTGTTACGGGCAAGAAAATTGACACTTAGATACTCTTTCACAAATAAAGAAATACGACTTCTACCAATTTAAAAAATTTGAGCCTGTTCGGGTAGCTGCCGAACAACTCCTAGCACGTCTCAGGCATATTTCAAAAACCAATTGTGTTACAGGCATGAAAATTTACACTTAGATACTCTTTCATAAATAAAGAAATACGACTTCTACCGACTTCAAAAACTAAGACTGGTTCGGGTTGCTGCTAAACAAGTCCTAGCACGTTTAAGGCATATTTCAAAACCCAATTGTGTTACAGGCATGAAAATTTACACTTAGATACTCTTTCATAAATAAAGAAATACGACTTCTACCGACTTCAAAAACTTGGACTGGTTCGGGTTGCTGCTAAACAAGTCCTAGCACGTTTAAGGCATATTTCAAAACCCAATTGTGTTACAGGCATGAAAATTTACATTTAGATACTCTTTCACAAATAAATAAATATGACTTCTACCGATTTAAAAAATTTGGACTGGTTCGGGTAGCTGCAGTACAACTCCTAGCATGTCTCGGGCATATTTCAATAACTAATTGTGTTATAGACAGTATAGTTTACACTTATATACTCTTTCTGAAATTATAATACCTATAGGTTTCACTTAAAACTAAAAAGTATAAAATAAAATTTTTAATATATATATTAATATATATGACAATTCGAAATCGTTTCCAAATTTACTGAAGTACTGAACCCCTCTCAGATTCATATTCAAAATCTTTTAAAAATTGCAAAAAATAATCAACGAATAGCTTTGATTGTACTTGAACTTAGCTATACACAATTAATACAGCGTAAATATAAATGAGTAGGACTTTTTTCTGGTCAATTCAGCCGCCGTATGTAGTGTCTACCATTTTTGGAACAAAATTAAAATATTATAAACAAAAATATTATTTCTCCATTGGATCATAATTCAGAATGTTCAAAGAGTTAAATTGGGGTTTTACCTTCATTTTTCTTCAACATGACTTGTCATTGTTTTTATCTACCTATTTTATTATAATAACGTTCATTTTATCTTTTTATAATAATTAATAAGATATAAAACATCTCTTTTTTAGTAAATTTATTTTAAAATATCCTTTTTGTAATTAACATAAATTCTATTGAAAAAAAAATATATCTAAAATAAAATAATAATAAAATTATGTAATGTTAAAGTATATTAGGTAGAGGTACTTATATTTAATAAAATTACTTTTGTTATTTTAAAATAAATTCTCTTCAAGGATAATAAGAACTCTTTTGTTTTAGTTATAAATACAATAAAATGTTTAGTATGTATATGCAATAATTGTAAAAGAACAATAATATTAAAATTACATATAATATATATGTATATATATTATAAAATTATTATTTTAAAGAAAATAATATATCTAATTATAATTTAAATGTAATTTTCTTATATTATATTTCACGGTTAAATATTTTCAACCGAAAAAACAAAAACTGCCCATAACAATCCATTTTCAATTTTTTTTTTATTTGTATACACTTACATATAAATTTTGTACATATAAACTGTAATAATTTAATTCGGTATTGTTTCAACATAGATAAGGTTCAGTGTATATAGTGTTGGTGGTTGACATTAATTATTATTAAATATATGTAATGTTTATTTTTATTTAACAGCATCAGCCTACAACAACTATACTTGTATATATGTACTTTAAATATAATTTACTGTATTATATAAACACTCTCATAATCCTTTTTTTCTTATAATTTACAATTTATATATAATATGTAATTTTTGTTTTAAATAAAACATTGTTCGTTATTGTTTTAAATTAATTTAGTGGTTATAATTCTACACGTATATTGCATCCTTAAAATCCAATTTATTATGTATTATTTTTAATTTATAATATCCTTTTATTGTAATTTTTCTATAATGGTGTATAAGTGGAGTTGTAAAATTTTCTTTTATTTGATTTAAAATTATCTAAATTCTTATTCAAATGTGGAATTTATATAAATACATATAAAGAATTTATAGTCCAGGATGAAAAATATACTCAAGGACTAAAAGAAGAAAAAAAACAAACTATTTATTAGAATTTAAAAATAAAAATAAATGCAAAATGTTGTAATATATAGTTTAACCCTTTCACCACTGAGTAATGTAATGAAAAAACATTTTTATTTTTTTTTCTGTTATTTGTCTAATAATTTTATAATATTTATTTTATTTATTTATTTAAGAATTCTCAAATGAGCGCAATTGTTCGTACAAAGTGTATAATATATTCCAATAGAATAGATCAGTGTAAACTAAAATTCAAAATATACAAAATCTATAATTATAATTGACAAGCATTTAAGGACCTGCGCAGTAGACACCTTTTTATTTTATTTCGATTCTCCAATATATAAGATTGTATATAAAACAAAAATGCGCACACAGTTGAAAATTTTGTACTCATAAGATTTTATTATTCAGCAAATACATTATGCATATGTGAAATCTTATTAAAATAATAAACAAAAGCAAACAAATCAGTTATTATAATTTATATATTTACTTGCAAATGAATCTATGTACATATGCCAAAAAATAAAAACAAAAAAACAAATTCATCTAAAATAACAAATATAAAAACAACAAAAAAACAAATCACTTGAATTCTTCCTTTTTATCTTTTTAAGTAACTGTCTCTAAATTTTGGATATTTGTAGTAATAATATAGTTTTTATTAAAATTATGTATAATGTAGGTATATATATATATACCTCTTTAATGACAAAATTTTTTATTTTTAGTAATTTTATACACTAAATGCCACTTACTATAGGGAATATATCGGAAACGAAGCAGTATATGAGAGACGTGTATTTATTTGTCCTAAATAAGACTTACTAACCACTAAACTTTTTATTAAACACTAGTGGTTTCTGCTATATCGTGCGAAGTCTATGTCAGTACGTAAATTACTGTTTTTTTTTTTAAAACTTTAAATTTGACTTCAACTTGAAATATAATTACTCAACAGGGGCCCCTAGTACTAATATAATTCAATATAAATAGTGTAGGATAATAGAAAAACAAAACAATAACAATACCGGCAAGATTCAGTTATTATCAAATAATTCAATATTATACTATTGGTTATGGCATCAGTTATAGCGGTCACTAAAATGAATACGTAAAATTTTTGTTTTCAATTTTACAACCGCTGTATACACAAAATGTTAGTAAAAAGTTATAGAAATGCTAAATATTGTTTTAACAAACAAATTCAAAAATTTCAAAATTTAATAAAAAATTTATTTTATCATTTTACGGAGCCGGACTTTTTTTTCCTAAACCGTAAATAGTTTTTTTTTGTTATATTTTAACTTAAAATGTTAAAAGTTTGAACAGAATTTGTTTGTTGAAACATCCTTTGCCATTCCTATAACTTTTTACTATAAAATTTTGTGTCTACAGCGGTTGTAAAATCCAAAACAAAAATTTTACGTATTCATTTCAATGACCACTATAACTGACGCCTATTTCCAACTCTAGTAATGATATATCTTAACCCTTTCATTACCGAGATGCAATAAAAAAAATTTTTTTTTGTGATATTATTCCTGTTTTGTTATTTGCCTAATAATTTTATAATATATCTCCTATGCTGTTGTATTATATATATATATATATATATAATATTAATTATATAGTTTAACCCGTTCACTACTGAGATGCAATCAAATTTTTTTTTTCGAAGTGTTATATTAGGTACTATTATTTTTTAAATTTTTTTTATTTGTTTAAAAATTTTACAATATATCCGATATTGTGTAGAAGTTATGCCAAACGATTGTTTAATAATGATACGGATTAACCCGTTCACTCTTAAATCTTTTTATTGAATATTTTGTATTTTTTTTAGATGTTATGTTATGTACTATTGTTTTTTCGTCTTTTTTATTTGTTTAATAACTTTACAATATACTACTCCTATGATGTTGTTATATCAAACTGTAATAATTATATAGTTTAACCCGTTCACTACTGAGATGCAATAAAAAAAATATTTTAATTTTAAGTTGTTATATATTAGGTACTATTGTCTTGTATTTTTTTTTATTTGTTTAATAATTTTATAATACATGTCCTATATTGTATAGTGGTTATATATCAAACTCCAGTAATGGTATTATAGTTTAACCCGTTCGCTACTGTGATGCAATATTTTTTTTTTGTGTTTTTATATTAGGTATACTAGTTATTTTAGTTCTGGTATTTGCCTAATAATCTTACAATAATCCCCTATGCTGTTGTTGTGGTTATATCAAACTCTAATAATTATTTAGTGTAACCCGTTCACTACTGAGGTACAAAACAATGTTTTTTTGAGCTGTAATGTTAGGTACCAACTGTTTAATTTGTTATTTATATAATGTTATTATTTATTTGTTTGTTATTATGTTGTTATGTATTTATATGATGTTGTGGTTATGTCAAATTCTAGTAATAACATAGTTTAACCCTTTCACTACTTAGATGTAATTTATGAGTTGTTATATTAGATACCTACTATTCTTTTTAATTTTTTGTTAATTGTCTCATAGCCTTACAATATATCTCCTATAACAAATACAAGTATAGTACATAGTTAAGCCCATATCTACTATAGTCTAACGGTTATATAAAACACCAGTAATGATATAATTTAACCCTTTCAGTACTGAGATGAAGAAAAAAAATTTTTTTAGTCATTTTTCTAGGTACTATTGTTTTTTACATGCCAAATTATTTTACAATACATCCAATATTGCGTAATAGTTATGTCATCTAGCAACCAATCACAAAGTCTAGTTGGAAAATGACATCAATTGAAATTCTAGTTGAATAAATCACAAAAAAAAAAAACAAAAAAAAAATATCTTTGATCTAATGATTATAAATTATATTACCAATACATATAAAAAAAAAACAAACAATTCACACTAAATTGTTAAACAAGGACATTATAAAATTCACAAGAATAATAGTAAAATAATTTTTTGAAAGTAATAACTATACAATAATAGAAAAAAAAAACAAACGAACAAAAAAAAATAAACTTGACAATTAAATAAAAAAAAAAAAATTCGAAACTACCTGAAAATTCTTTAAAAGCGTTAAATATAGATAGACTATTTTATATTACAGATGCCCATAAGGATCATCTATTTTCTGTTTTTAAAATTTGAAAAATGAAAAAAATAACAAAAACAAAAAAAAAAAATAAATAAAAAATTGAAAATAATTTATTTTGAAAATACTTAAAATACAAAAAAAAAAAATAAATAAAATGAAAAAAAAAGTTAAAAAAAAAAATACTGAAAAAGAAATCCGTAAAATTTTCACTATAAAATTTATAGTTTTTTTTATTATATTTTTTTTTTTGTTTTTTTTTTTTTTTTGCAATTTAAGTCTTATTAAGTTAGTGATGCTATTCGACTGTCTGTTGATCTGTTTTTTGTAGTTTTATTTTGAATTTTTGATTAACTGTGATATAACTTGATGGAGTCTGAGATTTTGGCGGCACAGGGAATCAAATTTTACTGGTCCCCCTTTAAAACTAACCTAAAAATTTTCTTTGTTTACAATCAGGATCATTTTCTAGAACAGTATATTCTGTTTTTGGCTTACGACTTTGTTTATAAAATTTTTTTCAGTTTTATTAAACTGTTATGTATATTACTACGATGAGTAAATTGCACCTGCAGTCTACTCTGCAAATCATGAAGTACAGAAAGTAACTGTCAATCAAATTTAATAAAATGTATTCGATTTTGAGAAGAGATTTCAGTGCCAAATAAAATATTAATATAGTATGTGTAGTAGTGGCTGTAGTTGTGATATTGACTCAATTGAGGCCTCCCATACTCAAGAGATTCGTAAATAAATTAAATCATCACTTTTAGAATAAAGTATTATGAAATAAATTTAGCATTCAATGGAATACTTAATACCAATCGGTGTACAGGGATGCAGATAGAATAAATGAAAGAAAAAGTATAAATAGAGTACTAGTAAATCATGAGCTAAGGCTCTAGAATCATGAAAACATAATAACAATAATATACTACGAAAATTGATAAGCTTAAAACTATTTAAAATAGTTGAGTATATGTAGGGCACATCCAAGCCTGAAAATGATTAATTAATGAAATATGTTATTTACCACTTTACCAAAAATTATTCTACTTCACAAATCCTATCTACTTCATAAAGAGTGTAAGATGAAAATGTACAAAACTTGGAAATATGAACTATTTGTACCAATTACGAATTTTACCAAAAACGAAAATTTTACATAAAATATACGGCCCAAAGCTTCTAGAAAATGGCAAATTAATATGAATTGCAAATAAATGAAGAGCTTCTATGCCTTATACAAACGAGAAGCTATTGTCGAGCATTTAAGAAGTCAAATAATGAAATGGGTCGGAAATGTTAGAGTGACAGAAGAAAGGCTACAAAAATCCGTTTTTGCGACAAGAATATATACGGAATACGATATAGAGGCCACTCTAATTGGATAGATAGTGTGGAAGAAGATTTAAAAAGACAGAACAAGCAATATAGATGATTGGAAGTAAATCGTGAACGAGATTAAGGCTCATTCAGGATTCTAAACGCAATAGATAGTAAAGGATTGTAGTCGCAGAGTCGCAGTAATAGAGTGGACGCATTGTAGTAAGAGTGTAACCCTCGCGAAGCTACATACATTTATACAACGATACATTTTTACAGAAGTAAACAAATTCAAAAATGAATATATTTTGTTAGACTTAGACTTAGAAGATCTGGAATAAGTTATCAATAATGCTATCCAGGTGTGTAGGTAGAAGTGGCCTCTCCAGTTGATTCTGAAAAACCAATTACCACGGCTCAAGTTACCTATTTGTTGTTTTTTGTTGTTTTAGGAGATCACTCTCCCAAAGAGCTCAGTACTATATTGAGAAGGTTGATCAGATCGCCAATATTGCTTTCAACAACATTATCGCACCTTTATTGTTGTGGGAAGCCTAACCTAAAGTGTGGAGTTTGACTCTAGCTAGTGCAACAATGAGAGATTGAACGAAATTCCTATAGTTTGGAAATGTGGCTTCCTGCTGGTCAGTGACCCGTACTGATGATTATAATGGTATCTAACAATATTTGAATGACAAACAGATTGACTGGAAAAATAACGGGTATGGTATGATATATTTTATACCCGTTAATTGTGATATTAACAATTTTGTAGAAATAATAGGCTATGAAGGTAAAAAATATATTTTGTGGATTTTTTTTTTTTACTTCTCCCAGAGCTGTAAAAAATTAAGTAAGATCACATTTGAATTAGGATTATGTGGTAATGAATTTATTTTGAATTACTTTTAAATGCTAATGCTTTTGGTAATGATTTCTGCTTTTATCCATATACCATTCACGGTTTATACTTAATACTTGAAAATAAACTAATTTTACGGCTAAGTCACATTACACCTGATTTAAACCATATTTTATTTTAGGTATTACCAAATTGAAATTAAGAGTAAAAACAGATAAGATGCTATCATGCAAATACGAAGCACCGAAAATCATCCAGTAAAAATTGTGTTTTGGAATAAGTTCAAGGGGACGAGGAACGACCATCATCAGTAGCAGTATAGTTAAGTAATATTAATCAGTACAAAGACAGCTTGCTTACACCTACAGTCCAATACAAAATATGTTGACGTCTCAGAACGTAGAAGCAGGAAGCGAACCGTAATAAAACTATGTTGACAATTCCAAATAAAAATATATTGACATCTACAAACAAAAATATTTTGACAGCTCCAAACAAAAATATGTTGACAGCTCCAAACAAAAATATGTTGACATCTCCAAAAATATGTTTACAGCTGCAAACAAAAATATGTTGACATCTGCAAAAATATGTTCACAGCTGCAAATAAAATATCTTGATAACTCTAATTAAAAATATGTTAACATGTCAGAACAGAATATATGTTGTAATCTCAGACGAGGCCAATCCCAAATAAATAAAATGTATATGAAAAAGGAGGATAAAAGAGATGACAAAATCATTTTGACGAATTGATAAGAAAGTCAAATTTCATAATGAGTTGTAAAGCTAAATGAAAGTGGAATTAAATGTCTATACACTAACAATAATGAATAAAATTTAATATAATAAGACCCGGCTACTAGAGTTGGTTAAACGAAATTATATTCTATTTACTTGTATTTTAGAGTTTATTTTTTATTATTTTCATTTTATTTTTTTTTAAAAATAAAATAGAAGATAGAAAAGTTTTTTTTAAGACATTTTCAGCCATCAAACTTCTATTGTATAATAGAAGTATACTGACAACAAAAAAAAAAAAAATAAAAAAAAAACAATAAAAAAAACACAAAAAAACAAAAACAGAAATCCATTTAAAAAGTTTTAAGGTGCATCATGAATTGCTTTTCAAAAAACAGATAGATAGAAAAAGAGAAAAAGACAGAGATATAGAGTAAGAAAGATATACAGAAAAAAATACAATAAATTTAAAAAGAAAGAAATTGCCTGTAACTACAATACCAATACATACATATATAAATTCAAATAACAATTTGAAAGGATTTTATTTTGAATTTTTTTATTTATTTATATTTCATGCTATATTTGTTGTTAATACAATTCTGAAAATGCAATAAAACTTCTTTAAAAAAAAAAAATAAAAAAAAAAATAAATAAATAAAATATATATATATATTTTGATATGTATGTAGATTATTATTTTGATAAATTTTATTTTCTATTATTTTATTATATTTTAACCGCATTTAAATTTATTTAACAAGGTATAATGTTTTTTCGAAAACATTTTTAATGTTATTTTGGCTATTCTGTGATGGGAGATGTTGTATCGGCGTAGGACCTACTAAAAAAGAGACCTTTCCAACAGTATATAAGTTAAAGGGGGTTTTTATGGTAAATTTTTGAGGTATTTCATTTTTCAAGAAAGAAAAAAAAAGTTGGTTTTTCTCCAAAATTTTCTTCTTTGAACTACAATATCTCCATAACGGCAGCACCAATCATCATCAAATAAATGTATGAGCATCAAATATGCTCCAGATCGTTATCTTTCTAGAATATATAACTGAATGTATATATATATCTAATAGATCAACACATATAACGATTTTTATACAAAAACATCAAGATAACAAGGATACTTTCAAATGTCCTTTTCGTCCTTAGAGGATAAGATATATATTTTTGGAAAGCTAGCAATTCTAGCTATACTTGGAATATGGAATTTATATTTAGATCCTACGCCGATACAACATCTCCCTCAGAATCCCCGTTATTTTTAATTAATGAATCCCGGTTTGTAACACAGTTTTAGTTTAACTGAAACAGATTTAGTTATAAGTTTTTTGAAGGAGGACCTATAATATATGGAATGCAGAAAGTGAATTCTAATAAAAATATTCCAAATAAAAATATGTTGACAACTACTTTATAATTAATCTAGATATGTTATTATATTGTCCTGTGCATGTCCTTACAGCACGTAAGTGTCTCCCACCAGACTTAATGCATAGAATGTATTTTCTTGCTTCTAGAGATGAAGCTATTGGTGATCCTTTATTTATTTCGAATCAAATATTGTATAAAAATGCACTTATTTACTTTGTTTCTGGGTGCCAAAATCTTTAAAGGTGCAATATTGGAAGAATATTGTCATGCACTGACTGCATGTGCAACTTACTGTTTTTTTTTTTATTTAAAACGGAGGTGGCTCTAATATGTCAGGGCCCGCATGTAGGCTTTTAGCAGTTTATGCCCTCCTCGACCCTTAACTTGGTCAATCCTTTTGTTAAAGGCCAATTTTGAGGGTTCTTTGTGCGTCTTTCTTTGTTAGTGCGTTTCCAACAAACTGAGTCTCAGCCTTGAAAGAGCTAGGCACTCTCCTACAACATGTGTAGGATTTCTTTCTCTTCCAGACAATTGCTGCAGGTTGGGTCGTCACTTAGTGCTAGTTTACCCATGTGTTTATTCATGTGGTTATGGCCAGTAAGTATACCCACCATCTTCCTACAGTCTACCCTATTCAGAGTTAGCAAGAAGTTGGTTATTTTTGTGTTTGTTCTTGGTACATATATTTTGCAGACTCTGTGGCCTTCAATACGCTCCCAAAGAATGTTTGTTTCCCTCTTCAGGGTGTTTTCTATCGATAGTTTGATATTACCAAAAGATATACCAACTGCCGGGCCATAAATATTTCCCCGCCGATGATCTGACTAATAACTTACTGTTTACGTTAAGTGTTAAGTAACGGTAAAATAGGAAGGGGTAAGGGGTAAGGTTTGGATAAATCTTACTGAATAAATTTTACGATTTGAAAAAGCGATTTGAAAAAGGATAATAGAGGATCAAATGATAGAATTAGGTGTGATAGATGTGGTAGAAACAAATTAAAAATTAAGCATGATACAGAAATAATCTTCAACAAGACACATTTCCACATTTAAGCAAATTTTGAAAGCTTCAAAGTTCTAACTTACTTTACTATTATAAAATTTTTTATTTTATTTTGTCAATATTTTGATCTGCTCAATCATAGTAATTATATGTTGTCGGTTCAGCCTTAATATTACTAGTTTAACTAAACCAGCAAATGTACGAGGACAATATTCAAAATACTCATGTGCAATCGATAAATTATTTACAAAAAATATAATTTGTTATTGCAAATTTATTGTTCTAATTAATTTTAGACCTATCTCTTTTTGTTATTAAATTAAATTAAATTAAGTCTGTTTTGGCTATCGGAAAAGCTATTACATTTTTCTTTCTAATTCTAATTTACTTAAAAAATGTATTAAATTTATGTGTGAGCGTATAGCAAGTCACGCTATAAATTTCATGCAACCATCATTATTGTAGCTGCGATAAAGAAGACGAGTCAGAAAATCTTTCTTTGCAGCTGCGTAGTGTTAGGTAGATCCAAATTCCCAATTTTAAATGATGATAGATAGAGTTTACTGCCAGAAGTAAGTACTGAATTGAAGTACTGGGTTCTTTGAGTTAGTAATACCTTGAAACAACAAGCAACAACAAATCTCGATCAGTGGGGTCGCAATTAAGTGATAACTGGTTTTCGTAAAGCAATTGCAATTTTTACTTCCACTTACCGATATGTGATTTATTTAAAGAAATAATACAAATGGGGAATATATGAATTAATTGATATCGCAGTTTACATGGGCAATTAGACTCACCATACATCATTAGATAGTTTGGTAAATCTATATTAACGTAGTGGTGGGCAAATATATGCAAATGTAGAGTGGAGTTGTATTAGTCCTCAATGACCGTTCGTACGTACAAATTATTTTTACACTATAAATTAAATAGAACTAGAAATTATAGAGACAAACGATTGGACAACATTCTAATTTTTAAATCCATCTTTCAAAGTATGGCGCTCCGATCTGATCAGACTGCCTATACCGTCATAAAAACAAATTGAAAATTATCCAAAATAAACTAGTTAGAATTATGCTAAACCTCTCTTGTCATCATATAGTACTGTATATATAGATTTAAAGTCCAAAAGTATGACGATAATAGACAATATTATTACTATATTAGAGTAAACAAATGTATATTGCCAAACTGCTCCAGTTTCGAGTCAGGTGATAATTGGTCGATAATTATTAAATATAATTAAATTGTTTTTAATAGTTTTGATTTTAGCTATATTTATAAGTTTTTAAGTAAAAAAATATAAATAGAAGAAGTAAAGCTAAGTTTCTGTAATATTGCACCATTTTGCAACATCATTGTATCAATTAAAATAAATTGTAAATAAAACCATAATAAAAGAAAAAATTGTAGCTAATATAATATTCTATATAATCTATCCCCTTACTGAAATATAAGAAGACTGAAATAATAAGAAGACTCTGTCTCTGACACTGTGTAAACAAATTTTTGGAAATAAATCCATTCTGTCAAATTTTGGTGAGCTCACAGTTGTTTCTTCAATCGCAATGTCAATCGCAATGTCTATAGATTAACATGGCGAACTATGCATGTATATAATAAATTTAATTAAATATACAAGTTTTTTAAGACTCGATGATCGAATCGAATCGGTCGAATGTTTTGTAATTGAGGGTTATATTTATCTTTAATTTTACATTTTACTTGAATGTAAATGACTCAACTAAGTCTGTTAAATTTTCATTAATAAATATTTTAGGATATTATTCTATGAAACCTTACAATAACTTCTTACAATGACACCTTACAATAACTTCTTGGATTCAATACATCAGTTGGGATGATGTAAAGATGAGAGTGGAAATTAAATTAAGTGCTTCACTCGTGAAACACGAAGGGCAGTATGTGCTTATTCCTAGACCGTAAAAATTCGTATGAAAATTATTTTATAACCATCAGAACAACCCGAATGTGAAGCTAAATTTCATCTTATGTGTTACCCAAATATGATGAAATTAGACAAGAATTCAATATCAATGCTCTACATAAATTCAAGATTGTCCTACTTTCCTTTTACCCTCCTATCTTTCCTATTTTTGCTCTCTCTTCCTAACCCTACATTTAATTTCATTATATTATGAATTATTTCCTTACATTTAAATTAGAGCTTGGTACTACATAATTTTTATTAATTTATCTTAGACAACAACCGCTTTCGTAATAATTTGCCTAAAGGATAACGAAATAAATTTAAATTTAATTCTGGTGAGGAAAATAAGAACCGTTCGTACGTACCTATACAAATTATTTTTACACTATAAATGTAACAACTATACAGTCAAAAAAAAAAAATGTTATGATTTACTGTCAATTCGCGAAAAATTGACGTTTGTCATAATTACTAAAAAAATATAGTAAATTGTTCGGACAATTTATTTTGAGCATGTGTTGGTAAAATCAAATTTTTCGATTAGTTAAAAAAGTGGTCTGGACCTTTGGTCGTTGACAGGAAATCCATTTTGAGTGCTATACGGAATTTTGACAATTCTACTCCATCTGTTGTGAAACAAAATCAATTATGAAGCAAAATCATTAAATATCGCAGTAATAATGTCCTATAGTTGATTTAATTATTTAAGTCCGACTCCACCTACAATTATTATTTTCTATATGATTGTTAATTTTTCTATTTTTATTTATTTTTATTTATTTTGTTTTTTTTTTTCTTTGAAATTGTTTTGAAATATTTTTTGAAGATTTATAAAATAAAAGGCAGAAAATTTTGCCATTTTGTAATAAGAAAATTAATTTTAAATTGTTCATTAAATGCATTTGATTTTGCCATTTATTTATTTGTTTTTGTTTTTGTTTTTGTTTTTTTTTTTACCAAAAAAAGATAAGTGAAAGATTTTAAAAATTTTCAAAAAGTTTTTGAAAATCTATTTTGAAATTTTCAAAAACTATCTACTAGATATAAAATTTTTTTTTATTTTATTGTTTTTTTTTTGGTTTGTTTTTATTTTTGTTTTCAAAAAGTATTGGAATATAATTTTGGAATTATATTTTTATATATATATATATATATATATATATATATATATATATATATAGTATATTTATATTTTATACAGAATATACCTAGACAGGTTGTGTAGTTTAAACAATGAGCTTGAATTTGTGAAAACTTCTGAATAATTATAGTGTTTGAGAAGAAATAAAAAAAGTTTTTTAAAAATTAAGAAAATCAAGGAAAAACTGTTTTATATACAGTAAATATATAATATTTTTGAATTATATAGATATATAATAATAATTGAAAATTTTTTAATGATGATCTGAAAAATATTTAAAATTTTTTTTTATAGATTTTACATATTTTCAGAAAGTTAAAAAAATTATGCGTCTTCTATGACATCAGAAACCCAAGTTCAAGTCTTGGACTGCATCAATGAGCTCTTCTGTATTTTGAAAATCCCACCAATTGTTTTAAATTTTTTTTGTGAAAGTAAGAACAGAAAACTGTATCATATCAAATGTATCTGTTCATATATACATTTTTCAATGTCACAAGGACTTCAACAAGATAATTAGAATAGAAAATGAAATATTAGGAAATACCCCACTGCATTATTCAATTAATTCTAGGCCTAATAAAATGGTAAGTTGGATTTAGAAATTATTGTTACCGATTTACTGACTGTGTAATGCAAAACCAAGGCTTTGGCAAGGCTTGCCATTTGGTTTTGTATCATCATATTATTTTTTATTATCCCATGTATTTAAATGAGAGTTGAGACAGAATCAACGTATGAAAGTTCAGCATCGTTTTTAAAAATAGAAAATATTCCATTTCGATAGTGACGTCTTAGGGTAGCTGATTGTAACAAACGAATTACGTTTTAAAAATGTTTTTGTGGTTTTTTGTTCCCTTTTTTCCGCTTTAATGTCATTCCGATTTCAAATGATAATGTCTTGATTCTGTTCACAACAGATTTTTCAAAACAAAGTAATAACTACAAGGTACGGTTTAGACTTCTTAAAACATTTACCTCCACAGAAATTTGGGAGGGAAAATGGTTGTGCTGCTCAAACTAAAACATTTACCTTTACAGAGACTTGGGAAGGGAAACGGACGACAAAGAAATTCAGTATTGAGCACAAATATATGAAAATTAATCGTTTTAGGATTGCCAATTCAGAATTTAATTATATGCTTAACCAACAGGATTTATACATATCATTACGATACGGGCTATATGAAAAATTGTCCAAAAACTAAAAATGAAAAATCACCCAAAAAACAAAATGGACAAATTTTTTTGGGGTATTTTTCATTTTTTGTTCGGGCAATTTTGTCCCAAAATATCAAAAATGAAAAATATTTTCACAAAAAACAAAATGGTCAAAATTTTTTTGGAGACATTTAATTTTTTGTTTGGGCGACCTTGTTCCAAAATATCAAAAATGAAAAAATTTTTTTGGCTCATTTTTCAATTTGTTTATTAATAAAAACAACAATATATTTTCAATAACATTGTAATCGGTTTTTATCTTGAGTATACAGACAAATGCAAATTCTGCTTAGAAGAAGAGGAATATCATCTCTCATATTCTATTTGTTTGCGACGTCATACCTCGTGAATAATATAAATATTTCCTGGAATACACATTGCCTGATTTTGAAATTGACATTAGAGCTATTAGAGCTATAGACCTACAAATCTGAAATAAACGGGGAAGTACAATAGATCTTAAGAGGTCGCGTCGCGCTTACATAACCCATTAGAAAAATATATATATATATAAATTACATTATATTTGATAAGTAATGAGCAGAACAGCTGATAAGTTTCCAAACGTTAAAAAAATGTTTTGGAAAAAGCAGGTTTACTACGAAAGGCTTCTGTAATTCTGTTTTATAAAATGTGATTTTATAATATACATTATTAATTGGGAAGGGTTTAACAGTTAGTTTCAAAATCAGGATTATAGGCCTATTTACAGAGTATGGACATACTCGTACATATTTTGGATATATTAACATTCACGATTTTGTATATACAACCTTTCTAATATTCTTAATAACGAAGCGAAACATTACCCTGGGTTAAACGGAAGCAATAAAGAAAATGTTTGCATTGATTGTTTTGATTTGCATTCAAACATTGTAATTGTCTATTTCTCATAATGAAAACCTACGCAAAAATATTGGGACAAATTTAATTTTAAGTTCTTATGCAATTTGGTCTTGGGCGATTTTTTTTGTGATTTTTCAGTAAACTGTGAACGATTTTGGATATTTTTTGGGGTGTTTTTCATAATGAAAACCAACCCAAAAATGTTGGGTCAAATTTAATTTTCAGTTTTTATGCAATTTGGTCTTGGGCGATTTTTTTTGTGTTTTTTCAGTTAACTGTGAGCGGTTTTGGATATTTTATTTGGGCTATTTTTCATAATGAAAAGAAAACCAACCCAAAAATATTGGGACAAATTTAATTTTCAGTTTTAATGCAATTTGGTCTTGGGCGATTTTTTTTGTGTTTTTTCAGTTAACTGTGAGCGGTTTTGGATATTTTATTTGGGCTATTTTTCATAATGAAAAGAAAACCAACCCAAAAATATTGGGACAAATTTAATTTTCAGTTTTAATGCAATTTGGTCTTGGGCGATTTTTTTTGTGTTTTTTCAGTTAACTGTGAATGATTTTGGATATTTTATTTGGGCTATTTCTCATAATGAAAACCAACACAAAAATGTTGGGACACATTTAATTTTCAGTTTTAATGCAATTTGGTCTTGGGCGATTTTTTTTGTGTTTTTTCAGTTAACTGTGAGCGGTTTTGGATATTTTATTTGGGCTATTTTTCATAATGAAAAGAAAACCAACCCAAAAATATTGGGACAAATTTAATTTTCAGTTTTAATGCAATTTGGTCTTGGGCGATTTTTTTTGTGTTTTTTCAGTTAACTGTGAGCGGTTTTGGATATTTTATTGGTCTATTTCTCATAATGAAAACCAACGCAAAAATATTGGGACAAATTTAATTTTCAGTTTTAATGTAATTTGGCGATTTTTTTTGTGATTTTTCAGTTAATTGTGAGCGATTTTGGATATAATTTTGGGCTATTTCTCATAAAGGAATCCAACCCAAAAATATTGGGGAAAATTTAATTTTCAGTCTTAATGCAATTTCGTCTTGGGCGATTTTTTTTGTGTTTTTTCAGTTAACTGTGAGCGGTTTTGGATATTTTATTTGGGCTATTTTTCATAATGAAAAGAAAACCAACCCAAAAATATTGGGACAAATTTAATTTTCAGTTTTAATGCAATTTGGTCTTGGGCGATTTTTTTTGTGTTTTTTCAGTTAACTGTGAGCGGTTTTGGATATTTTATTGGTCTATTTCTCATAATGAAAACCAACGCAAAAATATTGGGACAAATTTAATTTTCAGTTTTAATGTAATTTGGCGATTTTTTTTGTGATTTTTCAGTTAATTGTGAGCGATTTTGGATATAATTTTGGGCTATTTCTCATAAAGGAATCCAACCCAAAAATATTGGGGAAAATTTAATTTTCAGTCTTAATGCAATTTCGTCTTGGGCGATTTTTTTTGTGTTTTTTCAGTTAACTGTGAGCGGTTTTGGATATTTTATTTGGGCTATTTTTCATAATGAAAAGAAAACCAACCCAAAAATATTGGGACAAATTTAATTTTCAGTTTTAATGCAATTTGGTCTTGGGCGATTTTTTTTGTGTTTTTTCAGTTAACTGTGAATGATTTTGGATATTTTATTTGGGCTATTTCTCATAATGAAAACCAACACAAAAATGTTGGGACACATTTAATTTTCAGTTTTAATGCAATTTGGTCTTCGGCGATTTTTTTTTGTGTTTTTTCAGTTAACTGTGAGCGGTTTTGGATATTTTATTGGTCTATTTCTCATAATGAAAACCAACGCAAAAATATTGGGACAAATTTAATTTTCAGTTTTAATGTAATTTGGCGATTTTTTTTGTGATTTTTCAGTTAATTGTGAGCGATTTTGGATATAATTTTGGGCTATTTCTCATAAAGGAATCCAACCCAAAAATATTGGGGAAAATTTAATTTTCAGTCTTAATGCAATTTCGTCTTGGGCGATTTTTTTTGTGTTTTTTCAGTTAACTGTGAGCGGTTTTGGATATTTTATTTGGGCTATTTTTCATAATGAAAAGAAAACCAACCCAAAAATATTGGGACAAATTTAATTTTCAGTTTTAATGCAATTTGGTCTTGGGCGATTTTTTTTGTGTTTTTTCAGTTAACTGTGAATGATTTTGGATATTTTATTTGGGCTATTTCTCATAATGAAAACCAACACAAAAATGTTGGGACACATTTAATTTTCAGTTTTAATGCAATTTGGTCTTGGGCGATTTTTTTTTGTGTTTTTTCAGTTAACTGTGAGCGGTTTTGGATATTTTATTGGTCTATTTCTCATAATGAAAACCAACGCAAAAATATTGGGACAAATTTAATTTTCAGTTTTAATGTAATTTGGCGATTTTTTTTGTGATTTTTCAGTTAACTGTGAGCGATTTTGGATATTTTATTAAGGCTATTTCTCATAATAAAAACCAACCCAAAAATGTTGGGACAAATTTAATTTTCACTTTTAATGCAATTTGGTCTTGGGCGATTTTTCAGTTAACTGTGAACGATTTTGGATATTTTTTTGGTCTATTTCTCATAATGAAAACCAACGCAAAAATATTGGGACAAATTTAATTTTCAGTTTTAATGTAATTTGGCGATTTTTTTTGTGATTTTTCAGTTAATTGTGAGCGATTTTGGATATAATTTTGGGCTATTTCTCATAAAGGAATCCAACCCAAAAATATTGGGGAAAATTTAATTTTCAGTTTTAATGCAATTTGGTTTTGGGCGATTTTTTTTGTGATTTTTCAGTTAACTGTGAACGATTTTGGATATTTTATTTGGGTTATTTCTCATAATGAAAACCAAAATGTTGGGACAAATTTAATTTTCAGTTTTAATATAATTTGGTCTTGGGCGATTTTTTTTGTGTTTTTTCAGTTAACTGTGAACGATTTTGGATATTTTATTAGGGCTATTTCTCATAATGAACACCAACCCAAAAATGTTGGGTCAAATTTAATTTTCAGTTTTTATGCAATTTGGTCTTGGGCGATTTTTTTTTGTGATTTTTCAGTTAACTGTGAGCGATTTTGGATATTTTATTAGGGCTATTTCTCATAATGAAAACCAACACAAAAATATTGGGACAAATTTAATTTTCAGTTTTAATGTAATTTGGCGATTTTTTTTGTGATTTTTCAGTTAATTGTGAGCGATTTTGGATATAATTTTGGGCTATTTCTCATAATGAAAACCAACGCAAAAATATTGGGACAAATTTAATTTTCAGTTTTAATGTAATTTGGCGATTTTTTTTGTGATTTTTCAGTTAATTGTGAGCGATTTTGGATATAATTTTGGGCTATTTCTCATAAAGGAATCCAACCCAAAAATATTGGGGAAAATTTAATTTTCAGTTTTAATGCAATTTGGTTTTGGGCGATTTTTTTTGTGATTTTTCAGTTAACTGTGAACGATTTTGGATATTTTATTTGGGTTATTTCTCATAATGAAAACCAAAATGTTGGGACAAATTTAATTTTCAGTTTTAATGCAATTTGGTCTTGGGCGATTTTTTTTGTGTTTTTTCAGTTAACTGTGAACGATTTTGGATATTTTATTAGGGCTATTTCTCATAATGAACACCAACCCAAAAATGTTGGGTCAAATTTAATTTTCAGTTTTTATGCAATTTGGTCTTGGGCGATTTTTTTTTGTGATTTTTCAGTTAACTGTGAGCGATTTTGGATATTTTATTAGGGCTATTTCTCATAATGAAAACCAACGCAAAAATATTGGGACAAATTTAATTTTCAGTTTTAATGTAATTTGGCGATTTTTTTTGTGATTTTTCAGTTAATTGTGAGCGATTTTGGATATAATTTTGGGCTATTTCTCATAAAGGAATCCAACCCAAAAATATTGGGGAAAATTTAATTTTCAGTCTTAATGCAATTTCGTCTTGGGCGATTTTTTTTGTGTTTTTTCAGTTAACTGTGAACGATTTTGGATTTTTTATTTGGGCTATTTCTCATAATGAACACCAACCCAAAAATGTTGGGACACATTTAATTTTCACTTTTTATGCAATTTGGTCTTGGGCGATTTTTTTGTGTTTTTTCAGTTAACTGTGAACGATTTTGGATATTTTATTAGGGCTATTTCTCATAATGAACACCAACCCAAAAATGTTGGGTCAAATTTAATTTTCAGTTTTTATGCAATTTGGTCTTGGGCGATTTTTTTTTGTGATTTTTCAGTTAACTGTGAGCGGTTTTGGATATTGGTTTTGGATATTTTTTTGGTCTATTTCTCATAATGAAAACCAACCCAAAAATGTTGGGACAAATTTAATTTTTAGTTTTTATGCAATTTGGTCTTGGGCGATTTTTTTGTGTTTTTTCAGTTAACTGTGAGCGATTTTGGATATTTTATTAAGGCTATTTCTCATAATGAAAACCAATCCAAAAATGTTGGGACAAATTTAATTTTCAGTTTTTATGCAATTTGGTCTTGGGCGATTTTTTTTTTTTTGAATTTTCAGTTAACTGTGAGCGATTTTGGATATTTTATTAAGGCTATTTCTCATAATGAAAACCAACCCAAAAATGTTGGGACAAATTTAATTTTCAGTTTTAATGCAGTTTCGTCTTGGGCGATTTTTCATACAGCCTGATTATACCAAGATCATACAATTTTTAATAACCTGCGAAAACTAAATGAATGAAGGTCTGTATAGGCGTGTTATTGTTTAAAAGTACCGCTTACTTTATTAAAAAATATATATATATTGTATTACTATACTCGTTAACCTATAATATCAGGTGTAACGTAATCAATAAGAAAAAGTTATACTACATTGAAATTAATTTTTCCCCAATAAACATGAATTGTATTTATAGCATGCACCATCAGTTTAAATGTTGCAAAATTCCAATTAATATAAAAAAATACAAATTTTATTCATTTTATTTTATAATTTTTTAATTTAATTTTTTGTTTTATTAAAATTCACAATTTACACAATTATATAAGCCAAAAACAAAAAAAAATAATAATAATTTTAGAAATAGTTCATGGTATAACATAACACAATACCACACAACACATCAACATTTCAAATCCAAATTTTTCAATATTCATAAATCTATTTGTTGTTGTATATATGTATTTCTGTTCCTGTCTAATTACTCCTACTCTTCTGCTTCTGCTTATTGCAATCTTTTTTGATGCTCTTATTTGAATTAAAGATCAGAAAACAAAACAAAAAAACAAAACTAAAAATTTTAAACTTCTAATAAAATTGGGAGCAAAAAATAAAACTATTGGCCATACTCTCATATACCAAAAAAAAAAAATTTCGTTTTAATTTCTATGGAAAATTAAAAGAACATATCACATAAGAATTAAAACAATCAAAACAATCAAAAAAAAAAAAACAAAAATACCATTACCAAAACACACCAATTCAAAGAGACATTTAACATGACTTCTAGTTGATAATATTTCATATGAATTTATGACAAGAATTTTGCAACAAAATAAAAAAACATATTTTTTGTTATTTTGTTTCATTATTATTTTGTTTTTTTAATTTTTGTTAATTTTGTTATCTAAAATACTCATAGTAAAGAAATTTATTTAGTTTTTTTTTTTTTTTGTAGAGGAATCGCTGTTCATTCCACCATCATCAACAAATTTTAAGAAATATTTTAAATTCTCCACAAATGTATACTTTTTTCTTTGCGCTACTCTGTAATCCAAAAAGCTGTCTGATAGAAAATATGAAAATGTCTAGTTTTTCATTTTTTTTTGTTGTTTTTTGTTGTTTTTTTTTTTTCAAAAATAAAATTTAAGAAAAATATGATGTAGCGCCTTTTCTATATATATATATATATATATATTTTATAAAATATATATGTATTTTATGCGTGTATATGTAATTACATTAATAACATTTCGTGGGAGGTAAACTAGTTGTGAAACATTCTTGATGAGTCCAATTCGGCCGATTATCAACATGTTTGGTTAAGCAATTTTATCAAAACACAATTTAATATTAAAAAATCTTTTGGTCTTGGAATCTGTGGCATTGAAAAAGTTTTTGATTGCATATGGCACAATGCTCTATGTTGACCACAGTTGGCCACCCTGTTCAAATAATAATACTGTTAGTTTTAAGTAAATTGTATTATATAATTGATATGTAAGTTAGGCCTGGTAAATAATGAATATAAACTAAAGGTGGATTTTCATTGAGCAATATTCAAAATCTTAAAAATTTTATTGGCTCTAAAAAGGGAGATAGCTTATTGAATTTTTATGTAAGAAAAAAAATAGACCGCTGCAAAGAATTCTCTAAATTTCTATTTGGAAAATTTATTTATACACAAAAAAACAACAATTGTACCACCAAAACCATCTGTTAAACAAAATCATTTTCTTTTATATACATTACTCAAAAAATTCCTAAAAACAGTGTTGCCAACATAAAAAAAACTATCCCCGATATTTTAAAAATATACTTCATCAAAGCATATAATATAATATCCCAAATTTTTTGAAAATATCCCCGATAAATGATATTTTCTGTTCTTGTAGTACGCATTGAGCTCTCATATAAAATAATGTCATTTCATGTTATCTCCCTTTTTAGAGCCAATCAAATTTTTAAGATTTTAAATATTGCTCAATGAAAATCAAGCTTAACTTAAATGAAGATTGAATAAGGATATACAATATAACAAAGACTAACAGTCTGATTCACAAATTCAGTTTCCGATCTACCTTGTTAAAATTTTGAAAAATCAATCTGTTTCATTCAAATACCATTTGTCAGCAGGTGTTGGGTACGATTGTAAACTATCATTTATACAATCTGTATACTGTGTATATTGCAGGTATTTACACTTTGAGATCTGGCAAAATATGCCTATTCGCTGATGACAATACAATGTATGCCTCGGATGCAGATCCTAACACAATCATTTTGAATCTGAAAAACGGAATCAATTCTTTATACAAATATTACCATTAATGGAAAATAAACCTTAAAAACATCTGGGGCTTGTGATACTAGGAAAAAAAACTTTGCTTCTTACCTGACAAAAACAACTAAACAGAAACTCCGTCCTGCTTCAGTCTTACCTGCTACAGTCAAATAACTACAAAATTATTTTTTAAGCCCTTTGTTGACGATAAAATCAAAAAAATCAAATATTAATCAAATTGTTTTTCAGACTAATTAATAAGAAATCGTCTTTCTCTAAATCCAATACAATTTTAATCATCAAATTCATCTTTTAAGGTACATATATGCGTATGGTGCTCCAGTCTGGTCAAAATGTGTATACTGTCATAAAAAATATACTGCAAATTATCTTCCTTGGCACTGTGGCAGTGCAACAATCTGCGGCGGCGTAGAAAGCTAATTAAAAACCGAAGTCGGCAATACTGTTAAAGTTGACAACACAGTTCATCTCTACTCGTAAAAGAAAGAAGTCGAATAATATGCGTGGAAGCAAGCGGGTGCTAAAAATAAAATGTAAATATTATCGAATTAATTTGTTATTAGTGTAGTAAATTCTTAGTTAAATAAAATTATATAAAACGACAATTAAAGTGTATTTCATTACTTTATTAAAAGATATAGGTTCTTCGAGAAGGTACACCAAATACCTATCACCGAAATCATTATAGCAAATACTCTATATTAGAGGCGATAATTGGTCGATAATTATTAAATACAATTAAATTGTAATTGTTTGCTCTTTAGACAATGTTATCTTTTATTTTAACTCTAATTATTAGTTTTTAGGTAAAATACATAAATATAAGTATAGTCAAACAAGATTTTTGTAATTTTGCACTATTTTGCACCATTTTGCACCATTAACAACCATTTTGCACAATCTTTGTATCGATTAAAATAAATTGTAAGACAGAAAGAACTTACAGCTGATAAGATTCTATAATCTAAACTCTAACTTAAATATAAGAAGACTGAGTCCTGTTATTATAAATTATGTATAAACAAATTTTTGGAAATAAATCTATTTTATCTAATTTGATAATAGCTCAGGGTTGTTTCTTTAATCGCAATGTCGCAATAGGTCCCATAGATTAACATGGAACTATGTGTGTATACAATTAATGTAAGTAAATACAAGTTTTTTCAGACTCAATGACACACTAAGATTTTGGTGGAATGTTTTGTAATTGAGGGGCTTATTTATATAAAGACAAATTAAGGAAATTCATTTATAACCATCAGAATATCTGTAATGTGGAACCAGTGTTCTTCAAACATGCTCAAGTCTATATTAATGACCTACATAAATTCAAAGGGACATTAACACCTTCGTTCATAAATGTCCTACTTTACTTTTCTTTCTATGAAATTTTATTTATTTTATTTATTTTTATTAATGCCTTTGCTTTCCTTGCCTAGCCATGCATATAATTTCATTATGAATTATTTCTCTACATTTAAATTAAAACTTGATACTACATAATTTTAATTGATTTATCTTAGACAACAACCGCTAATATTTTATTTAAAAAACAAAAAAATTAAAAACAAAAATTAAACTTAAATTGGTAAATTTGGTAAATGGATGGGTGATTTATCTTAGACAACAACCGCTAATATTTTATTTAAAAAAAAAAATTTAAAATCAAATATTAAATTTAAATTGGTAAATGCATGTGTGATACTACATAATTTTAATTGATTTATCTTAGACTACAACCGCTAATATTTTATTTAAAAAACAAAAAATTAAATTTAAATTGATGAATTTGGTAAATGTATGTGTGATACTACATAATTTTAATTGATTTATCTTAAACAACAACCGCTAATATTTTATTTAAAAAACAAAAAAATTAAAAACAAAAATTAAACTTAAATTGGTAAATTTGGTAAATGGATGTGTGATTTATCTTAGACAACAACCGCTAATATTTTATTTAAAAAAAAAAATTAAAAAACAAGTATTAAATTTAAATTGGTAAATGCATGTGTGATACTACATAATTTTAATTGATTTAACTTAGACAAAAACCGCTAATATTTTATTTAAAAAATAAGAAAACAAAAATTAAACTTAAATTGGTAAATTTAGTAAATGTATGTGTGATACTACATAATTTTAATTGATTTATCTTAGACAAGAACCGCTAATATTTTATTTACAAAACAAAAAATTAAAATACAAAAATTAAACTTAAATTGGTAAATTTGGTAAATGTATGTGTGATACTACATAATTTTAATTGATTTATCTTAGACAACAACCGATCATATTTTATTTAAAACAAAAAAAATTAAAAAACAAAAATTGAATTTAAATTGGTAAATTTGGTAAATGTATGTGTGATACTACATAATTTTAATTGATTTATCTTAGACAACAACCGCTAATATTTTATTTAAAAAATAAGAAAACAAAAATTAAACTTAAATTGGTAAATTTAGTAAATGTATGTGTGATACTACATAATTTTATTTGATTTATCTTAGACAACAACCGCTAATATTTTATTTAAAAAACAGAAAATTAAAAAACCAAAAATTAAATTTAAATTGATAAATTTGGTAAATGTATGTGTATTTATGTTTACTTATACATGAAATGCAGTTTTAAATTGAAATTTCTAATTGAAAATTTAATCATTTTTAAAAAATATTTCGCTACGTCTCTTTTTATAAATATCTATAATTTAAAAGACTCATAGTGAAAATTGGTTGTGAAATGATCTCTAGATATTTGTACCGTATCCTAATGTTTTTAATTTACAGATTAAATACAATGAATATGGGATTGTGTAACATGATCAATAATACAAAGTGATTGGGAATTTGTAGGACTTCAACTTACATTACTCTTTTATAATCCAGTTTTAACAGGTCAGATACCGAGACCACTTTCAAAAATTGATTTAATCGTTTGAAAATAATTTTCCGATAAACAATGGGTACTATTAATAAAATAACTGAGCCCAGTGAGACAACAATGATGTAATTTGAAAACAAAATCATTACTATTGCTCCCATCACGCACGTAGGACGTCGTAGGACTCTCATCAGAAGTTGTAAATAACTGAAAAAAATCAAATTTTACAAAAACAAAAATAAAATATAGCTATAGCTAAATATTTTTTTTTTGTTTTATCATTTTTCATTTTTTTGGGAAATGGACATTTTCATTAATTCCATTAAGAGTTCATCTTTGAAGAAATTTTAAACAATTTTTCTCCATAGGATTTTCTTTTTTTGTGTTAATTGTTTTTTTTTTTTTTGTTGTTTTTCTTTTTTCAAAATTACTTAATAAAATAGTTTTGAAAATTTATTATCCATCATAGTGTGAATATAGCGTAATTTTAATATTATTTTGTAAGTTATGCAAACTATTTTTAATGTTACTGAAAAAAAAAAAAACAAAAAAAACAAAAAAAAGCAATCAAAATTTTTGTTTTTTATTCATTGATATGACAATTTTTGATTTCTTTATATGCGTTTTTTTGGTTAAGTGATCAAAGTAATTAATGTCTTACATTTTCTATATATTTCAATTATTTTAAAAAATTAATAATTTTTATTTTTATTTAGAAAATAAAGTATAGAAGAAAATTGTATTAAAATTGTTTCTATAGAAGAAAATGTCATTTGATTGTGTGATGTTAGACAGTGGTCAAGACGACTAACTATTTATAGAGACGGAGATACACTCAAGGATAGCTGACCTACATATAACATGATGTAGTGTTCATATCATTATATTATGTTCTAGTCAGGTCGAATCCCGATCAGGACATGCTCAAATGGAATTTTTATTTAATTATTATTAAAATATTAAAATTGTATAAAAGAAAAAAATTGTGGGAGTTTGATTTGGTATTAACTAAAGTAAAATTGAACTACGCTATTACAGAATATTTAGTTTCTGACGATAGTAGTATAGTCCTTCCACATTTAATTAGTTGATAAACCACAAAGTTGATAAATAATATTTACTAATAATAACACAATACATACATTCCACTTTATGTAATAAAGATTGCAGTATCGTACTTTGATGTACGAAAAGGTAGTTCCACCTTAGTTAATGACAAGAACATAAAAAGTGAAAAAAAAGATATTGTTTGTAGTATTTTTAGCTTTTGCAGATTGTACGTAGAATATATCTATATATCTGTGCATTGGGGAAGCACGCTTGTTGAAATATCGTTCCACATTCAATGCCACAGTAATGTTGTCGATAAGACGAATGGCACGCTTTTGAATTTTGTCTAGAAAATTTTAATACGGTTCGGGATGCACAGACCCATATATGTTAATTATATTCCAACTTGGGTTGTAATGGTGTATGTATAATTTATAGATGTTTGACATGTCCTGATGTAGAAAAGTATAAGTAAACAAAATCCTTACTATATTTGTTGCTCATTCGGCTAACTATTCAAATCGGCACAACAGAGATATCGGATTGCAGTAGAAGCCTATACAATCATTATTTTCATTGCGAATTATAGAGGCGTAAGCACTTTCGCAAGCTTCAGAAATATCGTGAAATTTATATAGAAAAAATGGCTTGCTTGGATACCTTTAGTAGTACTGGTTCTTCTGATCTTTGTAATGTAAAACTGAATGTATAATTATTTACGTAGTGTATGTATTGTTTGCAAAAAATTAAGATTTTTGCTGACCACTTGCCAGAAATCTTCACAGCAACAATACAAAATCTTGCTAATGATTATCGAAGCTAAAATAGATGAAATGGAAATTCACATGCCACTCTAAGAGATGTGATTAAACAAATGTGCAGTCACAATCTCAACGTCAAAAAAGCACCAGGTGTTACGATTTATAGTTAAGTTACTAGACTTAGCTCTGATAAAGCTACAACACATATTTAATGCATTTTTTAAATTCACATATGTTCCGAGGCAATAGAAAATTCCAGAAGTAATAGTAATACCGAAGCAAGGGAAACCGCTTTGCAAGTTAACATCATATCGACCAATTTCTATTATATTAAAAATATGTGAGAAAATATAATCCTCAGAAGACTTGGCCCCGATTATTAAAGAAAGAGATCTGATCCCGAACCATAAATCTGGATTCAAAAGTGTTCAAACATTCTACAATTGATCGTATCACAAATATAGTGACAAAAGCGTGCAAAGAAAAAAAGACTGCTCAGCAATCTTCTTAGATGTTGCTTAGGCATTCGACAAAGTATAGCACTAAGACCTTGATTTTAAACTGAATCAAAATTTATCAAGGCATTTTTATGAAATACTAAAACCATGCATGGCTAGTAAATTGTGTTGTGTATGTTTAGCCAAAAAAATAAAAGTAATATCGGCTGGTGTTCCACTATCAAAAACTACACAACAAAACTTCAAAATGCCGTGATTAGGGGAAGGGGTATAAGATTTCCAGCCAAAACATCCAACAATGGGGTCAAAAACTGAATGAAAGCAAATCAATACAGATAAGTTATTTGAAATATTAAAACTTGTTTGAAAGTACTGTATTCAACTTCGCAATGTTGCAAAAATATCAAAATAAAGTGCTCCGTGGCTAACGTATCATGGTACGAACATAACAAAGACCTCCACCGTATCTTGCACATTGAAACAGTCACGGATGAGATCAAAACACACGCAATAAAATACAAGCTGCGACTGCAAAAACGGAAAGTCGGAAATAGCAAGTAGTTCTTGATATCGACAACAATGTCCACCGAATCAAAAGAATTTAATCCCACGAGCTGGTTGTACTACCTAAAATGGAAAATTCTACGCTAATAGTTACGAAAGAACGGAAATTTTCATATCAATAATTTTCTTTTGTTAATATAATATGTAAATAATATTGCTATTTTCTTCACGGGGGAAAATACGAAAATTATTATGTTGATAGCGATCCTCCACAGAAACTATGATTATAATAACTTCCTGAATATGTGATCGAAAAATTTCTAAACAAAAGTCATTATTCGATTTAACTTGGATTGATTATGATGGAAAAAAGATAAGTGGGCTTTAGGGAGTTCGATTTCCACACTCTTGATGTTCTTTTGGGGGGAAAAAAAGAAAGCCAAAGACTGGTATTGAATTTATTAGTAAAACTAAAAAAAAAAACATATTTTAAAGGCCTTCCCACATTACAGCTTTTTATGCTGGCCTTTAAAGCCAACTTTTTGTGACAGCTTTTTTTTAATTCAAAACATATGGAATCGTGAATAGCATCCCACAATGAAAAAGCGGCATAAAAAGCTAAGAAAAATAGTCAGCATAAAAAGCCGACATTCAATTGAAGTTTGATTTTTTCAGAAAAAGACATGCGGCTTGTTTTTAACGAAGTGTCAGATTTAATGTTATAAATATATTTTTTCAAAATGGGGAGTAGACTAAATATTTTTTTAAATATTTTAAGATTTGTAGAAGATATTGTGTGAAATAAATATTATTATATGTAGATTCATAGTTATATATATATATATATATATACACAATTTCAGACAAGGCAATAAATGAAAGATTAATCGAGTTGGTTAAACAACAACAAAGCCTTGTTTATATACAACAAAACCAACTCTGATTACAATAATATAATAAAACGGGAGAAGGTATGAAAGAACATAAGTATTGCTCTGAACATGCAAAAGTTTTTAAGAAGATCTCTGAATCCGAATTTTGAATTTGTAAATATGTTGAATAATAGAAACCAGTTTCCTCTCTGTCTATAAATAATGGCCTAACCGAAAATTTCCGATGTCGCTTTTTCTTTTGTGATTGTGTTACATTATGAACAAAATGGATTATTCTAAAATCACTTCTTCAAAAAAGCTTCATTGTGTTATGGTGAAATTTTTATGCCAGCTTTTTTGGCTGTCATAAAAAATCGACTTTAAAAGCCAGCATAAAAAGCTGTAATGTGGGAAAGGCCTTAATAAGTCAACAGAATTATAGGTATTTTTGTTAAAAGAAAACCCTTGCAAAATCCCAGAAAATTTCAGACCAATGACAGGTTAAATTCAGAAGTTGTTAAATGTATTAAAGTATTATTTACTGTGTTGTCATTTCAATTATATTATCTAATATTTTATTTGATGTATAGGGTAGTGCTTCCCCAATGCAAAGATATATATGCCTACGTACAATCTGCAAAAGTTAAAAAAATAAAAACTATAAATTCCGAAATATCCTATACCATAGTTTTAGATGTGATTGGTGAAGTCGTAACCAATAATGAATACATTTTTATCAAATGTGCACAAATACATCAAATCCTATTAAAATAGTTTAGAATCTCTTGCTCCAATATTTATTTTCAATCACTATTTAATGTCCCAGTTAGTCCCGAAACACCCTGCCATAAATAAATAAAATAAAAACTGAAAAAAAAAAATAAAAACAAAAAAATTTCAATTCTTAATTAATATTAATAAATAACTTGAAACATGTTTCTAATATTGAATTGCTGTTCAAGGAGAATCATTAGTCAAAAAATGAAGAAGAATTACATTACAATTTCACAGGACATATTATTAAGGACAATAATTCTATTTATTTTTTTCCTATTATTATTATTATTGTTTCTATAAGTAAATTCATCAAAAATTCAATAAACCAACAGAAGAATTCAATATTTAACCATTCATTCCCAGGAGGAGGACAAGGACAATAACTTAAAAAAATAATAATAAAATAAAATAAAAACAAACTGGGCAATTCCCATTGAATTCTTATTTAACCTATTGTACATTAAGAATCCTTAATGATGGTAAGTATACATATATATATATATATATATATATTTTGAAAATAGTTATTTTTTTATCATAGCATTGTTTCTAATATAAAACTAGAACAGTATATATACAGTGTATGTAGAAAAGGACAATATTATCAAAAAATTTTCATAAAAAATCATTAGGACTTATAATTCACATATGTTTTGAGTTGAATTTTTGTTATTTTTTTTTTGTATTTTTTTTTTTTTTTTTTTGAGATAGAGAAAAATTATTGTGCCATAAGCAAATGATCATAAATCATTCAACTCACACTTTCTTTTCTAATATTTATATACATATATACTATATGTATATATGTAATATATGTATAATATGGATATATTTAATATGTATTTTGAATGAGAAATAAGTAAAGGGATGTTATAGAAGCTTTTAATAAGTCACCTTTTAAAACAACTCTAACCATTTTTTATATTTTCTATTTTCTTTAGTCATAGGCCAGGCAAAACTACAAAATTATCGCTTTTGTAAACAAAGTGTCAAAAATTGTAGAACCTATCTTGTATTTGTAATAAAATAGAATTTAAAAATTATATTTGTTACTATCAAAAAGGACTTACAATATATATATTTGTAATGTGATTGTGAATGAAAGAAAAAAAAATTAAAATGAATTAGAAACAAAGCCTAGAAATTGTGCCAAAACAAAAAACAAGATTTTGTAGAGACTATACATAAAATTAAAATGTACATATGTATGTGTGAATTCAAATTCCATTTATTTTTCAACCAATTAGTTATCATGAAAAATTAAAATGCTATCGGGATTTGCTGTGTCTTCGACAAGATTATTGCACTAATCCATGTATGTAAAAAAACAAAAAAAAGCTCAAATAATTTGAAAGAAATTAAAATTAAAATTAAAATGTTTTATTTACGTTATTATTCATTTATTTATACTGCTTAGTACAAACAGTGTAGAAAACAAAATTATTACATACACATGGTTTAGTGTAACACATCTTATCTGAAAAATTAATATTAGCTCAATCATCAATATAATCTTTCTATATTGTTTAAATTGCCCTACCATGCAGCAGCTCTTCGCTAGCTAATTGTTTAAAATCGTTAGATTAGTCAATTAAAAGTAGAATAGATCTTAAAATGCCGCAATTACATAGAACTGCCCATTAATAAGTCATAGTCAATTGTATTAATATCTAATGACACCTATCAAATTAAAATTGAAAGTTAAAACTGAAATTAAAAATAAATAATTAATTAAATACATTAACAAAAATAAGTATAGCAAAATCTTAAAAAAGGTGTTTGTATAAATTTTGTATTTGACAATGTTTTGATAGCGTATTTTCAATGTAAAATTTATGTTTGTAATACCGTTTTCAATTAATAGGTTCATATTTGCCATACATGTAATTACTGATATTATTATATGGCAATTAAATATTAAATTTTAAAAATTTGAAATTTTGATTTTTTTACTGTTTTTTTTGCATACCAGTGGTCATTAAAATTTTCAAAATTTCTCTAAAATCAAAAAAATTCTCTAAATATCCCATTTTTTATCCGATTTCAAAGATTTTTTATATTTTTTGTTTGTTTTAATGAATATTCTTAAAGTTTGCCACGAAAAATATTAAATTTTGAAAATTTGAAATTTTGATTTTTTTACTGTTTTTTTTTTGTATACCAGTGTTCATTAAAATTTTCAAAATTTCTGTAAAATCAAAAAAGTTCTCTAAAAATCCCATTTTTTATCCGATTTCAAAGATTTTTTATATTTTTTGTTTGTTTTAATGAATATTCTCAAAGTTAGCCACGAAAAATATTAAATTTTGAAAACTTTGAAATTTTGAATTTTTTACCTGTTCTTTTTTGTATACCAGTGGCCATTAAAATTTTCAAAATTTCTGTAAAATCAAAAAAGTTTTCTAAAAATCCCATTTTTTATCCGATTTTTTATATTTTTTGTTTGTTTTAATGAATATTCTTAAAGTTAGACATGGAAAATATTAAATTTTGAAAATTTGAAATTTTGAATTTTTTACCTGTTCTTTTTTGTATACCAGTGGCCATTAAAATTTTCAAAATTTCTGTAAAATCAAAAAAGTTCTCTAAAAATCCCATTTTTTATCCGATTTCAAAGATTTTTTATATTTTTTGTTTGTTTTAATGAATATTCTCAAAGTTAGCCACGAAAAATATTAAATTTTGAAAACTTTGAAATTTTGAATTTTTTACCTGTTCTTTTTTGTATACCAGTGGCCACATTAAAATTTTCAAAATTTCTGTAAAATCAAAAAAGTTCTCTAAATATCCCATTTTTTATCCGATTTCAAAGATTTTTTATATTTTTTGTTTGTTTTAATGAATATTCTTAAAGTTTGCCATGGAAAATATTAAATTTTGAAAATTTGAAATTTTGAATTTTTTACCTGTTCTTTTTTGTATACCAGTGGCCATTAAAATTTTCAAAATTTCTGTAAAATCAAAAAAATTCTCTAAATATCCCATTTTTTATCCGATTTCAAAGATTTTTTATATTTTTTGTTTGTTTTAATGAATATTCTCAAAGTTAGCCACGAAAAATATTAAATTTTGAAAACTTTGAAATTTTGAATTTTTTACCTGTTCTTTTTTGTATACCAGTGGCCATTAAAATTTTCAAAATTTCTGTAAAATCAAAAAAGTTCTCTAAATATCCCATTTTTTATCCGATTTCAAAGATTTTTTATATTTTTTGTTTGTTTTAATGAATATTCTCAAAGTTAGCCACGAAAAATATTAAATTTTGAAAACTTTGAAATTTTGAATTTTTTACCTGTTCTTTTTTGTATACCAGTGGCCATTAAAATTTTCAAAATTTCTGTAAAATCAAAAAAGTTTTCTAAAAATCCCATTTTTTATCCGATTTTTTATATTTTTTGTTTGTTTTAATGAATATTCTTAAAGTTAGACATGGAAAATATTAAATTTTGAAAATTTGAAATTTTGAATTTTTTACCTGTTCTTTTTTGTATACCAGTGGCCATTAAAATTTTCAAAATTTCTGTAAAATCAAAAAAGTTCTCTAAAAATCCCATTTTTTATCCGATTTCAAAGATTTTTTATATTTTTTGTTTGTTTTAATGAATATTCTTAAAGTTAGCCATGGAAAATATTAAATTTTGAAAATTTGAAATTTTGAATTTTTTACCTGTTCTTTTTTGTATACCAGTGGCCATTAAAATTTTCAAAATTTCTGTAAAATCAAAAAAGTTCTCTAAAAATCCCATTTTTTATCCGATTTCAAAGATTTTTTATATTTTTTGTTTGTTTTAATGAATATTCTCAAAGTTAGCCACGAAAAATATTAAATTTTGAAAACTTTGAAATTTTGAATTTTTTACCTGTTCTTTTTTGTATACCAGTGGCCATTAAAATTTTCAAAATTTCTGTAAAATCAAAAAAGTTCTCTAAAAATCCTATTTTTTATCCGATTTCAAAGATTTTTTATATTTTTTGTTTGTTTTAATGAATATTCTCAAAGTTAGCCACGAAAAATATTAAATTTTGAAAACTTTGAAATTTTGAATTTTTTACCTGTTCTTTTTTGTATACCAGTGGCCATTAAAATTTTCAAAATTTCTGTAAAATCAAAAAAGTTCTCTAAATATCCCATTTTTTATCCGATTTCAAAGATTTTTTATATTTTTTGTTTGTTTTAATGAATATTCTTAAAGTTTGCCACGAAAAATATTAAATTGTGAAAACTTTGAAATTTTGAATTTTTTACCTGTTTTTTTTTGTATACCAGTGGTCATTAAAATTTTCGAAATTTCTCTAAAATCAAAACAATTCTCTAAAAATCCCATTTTTGATCCGAATTCAAAGATTTTTTATATTTTTTGTTTGTTTTAATGAATATTCTTAAAGTTAGACATGGAAAATATTAAATTTTGAAAATTTGAAATTTTGAATTTTTTACCTGTTCTTTTTTGTATACCAGTGGCCATTAAAATTTTCAAAATTTCTGTAAAATCAAAAAAGTTCTCTAAAAATCCCATTTTTTATCCGATTTCAAAGATTTTTTATATTTTTTGTTTGTTTTAATGAATATTCTCAAAGTTAGCCACGAAAAATATTAAATTTTGAAAACTTTGAAATTTTGAATTTTTTACCTGTTCTTTTTTGTATACCAGTGGCCATTAAAATTTTCAAAATTTCTGTAAAATCAAAAAAGTTCTCTAAATATCCCATTTTTTATCCGATTTCAAAGATTTTTTATATTTTTTGTTTGTTTTAATGAATATTCTTAAAGTTTGCCACGAAAAATATTAAATTGTGAAAACTTTGAAATTTTGAATTTTTTACCTGTTTTTTTTTGTATACCAGTGGTCATTAAAATTTTCGAAATTTCTCTAAAATCAAAACAATTCTCTAAAAATCCCATTTTTGATCCGAATTCAGAGATTTTTTATATTTTTTGTTTGTTTTAATGAATATTCTTAAAGTTAGACATGGAAAATATTAAATTTTGAAAATTTGAAATTTTGAATTTTTTACCTGTTCTTTTTTGTATACCAGTGGCCATTAAAATTTTCAAAATTTCTGTAAAATCAAAAAAGTTCTCTAAAAATCCCATTTTTTATCCGATTTCAAAGATTTTTTATATTTTTTGTTTGTTTTAATGAATATTCTCAAAGTTAGCCACGAAAAATATTAAATTTTGAAAACTTTGAAATTTTGAATTTTTTACCTGTTCTTTTTTGTATACCAGTGGCCATTAAAATTTTCAAAATTTCTGTAAAATCAAAAAAGTTCTCTAAATATCCCATTTTTTATCCGATTTTTTATATTTTTTGTTTGTTTTAATGAATATTCTTAAAGTTAGACATGGAAAATATTAAATTTTGAAAATTTGAAATTTTGAATTTTTTACCTGTTCTTTTTTGTATACCAGTGGCCATTAAAATTTTCAAAATTTCTGTAAAATCAAAAAAGTTCTCTAAAAATCCCATTTTTTATCCGATTTCAAAGATTTTTTATATTTTTTGTTTGTTTTAATGTATTTTCTCAAAGTTAGCCATGAAAAATATTAAATTTTGAAAATTTGAAATTTTGATTTTTTTCACTGTTTTTTTTGTATACCAGTGGCCATTAAAGTTTTCAAAATTTCTCTAAAATCAAAAAAATTCTATAAAAATCCCATTTTTTATCCGATTTCAAAGATTTTTTATATTTTTTGTTTGTTTTAATGAATATTCTTAAAGTTAGCCATGAAAAATATTAAATTTTGAAAATTTGAAATTTTGAATTTTTTACCTGTTCTTTTTTGTATACCAGTGGCCATTAAAATTTTCAAAATTTCTGTAAAATCAAAAAAATTCTCTAAATATCCCATTTTTTATCCGATTTCAAAGATTTTTTATATTTTTTGTTTGTTTTAATGAATTTTCTTAAAGTTTGCCACGAAAAATATTAAATTTTGAAAATTTGAAATTTTGATTTTTTTACTGTTTTTTTTTTGTACCAGTGTTCATTAAAATTTTCAAAATTTCTCTAAAATCAAAAAAATTCTCTAAATATCCCATTTTTTATCCGATTTCAAAGATTTTTTATATTTTTTGTTTGTTTTAATGAATATTCTTAAAGTTAGCCATGGAAAATATTAAATTTTGAAAATTTGAAATTTTGAATTTTTTACCTGTTCTTTTTTGTATACCAGTGGCCATTAAAATTTTCAAAATTTCTGTAAAATCAAAAAAGTTCTCTAAAAATCCCATTTTTTATCCGATTTCAAAGATTTTTTATATTTTTTGTTTGTTTTAATGAATATTCTCAAAGTTAGCCACGAAAAATATTAAATTTTGAAAACTTTGAAATTTTGAATTTTTTACCTGTTCTTTTTTGTATACCAGTGGCCATTAAAATTTTCAAAATTTCTGTAAAATCAAAAAAGTTCTCTAAAAATCCCATTTCTTATCCGATTTCAAAGATTTTTTATATTTTTTGTTTGTTTTAATGAATATTCTCAAAGTTAGCCACGAAAAATATTAAATTTTGAAAACTTTGAAATTTTGAATTTTTTACCTGTTCTTTTTTGTATACCAGTGGCCATTAAAATTTTCAAAATTTCTGTAAAATCAAAAAAGTTCTCTAAATATCCCATTTTTTATCCGATTTCAAAGATTTTTTATATTTTTTGTTTGTTTTAATGAATATTCTTAAAGTTTGCCACGAAAAATATTAAATTGTGAAAACTTTGAAATTTTGAATTTTTTACCTGTTTTTTTTTGTATACCAGTGGTCATTAAAATTTTCGAAATTTCTCTAAAATCAAAACAATTCTCTAAAAATCCCATTTTTGATCCGAATTCAAAGATTTTTTATATTTTTTGTTTGTTTTAATGAATATTCTTAAAGTTAGACATGGAAAATATTAAATTTTGAAAATTTGAAATTTTGAATTTTTTACCTGTTCTTTTTTGTATACCAGTGGCCATTAAAATTTTCAAAATTTCTGTAAAATCAAAAAAGTTCTCTAAAAATCCCATTTTTTATCCGATTTCAAAGATTTTTTATATTTTTTGTTTGTTTTAATGAATATTCTCAAAGTTAGCCACGAAAAATATTAAATTTTGAAAACTTTGAAATTTTGAATTTTTTACCTGTTCTTTTTTGTATACCAGTGGCCATTAAAATTTTCAAAATTTCTGTAAAATCAAAAAAGTTCTCTAAATATCCCATTTTTTATCCGATTTCAAAGATTTTTTATATTTTTTGTTTGTTTTAATGAATATTCTTAAAGTTTGCCACGAAAAATATTAAATTTTGAAAATTTGAAATTTTGAATTTTTTACCTGTTCTTTTTTGTATACCAGTGGCCATTAAAATTTTCAAAATTTCTGTAAAATCAAAAAAGTTCTCTAAAAATCCCATTTTTTATCCGATTTCAAAGATTTTTTATATTTTTTGTTTGTTTTAATGTATTTTCTCAAAGTTAGCCATGAAAAATATTAAATTTTGAAAATTTGAAATTTTGATTTTTTTCACTGTTTTTTTTTGTATACCAGTGGTCATTAAAGTTTTCAAAATTTCTCTAAAATCAAAAAAATTCTATAAAAATCCCATTTTTTATCCGATTTCAAAGATTTTTTATATTTTTTGTTTGTTTTAATGAATATTCTTAAAGTTAGCCATGAAAAATATTAAATTTTGAAAATTTGAAATTTTGAATTTTTACCTGTTCTTTTTTGTATACCAGTGGCCATTAAAATTTTCAAAATTTCTGTAAAATAAAAAAGTTCTCTAAAAATCCCATTTTTTATCCGATTTCAAAGATTTTTTATATTTTTTGTTATTTTTAATGAATATTCTCAAAGTTAGCCATAAAAAATATTAAATTTTAAAAATATTAAATTTTGATTTTTTACCTGTTTTTTTTTTTGTATACCAGTGTTCATTAAAATTTTCAAAATTTCTCTAAAATCAAAAAAGTTCTCTAAAAATCCCATTTTTTATCCGATTTCAAAGATTTTTTATATTTTTTGTTTGTTTTAATGAATATTCTTAAACTTAGCCATGGAAAATATTAAATTTTGAAAATTTGAAATTTTGATTTTTTTACTGTTTTTTTTTTGTATACCAGTGGCCATTAAAATTTTCGAAATTTCTCTAAAATCAAAAACATTCTCTAAAAATCCCATTTTTTATCCGATTTCAAAGATTTTTTATATTTTTTGTTTGTTTTAATGAATATTCTCAAAGTTAGCCACGAAAAATATTAAATTTTGAAAATTTGAAATTTTGATTTTTTTACTGTTTTTTTTTTGTATACCAGTGTTCATTAAAATTTTAGCCAAACTAAAAATTATGAGTTGTATAGGTAGTCTAACACTAAAAATACCTACTAATGAGTTCAAGTATAGTATTGTGATCAATGAAAGAACTCCTAAAACTTATTGTTAAAAAAATAAGGTTTGTGTCCCAGATAAATCAAAAAATTCTTCACAAAATGTTAGGTGTACTCAATCAAAAATTTTACATTTTTTGAGTTGTTACACTCTCACAGCAAGCAATCGGTTAAATAAAAATAAAATCTATCATCAACTTATCAGATATGACATCACAAGACATCAATGTCCACCTTTAATGTAACAGACCTACCATTAATGATTTCCAAACAATCATATATCATCAGAAAAAAAATATATAATTTTTCACTCATTTCTAAAACAATCAATTGATAAAGAATTTATATATATATATATATGTATATATAATAAAGGAACAACACAATAACAAGAATGTCACAGAAATAATAAGAAAACAAAAAAAATAATATAATCCTTACGTAACCCTCTGGTGATCCTTTTTTGTATTCTGATGTTGATTATAATGATGATGATTGTATTTCTTCTCAACCCCATTTCTGTTTAAAAATTTTTTTTCTCTGTTACAAGAGGAGTTCAAATCAGAAAAGAATTAAGGAGTTTCATTTATTCATTCATTTGGTAATACTAAAGAACAACAGTCAAGAATAAAAAAAAAACAATAAAAATAGAACAAAAAAAAAAATCCAATAGAAATTTTTTTTTCGTTTTTTTTTTATTAAAGGACACAAACATTAAAACAATATCCTTGTTATTCTTATTAATATTGTTTACTTATTTGTTTGTTTGTTTGTTTATTTATTTGTTTACTTACTTGCTTAAGTCCTTTTGAATAGTTAGTATAGCATCAATAAGTAAAGTGTTTTACAGCTACCTCTAGAATAATAATAAAAGAAAAAAAAAATTATTCTCAAACATCTTCCCAATTCACTTTTATTATTAGTAAGCTGCTCTGCTATGTACACCAACCAAACCCACCTAATGTTATCCTATCTGAAATAGTAAAAAATTGTTTTCTCATCAGGATTATTGTAATATAATCATTGAAATATATTTTGGAAGACGATATCGTTTATGGGTCTTCGAAATTTTAAATTTTGTCAATTTAATTGGTATGGAGTTTTAATCATTTACACACAAAATTGTATACGTATAAAACTGTGAGAAGAGAGAGAGAGAGAGATTGAGAGACGAGACAGTGTTCTTGATATTATTTAGTCTAGTAAAGATTAATCTCTAAGAAATGTCCTTTGGGCGTATTTTTTGGTTTTCGATATAAATTTCCTATACATTATTTGCTTTAGATATAGGAAATGAGAAATGAAGATAAACATAAAGTTGTTGTTTTTATTGTTTTTTATCTTTTTTTGTTTTTGTATATTCATTTGTTCTTTTTTAAAATTACAATTTGTGTCCTTTTGAAATTGTTTAAGGATAAAAAAAAAAAAAAAAGAAAAAAAAAGTTCATTTTAAAATATTGAAAGGAAAGTAAGTTTTCAAATTGAATTCTTTAAATGTATGTACATGAGAGATGAAGTAAAGAGAGTGATAATGTGACATTCTTATTTTGTGTATTGAGTAAAAAAATTATTTTCATACAAAGAGAGAATATAAGGACACTTGACAAATTCAATTGTTTTCCGTTATTGCTTTCCTTTTCAATTTAAAAATTTTTTTTTTTCAATTTTTTAATTTTTATTGTTTTTTGTTTTTGTTTTTAATTTTTGATATTTTCAAGTTAGATAGATTTTTTCGGTAAAGTGTAGGTGTAACAGAACAGTAGAGAATAGGAATTTTAAAATTATTATATTAAAATTGTTTATTAAATTTTTAATAAAAAATTTGTGTCTGAATGATTTGAACATTTTATTTAAATGAATTGAATTTTCTTTGACTTCTATTAATTTAATTTAATTTTTTAGAATAAAACTTTAAAATAATTAATAAAAAATAAAATATAAATCAACTTTTTTCACAACACTTTTGTGTCAGTTTTTCAAACCAAATTTAAGTTTGAACAGTTATTACTCAAAAACGGTAAATCTGATACCCAATCAATAAATTAGTACCGTTAGATGGTTAGATCAATTTTAAAAAATAATAGTCAACAACAGATTGCTCAAGCTTGTATATCTTCGAAACTGTACCAGATAATTATTGTTAGTTATTATTGTGCTAATCCAATTTTTCTTAAACACTTTTTGTTTAGTTAAGTTAAATTAAAAATAGACCGTCTTCTCTTGACCAATTTTTTTCCCTGAAATATTCAAAGGTATCACAGCTGAGAGGATTTACAGTTCGGAGTGGACCAGTCTGTATTTTAAAATTATCACATACAGTCAAATATATACTATAATTATTTAGACATCAAAAATAATTTTACAACAACCTAATTTCAGATATTTTAAAAAATTTTGTTTAGTTTTAATTAATTAATTTTGTTGTAAATAAATAAGAATAAAAAAAAAATTTAAACTTTGTAAAACATAACTGTACATAGCTGACTTTAATAAATATTAGTGAATTTGACAAATACATTTTTTACCATGAGCGTTATTGATAGTTTAGTTTATATGAATTCTTTAAAAATATTTACAATTATAGAAATTTGCATTAAAAAACAACAATTTGCATAATTTTGAAAATAACTTATTTTGTCTGCGATCACTGTACGTTCCTTGGTCCTTGAATATTATTGTTGTAAAGTTTTTGCGATTATTTATCACTATATTTACATTACACAAATATCTTAGCCATTTCACAACTGATTTTAATTATTATTCTTTTATTAAATGGCATATATTTTAAAAGGAGACGTAGCGAAATTAGATATTTTTTCAATTAGAAATTTGAATTTAAAATTAATTCAGCCATCATCAGAATTAAATTTAAATTTAATTTTTTTGTTTTAAATAAATTATTTTCGTATGCGGTTGTTGTCTAAGATAAATTAATAAAAAAATAAAATATAGTACCAAGGATAAATTGAAATGATGAAAAACAAATTCATAATGAAACCGATTATGAAATTCATAATCGTCGTTACATTTAATCTGTACTTGATAGATATTTTAAAAGGAGACGTAGCGAAATTAGATAATTTTTTAAATCTTTTATTTTTCAATTAGCAATTTCAATTTGAAACTAACTCACCCATCATCAGAATTAAATTTAAATTTAATTTTTTTTCTTTTAAATAAATTATTTTCGTATGCGGTTGTTGTCTAAGATAAATCAATAAAAAAATAAAATATAGTACCAAGGATGAATTGAAATGATGAAAAACAATTCATAGTGAAACCGATTATGAAATTCATATATAAAATCTTTAAGTTATCTTATCTCATCATCGTTACATTTAACCTGTAAATGATAGATATTTTAAAAAGGAGACGTAGCGAAATTAGATATTTTTTCAAATCTTTTATTTTTTAATTAGAAATTTCAATTTAAAATTAATTCACCCATCATTAGAATTAAATTTAAATTTCATTTTTTTGTTTTAAATAAATTATATTCGTATGCGGTTGTTGTCTAAGATAAATAAATAAAAAAATAAAATATTGTAACAAGGATAAATTGAAATGATAATGAAACCGACTATGAAATTCATATATCAAATCTTAAGTTATATTATCTCATCATCGTTACATTTAACCTGTAAATGATAGATATTTTAAAAAGGAGACGTAGCGAAATTAGATATTTTTTCAAATCTTTTATTTTTTAATTAGAAATTTCAATTTAAAATTAATTCACCCATCATTAGAATTAAATTTAAATTTCATTTTTTTGTTTTAAATAAATTATATTCGTATGCGGTTGTTGTCTAAGATAAATAAATAAAAAAATAAAATATTGTAACAAGGATAAATTGAAATGATAATGAAACCGATTATGAAATTCATATATCAAATCTTAAGTTATATTATCTCATCGTCGTTATATTTAACCTGTAAATGATAGATATTTTAAAAGGAGATGTAGCGAAATTAAATATATTTTATTTTCAATTAAAAATTTCAACTTAAAATTTCACCGCATGTATAATAGTCATTTTAACAAAAACGATAATTTATCAAGTTGCCACAATTCACCCATCGCCAGAATTGAATTAAATTTAAATTTAATTTGTTTGTTTTAAATACATTATTACATATGAGGTTGTTGTCTAAGTTAAAATTATTCATAATGAAATTGTGTACGATTTTTTATCAAATTTCTGCGAATTTTAAGGAGCGTATATACCGAGTGTTCCAGAACATGTGTAAAGAAGTTTGTTAACTAAATCGAGGGTGCTCTATCGATTGGTGGTATGTATTTTCAACTTCCGGAAAGGACCGTAAATCAGTTTTTTAAGACCAAAAATCACCGAAACTGGCCGAAATCGAGATTTTCAAATGAAAAGGGGTACTTTCTAATGCATATTAATCAGTATATTCAACATTATACTGGAACACCCGGTATATACAAGTATTATATTAATATTGAATTTATTGCTCTGAAGCAAATTTATTATTGTGAAGTTATTACCGCTTTAACAACAATATTTTTAAGTATTTTTTTTGAAAAAGGAAATTTTAGCATTCCAATTTTTATTAACATTAAAAAAACAGTACTTTGCGATAATCGAATTGTTAGTGGAAATTAAATGTGTTTTTTTATATTTTTTGGACTTTGAATAATTTTAGATAGTCTGGACGAACCATTGATATGAAAAGTATTTCAAAACAATCTCAAAGAAATTTATTACATAAGTTAGAACTGTATAGGAACAGTTAGTACAAGATTGTAAATAAATTTGAATTGTCAAACATTTACCATTGAATTTGGTTTAAACCAAAAATTTATCTGGTTGCGGTTCATCTTTTCAGCAGTCTTTATACTTTACTGTAAAAAAAAAATAATAAAATGGAGAGCTTGAAAGGGTTGAAGTACCTGAATTTGGCTAATAATATGCGCCTTCTGCAATACAACTACGAAGAAATATTCTGTAAAAAAATTAAATTAACTTAGAAAATATATAATTCAAAATGGAAATATTGTCCTCAATTCCGCGAAAATAAAATGAATCCCTACTGAAATAACGGTAAAACATTGTTAAATGTAATTAAACCAATTTTATTACTTGCACAGCTGTTTGGTAAAACAAATTAATTGTGTACAAGACTGCGAAAACCTTAACAATCATTCGAAATGCTACAAAATATATTTACATGCGTTGGTAAACATAAAACTGTAAATATTTATAAGTTAAATTTCTTCGGTCCATTATGGTGGAAGACCAAAATACCATTCTTAAAAAAATTAAGATATTTATCAAAAAATATATTTCCACCGCATCTTTAAGATATATTTTTTTTCTGCTTCACTCTCTTGCATCTTCCACAAAGCTCTTCCATCTGACTCTGTTCTGCTTTAGGTATATAATTTCACTCCATGTTCAATTGTTATTCTCTACTTCTTTATGGACTGATCTGCGCTATATTTCCTGTGGTCTAACTCTTTGTCTTTTACCCTGTGGACTCCAATCCAATGCCTGTCTTGCTATATTGTTCGTTAGTGTGGCATATTTACCTTAATTTCCTCTGCTTTATTTGTGTACCTTTTGGGTCTTGTTTGGCCATTTCATAATGCCATTTGGCTATTGAATTGTTCTGGGCCACAATATTTTGTATATTATTCGCAAGCATTTGTTAGTGATAGTGAAGAAATTAGGTTGACATGATAACAATTGTATTCGGATATGCAGAAATATCACTTATCACATAAATATAAACATAACATATTGAAAACGGTTGTTGATTGGAGTCCATAAAGAAAAAAAAATGGCATATAATATCAAGAAACGTCTAGACAAAACTGAGAAGCTCAAAATATTAGGTTTATGACTTGAAAACCATACCTGAAAACAGAACTATATTGAGACTTCTGATTGATGGCTTACCCCTCTTATGTAGTAAAAACCTAATGAGAACTTCAAATCTATTAATTTGGCTCAATTCTCTCCCATTCTAAAAGTAAACATTCTCATTCTATCTGTAAATCACTACTAAAGTAATTGAAATTAAATCAAAACAATTAAAACAAAAAATCATTGTTTTCCAAACACAAAAATTCTTTACACATTCAAATCTATTAATCCTTTATTAAATACAAAAAAAAACAACAAATCAAATTATTTCCACAACTCCAATTGAAAATATAAAAACAATAAAAACAAAATAACAAAAAAAAAAAAATATGAAGGAAAAACCTGAAAATTTCTTTCTTTACACAACAAAAACCTGAACCATAAAAGATTCTTATGAATTTCTATGAAAAGTAAAAAGAAAATCTGAATTTGGGTTATGTTGAGTGGCTGGGTATTGTGTGAAGGGTTAAATTTTCTTCATAAATTATTAAAATCATTGAACACACGTATATGTGTATGTATATGTATATTAATTTTTGTTATTTGCCTTCAATGTGGTTTTGACAGAAGTCTGTAGAGAACAAAAAATCTATCTTTTAACACTTTAAAAGATTAAGAGTTATAGACCGAAAAAAAAAATAAGAAAATTTTCTTAAAAATGCTTCGAAAATATTTTTTTGTTGGCCTTTTATTTGCAGGGAGGTCTATACTAATTAGTAAAGAAAAAAAAATGTATTCCATTTATTAAAAAAAATTTATTTAAAAAAAATTATTACTTACCTCTTAACTAATTTAAGATTAGGTTTGCTGATCATCCCGCATTAACCTAATTTTCCCCTTAATACCGAGCCTACAATAATTTTGTTTAAGAGAATTCTTTCCTAGTGTTTGGATTGTGGATAAAAAAAAATAGCTCTAAAATGTACGATACTTACAAAGAAAGAAGCTGAAGAAAATGAAACTAAATACGATTTTGTATTAAAAAATTTGGTGAAGGTGGATGGGATAAGAGAGATAATTAGCACCAAGCTTCGCTTTGGTCTGGCTGAATATTATCCTCCCAATGACACTGCTGCTACGATAATAATGCCTCTAGTTAATGATTGCCTCTAGTTAACAATTAGTGCAGTTTTTTGATACCCGTCGCTAATTCATCTCCTTAACAAAGGTGTTGTCTCTCTGTGTCCAGACGCGCTTTTCAGGGTTTGAATTCGTAGATGAGTTGAGCATTTTATCCCATTTGTTATACATGGTTTAGACATCAGTAAAGACATCTTACCATTTTTTTGTGACTAGGTTTGTTGTTAAATAGCTGGTATAATTCGGCAACATATCTTCTCCCCCAAACCACTTCATCAGACTCAAAACTATGAATTCGATGAACAATTTTTCTTTCTAAAATATTTTTACTTAGGCATGTTAATTTGCTTCTGAAAAGGTCCCAAATCAAGGTTCAGAATTATAAAACAATAACGGAACGATGAAGGTTTGTACTTACAGCTCCGATCTGATTATTCGAACCTTCAACCGAACTGATTGTTGTGTTCTGTTGTTTATATGTTAATCGAAATGGCAACGATTTTCAAGAATAATTCTTCGTCCACATGTCACGGCTACTTGTGCGCTTGATGTTTATTCCAAGATAGATACAGAACTCTTGGGCTATTTCAAAGTTATAGTAACCGACAGAGTATGATGTTGCAAAGATTAATAAATTGTCGGCATCACATACTTAGTCTTTTTTTCGTTCATAATAAGACACATCTTTCCCGCACTTCCTCATCTGTGTGAAGACTTCGATAACTGTTCGTCGCCAAGTTGCAATGATATCGACCTTTTCTAAATCCATTTCTTCTTTAATTTATGTTAAGACTTCGATGACTGTTCGTCACGAAAACTACCAATAATATCGACATCTTCTATATCCGTCTTTTCTTCAATCTGTGTAAAGGATTCGATGATTGCTCGTAGTAATGTTCCGATAATATCGACGTCATCAGCGAAACCCAGGAGCTGCACCGATTTGTAAAATATAGTACCCTGTATATTCACACTGGAACGTCGCACTATATATTCCAACACCAGATTAAAGAAATTAAAGAAAAAAATTTGATTAAAACAAAATATATGCCCTCACAAAAATATATGTCCTCACAACATCATATAGGATACAAAATCACTGTCGGCTCATATAATTTTGAAGTAATTCAGGAGTTTATCTATCTTGGAACCAATATAAACTCCACCAATAACATCGATGTTGAAGTATGGCGAAGAATTGTCTTTACAAGCCGTTGCTAATTCGGTTTATCTAAACAACTGGGTTCAAAACTCCTATCCCAAAATACCAAGGCACAATTATACAAAACGCTGTATGATCCTTCCGGTGCTGCTATATGGTTCTGAATCGTCGACATTACCAAAAGCAAGCGAGCATGCACTTGGTCATTGCGCATTTATGATCCTGTGTTTGACGAAGGGGTTTGGAGAAGCCGTTTGACGAAGGGGTTTGAATAAGCCGAACTATACCAGCTGTACAACGACATGGACCTAGCTAAAAAAGTCAGAATGCGTATGGATGAAAATGCTCCGGCTAGGAAACTTTTCGAATCCTAACCCTAGCGAACGCGTCGTCAAGGGATTCCACACCTTCTCTTTGGAGAGATGAAGTATCAACAGATATGAAAAAACTTCAAATCACCAACTGGAAAAATTCCGCTCGTGACCGAAATCAGTGGAGGACAATTTTGCCTAGGACCTTCAAGGTCTGCAGCGCCCAGCAAGTAAGTAATTATACAGATTTATAAAATATATTCCATTGCGTATTTACTTTATTATCTCACAATATTTTCAACACCACATTAAAGAAATCACAAGATAGTTTATTGGCTTATCCCAGCCCAAAATACGATTGAAATAAATCAAAAATGTTATTCCTAATCACCTATACACATCGTATATGTTTTCTAATGATATTTTTGCTAAACGGATTAACTTGGTTGGTACATTTACAAAATATAGTATATTTTGTGTATATTCCAAATCATCACACTATATGCTCCCACATTCAGGAAGTCACAAAACACCGCATTCCCTTATCGGAATCTAGAACACGTTTAAAATGAATTAGAAATATTAATCCTAATCATCAATGCATAGCGTATGTTTTTAATGCTATTTTTCGAAACGGAGCAGCTTGGTTGGTACATATATAAAAAATCTCTAAATCGTTGCAGAATATGTTCCATCACCACCATGAAGAAGTCAGAAAGACAGCGCATTGTCTTATCGGAATCCAGAACATGCTTGAAATGAATTATAAATGTCGCTATATACATCACCAGTTTATGTTTTTTCTAATATCATTTTGAGCAAACTGATCAGCTTCGTTGATGGTACACCAAATTTCGACATTGTTTCGAATCCCTCTTCTGAGCTATATCGAAAATAAAAATTAAATTTACCACAACTCTTTTCATCAATACAAATTAATCGAACACTCCTTAAGTATTCAAATCTGTACATATATACTTACAGTTTAATTATATATAAATATTTGAAAGAATTAAGGGTATGGGGCCCCATTGAATGATTTTAAAGTGTTGAGGTGCAAAAAAGCAATCAACCGTATGTTTTAAAGTTTTCAAACTGTTTTCAATCGGTTTTTTAGGTTATGTAGAAAATAACAAAAAAAATTATTTCCAACTTTTCTTTACCCTTAATTTCTATACTGTTATTATTTAACTACCAAGAAATTCAATAAGGTGGTAAAAAATGTAAATAATGTTCAAGTATAGATTTCCTCTCACATAAAGTGCATGTATATCTCTATTAATACATAACAAGTATATAGAACAAAAAAAAACTATCATGATGTACGAACGTAACTAATGAAGTGAAATTTTAAAGTGTAATAAGGAAAAAACAAAAACAAAAACAACAAACTGAATATATTCTGGAATACATCTTATATTTATTTGGGTAAAAACTTTTTCTTACCAAAAAATAAAAACAAAAAAAAAAAAACAACAAAAACAAAAACTTTCTAAAAATTACCTTTAAAAGACGTATTGTTATTTGCTTCACACAAATGTATGTTATTTTACATGTTGTGGTCGTCTTCTTAAATATATGAGGAGATGCTAAAGAAAACTTTCATTTTTTTCTACTACCCAGGTATACTTCCGTTTCCTTCTTCTCTCATAATACTCTAAAAAATCTAAAAATAAAAACAAAAACAAAAAAAAATATCTCCCATAAGAAAATAAATTTTAGTAGAGTTTGTCAGGGACGAACGGATACAAAAAATTTAGTGGCTGATGAAAACTTATGTTGTTGAAAAGTTTTTCTATAAAATTTTGCTTCCTTTTTTTTTGTTTTTCTATTTTTATTTTTTTTTTTTATTTTATACTCATATTTTTGGTTTTACCAATTTAGGAAGGATATTATAAATATTGTAAGTACATATATAGATATAATGAATAGAGTGATGTATAAGAAAACGATATGAGCCCACAGGTTGTATTTTTAATTAGAAATGAATGTTAAATGAATGAAATTTTTTGTTCCTATTATTATTATTGTTGTTGTTTTGATTATGTTGTTATTGTTGTTGTATTACATGTATTTTAAATTGTGAATTATTATTAGTAGGTAGTAGATTTTGTTGTTGTTTTTGTTGTTGTTATTGTAGTGTATTGGGAAAAACTCAATTTAAGTGAATTGAGTGGAATTAATGATTGTTAGGTTTTTGGGAAAAATATAACAGAGGATATATTAGAGAATAGTTTATAGGTATTATGGTTTGATTTTGTTTTTGTTGTTTTTGTTTTTTGTGAATTTAAATTTTTTTATTTGAAAAAGTTTTTGCCTGTTTTTTTTTTTTTTGTAAAAACATATAGTTAGTAAAATGGATTAGATTGAATTTTCGATAATTAAAATGTCGAAATTAATTTAATTTGAAATATTAAGTGTATATGTATTGTAATAAGCTGGCCATACTTATTGATTTCATGAATATTAGAGTGAAAAAAAGGTAGAGTCAGTTGTGTTTTGTGTATCGGGCGATGTAAATAAAATATTAAAAAAAAAAAACAGTTGTATAGAATTTTTTTCTCTTAGGTTTTGATTTTTTTGTAATCTGTTCATCATTTCAGCATTAAATATGAACAGTATTGATGAACAGTATTCAAAATGTGGTTTTATTATCACATTAAATATTTTGATTGCACTTAATATCGATAAATCTTTTATTATTATTATTTCATTTATTTAGTTTTGTTGAACTATTCATAGAGTGTACAATTATAACATTATTTATAATTATAACAATTCATTTGTATTACAGAATATTCCAATCAACTGATTCATTCAAGTATTTAATCAAGCCTTTCTTATATTTGACAAAATTATTCAATCCAAGGCCTCATCATCATCATCATCATCATCATCATCATCTTATAGGGCTACAGCTCTGGGTGAGCTTTGGCCTTCATCACTATGCTCCTCCAAAAAGGTCGATCTTGTGCCGCTTGTCTCCAATTTGGGATTTGTAGGGTTTGAGCATCGTTTTTCACGTTGTTTGCCCATCTGCTTCTTGTTCTTCCTCTACCATGGCTGCTATCGGGCTTTCTATTCAGCACCATTGCTTGCTTTCGGCTTTCGTTCATTCGACTTACGTGGCTGCAAATCGTACAATGTCCTCACTATCAATCATACTATTGAGCTCGCTGTTGCTTCTGATTACATATTCTCCATTCTGTAATCTATTTGAGCCGAGTATTTTTCGGAGAATTTTTCTTTCAAATATGCGCAAACTATTCTCCTCGGCCACGTCACTATGGGTCGTATGACAGTTTTATATATCGTCATTTTGGCCTTTCTTGATATTAGTTTTGATTGAAGCAACTTTCTGTTTGCATAGTAGCATCTATATCCGGCCTGAATTCTATTATGAATACAGCATTGCATACTATTATCATTTCTTATTGTTGCTCCGAGGTATGTAAAGGTTGTAACTCCTTCAAAGTTGTACTCTCCAATTGTTCTATCCAAAGCCCATGTCGAGGTAATATCATTTTACTTAGCAAATAGAATATTTCATATTAAGCAAGAGGAAGATTACTCTATGCTAGGCAATATACATGCAGGAGTACCACAAGGGAGTATTTTGGGTCCCATCCTATATTTACTTTACACCAGTGATATCCCAGAACTAGAAGATGCAACGATGGCATTTTTTGCAGATGATACTTAGCGGTTATTAGCGGTTGGTAATAATATAAACGAAGCAACAAATAAATTGCAAACAAGCAAACAATAAAATCTCCTTATGGTGGGAAAGGTGGAGAATTAAATTAAACGAATCAAAATCTACACATGTTAATTTTACAAACAAAATAATAGAGTTGCCCATAGCGGACACAATAAACAATGTCGTCATACCATATCAAAATTCAGCAAAATATCTTGGTATGATACTTGATGCAAAGCTGAAAGAACACGTTAAGAAAAAAAAGCTAGAACTGAAAAAAAAGCTAATTGTGCGGACATCTTCGCTTTCAACATATAACAAAGTTTTGATTTACAATCAAATATTAAAGCCAATCTGGGCATACGGTATTCAAATATGGGGTTGTTCTAAACAACTTCATATCCAAACGATCCAAACTTTCCAAAACAAAGTGTTGCGAATCATTGTCAATGCTCCCTGGTATGTTCGCAATGTTGACATTCATAGAGATTTTAAGATCCCTATCATAAAAGATCAAAAAAAATGGCAATACGCCACAAAATTCGTCTTCTCAACATATTAATAGTGACGCTTAGCTGACAGTCAAAGCTTTGTTAGACATCTTAAACGGACGAAACCGTTCGAACTATGTTAGAAAAAAATCTTTTATCTTTCACCAATTCCTAATGGGATTTTGATTGATCAAAGATATCTGATTTAATAGAGCCAAAACTGTATTAATGGTTAGTCTAAAAGACTAGTTTTAATTTTAACAAAAGGATAGTAGTTTTTAGTGCGTTAAAGTCGACACAGTCCTTCACTTCGTTCCCCCCGCGAAAAATAGAACGATAAATGATGACACTTTTGATGACTTTCTTCTATCTGGAAAAAAAGTACTAAGTATCATTTAAAAACCCTCTGTAGGTATGTAAATAGGTGGGATAAAGTGACTATTTCAGTTGCTTGCAGAAAACCAATTAGCACTTAATTTTTGACCCATTCGTTGTTGTTAGTTCTTTTACGGGCTAATCATCCAATAAAATTTGTATTAGACCAACTGAGTGCAGTCAATTATATCACTAATTTTATGGACTCAGTGGAAATCAATTGGACCAGTAAAATCTTGCTTCCCCATATATAATAAAGTGTTAGAAAAGCTTCACCTAATTTCAGGAATTTAGTTTTAATTAACACTGGGTGGCAGCACTGCTACGGATAGTTAAGGATAGTTGGTTAATAGTTTCTGTCTCGTTTTCTTCATTGTAGCTGTGGATAATGGTAGTCCAACAAAACAGAATATTATAAAGCTTTGTAGCGTAACCTTATATTAGGGTAGAAGGATAGCCTTTGAAAATAAGGAAAGTACTGTTTAGCCGTCTTTCTTGACATCATACAAACGTTTAGTAGGGTGTGGTATTCTGGAATTTTTTTTTAATTCAATAAGATGCCACCATATCCATATTACGAGATCTTGCAGTTATATTTCGAAGAAACGGACTTGAGGAAAAAATAGACTGTATACAAAGCTTACAAAACCGTAAATGCCCAGTATTATTAAATATTAATATTCCAACATTCGCTGATAATTAAACTATTTTATGGCTTCCCATAGAGATCCCGTAATATTCTTTTAGAGTTTGTTAAAAAACCCTTACTGTACCTTTCTTCGAGAATTGAACAAGTCGACGCAAGTCACATTTTTTTTTTTTTTTTTTTATGCATATCCAAAACACTAGGTGGGAACCTTTTATACCGATTGGTACGTTTGGCTAGGGTGGGAAAGGAAAATTTGGAAAGGAGGATGGTAAAAGGGAAGGAGGACAATTATGAACGAAGGTGTTAATGTTTGTCTTGAATTTATTTAGGTCATAAATATAGAATTTGTCATGTTTTGGGAACACATAAGATGGAATTTGGTTCCACATTCGGGATGTTGAAGTTATAAACGAATTTCCATAACTTGTCTTTTGCCATCTAGGGATTTCAATGGTGTAGGGATGAGCACATGCTGTCCTTCGTGTTTCGCGGGGGAAACGCTTAAGTGGAGGTAATATAGATTTAACTTCCACTGAGCATGTGCCGATGCCTACGAAATATCTATAAAAAAGTGAGAGAAATTACCATTTGGTTTGCATACTATTAGGATGACATATATATCTTATATAACTTTTAGTATGACATATATATCGTATATGACTTGTATGTGACCTGCGAAAATAACCTGTCCCGTTTTGTTATTTGCGATCAAGTGCAAATTCTATACAAGCCAATGAAGTAAAATATTTTGCTTTATACTAAGCTGGCCGGCTGACCGTTTATTTCGACACAAAAATTTAGTAGGAAAAATGTAGCTTATTACACTCAAATACTAACTTACACTACAAAATAAATTACTTCTACTCAAAGCAATTATTATCAATCCATTTTGAACGTATGGGATCTAGTTGTTAGGATCAGCCTAAGTGTCTAACTTCAACCAGCGGTTCCAGTCGAAATACTTACAAATGTTAGTGCATGCTCCATAGTATGTTATGAACGGTTTTATTCACCAGGATCCTAAGATATCAAAGTGTCAAAGAGGTAATTAATCAATGAGGTGGTCATGATATATAGGTGCGGTGGTTAGAAATTGTTTAGTTATTTTTATGTTATACAACGACAATGCTTTCTCAAAGTCGAAAATATTAAAATATGCTTGTTAAAAAATTGTTGGATGCAGATCAAGTACACCAAAGACTTTTATAAAAGGCTTAAAGTCGATAAAAGATTTGTATAAAATGTGATTTGCACTAAAGCTTAATTTATCGAATTTATGTGGAAGTATTTGCTGATTAATGTAATTAAATGCCTTGCGAAGGTCTGTTAATCAATGGACATGTTTGTAGCCAAGTGTAAGGTGAAAAATAGACTCCCATGTCTACAACAATTTTGTAGTTTCCAATATATATGCCCCAAGTTCGAAAACCCCCCAAGTCTTTTTACATACGCAGTTGTTTTAATTTATAATCAAGTCTATTTGTTTATTATGCTAGGTCGGATTGCGAAGGTCTGTTAGTTGAAGGTCTGTTAGTCGATGGACATGTTTGTAGCCAAGTGTAAGATCAAAAATAGACCCCATATGTCTACAAAAATTCTGTAGTTTCTAATATATATCCAAGTTCGAAAACCCCCCAAGTCTTTTTACATACGCAGTTGTTTTAATTTATAATCAAGTCTATTTGTTTGTTGTGCTAGGTCGGATTGTGAATAAAAAAAAAAAACGCTCAGAGCATAATCACAGCATTGCATTTGCGGACGATTTAACAATTTATACAGCAAATTTCAATTTGAAAGTTGCCCAGTATAACCTACCCAGTATAACCAGACATTCAATAAAATAGTTGCATATAGTACACGCTGGAATCTAAAAATTAACTATAAAAAATGCGAAACTGTCTTATTTAGAAATACAATAAATAAGTCAAATAGCACAATAAAAGGAAACTGGAGAAAGTTCTACTTGAAAGCCCCAGATGGAATTAAAATACCGAATTCCAACAGATTTAAGTACTTAGGAGTTTTCATACACCAATTTATTCAAATTCAACGAGCATGTTAAAGACCAAATATAAAAAGCAAAAAAAGTCTTAATGGCTCTGAAAAGGTTATTTTTCTCTAAAATCCTGTGTAGCAAAGTCAAGTTACTTTGCTACAAGTCCTTAATTAGGCCAATATTAACATATGGTTGTCCTATATGGTTTAACATAAGTGCTTCTACTATGGAAAATCTAAGGCTATTTGAACGGAAGTGCATACGCGCATGCACAAACCTGAATAGCAAACCAACATCTAACTACACGCATTATTTCTCCAACAAAACAATTTACGAAAATGCAAAAATAATAAGAATCGATAATTTTATCATTCGTCTCATACGTAATCACATTCAAAGAAGTGTTACATCAATAGAAAATCCACTAATAAGTCACCCATGGTATGAATCAGATCAATACATATTAAGTACACTCGATTCGGGATTCATTCCACCTGAGGCATTTGTATTTTTAGACCAACATAATTATATAGAAAATGGTACCTATGTACCTATTATTTATCACTATAAAAGGCACGCATCAAATAAAAAGCTTTCACTAGACTTAAACACTGCTAATTTAAACAATTGTGAAATATTTGTATTTGATAGATTTATTCCTAATTCTGCATAATTAATAAACAAAAATCCTTATTTTTGGAAATGAGTAGGTTAAGCTAGAATAGAATAGAGTAGTTAGTTTAAGTCTAGTTTGTAATATTTAGGTTAAGATTAGTGTAAGTTAATTATAAAATGTAAAAATAAAAAAATGGGTTTTTAGCCGCAATTTTTATTCCAATACTGTAAATCAATTATTAAAGTAAAACTACATAGAATAATTTAAATTTAAACTAAAAAAAATAATTAAAATAGATGTAATGTAATATTAACAAATCTTTATTAAATTTAAATGGGAGAACTGGTATTTAAACTAGTCATGTACATTGTAATAATTATAAGATGAATTTCGTTTTGTTTTGTTTAGAATTAAGAAATTATAATAAAAGCAAAAAAAAAAAAGAAAACATTTAAAAAAAAAAAAAAAAAATTGTGAATAAAAAACCAAAATCAAAGCATTTTATATTTCATATTTAAAAAAGTATATTTAATTACCGTTTAAAAAGCTAATTTTACTAGAATAAATTGTCATTCTCCCATATTATATTTTTTTTATTATTTTTTTATATTAGAAGTTTTGATTGAGCCCCACACATTTTTTTTTTTAATCTATTTACAATAAATCTTAAAACCACGGAAAAACAAATACAAAAAAAAAGTATAATAAAAAAAAAACTAAAACAAAATGAAAAGAAAAAAAACTTTGAAAATAATTTTGACTTTTTTTTCTTCCTGATCTTAATTACATCATGTGGAAAACTTTAAATTGTTACGGATCTAAAAATTTATTGGTTCAAAAGAAATCAGGAATATAAAGTTATGCCTTGTAATTTCTATAACCTAAAAACTTATTACACATACCTTACAATTTATTTATCTCTTTCTCCATCCCTCTCCCTCTCTCTCTCTCTACCTATCTACACACAATGTAAAAATAGGTATAAATATTTAATAATATCCTTTTCTATTGTGAATAATAACTGTATGTGAATAATGCGGATATTTGCAATGAATTATCTTTCTTTCCTTCCAGATTTACTTCTTAAGAAGTTTTTAATTTACCAAACCGATATGTTAAAAAACTTTTTTTTTCTGTTTTTGTGTTTTTTGAATTGGATTCCATTCTATTAAAGATTTTTCTTTTATGAAAATATCCTTTTTTTATTCAATAGATTTCAGAAAGGAAAATAATACAGGTGTTAAGAAGTGTACTGTACAAGTATTTGATAAAAATCAACATAAGTTTTATTATCGTATATAAAAATCTATAAATAAAGTGAAAGAACTATAAATAAAAAGACAATAGAATTTTAAGTGAAAGTTTATAAAGAAATACAATAAAAAATAAAAATTAATATAGAAAAAAAAACAAAACAAAAATAATAACAAAAAAAAATAAGTTTTCTTTTGATTATAAGACTTTTGAAATATTATTGGTTCCTAAAGTTTTATTAAATAAAATAAGTAAATTAAGTGAATGGTGAAAATATAATTGGAAAATTTTGAAATTATTATGTATATCTGTGTGTGTGTAAAAAATTGTTGTTATAACAATTAAATAAGATTTTAATTGTTGGTAATAAAATATTTAGTTTTTTAATATGAAAAATTGAACCATAAAATTTGATATCTACAGAAAAGATACTTGTACTACCAAACGAACCATCCCCACAGCGTCAAATTACCCACATGGACAAAAAATAGCACACAATAGAATAGGTAACTATACACTCATTCTTCGATTTACATGATTGCTACTACGTTCCATGAAAAATCGTGTAAATTTAAACCGTGTAAAATGAGACGCAAAATGTATATACACAGAACAAAATTGATTAGAAAAATCATTTAATTTAAATTAGATGAAATTGAATTATATGATTTTATTTAATATATTTAATGTTTTAACTAATCTTTAAATAAATAAAAAAAAATACAATTAAATGATTTTACTAATGTAAATTAGATGGCTTAAAATAAAGCGATATAAAGAGAAATCATTCAATAATTAGTTAATTTCAAATTATTTAATTAGTTAAAACATTAAAACATTTAATGAATTCATAATTTTACCGGACAATTTATTGATTTATCGAAACATTGTTTGATTTCAATGAATTTTATTTAATAGTGAAATCAAAGAAATAACATTTATTGTTTTGATTAATCTTTAAACAAAATATTTGTTTAATTGAAATAGTTTTGATTTGAAATGAAAAAAACCAAAGTAATTCAGTTCAATTTGATTGTCAATTAAAGATGGATGTGAAAATTTAAAATAAACAAAAATAAACCATATTAATAAATCTGTAAAAAGAATTAAAAGATGAATAATAATGAAGATACATATATACTATTTTATTTTGTAGAAGAAAATGGCAATGTTAAATCATTGCTAAGAAATTGGGGTATTATTGACAAAATAATATCAGTTGTAGGGCCAGTAGCGTGCGGTGGGTTTTGTTGTAAGGTGTGCAACAAAATTAAAAGACATGTATTCGGAAAACAAATATATATATATAATTTAATTCACGTTTGTAATGGAGAAAAACATTAACTTGAAAACTAAAACATAAATAAAAACATAAAAAGCTTATATACTATAATTTTTTTTTTTTTTTTTTTTTTTCTCCTATTACTCCGCGTGGTAGCATAGGGCTTCGATAGTGAACCTCCATTCCTCTCTGTTGAGTACTACTTCCTTAATATCGTCCCAGGTATAATTGTTGACTGTTAATTCTTGATCGATTGTGCGTCTCCATGTGTTGTATGGTCTGCCGGGTCTCCTTTGTCCTTGTGGATTCCACTCTAGAGCTCTTCTTGCTATATCACTTTCTGATTTCCTTAGTGTATGACCTATCCATTTCCATTTTTTCCTATTTATCTGTCTGTTGATAGGTTCTTCTCCAGTTATCATCCATAAATCTTCGTTGCTAATTCTTGCCGGCCAGAATATTCTGCATATAATTCTCAAGCACTTGTTGATGAATACTTGTAGCTTCTGTTTGATTCTGACCGAAGTGAGCCATGTTTCACTGCCATATATTAATGTTGACTTAACACATGCTCTGAATATTGTTAGCTTTGTTGTTCTCGATATTTGGTTGCTCCGCCATATCTTCATTAGGCTCCCAAATGTTCTTCTTGCCTTATTTATACGGCTGTTGACATCTTCTGTTGCACCTCCTCTTGATGTTATAATGCACCCCAGGTAGTTGAATTCTTCTACGTATTCTATCTGTTGTCCACTCACTGTTATTGGTTCACTGTAACTATTGTTTGTCCTCATTGCTTTGGTTTTCTCGATATTTAATTCCAGTCCCGATTTCTTTGCTTCTTCCTGTAATCTGTTGACTTTGTTCTGTAGGTCCCTTTGATTTTTTGATATGAGGCATACATCATCTGCGTAATCTAAGTCTTCTAAGTTTCCGAAGAGATCCCATTCTATTCCGTTTATTCCAGTGCAAACTTCTCTTAGAATGTCGTCTAGTATTGTGTTGAAGAGAAGTGGAGATAGTGGACATCCTTGTCTAACTCCTATATTGGTGTAGAATGGATCACTGATCTTACCTCTGTGTTGAACTGTTGTCTCTGCATCTTCATACATCGCTTTGATGATGTTGATGATTTTTTCAGGAACTCCCTTCTTTGTAAGTGTTCTCCATATTGCGCATCTCTTGACTGTGTCGAATGCTTTCTTAAAATCTATGAATAGTAGATATAGTGGGGCATTCCATTCCACTGATTGTTCAACTATGACCCGTAAAGTATTTGCCTGGTCTACACAGCTTCGGTTTGGTCTGAAACCTGCCTGCTCTTTCCGTAGTATTGGTTCTAGTACTTCTTCTAATCTTTTCTTTATAATAATTGCTATTATCTTATGAATAGTATTTAGAACCGTGATTCCTCTCCAGTTGCTGCAATTTGCCAAGTCTCCTTTCTTAGGTATCTTGACAATCATTCCTTTCTTCCATGATGGTGGTATATTCTCCTCTATCCATGCTTTCCTGATGTGGGGTTCAATTGTTTTTGCGAATAAGTCAGGGTCCAGTTTGGCTATTTCTGCTGGAATTCCATCTTCACCTGTTGCTTTGTTGTGCTTCAGGATATTGATTGTAGCTTTGATTTCTTCTATATTTCTATATTTGGAGCTTGAGTAGATATTTACAGTCCCTCAGTTGGGTAGATATTTGCATTGTCTATGTTTCTTATGTCTGCTTCATTATTTGTACTTTCTTCGTTGCTCAGTTCTTGGAAATGTTCTCTCCATCTCTTTAATTGATCCTCTAAGTTTGTGATGAGCGCACCATTTTTATCTTTAATTGGTTTGTTTTGTTGTTCCGACTGGTTTGTTAAGTTCTTGATTATGCGATGCAATTCTCTCAGGTTATGTTGCTGTGCTGCTTTTTCTGCTTCTCCGGCTAAATTTTGTAGAAATTTCCTTTTATCTCTTCTTGCTGCTCTTTTTACTGTTTTCGCTATTTCTTCATATTCTCTTCTTGATGCCATCCTGTTGTTTATCATTTTCTTCATTTCACCTCTTCTTTTAATCAAGGCCCATGTGTTATCGGTTATCCAGATTTTTCTTTGTGGTTGTGAAATTCCAAGATTTTGTTCGCTTGTTTGGTTGTAAATTTCCAGAATCTCTTGCCAAGTGTATTCTCTATTATTTCTAATATTTTCTCGTAACGCCGTAACTATGTCAGCTCTTACTTGCGGATTTTTTAAGTTGTTTATATTTATTTTCTTCTTTCTATTTCTTCTGCCTCTTCCTTGTTGGCTTAGTTTCATTCTGAAGTCCCCAGTTAGTAATTCATGATCGCTGTGTATATCTGCTCCCCTTCTATTTCTCACATCTAACATTGATTGTTTCCACTTCTTGCTGATGCATATGTGATCTATCTGATTTCTTGAGATCCCGTTTGGTGTTGTCCATGTGTATTTGTGGATATCTTTGTGTGGAAATAGACTCCCTCCGATTGCTAGGTCGAAAGTCTGACACAACTCTATCAATCTTTCCCCGTTGTTGTTTCTTTCTCTTCCTAACCCGTGTTTGCCCATTATCTCCTCAAGTCCATTGTTGTTAGATCCTATTTTCGCATTCCAGTCACCCATTAATATTATGATATCTCCCCTATTTATGAGTGCTAGCGTTGTTTCTATTTGTTCGTAGAAGTCATCCTTAATATGGTCTTCAGCGACATCTGTTGGTGCATAGCATTGAATTATTGTTACATGTCTTGTCATATTTCGAAATCGCCCTATAACAATTCTATCCGAGACTGCCTTCCAAGAAACCAATGTTTGTCTCAATTTCTTTGATATTAGTATTCCGACTCCACTTTCACCCCCTGTTTCCCTTCCACTGTAAATTACCATGTTTCCATTCTCCGTGTTGATTTCTCCGGTGTTGTTCCATCGCATTTCACTTATACCTAGGATGTCTATGTTGTAAGTAGCCATTTGAGCTTCCAATTGCGAGAGTCTTGAAGCTTCTCTAAGTGTTCTTACATTCCATTGTGCAATTCGGGTCCTTTTTTGAGTGCCAAAGGTCGTTATCAAGTAGTCATTCGTGTATCCGAGGCTTCTTCTTCTATTATTTCGAATCCATTGATTTACCGATTATGCGGGTGATTGGCCTACAGTAACCGGTCCTAGGAGATGGAGTAACCATCTACCGCTGCCTAGAAACAACGTGGCGCTACCTTATTACCGGTTCGATCTCAATTAATGATTTTCATTCGATTAATCTCGAAATTTCAATTAACAAATTTAATGATGGATTTTTTTTTTTTTTATAAATCGCCACCAACCAGGTTCGAACCGGGGTACCCTCGGTCTTGGATCCTGTTACATAACCACTGCGCCACCGAGGGGGTAGAATAACATAATTAAATATACTTAGTTACTTATAAATAAAATCCATCCGTCTATAATGCTATCTTACGATAACAAAATCATCAATTATATTTTCATAAAAATCTACCTTTGACTGCAAATAAATTAGCAGTTCTTTTTCAATCGCAATCAAAGATAAATTACTTAATCTATTTTGCCTACGAGAATACGATTTTATTCCTTTCAAAGCTGAAAAAGATCTTTCAAACGATGCTGTTGGAAAAGGAATTGTAACAATGAAATTAGCCAATTTATTGACTTCACTCAATGCTTCAGTCAGCTCATCATCTCTAATGTACTGAATTATTTTAGTTACAGTCATGTTATTTATAGATTGTGACTGGTATATCACGCAAAGTTCATTATTAAGACGTACAAAATCAAAATATATTTTTCATAATTTTCTTTCAATGAATTTAAACCTTCAACCGGAAATTCTTTTTGATATTTATAAACAATTTTTGAATTTAATAGTTCAAAAAATTTTAAGGCATTAAATTTTTCAAACCGCATGTCCATTTGGTTGTAAATTGTGTCTATTATTTCATTGTACAATTGCTTATATATATTAATTTTGGATCATTTGTTACCATGTCACGTCTTTTTTTAATTGGTGGTCCTACAGAAGACACAATATCTTGATATATCGTCAGTATAGCTAAATATCGCACAAAACGTCAGTATAGCTAAATATTTTTTTCTAAAAATATACCCAAAAGAAATTGATTTTCAAATTGTTCAAAAAAAAAAATACAGAAACCTTTGGCCATATTGATAGTTTCATTGTCCCAATAGTTAGGATCATCAAGAATATTTTCAAATAATTGAACTAAGAGTTCTTTTTCGGAACTGATTGTATTTATCAATCGAGAAGAATAATTCCATCTAGTTGTAGACAACTTTGGAAATTTTTTTTAATAGTTTCATTTAATATGTAGTTCCTTTTTGTTGATACGGAGAAACATGATGAAATTGTAGAAACCGTTGCAAAAAATAACTTACATTTTTGTATATATAATACAGACTGTGACAACACTAAATTAAGCAGATGCGCGCAACAATGAACGAAAAGAGCTGTTGGATAAGCATATTTCATTTTTTTCTGTGTTCCATTCATTTCACCTGCCATAACTGCTGCTTCGTCATAAGTTTGTGCAATTAATTTATTTTCACATTTCAAGGTGATCACTGTATCCTTTACAAGATTAAATAGACCATTCGCCGATCGATTGGCACTTACATCCCTAAAATATAAAAAGCGCTCTACAGGTACTCCAGCAAAAATTAAGGTATCTTAAAACAACTGATTATTGTGATTTATGTGAAATATCTGACGTTTCATCTAACATGATGGTAACAACAATACGTCAACGTATGTATCAACAAAATGTCAAAAGCCAGAATATAAGAATATAGAAAATAAACTTACCATAAACTGTTAATATTAATCAAAATGTCTAACTTGAAAATTAATAGGCACTTGTTTTTAAGCGAAAACAAATTGATGTGTAACAAGAATTTTAGAATATTAATTTATTATTTTAACTTTATTTTCTCGTCTAACTTATTTATTCACTTGTCATTTTCACATTTATTTTTTATTTTTGTTTTGTATATCATTAGCTAATTCTATTTCACCGTGTGCAATTTAAAGCCTGCACACCCGAATAGTATAAATTTTTTTAACTTAACCTGAAATTTAAGTATAAAATAATAGAGACAGATTGATATCTAAATATATGAATTAACGTGCACAAAATATACTGCACGTTGTCATATTAGAATTAACCTTTTCTTCCGCCTGAATATATGCACAAAAGTGGTTCTAAAACAAAATGAATAAACGTGCAAAAGAATATACTGCACGTAGTCATTAATTCCACCATATTTTTTAGTTTTAATTTTTTTTTTCACGATTGCCTGAATATATGCAAAAAAAAGTGGTGTAGAAAACATTTCAAATTTCAATCTAATAATTTTCAGTGAGGAAGATGATTTTAAGTTATGGTTTGATTTTTTTTTTATTATTATTAATAAAATATGATTCTTTACAGTATGAATTGATTATTTATAGGTGTGATACACCTTGCACTCTATGACCGCACGCGACTGATTGTAGCGCATATGAAAACTTTAAAGTGCAGTTACTAATAAACTGAATGTCTTCTTTCTATAAAAATTGTATTTTTAAATTAATTTATAAAGTTGTTAATATTATTTTGTATTTGTCTTAATTAATTTATGAAATGAATGTTAAAAATACTCAAATTAAAAAGGAGTAAATGTAAAAAATTATTTGAAATGAAATAAAGTATTATCATTGATTAATAATAATATAAAGATAGACATTTTCATACAACAGAAAATGTTCAGCTCAATTTTTTCAACTTCTCTTCATTATATATATTTTCTGGGGTATATTCAATGTGTTGGTGCATTTTCTATATTCAATTTGAATTTTTAAATTTTTGAGCGTTTTATACGACTTTATTCTCTAAATAATTTGTATGTGTTTAGTTTCTCTATACTGTTCTTGAATAATATTGTTTTTAACTTTTTGTTATTTGAATTTTTTTTTAATTGATAGGTACAAAAATTTCAAATTGGATAGCATTTTTATCGAGTAGTCTTTTAAGAATATTTTTTTTTTATTTTTCTCTCAATATACATTGTAATAAAAGGATTTTTATAATTGTTGATATTGTGCATGTATATTATTTGTAATAATAAATTATAAAATTATAATATAATTTTATAATGTTTAGAAAACAAAAATATTTTTCTTCTTTTAATTGAATAATTTTCAAAAATAAAACAATTTCAAAAAATTCAAATAATAGTGAACATTCACCCACGTTATGATTTCTAATATATATTCATACATACATATATATATATATGTATAAATTTACAAATAGAATCAAATTTTTGTTAAAGTTGAATCAAAATATATGACTATTGACTCTTGATGCATAACTCCGATTGAAAGAACATAAAAAAAAACAAGAATTGGATACTACACTTTCTACATATAACAAAGTTTTGATTGACAATAAAATATTAAAGTCAGTCAGGCCATATACAGTATTCAAATATGGGACTGTGCTAAACAAACTCATATTCTAACTACCTAAACGTTATAACAAAAAAGTGTTGATAAACATTGCCAATAAAAAATAATTTAGTCAAAATTGAGCTAATGATTAATTTGTGAGGTAAAGAGGGTTACGAAGGGCTATAGAAGGTTACCTAAAAATCGTAATAGAAATTTTTTTTTTTTTTTTATATTATAGCCAAAACTTAGGTTTTGAACCTTTTAGCACTTGTGTACCGTTGACCATTTGAAAAAGGAAAGGATAGTTAAAGGAAAGGAAAGAAAAAGGAAGAAGAAAAGTTTTGTGGGAAAGAGCGAACAATGTTGTTAATATTCGTCTTAAATCTCTGTAAATCATAAATAAAAAATCCTTCTCTCATTGGGAATGCTTCGATTGGGACGCGATTCCACAATTGAGATGTTCTTACTATAAAAGAATTTCCATAGCCGGACTTAAACCATCTCAGAATTAAAATCCACTGTGAAAGGGTGTGCACTTGATGCCTCTCGTGTTATGCGACAGAATTGCTTGAGAGGAGGAAGAAGTGACTTTAGTTCCTCGGAACAAGTGCCAACACCAAGTAGATATCTATAAAATAGAGAAAGTGCTCCAACAATACGACGATGACCAAGTGGTATAAGGGATGAGGTCACATTTATGTCGCCTATAAGACGAATGGCGCGGTTTTGAACTTTGTCCAAAAAATTTAAAGCAGTTTTTGGTGCACCTGCCCATAAATGTGAGTTATACTCGAGCTTGGGTCGTATATATGCTTTATAGATTTTTAAGAGGTCTGGAGATGAAAAATAAGCTTTGCAGCGACTTAAAAAGCCCAAACATTTGGCGGCGCTTTTCGCAATATCGAAAATATGCTCATTCCAGTGCATATTTTGGTTCACTCGCATCCCGAGACTGTACAAGTCTTTGAGTCGCTGAATAACTTCATTTTGAAGCCGGAGAATTGGTTCGAATGTTGTTAGCTTTTGTTACTAACAAGACAGCTTTGAGTTTTTGAAGTGTTGAACTCGACTCTGTTTGCTCTACCCCAGTCGACAATTTTGGCTAGGTCGTGATTGAGTGCACCAGCCATCATTGTTCTTTTGGAGTTGACTGCTGATGCTGTAGCATTATTTGTTTTAAGAAAATATGATATGATGCTACTAGAGTGCTGTCATCGGCAAAACTATGGATTAGATTGAAAGTTAATTTGAGAAGGTCATTAATGAAAATGAGAAATAGGGTGGGTGAAAGGACGGAGCCTTGTGGAACACCAGCATTGATTTGAAGTTGGTCGGAAAAACTACCGTCAACTGAAACTATGATAGATCGGTTTAAGAGAAAGCTTTCAATCCGTTTAGAAAAGGTTGGACCGAGGCCCACAGCATTGCATTTTGCTATAAGAGCACAATGCCAGACTCGATCAAAAGCCTTAGATATATCCAGAGCAACAACAGCAGCTTCACCAGATTGATGAAGTATGGTGTTAAGCTTTTCGCAGATCACCGGTGGAACGTTGGGCTCGAAAGCCGTATTGGCTATCATGAATTATACCTCTACTGTCAAGATATTTCTTCAGCTTATGATTGATTAAGATTTCCATCGTTTTGGAAATAATGGAAGTAATAGCTATGGGCCTATAGTTCGAAGGATTGCTTTTGTCACCTTTTTTAGGAATAAGATAAACTTGGGCAACTTTCCAATAGGACGGGTAAGTTCCTGAAGAAAAGGACAAATAGAATAAGTTGCGCAGAGGTTTAGAAATGGCGAAGGCAATGTGTCAAATATAAAATTTATCAAATATGCACTACAGCCTCGAAGATATTTTATAGCTAGAATATTATATTATATAACTGTAATTTTGAAGTATTTCAAATATTGAGAAAGGCTTAATTTTATTTTAAGGTAACAGAGTAAACTTAAAATTGTATTAAATAGGATGCATACATAATAAATTCAAATTATTTTAATTTTGATAATACAAAAAATAAATAAAATTAAAAACCGGTGATATTTTTTTTTATGCAATAAATTACGAGAAAAGGATGAATAATTTTCCAAGACAACTTGAATTTTCTTAATAGGCCGGTTTTTATGATAAATTTTTAGCTGATAAATTGGAGTTTAGAAAGAGAGGAGTATAGTGTACCGTTAATGTGTATGAGGGAGTAAAATTATAGTATTTTTATAGTAACTTTTATAGATGATTTGAAATCTAAAATCTATATACATAACCTTAAAACATTCAAAATGTAAACAAAATAAAGGTTATTTAATTTAAGCAATCTTCCTTAGAATTGTTTAAAATTTCGCCAAAGTATATAAATAAATTAAATAAAGTGAAAAAAAGTGAAATATGATATGATTTTCATCTGTAGAATGTTTATTTAGTTTGTTTAAATTTTAAATTCACTTGTATTTATTATTTTTCTATAATACGTTTTTCATTTTTACATAAGTATTAATTAGAATTAAAATATTATTTTTTTATATTATACTAAATAATGAATTAAGAAAAAAAATGTACACATACATACATTCAAAAATTCATTCAACAAAATTTAAAATATTCATTCAGATAAAAAAAATTAAAGTTAAAATTGTAATTAAAAGTAAATTTTTTAAATGTGTTAAATAGTTAGTTTATGTATATGATAAATAAATAGAATATGTATAATTTTAGTTTAAATATATTTATACCTAAAAGCTAAAATATTATTTTTTATTTACACGCATTCAAATATTCAATGTAAAAAATTAATTTTTGTTATTGTTTTTACTCAAATTCAAAAATTGCAATGTCGTTCCGTATCCATAAAATGTGTTGGTAGTGTGCGAATTTTTTTTGTGTAATTTTTTGTACATTTTTTTATGTTAGCATAGAGTAATCATATAAGTAGAGTATTCACGTAGAACAAAATTTGCTAGTCACATTTTCAAATATCAAAATTCTGTGTTCACTCACAATAATTTTACTCAATTTTTAACTGCTTATAAGTTGAGCGCAATGTATTTTGTACTCATAAATAAAAAAATTTTGTGTACCTACTACCTATGAACATATTTATTTGTATTATGCTGCCAACAGTGTCAACGATATAAAAGTTGTATGTATAAGTACTCAAAAATGTATATATGCGAATATACATGCTACCAGCTACAGTATATACTTATGCTTCTTTATTTCACTGCTCGCATTTCTACTTTAATTATGTGATAAAAATTAAAAATTACACAATGTGTATAAAAAAATATACATGCATTTAAAGTCCTTTCAATAGACCACAAATAATATTACAAATCAAAGTATATTGAATTTTTTTTTAGAAATTGAAAGAATTCAATATTATTGCTGTATTTGTTGTTATTTTGTTTTAATTTTAAAAATTTGAAGAATTAATATTTTTATTTGGACTTGGTCAATGTGATTTAGGAAATTTGTGATTTCAAATTTTATAGAAGAAAGGGACAAAAAAATTAATGTTGGTTTTGTAAAATTAAAAATAATTCAAATTAATTTCTATTGAAAAGTATACTGAAAAGTAGGTACCTACATTTATTTTTAAATTTTCAGCAATTTTGGTTTTGTTAATTTTGTCTGTTTCTTACCGTAGATAATAATATAAATAGTATATATATATATGAATACATAATATAATTATGAATACAAACAAACAAACAATCTATCAAAATTTATAAAAGTAAGTAAAAAAAGTAAAACTGAACATTTTATTCTTTATATGGATTGTTGGCTGTTTTTATTTCTTCAGATATTATTTCATCTGAAATTGAAATACGATTTTTAACCAACTTCTGAGAAAAGAAAACAAAACGGTATTCCGTACAAAGTTCACGATTTGTAATCCATAACTAATAAATTTTATTCTTTTATTACCATTATTTTTAAAAACATTTTCTGGATTATGTGATTCTATCATTGACCAATTATTGTATGTATACAATTTCATTTATTATATCTTTGCGATTAATTGTGTTTTTTTGTTTACATTTTTATATAAATATTTTTTATATTGAATTAGATATGCAAATAAATATATGGTGAGCACATATACGATATACACTCTTCATATAAATCAAAAGTACATACGTATGTAAATACTTTTCAAATTATCAAACAATGCCTCTATCCTCCTAGCCTAGTCACTGGGAGAGTAAAACTTTATACACAAAACTAAAACAAAACTTAAAACTTGTAAATTGTAATTCGATAAAATGCCGAAAAAATCATTCTGTGAATAGGCTCGAAGTATAGTGGCATTGTATGAAATATTCTTCTCAATAAATAAAAAATTTTGAGTAAAAATAATTGAGTTTCGAAAACTATATTTGAGTGTTTTGGGTATTGAGTGAAAATGGGACGGCATTTTCGTGTTTTGAGTAAAAATGGGACGGCATTTTTAGAAGAAAATGATTAACAAATATTGTTCTACGTGAATACTCTACTTATATGATTACTCTATGATGTTAGTATTAAAAACATCGGCGATAATTATTTACATAACTTTGCGAAGATATGTTTTTTTAAATATTCTCCGATATTTATGGCGATTCTCCGATATTTATGGCGATTCTCCGATATTTATGGCGATTCTCCGATATTTATGGCGACTCTCTCGATATTTCTCCCGATATTATTGTTATTCGCCCGATATTTTATCATTGTTTCTCTATCGAACTTATGAAATTTTTGTATCTTCTGCCTATGCTCTAACAATTCGCCGATATATCGGCTACATGAAAACCGGGCAAATATCTACAGTTTTTCCACAGATAACTAATTCAAAATAAACAGTTAATTTTTTACAATATCCTAACGGAAAACTCGTGTAAACAAATTTATGAAATATAGATGTACATAAAATTTTTAAGTACAAAAATATCTCACAGATGTCACTACTATGCGGACGAAATAAGAATTAAACCAAATTAGTCGAAACTTAACGAAATACTTTTAAATTGAATTGAAATCGAAATTTTAACGAAAATTAAAACAAAACAAAACAATGTATCGGATTTTATTTTTGATAATTTCTTGGCTAATTTTGGTGGTTAAAATATATTTTGTACTAAAATATTGTACTCTGGTGGGAAAAAATTGAACCTAAAGTACAAATTTACATTTTATATTTGATAAAAGAAAAATTCTTTAAAAATTTACTTTAATTTTGAAATATAAAAATTTCCCATTATCTTATAATACCCCTAATACTTCATAATATCCCTTTATATGGGTTTACCGTTAAATAGAAAATTTGAATGTTAAATTAACGTAAAATATGAGAAATAACGGTATATTTAAAATATCGAATTATTTGTTTTTTTTAATAACGTATAAGCAAAGTAATGTTAAAATGTGGGGTACAACGGGCCTTTAATAGGTTGCTTTAATAGGATGTAGATAAGAATTATCATCCAACGTTAAAATGAGGAAAAGAAAATAGTCAATTTCTAGGTTAGTAAAATAGGCTAGTTCATCTGAATCCAGTAAAAAATATTAATTTTGTGCAAGTAAGGATTGGCAAGTCAGGTTTATTAAACGAAATGCTTTACATAATATAAAAATTAAAATTGAAACAGCTTCTGCTGATGAATTAGCTGCAAAAGAATCCACATAAACTTGCAAAAATCATTAAAGATGGAGGCTACAATCCACATCAAGTTTAGAACATTATAGAAGAAACTGGTCGTTTTTGGAAAAAAAAAAAATGCCTAACATGACTTACGTAACAAATAGAAGGTGGCAAATAGAAAAGATTGGGTAACCATTGATATTTTTACTAACTGGTTCGACAAACATTTTGGGCCAGAAGTAAATCGTTATATGAATGAAAAGGGCCTCGAATTTAAAATTATTTTGATTCTTGATAATTATGCACCTGGTCATCATAACATAGAATATCCAAATATGTAATTTATTTTTTTTGTACCACCCGTAGTATTGGGGCATAAAAAAATTTTTTACCCCTGGATCAAGGTAAAATTGTAACATTCAAAACATATTACATCAGACGAACATGTCGATACGTTTCGTAAGCAAGCTCTATGATGATGAAGTATTGACGGTTATTGACGTTTGGAAAAAATTTCAATTATTAGATTGTATCGAACAAGTTGGATTGTCGTTAGCTGAATTGAAACCATCAAAAACTCTGAATTCTTGCCGGAAAGCTATTTGGCCGGATTGTGTTGAAAAAAATGATGTTATTATATCCAATTAAACCACAGATTATACTATCATAACAATGGCACGTGAAATCGATGGAGCAGGATTTGATAATCTATCGTCTGTCGATATTGAAGAACTTTTAATTGATCTTTTGATGCAAATGAAATAATAGAATTTTTTGAAGAGGAATTTATTGAATATTATCAAGATAATCCAATTTTAAGTACCCTAACTAATAAAAGAAGGTCTCAACCTGGTCAATAAATTAGATAGACATAATTTTGTTCAACATGATTCAGATGAAGATCGATTTGGAAAAATTCAGCGGGAATTTAATATCCTGATGTCTTTATATAGAGAACTATAAAATACCAACTCAGAGCGATTAATGACTGAATTCATACCGAAAACTAATGATAGGCAATTGCTCAAGATATGACAAAAATAATCCCGCAAGTTGATGCGAAAGTTTTTGACCATGAAAGTATATCTAGTTCTATTGATATTGAACGTTTATTATCGGATATTGTAGACGATTAAAATTTAGTTCAACGTTCTTATGTTTTTTTCTTCTTTAACTGTTCTTTAACATAATACATTCTGTACAAATTAAATGAAATAAAAAATGTAATAAATACCGTATTATTCTAATTAACAACATTATATTTATATTAGTTTTTGCCATTTTATTGCTTATTTTTCATATTTGGAACCAATCTGCACTTTTTTTTTATGGGCTTAGAAGCTTTTTTTACACGCTGATTTGCCCGGAACATATCGCCAGCTGAGTTCTTAAGTGTCCAATATGCCGAAAAATGAAATGGGAAAAACTAATATAAATATAATGTTAAATAAATATAAATATAACGCATTTTAAGTTTCAAGGTAAAGATATAGAAAATCAAACTTTTTGTGACATAATCTGTAATTTGTTAGCTTTGAAATACTATGTTTAGATTTCTTAAAAAAATTATATATTTCTGTTGATATTCGAAATTTGAAAAAATAGCCCAAATGTATATTGGACAAAAACGTATGGATGACAAATATTTTGAAAAAAATATTTTTTTCAATGTTCAATATCTTATGGGGAATTAACACAGTTAATAAAACTTCATTTGATATTGGACACTTAAGAACTTAAACTAAACATTTTTCTCAAGTTTTGGGAACAAAAAATAAAACTAACAAAGACTTTCAATATTAAGGAGAAACATTATTTTATTCATTCAAACACATTTAATTAAATAATATAAAAATAAAACCAAACAGTCTAAACTAAAGTGCTAAACCTAAAAAACAAATCACAATGTGTATTAAAAAAATTATAAATCATAAAAAATAAAACTAAACAGCCTTTCTTGCTTTATGTTATGACAAAATCTAATACTTATAGCCTGTAAAATTTTCGTTGTGATAATATTGTTTTTATTTTATTTTGAAAATAGTCTTATAAAATAACACGTCCTCAGGTGGCATGTAATCAAACATGGATACAATATCTCTTATTTTTTCTTGTGTAATGGAATTGAAAAATTTAGCACCACACTAGCTGCATTATAGTTCCAAAAATATTCCGGAACACATTGTAAAACTCTTAATTTCACCTTTGGATAATTCATTGAGGTAAGTTGTTTAAGTAACGCGAGTGGACTACAAACACTTATGTGGCGATAAATGGCGATCTATAACTGAGTGAACAGCATCTATTTAGTGGATTCTAGAGTGTCCAGGTTCAGAAAACTTTTGAACTACAATTTTTATTTCTTTATTTTTTTCTATAAATTTTAAAATTGCTAATGACATTATCCGGTTTTTATTATGTGGAACTCAAGCGTCTGGCCATAAAATAAAGTTCTGAATATCAGGAATATCAATAAGAATGACTTGTAAAATTTTAATTAACGCACTGGCCAGGTCATTTGCGCTGCGATCACTCTGTGTTTCGTATCAAATTTATTCTCTCTCTCCGATTATTCTCATTCACATTCAAACTGATAAAACTCTCTCAAGCCTTGATCTATACAAAAACTTCATTTGAAATAGAACACTTAAGCACAAAATTTTAATAACTCACTGAAGCGTAAAATATTTTTCGACATTTTTTGTCCAATATCATATTAATTGCAGATTGGACACTTAAACACTATAAATGTAAAAAAAAAAATTCACTTTCTATGTAATTGAACAAAAGCAAAATTAAATATCTCAAAAACTATTATAGATAGAACAAAACTGATTAAAAATTTCGAAAGAGCGCGTCAAGTTTAGTTTAGATCAATCAAAAAAAACAAAAAGTGCTTAATGTATGATATTGGACACTTAAGAACTCACCCGGCGATATCTGTTGCGTAAAAAGACGGTTAAATGTATTTGCATATAATAACCTAAACAAATTCAAGATAAACATCAAAATTATACATTGATTGTGATATTCTATAACAATAGTTTTCATTACTTTACTGTCAACAATATAAAAATATTTTTATATATATACACATACATATATACATATCTAATCTACAAATTTAGAAAATATTACTTGCCTATTCACAATAATAAAAAAATTCAAATTATTAAAACCTGTTCCAACTCTGATAGATTCCATATACATTATTAGATTTATTGTAATATAATTGAAAAAAAAATAATACTGTCTGTGAGAGGGAGGTGGGGTTTGTAAAATTCAACTGATTTTCATCCTGTATTAATAACAATAAAATTTATTAAATATAAATAAAAATAGTAATAAAAACCGTTTACAGATTTATATTTGTGTGTGAGTGAGTTATTTCATTTAATAAACAAATAAATAATCCTAGAATAGACTCCTAGTACTAAAATACATTCTTTTCTATTTATTATAAATAAATACAAAATATGAAAAAATTTTCTCTTAAATTTGGGAAAATTTCTATAAAAATACCAAAATTTTTCCATTTAAAAATCACTCAATTTTATCACTCAAAACAATATAAATTTACTCTTATTTTATTTAACGAATATTTTAAATTCTTTACATTTTTTTTTCTCATTCGTTAAATCAATTCTATACAATTTTTCTTCACTATTCCTATTAATTCAGTTATCATCACTAACCTATACTAAAATTGCACCCAATAATTAGCAGCAGGTAAAAAAACAGAACAAAAACATAAAAATAAACAAACAACAAACTATACTCAATGCATTTAGTAGATAAAAAAATGTAACTGTATTGAATAAAATGTATGGAATACAACAAAAAAAATATAAAAAGCCAGAGAATGAGTGAATGAGTGAGTTGTTGTTGTGTCAATATTAATTTAATTTCAACTCTTTTTAAATCTATATTTTAAAAATATTTTTTGATTTGGTTGGATATGAATTTAAACCACAGTTCATTCCTTCGATGGTTACGGTTACCAATGGGTGTTAAATCGGTGTTGTACAATTTGTTTGAAAAAATATATTTTCTAAATAAATAATATTAAAAAATAGAACAAAACAAAAAATAGTGAAATAAATTATTTTTAATTAAATACCAATAACATACTATAATATATTATTCTATTGTTATTTAAACATAAATGTGCTGGATTATTAGATTATTTTAGATGATGCTCGTAAATTTTTATTATATAAAAGTTGTAACAGTACATCAAAAGATCAACTGAATTGAATACAAAAAAAAAAAAAAAAAATAAAAACAAAAAAAAAATTGCAAAAAAAGGAATAAAACAAGTTTTTAAAGAATGTACAGGTTTCATTCAATGTACAATGATGGCTATCATTAAATGAGTTTTTAAGGAGTGAAAATATTGAATGAATATTCAATTGTTTTTTAAATAAAATTTATTATTCAAGATATTGAATTAAATAAAAAAAAAAATAAATAAATAAATAAATTCAATTAAATGTATTTTATTTATAAAGAGTGAACAAATATATATATATATATATATATATATATATGTATAAATAATATATATTAACAAAAATACATCATTTAAATTGAATTAAATTAAAACAAAAAAAAAAATACAAAATAAATTTTTTAATAAAAATCAGTTAATTACATTAAATATAAATCAATCAATTATTGTTTGTTGTATTTAATCAATCTATAGAAATAAATCAGTGTCAAAAATTTTAATATTTTTTTTTTCGTTTTTTTTGTTGTTGTTTTGTTTTTAAAATTAAATTCCAAAGAATTTTAATATAAAATTATTTGAAATAAATCACCACACGCTGATTATTAACATTTAATTTAATTGGACATATGTACATGCATCATTATTATTATTATTATTATTATTACATTTGGATGTAGAAGATTAAGAAAAATCTATAGAATAATCTATCCATCAAATACAACAGAAATAAAAAATTTATTTTTTGTTTTATTAAGATATATATATATATATACCCTTGAATCTATCAACTCAATTATAAATAGGGTAAGTTGAAAAAAAAAAAAAAATAAAAAAAATAGAAACAAATTAATAATTGTTGAAGGTCTATATTTATATAAACCTACCTTATTTTTGTTAAATTTTGATAAATTTTGTTGAGTGTAATTTAAAATTAATATAAATATTGATGTCATAAATATGACGTATACTACACTTGCAATAGTTGTGTTTAGAATGGTTTAAGAAATTCTTTAATTTCAGAGTAAATTTTAATAATTTTGTTGGCTTAATTTTTTTTTTTTTTTTTTCAGAGATAAAAATTTTATAAGTTCAACTTATATTGAATTTCTTTACTGTATTAACATTAAAATCAGTTGTAAGTCATATATATAGTTAAATTGATTCCATAAATCTGGCTTACTACACTACATACTACTAATTTTGGTTAATAAATTCTATAATGGTTTTTATATAAATATAATTTCAGGTCTATGCGATGCATACACCTTTGTGTACCTTTGCAAAAACTTCTGCTTGATGTTAATGACCTTTTTAGATCTATTTCTGACTACATTATTGGTCTTGAGATTTCTAAATTTCAGCTCTTTTAATAGCTTTGCTACAGACGTCGTTGAACCTTTTATGTTGAAAATACTAGGACCAATCAAAGCTTGTGAAAAAATTATGTTTAAACCATCCTAGTTGGTTCGGTTATAATGCCAGATTAATCTTTGGGTGGGTATATTTTAGTTGGTATATCTGCTTGTATAAAGAGACTGGCATTTACAAGATAATGGTCAGATTTACCAAGTCCAGAATTAATGAAGGTGGAATATTTCTCTGAATGACAATTACATTCAATTAATAAAGTTAATAATAAATAAAGTTTTTTTTTGCTTTACTTAGTAACTATTGTTACCGGTATTCTCATTTAAATGTAAAAAATTATTTAATAAATATCATAATTTTTTTACTGTCTTAACATTTGAATCAGTTGTAGGTCTTTAGTTATTAATTTTTTTTTTTAAGTTATATAAAAAATATAATTATAACTTAGGAGTAGGTACTTCGTTTTAGTCTTCTCATCTGACCTGCAACAGTTGTCATTAGGTTGTGGGCTAAATTGTTTGAATGAATTTAAAATTTGAGCCTGTAGCTGATGATATATTTAGCTATCCTATATTACACTAGTGACGGATTACCGATGCAATTAAACTGATACAATTCATCATCATCAATGTCCTGTAGCTCCCTTAATTGGGATATAATAATAATAATAATAATAATAATAAAATAGTCTTTACAGAATTACTGGAAATAAATTTTGAATACATACAAATTAAATTAATTTTTTGTACAATGTATCCTTAATCTAATTAATAATTAATTCAAATGTATATGAATGTGTAGCGTGTTGTTGTTGGTTTTCACTGCGGAGCCCCAAAGCTGCATTCCATTATGTTCAAATCGGTTTTATTATGATTTTATAATTAATGTAATATTTTATTTGTTAATGATAACTATGTGTTGTTTTCCATCAACCAGCTCATATACTTCTAAATTTGATATCAAGCCATTTTCTGATGGCAATATGTTAACGCCAACTGAGACATTTTTCTAGATGTATATATATATACATAAGTACTTTACATAATTATTTTGTGATATTTTTTGTGATTTTATTATTTCGCATCCCGCAATAAAATGATGGATATAGTTAATGCTATTGTTGAATCGATTCCATAAATATACTACACTATAACTAGTACTAATTTTTACAATGGTTAAGTAATTCTATATTAATAGAGTAAATTCAATAATTTTATTTTACTGTATTAAGGTATGAAAATTTGTCGTAAGATACATATTGTATTAATTCATCATTTCTACTACAAGATATATACCAGTAATATAAATATTCTGAGATCAGAAACAATTACATTGCCTCTGATAAATCATAGAAAATCAAAGATCATAATTGGCTATGTCAACCTTCTGGAATACTAAAATGATCGAAAAATTAGGACAGTTGTTACCAAATATAATTCTGAAATATATAATATTATAAATTGATCTCTGTAAGTAATTAGTGCCGTTTGGGATCTATGAAGTCCAAGCTAATATATATAATTATAATATATAGGATAATAAGAATAATAATTAGATATAACAGTTATAACAGGATAATAAAAAAAAAAAATATGAATATGATAATTGAAATATATTGAATATAAAAAGTAGGATATAATTCATTTCAAATTGTTTCGACTACACAAGCGATTTAGATTTAATTGCTAAAAAATGAAAATTAAGTGAAAGAAAGCATTTCTAAAACTTAAATAAAAAATTGAAGTTGAAAAAATTGATTAAAAAAAACAAAGTTTATGAAAACATGAAATTATCCACCCTATGCCTTACAAATGAGATTAGAGGACAGTGGTGATGACACGAAATTATGAAATGACTTTAAAAATTATGTTGAAAACGTAAAAAAATTTAATATCATTGTTTTAGAAATAGACAGTCAGTATGTCAATAATTTTAATAAAACAAAAAAAGTACATCAGACGTCTGTCAATAGACGCAAAATTACTTTTTATTTTTGATATTATGTTGTCAATGTATATTTATATATATATATATATATATATATATGTATATTTATCATATCTATATGTCCTAAATATCCATCTACCAACTGATGAGGTTAATATAGGTTTACATTTTAACTGACGCTTAACACTATTTATCTAATGATCGGCTATATTTTTATCATAAATATATTTTAGGTACTGATTTATATAAAAATCCATCTCTTTTTGTAATATTTCAAATTTTTGATTGCAAATACAAGGATGAATAATTTACAAATTTAAATAGTTGAAACTAAACTAAAAAAATCGATACCATTCATCTGTTTTATTATGATAAACACCCGGTACGTTAATATTCGTTAGTTGGTAACTCATAATTGCCAAAAGCTAGGGTAGGGTAGGGTAGCAATGTACCGGTAATTCAAAATGATTATAAAAGTAGTCCACATATGCTTACAATTTTTCTAATTATTAGATTTGATGTTAGCAAAGGGGTTAGTTAATAAATGAAAAATAATTAAATTAAATTTATAATTTTTAATAATTAATACAAAATTTATTTATTTATTAATATTTAATTAAATTAAATAAAACACTTGTTATTGTTTCACTGATTAAGAAATTATTAAAAAATTTTCTTTAATATTTTATTTAACATTTTCATAAAAATAAAATTTGAGTCGACATCATGTTTCGTCCTTCTGAGACATTATCAAGACTGATAATTTTATTGATTTTTATATATATATATATTTTGATTTTAATTGTTAAATATATATACACATCATTATCAATGTCCTGTACCTCTCTTAAGTGGGGCATAACACAGAAATCCAATAACAATAAATTATGAATATTAACAACAGTTACCGGCTACACATAATTGCTAGCTAATAAATACAAACTATTAGACATAATAGAAAATTTCAAATTTATTCTAATAACATAAAATAAAAAGAAAAAAAATGCAAACAAAAAATCTGAAGATGATTATATATGTTTTTCAATTTGACCTGAACAAATATTAGTAAATTTACATGTGATGTAACCTACAATTGATCTTAATCAATCACTTTTAAACTTTTAATTTTATATTATTTTTTTTTTTCTTTAAAAAAGCTTTATAGTTAAATGTAGAGCATATATAATTTTTTTTTATATTAAAATTAAACAAAATAAAATTTAAATATTTAAATTTAAGCTAAATTACATTAAATTAGAATATATTTTCTATAATTGATACACTTTTAATCAGTTCAATCAATTACAGATTATTCAGAGTGTATTTTGTTCCGGTATTTTAACAGTTATAATAAATATTTCCAAATTAATTTTTTGATCCATTTACAATTAAAATATATTTTATAATACTAGAGAATGATCATCTCATCAGTGTGTATATTTGCTACGCACAATAGACCTATTATAATTGGTACAGCAGACGTAACAAATTAACACTAATCTATTTCTATTATTTTTTCAATACAACTAAATCGGTTCTAATATAATAAAATAATTTCATAAATATTAAATCGATTAAATTTAATTAATAAATTAAATTTTTAAATAATTTTTTACAATGCGTATCTGCAAAAAAAAATTATCTTAATTTATTCGCTATATTAAACAAAAAATTCATAATTAATTCTACCGGTTTAAAAATAACACGATATAATATTTTTATTAATTTTTAATTAATTAGAAACAAAAAATTAATTTAAAATTTCTAACAAAAAAAACTAACTACATATACCAGTTATAATATATATTATATTATATACAGAAGCGATTAGTATATTTGAAATATTTATTTTGTTTTTATTTTTTTTTTATTCAAATATATTTCAAAAAGAGCTAGGAGCTGGTACAGAGTTTATAATTTATAAAATAGTTTTTAACTATGAAAAATGTTATTGTTATTGTTTATATCTGTATAATAATTATAATTATAAATTTATAATATTTGTGTGTTTGAGTATAATTTTAACTTAGAACTATCTTCAAGAGATGAGTAAATAAATATTTTTTAACATGTAGTTAAGCTAATTTTTTCTATTCTATTCTTTCAAATTATTTTCTAATTTGTTTATTATTTCTTTACTATCTTTATTTTTCTTTCGATATTTCAAATGGATTAAATTCTGTGAAGGCATCTGATTTTTTCGGTTTCAATTTAAAAAAAAAAATATTATCAAAATATATCGATGATGTGGTATTGTTAGTTGGAATCGGTTGTTGGAGTACAGGTAAGCCGAAAAATTTTGTCAAATGATGAAAATTGAATTTTAAATACAATCACATCGGTTTTAATATAATAAAATAATTTAATAAACATATAATAATTAAAAAACAATAAAAATAATATAATATACAATATATATAACTAAAATACAATAATATAATATACAATATATATAACTAATATACAATAATATAATATACAATATATACCAAATAATTACATTATATACTCTATATAAAATCTCTTACCACATTCCGAAACGAAAAAAGACCTGCAATAAGTTGGCAGATTTATCTGCAGATCCACTGTTGTATAAATAAATAATATCGTTTATATTGGAACTACGATAACTGATAAATTCAGCTACGCTAATAGGGTATAAAAACATTTTAACACAACATATTTTCAACTGTGTTTCAACATTGTGTTAATCATCAATGAATGATATGAGCATTCAGAATGCTTTAGTTTAAAACTAAAGTGAAGTAAAGTTTAAAAATATTTAATTGAAATCATTTGAGCTTAGACCGGTTCTAGATGGCACCGTAGAATATTTTCCCGGATAGAATATAAGTCTCTGATAGCAGATTCAATAATATAAATGGACGCTCATTAAGTTATAGTTTATAATCAATTGGGCTTAGAGCGATTCTAATTTGGGGTTAGAGCAGTTCTAGATGGCACCGTAGAATATTTTCCCGGATAGAATATAAGTCTCTGATAGCAGATTCAATAATATAAATGGACGCTTATTAAGTTACAGTTTATAATTATTTATTTGAAATCATTTCGGCTTAGATCGATTCGAATTTGGGGTTAGAGCGGTTCTAAACGGCACCGTAGAATATTTTGCGGGATAGAATGTAAATCTCTGATAGCAGTTTCAATAATATAAATGTACGCTCATTAAGTTACAGTTTATAATCAATTGGGCTTAGAGCGATTCTAATTTGGGGTTAGAGCAGTTCTAGATGGCACCGTAGAATATTTTCCCGGATAGAATATAAGTCTCTGATAGCAGATTCAATAATATAAATGGACGCTTATTAAGTTACAGTTTATAATTATTTATTTGAAATCATTTCGGCTTAGATCGATTCGAATTTGGGGTTAGAGCGGTTCTAAACGGCACCGTAGAATATTTTGCGGGATAGAATGTAAATCTCTGATAGCAGTTTCAATAATATAAATGTACGCTCATTAAGTTACAGTTTGTAATCAATTGGGCTTAGAGCGATTCTAATTTTGGGTTAGAGCAGTTCTAGATGGCACCGTAGAATATTTTCCAGGATAGAATATAAGTCTCTGATAGCAGATTCAATAATATAAATGCACACTTATTAAAATACAATTTAGAAATATTTAATTAAAACCATATTTGGCTTTACAGTGGTTCTGACTAGATGGTATACTGTAGATCATCGTAGTATCGTAAAATATAAATCTCTATTCGCAGATTCAACAATAAAAACTCAGACTTATTAAATTACATTTTAGAAATATTTATTTGAAATCATTTGGGCTTAATATGAGGCTAGAGCGGTTCTAGACGGCACCGTAGAATATTTTCCGGTATAGATTACATGTCTCTGATAGCAGATTCAATAATATAAATGCACGCTTATTAAGCAACAGTTGATAATTTGTTAATTTAAATCATTTGGGTTTAAAGCGGTTGTATAGTTGCCGCCGTAGAATATTAGCGGGATAGAATATAAATCTGTAATCGTAGATTCAATAATAAAAACACACAAATTATTAAATTACAGTTTAGAAATATTTAATTGAAATCATTTTTGGGTTTAGAGCGGTTTAAGATGGCACCGTAGAAAATCGTAGAATATAACGGTTTGAATTAATACTTATTGATTTACTGTCCACAGCAATACAAAGTGTACTCTCTCGAGTTGAAAGTTGTAAATCTCATTTATAAATTGGAAATTACTTAATATTTCCACTGGAAGTTCAATTTTAGAATACCATTTGTTTTTGTAATGTTAAATAAAATTTTAGAAGTAAATTAAAAATTTACAATTTTGTTAGATTTTTTGTGTTTTTATATTATTACCATGCCTATTTTTGTATAATTTTTAAGTTATTACACACCTATATATTATTACATTAATAATTCCAGTATGATACAGTTATAATTATATATATATAACTATTATATATAATTAATTGAGATAAAATCTGCACAATTTGACAGTCTAAATTGGTATTTTATTTTTTATACAGAAATTAAATAATTAAATTCCTATATACATACATACATACATACATATTAGTTATTAGAATGGAATTTCGAGATAAATTTATTTAAAAAAAAACTAAATTAACCTCACCTTGGTAGAAAATTCATATAGATTTATAAAGTTTTGGAAGTTCTTTCAAATATTTGAAATATTTAAAGAAAATATATATTTTTTTTTTTTTAATTACTATTTTTTACTATCGTAATTTTATTACACTACTTTTATTCACTATTTTATTCGAACCATATAAAATGAATGATCTACATCTAATATTATTCAAGACCATCTCTTTTCGTTTGTCTCTGAGTTACAATGTTGTATATTTGTTTTGTTTTTTTTTCAACTTTGAATTAAATTTTTTGTGGTTTCGGTTTTTTAGATTGTAGTAAAATTGTAAATCGGGTTATGGAAATTTATTTTTAATTAGAACTTTACATATAGGTATACGGAATATGGAACAGTATTTCAATAAAAATGTGTGTTTCACTTTAATTATGTATATTTGAACAATGTATAGAAATTAGGTTTTAAAAAAATATGTTTTGATTTAAAATCAATTTTGATTGTTTAAATATTTAAATTGTAGTTAGTTTCTCTAAGAGTAGTTAATTTATATTTTAAATGATGGTATTTCTATCACTATATATACAGTGCTTCGGTGTATCACTTTGAACATCGATTTAAACACTTTAATAATTAGTTGATAAATTCGACCTTATATAATTCTCTGTAATGCAATTGCGATCAAATATTTTGTATATAACTGATGAAAGTATGTACATCAAAAGCCGATTGAATCTGGAATCTGGTTCCGATTGCTTGGTTCAATTTGATTTTGTTCAGTTCAGTTTTAATTTGACCAACAACTAATATTAATCAATCTAATAATGTAGTACTAATCAATCAATTTTTCTAACCTATGCCCCACGGACTATGACCACAGACATGACTACTAAACAATGATGAATTAATTACAATTTTTAGAATTTGGAATTAAATCAAATGTTGGGTAATAAACAACTGAGTTATTATTAATACAGATTTAGAATGATTATTAGAGCTTTTTAACAGAGCTGGGATGATTTAAAACTATACAGATTCAAAAATCTAAAAAATATTGATGGATGAAATGGAATAAACTTAGTTGGATTGGAATTAACAAAGGGAAATAAAATATAAGCCAAATTTAAATTGTTTTATAAAAAAAAGAAGAAAATGATGGTATAAAAAAAACAAATATCACAAAAGAAACATGAGAAGAATCATATAAATTTGTTCTTGATTGTACAAAACAAAAAAAAAGATTGTTACAAAGCAAAATAGTTCTCGGGGGGTAAAATAATAAAAATAATATTTAAAAAAAAAAATTTAATATTGTTTTAATATGTTTTTAAAACGGACTAAAAAATATAGAATAATTTCTCCTAATCTTATACAGATTTACAGTGCAATACAGATTATTGACCCCATACAAGTTGTCCTGAAAATTTGGAATTTAAAAAGAATAATGTGGGTGGGGAAAATCCTTTAGATCAATAATTATAAAATTTGCAATGGATCAATTTTATTGGATTGTAAATGATATGAACTGTTGTGTGAGTTTTCTCAACACATCAAGGAACGTACACTCTTTACCGTTTCGATTTTGTACCGAAAAGATAAGAATCGAACTGTTAATAAAAAGATTTAAAAAATGGTGAGACTTAAAAATTAATCTTTAAATTCATAATTTATATATTACCTATTAGCTGTACCCGGTCCGCTGTTGGGAGTTGTATGGCAGCTGCCCAAACCACTCAACTTTTTTAAAAATGGTAATAAACGTATTTATTTATTTTTGAGGCAGTACCTGAGTACACATTTTCAGCTCTGTAACACTTTTGGTTCTTAAAATATTTGTAATAGGTGCTGGGAGTTGTATGGTAACTGCCCAAACCATTAAAAATTTTTAAAAACGGTAATAGACGTATTTATTTATTTTTGAGGCAGTACCTGAGTACAAATTTACAGCTCAGTAACTTTTTTGGTTCTTACTATATTTGTGATAGGTGCTGGGAGTTGTATGGTAACTGCCCAAACCACTAAAAATTTTTAAAAACGGTAATAGACGTATTTATATCTTTTTGAGCAGTACCTGAGTACAAATTTACAGCTCAGTAACTTTTTTGGTTCTTACTATATTTGTGATAGGTGCTGGGAGTTGTATGGTAACTGCCCAAACCATTAAAAATTTTTAAAAACGGTAATAGACGTATTTATTTATTTTTGAGGCAGTACCTGAGTACACATTTTCAGCTCTATAACACTTTTGGTTCTTAAAATATTTGTGATAGATGCTGGGAGTTGTATGGCAACTGCCTGAACAACTAAAAATTTCGAGAAACGGTAAAAGACGTATTTTTTTATTTTTGAAGCAGTGCCTGAGTACAAATTTTCAGCTCTGTAACACTTTTGGTTCTTAATATATTTGTGATAGATACTGGGAGTTGTATGGCAGCTGCCCGAACCACTCAAAATTTTTAAAACCGGTAATAGACGTATTTGTTTATTTTTGAGGCAGTTCCTGAGTACAAATTTTCAGCTCTGTAACACTTTTGGTTCTTAATATATTTGTGATAGGTGCTGGGAGTTGTATGTCAGCTACCCTAAGCACTCAAAATTTTGAGAAAGAGTAAAAGACGTATTTTTTTATTTTTGAGGCAGCTGCTCGAACCCGTCGGAATTTTTAAAAGCGTGTAGGCCTATAACCTTCCCCTCTATTCCAGTAATATACTCTGAAAATTTCATCCAAATCGATTTAGTAGTTTTTGAGTCTATAAATAACATAGAGATAGGCATAAAGACAGACTTAAAGACAGACATAAAGACAGACATAAAAATTTCAATTTTATATATATATAGATAGATAGATAGATAGATATCTGTATTTTAATTTGCCTGTATGTCGTTTACCTTTATTTCTATATGTACAATTTATGTGTTGGCCCCGAAATTCCAAATACCAAATACAAAACCCCAAAATACCAAAATTCAAAATACCAAAATTCTAAAATCTAACTTTAATTCATTTATAGAGTTTCCGAATTCAATATGCATACAAATGATTTAAATAAATATTCTATAGAAAAATTAGTTATCTTCCGTTTTGTACCCAACAGCGACTACTACGGTACACTTATAAAATATTCTGTAGGTAAAGGGCGTAGAATTATGATTTTGAATTTACTCTAAAATCTCCCCTAACGAAAAATCTTGCATATATATATATTCATTACATATATAAATATCTATATGTATATTGTTTATCATATTCAGTATCCAGTATATCCAGTCAAATGAAATACAGGCATATGACACGTTCCCTATTATAGATATTCAGTTTATTAACACATAAGAAGGGCATATATAAGAGTTTTTATCCGTCATTATGACAGATTCAACTTGTCATTATTTCACATAAAAGTGTGCAATATTATGTCATCATTATGTAAGATAAAGATCGATAGATTATAGATATATAAAGATATATATAAAGATGTGTGTTCTATTATAATTCATTCATTAGGTTTAATATTTCGCACATTTACCTAACTTACAACTTCTTTTTTCATTTTTGACTATTTTTTTGAATTTCTCTAGTATCTATTATGTGGTATAAAATGTATCAGTCATATACAGACAATGAATATTTATGTTATATTTTAAAGTTCAGGCTATAAATGTCACGACTTACAGCATTTTGAATGGGGCAAAAAAAAAATTATCATTCCCATTTTCGTCTACGAGTAGGTACCATTGTTATCAGTAATATTCAAAATGCTAGTATACTAATACCTGTGAATTAAAGTAAAATTTGAGTTTAGAATTGTTGTTCATATACGGTGGCTTTCAATGTATCATCAGTTGTGATACTGAAATCCACTGGTAACAATTCTAACATTTTAAATATCACTGATAACAACGGTAACTGTAGACGAAAATAGGAATCATCACTTCGGATACACTTGTACCTGAATGAAGGATTTTGTATCCCTGGCGGTTGTGCTATAGCTAACGTGTTAATTTCTATTTATAAATTTAGTTAAGTACCGCAAGAAATTCAAATTATTTTGACAACCGTTTTTTTTCGTATAAATTATTATTTAATTTTTAAATTTAAGCTATTAAAAAAGTCGGTTATTTTTTTTTAATTATTTTTTTTTTGCTGTAACCGGTTATCGGTTTTTCGTTTTGTTTTCAAACATTTTTTTTTTTTGATTAATAAAAAATAAATAATTTAATTTAGTTTTTTTTTATTATTATTATTATTTTTTTTTTTTTTATAATCTAATTCCGCATATCTTGATTTCGTTATTTTGTTGTTATTTCTTTTTAACACATTGTATGTTATTTTACAAATGATGCTGTTATGGTATATACGATAATCTGTTTAATGTATATCTTTTTTTTTTAAAAATGTACATAAATTTAAGTTTTAAAAACTCACTTGTATATATGCATAATATTAAAAAAAATAATATTTTCAAAAATTAAATATTGTGTTACAAGAAAAAAAAAAAAAACAAGATAGAAGATAATATTAAGATCAGAGGTGAATCTAGGATGTTGATGGATGAAATTTTAATAGTATTATTCTACTTGAGGAAAACAAAATTTGACCTCTGTAATATAAGCGCGTGAAATACATCCTAAAGGAGTTGGTAGAGGCTGTGAAATAGTACGTATTATACCGTAAACATTTGTTATATTTATTTCATTAGGAACTATCAATTCATACAACCGTTATATTATGTTTTATACTCCTGGTTTAATTGTATTTAAAATTATTTTTTATTTTTACAATGATATTTGATAGAACGGAAATATTTTATATATATGTATTAAATTATTATTCTACATATTTTAGATATCAGTAACTATGTGTGACTTCCAAAATGCTGTATAAAAAGTTTTAATACAGTTTAATTATAGTTCTACTACCGTTTAAAGCTTTTATAACCATTTCATTGTAAAATAACTATTATAATAAAATTGTTGCTACATTTTGGAATACCATATTTTGACAATATAAATTGGACAAATATAATTTGGCATTTAAATTATAATTTTGTGTGTTTTGTAATTAAAATCGGTAGTAATCTGACTTTTTGTTTATCTTTCGTTGCACGAAATTTAATATTGCCAGATTTTCTTACCTTCCGCAGAAAAATATATTTTATTAACATATTTTGCTACAATTTGGCAATAAATTTATTTTTACGTCAAAAAATATATGCTAGCTTACAATTTAATTAACTTTATCTATGAAAATATATACAAAATGTATAGTCTAAATCTTTTCGTTGTATACACTATATGCCTTTACTTTACGTTTCCACTATGTGTTTTAAACATTTTGGAATAGTGGAAAAAGTCTAGAACTTTGGATATATACATTTTGGAAAATGCTGTTTCTTCTTCTTTTGTTGCTTATCCATAATTGGGTGTCAGCGGTTATATGATATTGGACAACGATGTCCTGATAGATGTTTCGATTGTTTTACGATTTCACTATGAATTTTGGAAGCCAACGGTATATTCTTATATAAAATATTTCACTAATATACGTTTTAGTTTATAAATCTGTTACAAATGTCGTATTTGGCTCATGATAATAATAGTAAATAGTTTTGCATATTTAATGAGTTGATATGGTAGAAAAATTAATAAATAAAATTAAATATAAGAAGATAAAAGACTCGATTAACATTATATAAGAATTGTAGAATTGTAGTACCATTTTTAATTCAAAGTAATTCTATACCTATAGTCATGAACATAAAAAAAAAATCGTATTTATTGCATTCCTATTGGGTCGTAGTTGTATTGATATGGGTCTATATTTCACAAGTGATGCTGAAGACAATAATAGCGCTCCTTTAAGCTGTGTAAACTACTCATGAGTAGATTATTAAAACAACGCTCATTTTATGTTCATGAGCAAAACATAACTCAAAAATATTGATCAAAAAATATTTATCAAAAAATTCTCTTCTTTTCTTGTTGTTGTCTAGTTTTATTTATTAAATTTAGTTTTATATGTAATTATTTTTAAATTAAAATGGTTACTTATAATATTTAAATTATTTTTTTTGTTGTTTATTTATTTAAATTTCAATATCAAACATCAAATTATAAATATGACACTACATAGTTATTCAGCACAAACAAATTTTATTCAGCACCTAGCGTAAAGTTGATCGTTACCAACCATTTTTTACACAATAACAAGAGGTAATGTAGCTGTGTTCAAAAATGTGTAAAAATGGTTAACATACGTTTCACACTCCTTTGTTAACAAATTCAAAATTAATTTTTTTACAAAATTAGTGTGTGAACCATGTTGTCAGTACCACTCGTGGTATATAGGCCATTGATGTGCTTTGGGTCACATTTATATTACATATTTGATTCAAATTGAATCCAAGCTTCTCTTTTAATTTTTTGTCTTTTTTTTATTATATATATATTTTTTTAAATAATTAAAAGCCTACAAATCTAATTAATATCATATAATAATTATTAAAAATATTTGTTATGTCCTTAAAATATTATTAAAAACAAAAAAATTCTTCATTAGCTTTCTTTATTGTAATTCTGAAGTACTTTACAAATAGATCCATGTTTTTTCACATTTAAATTATAGTTATAATATATTATATAATATATATAGAATTTATAATATATATTCAAAATTAAAAAATAAAAACTAATTCCGTAAAATGCATAAAAATGAGCATATTAAGTTCAAACTTTGAGCAAACGAGTTTAAGCTACTCAACAATAAGTTCGAGAAAATATTAATTGCTTAAAGTTAATTCTATATGCAAACAAAACAAAAACAAATGAGCTATATATATATATATAATCTGTTTAATATATTTTTACTAATCAAATATTTTTATTGAGCAAAATTTCACTACTTAAGAAAATGTTTCAGGTTTAAGCTCATCAAGCTCAATCTTTTTATTATGCCAAAAGAATTTTTGTTCAAAAATGTGAGACTTAAGTTTAAAATATAAAACTTATAGTTTTTTAATGTATTCCAAGCAAAGGCTCGCAAAAAAATACATTTATTGAGCAAAATCTCGCTACCGGCTTAAGCTCATTAAGCTCAATATTTTTATCATGCCAAAACAAGTTTTTGTTTAAAACTGTGAGATTTAAGTTTAAACTATAAAACTAAGTTTTGTAATGTATATGTATTCCATCAATTATACGGTTATTAGTATGCCAAAACTATGTAAAAAAGTAGCTCATTGTCTAGCAATTGTAACAAAAAATCAAAATCCATTTATTCGATCTAACGATTTACTTTTCCACATACATTGTATAGATAGACTATCAAATACCATCTACACACAAATTTTATTTCTGACAACCTCCACAATTTATAAAGCTGTTACGCTGTGTGTGTTTGATCCATAAAATTCAAATATCCAATATTCCTATACTCTTAAGTTGTAACAAGTTGTTTCCGAAATACCCTGTGTGTACAACTCCATTAATTTTATATAATATAATATTTTTTTTATATATTCATATATTATGTATACTTGTAATTTTGGTTCATATCAAGTTTATTAAAACCATCAGACAATTACAAGTTTATAACTATGATATATAAATTACAAAACAAAATTTAACAGCCATCATAGTTAAGCTATATAGCAATGAATTTAAAAACCCGTCACTGATAAGGAAATCTTAATTTTAAATATTTTTTTTTTTTGGAAATCTAATAGCAAGTAAATAAATTCAGTTACACCTTTCTAATTTGTTACCAATTTAAGATTTTTTATAATTATTTAATATTTTTATTTTTCTCAATTTTTTATACCTGTATCTGAAGCCAAGAAGAAAAAAAAATAAAAAAAAAAAAATTTGGTAATATTTTTTAAATGATACAAACATGCTCAAAATGGTACAAGTGAATGCCATTTTTTTAATTATATATTATTTATATAATGTATGTACTTATATATATACAATCTTTTTATAACAAACATTTTTCCTCTATTTCATGGTTTAATATATTTTTGTTCTTATTGCTGCAGTGACGTTTTTTTTTTGTTTTTGTTTTTATTTTTTGAAAGTGAACTCATGAAAAATTAAATTGAATGAATGAATTCGATTGTCTTTTAACCTGACTTTTTAAATACAAATATTGTAGCACCATGTTTCATATACAAAATATTATTGGTACAGTGGTATATAAATATAATAAATGTGCAAATGTACCGTTATATAGCTATAACCCCCGTTAAAAATGAAATGTTTAAAACACAAAAAAAAAAAAACAAATAAAATAAAAAACCAGGTGGTTTTTGTTTTGTTTTTTTTTTTTTTTTTTTTATTAGACATGTGCGCATTCATTCTGTTGTCAAAAATAATAATAAATAGAAACAAAACAAAAAAAAAGATTATTGACATGAAATAAGGAATGGAATGCTCGTGCTAGAAGGAAACTTATAGTTTATTTATGTATATTTTTTCTTTCAAATTTTATGTAATTGTATGAAATCGCATTATAGTGAATAATGGTCGCTCCCAGTTTTTGTAATTTTTTTTATTTTTTTATATTATATATACATACATTATATTATGTATATTAATATAAGAAAAAAAATTATAGAAATATTTTTAATAACAGATTAATTCAAACAGTTTTTTTTTAAAACTGTATATATAAATTTATAAATAATATGCATTTTACTACATATTTAGAGAGCGCGGGAGGAGGCAAAAATTGTATTGAATTAATTGAATTTACTAAAAAAAAAATTAAAAGTTAATTAAAACAGAAATTTCAATTTTAATGATATTGTTCCATATACGGTAAATTAAAATGCGAAGGTATTAAAAAAATATTCACCCATCCGCTTACCTTAATGGTAAATGTGATTTCATAATAATGCGTATTTTTAAAGTAGGAAAAGATTTTGACAATATTTTGTTTAAAAATACATAATTATTTTTTAAGTCCAATATATTAAGATTTAATTTAATTTAATTTATTTGTTTCAACTGCAGATAAAATATCAAAACTAAGACCAATTTTTCTACGGATGTACGCTACCAGCAATACACTATAGGAGTTATTTGTAAAATTAATTTTTATATTTTGACAACCACTCAAATATACCTAGAATTGGCAATATCTATCAAAATTTGATAAGAACATTAGTCCAAAAATCCGCACTAGAAAAGTGCAGTCAGTATTGAGTTTTTATATATAGAAAACATATATGTAAGCATTTTTTTTGCCAAAAAACGGTACATTCATAATAATTGAAAGTGAATACAATAAGGCTTTTGATGATGAAATGATCATTCATATAAGATCGCACATATAATAAAAGTTGGACGGAATTAAAAGAAATATATTTTAACAATCCGCACATTAAAATTGTAGACAGTAATGAGCGTATAAAATAATTTTCTTGATCCCAAAAACGCACATTCATTTGAATTTCAAAGTGAATAAATAAGTATTTTGGTGGTGAAATACCCATACATATAAGACCGCACATATAATGAAAGTTGGACGGAAATAAAAGAAATATATTCCAAAAATCCGCACATGAAAACTGTAGACAGTAATGAGCGTATATAATAATTTTCTGCAAAATTTTTTTTGATCCCAAAAACGCACATTCATTTGAATTTCAAAGTGAATAAATAAGTATTTTGGTGGTGAAATACCCATACATATAAGACCGCACATATAATGAAAGTTGGACAGATATAAAAGAAATGTATTCCAAAAATCCGCACATGAAAACTGTAGACAGTAATGAGCGTATAAAATAATTTCCTGCAACATTTTTTTTTATCCCAAAAACGCACAAAAACGAATTAATTAAGGGTTTTGGTGGTGAAATACCCATACATATAAGACCGCACATGAAGTAGAAGTAAGATCGAATTAAAAGAAACTTCGTGCAAACATCCGCACATGAATATTGCAGGCAGTATAGAGTACGCATGTAAAGAAAACTTATGGAAACATTTTTTGCCAATATAGAAAACATATGGAAGGATTTTTTTTACCTCTTATTATATTTCCCTTGTTATGTGTATTCTGTTTTTGTTCGATTTCAGCGATTTTACAACGCTTAGACTATTCTGTATTCACCGCTCTGTGCCGATAGCTTCAAGTATGGCCTGTAACTCTACCTATTTTTCTTTCATGGCCTATAAAAGAGCCTCAAATTCTTTAAAATCAAATATTTTAAAATTCTATACAATTTATGCAGTTTATGTGATCGTATAGTAGTATTAGTAATTTTTTAAAGTATAATTTTCATTGATCTCAAAATGGTTTTAATTAATTATCCGATTGAATAAAAAATTTTTTGAACAATTTTACACGAATTCTCAATTAGTAATCATTAAACCCTGAATTTAGAGACAAAAAAAAAAAAAAATGATTGTTGAAAGTATTTTTTTTGTTAGCTTATATGTAATTCCATAATCATTGAATAAAAGCAAAATATATATGTATATCTATATTGTATATATACAAATTTGTCCAACATTAATTAATTTTCCATTTCTTCTCTCCAGCTAATTTTTTTTTTACCATATAAAAGTTTTATAACATAATTAAAAAACTAACTATTACAAATATTTTTTTCGAAAAACTAAAAGAAATGTCCATTATAAAATTTTTGGCATATCTTTTCAACTTCCTGTCATACAAAATGTCATACTTGAACACACTTAAATATTAAAAATCAATATTATTAAAATTTGAATTTTTTTAATATTAACTTTTTTTTTTTTATTGTTTTTTTTTATTTTTAATACTGATTTTAAAAATTGCACATTGAATACAAGTCTGCATTTTATGAAAATATCGCATAAAAGCCAATGTGATGTGAGAGGAAGCCTGGAATAAAAATAAAAAAATATAAAATAAACAAAATATGAATTTCTTTTATGAAATATTTAAATATGCAAAACTTATGTGAGTTGAATTAAATTAGTTTTATTTATTTTTTTTTAAACAGTACGTAATAGAAATTAGCATAGTTTAAATTTCCTGTTTCAGGAATAGTTATTTTTGTTGTCGTATACAGAATGAAAATAATAATTAACTGTATATAGAATTATATTTTATTTAAGGAGAAAAAATTTATAATTTTTCAAAGTTGTTGTTGTATTTTGATTTATTTTTTTTTATTACACTCCTAATAGAAAACTTATTATAGTCATTAAACAACTTATTATACACTTATAAACTTTATTTTTTACTGGTTATAATCTTAAATCGTCTTTTCAGTTAATTAAAAAATGTAACTGAATTCCGTATATATAAATATGTAAATATAATATATATATATATAGTTATATATTTATTATTTTTACTGCCATATATCGGCTAACGGTAATGTACATATGATATTAATCCTTATTTCCCTAATTAAACCCTAATTTCATCCTTAATATTAATATTATATGTATATTACGATGATTACTGCAATTACGGTATTATGTATGCTAGCATAGTGCCATATTTCAGCTTAAAAATAACAAACCTCCTGTGTAATCTTTTTCATCTTCTTTTATTGCCTAATATCCATAATTGGGTGTCAGCGGTCATATGATATTGGCAACGATGTTCTGATAGATGTTTCAATCCGTTGCTGAATGGATTGAATCGCCAATGTTTCTGATGCCGATCCAGTTTCTAATGTTGCGCAATGCCCATGTTAATTGTTTTCTTCCTATACATCGTTTTAAATTTTTCCTTGAAGTATTAACTGAAGTAGCTCGTATTTATTCCAACGCATAATATGCCCAAAGTAGGAAGTTTTTGTGTTTCATTAGTCTTAGAAGTAATTCTATAATTCTGCGTTTGTTCTATGTCGAACTACTTCGTTTGTAATGTGATCAGTCCACCATATTTTTTTAACATTTTTCGGTAGATCCAAATTTCGAAAACTTCAAGTTTGTTGAGTTCTCTTATTTTTCAGGTCGATGTTTCTACACCATATAGGAGTATAGACTAAATATAGCATTTAACTAATGGAGGAAGTGATGAAAAAGATTAGCTTTATGGGTTCTTGTGTATAGGCATAAAGACATTGTTGGCTCCCGAAAACAACAGGAACTTCAATAAAAAGATTCAGTATTAAAAGTACGTTTATTTAGCCCCTGTGCCAATCCGTCCGTTGCCAATATAAGCCAATATTTATGAACATTATGATATTTTTAACAATGCCAATTATGTTTAATACCTCCTTGTTTAATAAGTTGTTGATGGTTGACCTTTACAAATATCTTTTCCTAATCCATAAAACATAACAAAACATCTTAATGAACGTTACAATAATTTTATACTAGTACTTGAATATTAAAAATACTTTTTCAGTTATTTGTTTGAATCCAAATTGAGTTCTGCCCATTGTACAATTGCACAATTTCTGTATATACCATTATGCATCACTTTCATCAGGAAGATTATGAATGTATGGCTCATTAAACTTATTAATCTGTTTTTATCACAGTTTTTTGCACTAGCTTTTTAAAATTACTGAAATTAAATTAATTTTATCTTTTCCTATAAAATCTACATTTTGTGACTTAGGCATTTTCATTACTTCATCGACCGCATATGTTCATCACACGTTATTCTAATCATCAATCAATCAATCAAAATTTTTATTTTGAACGTCCTCCCATTCTCTGAGTTTATGAGAGTACAATTTAATAATATATGTTTTAGTAACAATTTCAATATTCATGATAATTTTAAATATCAAAATTTGGGTTTTAACAATTTTTGAAGACGCCATTTTGTTTAATTTTGTTCTGCAATTCTACAGTTATAATTTTAATAATACAAATACAACCAAACAAAAACAAAAAAAATTTGTTTAATGACTCTGCAACTTTCTTATTAGTATAACTTTAACTATTTCCGTTTTTATTTGAGATAGGTAGGCACCTGGTTTCTTATGAGAATATTTTATAAGAATCTGCATACCTGTCTTAAAATTAATAACAAGTATAATGATGACCTCGAAATTCTTTTACAAATGTTGAGGTATAGTTCCGAAAGACTTGTGTTTGAAATGAAATTTTGCAAATTTTTTTTTGTAGGCTTTGATGGGTGTGAAGTTGATGTTCTTTTTTTCATGATGTTTTTTCTTTTTGGCTTTTTTACCAATAGTTGTTTACAAAATGTCAACTAAAGGGTTTTGATATAATTTACCAATAGTGATGATACAATTTAAATTGGTTAAACTGGACAACACATCATTACACTTCAACTGAAAACGCACATCGTTGTGTATCATTGTGGCAATAAAATATTTTTGAAAATGTCTGGAATTGGAATTTTCCGTTCAGTATTGTAGCTTCAATGAGATTTTCCATAATTTTTTAAATAACTAATCTCATTTAAGTACAAAGTCTTGGTGCATTTGGATTCCGAAGCAAAATAATTGGTGAACCAATTTTTAACCGTAAATTATATTGTAGAAATCCTCTTTGTGGAAGTTATGTGGTCAATTGATGTGATTATGTGCTAAGTGGTCAATTGATTTAAGCGAAATTAATTCGCCAGGCAGTGCTTCATGTATTTTAAAATTGATCTCATCATTAGCAGCCCAAATCGCTCGTTTGCTGAGCCATTGATGGTTACGATAATTGGCGCTTATATTGGCAAATATGCTTTCTTTATCAATATATTTTTCAAATCAATAATGTTACAGAAATTTGTTGGCAATTTTATCAATTGTGTATTTCCTTGAAAAGCAATTTTTCCATTCCCAAATATCCAGCAATTGTCTTGAAAATACTTCAGCAGATAAATCGTTTTGGAGTGTAGCACGAATGCTTGTATTAAGTTGTAATTTGTGGATGCTTCGGCACAAATAAGATGATTTTAAGCATGCAACGTTGATTTCATCCGCATTCGTTGAACGCGGAATAACAGTTTGCTTGAAATCACCAGATAATAAAATTAGAGCACCACCAAAAAGTCTGTCGTTGTCATTTAAATCTTTTAGGCGCTTCGGTTTAATGCTTCCAGCTAATATTTATGAGCATATGATATTTTTGCAGTACTTTGGCCATGTGCGAGTGTTTTTTGATATTACATACTACGTTTTTATTTGTTTGTATGCTTAATGGGAGGTTGATAACCACATGGGCTGTTCTTCCACCATCTAACAAAGTTAGAGCTATGCCAGCGATGAAGCAAGTGCTAATGCGGTTTTCTCTTGATACCTAACTTTTGCAAGCGGTATTAAAAATGTTTTAGCAGTTCCATCTGGCACATTCAAAAATCAAAAACCGCCTTCGCTTTCGCTGCAATCGCAAAAAAAATTCTATTGTAAAATGGTCCTTTGATCTCATGTGAACAATTGTTGGTTTGATGAAACAAATGCAGCCAAATTGTTAATATTCGGTGCGAGACGAATGCCGACTTTTCCAAATCCTGCTTTACAAAAACCCACTTTTTAAAATCCCGCTCTTATTAACAATCCCGCTTTTCTCAATTGTCATATCCTCCCAGGTTGTGTGATTTAACATCTTGTTATTTCTTTCTATGGGGATATGGTAAGTCACAAGCTTGTGCTGATAATTCAACAACAATTGAACAATAAAAAATCAACATTGAACATGCTATTGATGAAATACATACCAAATTTATATGAAAAAGTGATGGAAAATTGGGTTGACAAAATGCAGTACGTAAGGAGATGCAGTCGTGGTGGTCATTTGGATGATGTTATTTTCCATACATAATGGCATAATGTAGCCTCACTGAATAATTTATGTATTATTTAAAATTTTTAAATTGTGTCATCCCTATTGGAAAACCCTATATATAACTCTTGGATACAAGCATCGTAATTTTACAGAGTTAAATTTGACGTCAGAGAATACGTTTTTTTTTTAAATATTCAGAAAAATTTAAAAAAAATCAATTTTAATTTTGTAGAACCAAGTGTGACGTCACAAAATACATTTTTTTGTTTTTATAAATATCCAGGAAAATTAAAAAAACAATTATAATATATTTGGAGTTTACATGTCGCTAAGCTCGAACTATAATTGAATTCAATATTGTAATTGTTGCCAGGTTTCCGTTCACTAATAATTTGTAACATTTGATTGGAAACATCAATATTTTGGAAGTAATATACTTCCTTCATTAATCATTATTGCTTTTGACTAACCAAAATATCCGATTAATTAATTAAAAAATATAAATGAATTCGTATGAAGCCAGTAAAGCCAGTTTTGTTATTAGAAATTACATTTTTCTACAAAACATGCAGAAACTGCATTTTAGTAATATAAACATGCACATTTTTAAAACAAGCCACTTCCAAGTTCCAATTAAAACATGACAATAATAAAAATGTACTAAAAAAAAATTAATACAATAAACTTTATACAATAAATTAATGAAATCACTTAATTTTAAAAATTCATATGCAAACTAGAGGGATTCCAAAATTCCAAAAAAAAAAAGAAAATAACCTGTGTTTTTTTTATTTTTGTTTTATAGTTTAAGATACAAATACAAAAAAAAATTAAATTAATATTTATATTATTTAAACAGTTTTTTTTTGCTAAATATAATTATTATAATTTCCCATATAAAAAACCAGTTTTATTTGCACCTTTATTATCCAAATTTTGTGTTTATATTTTTTACCTTAATTTTCATTAAGAAAATAAAAACTGCAACAACAAAATAATAACAAAACAAATTCCAATGAATCGATTGTTGTTGTTCTTGTTTTTTTTATTACCAATCATTTTTGATGATGATGATGATGATGATTAAGATAATATTTTGATAATGATATTGATAATATTTGTATAGTATTTAATAATATATTGATAGTTAAGATTGGTTAATTATGCAAAAGAGATGGATATATATACATTATATATTTTTATTTGATATGTGCTGTGCATTATGCATGCCTATATGTATATAAGTTTTTTATACTCTTATATAAATAATCAGATTTTAATGCTTTCATATCCGATCATAAATATTTACTACACATTTTTTTTTAAATATAATTTTTTTTATATAATAGGGATTTCGAATTTTTAAATAGGTAGATGTACGTATTTATTATATATTACAAGGTGTTTAAATGTTGGGAGTGAGTCTGATGAAACAAGGAATACATTTTTTTATGTGAAATGAATTGATTTTGAACATTTTGAAATCAGTAAATAACGTTTATGCCAATAAACAAGATGTTCAAAGGCTTGATGAAACAAAATGGTTGAACAATTTGAAATAAACAATAACAAATCGTTTCGATTATTTCGAAGATTACAAAATATGTATAAGATGTCCTAAAATTTGGTTTGAGTACGACAAGAAGTTTGTATGTGAGAGATAAAAAACTGACTTAAATTTTGTTTTTTGTTTTAAGCCGGTTCGTATACGAATGTAACATGTAAACATATGCTGCTTAAACCACAGAAGAGCTTAACTATAGAAAAAATCTGAGTAAAACTCTATTTGAAATCGAAATATTTTCAAAGATTATATATATATAAATATACTAGTATAATGCCATTGCTAAGCAAGTTAAATTTGGGTGCAGTTTACAAAAGAATACATACAACTCATCAGACCAACAACATTGTAAAGTAAATATGTATCATCTCTCATCATAATGCATTAATATTCATTTTAATTCTACCTACCCCTACTTTCATAATACATTAAAAAAAAAATTGATTTACTCTCTCAATTCTCATTCTTTCATTCATAATGAACTGTTTTTTCATTATTATTGCTTGTTGTTATATATATATATAATTGTGTTAGCTCATTTTCTTTGCTTGCTGTACAATTTTTAAAACGTATATGACTACGAATATATGATGTATGTATGTATATTAATTTCAAACTTATCCCACGTAACATTTTATTGTTATAAAAACAAAATTAGTGTTATAAAACTCCTATATGACTCCCGATAAGCATTAAAGGTGTTATTATGATGTTTTATGGGAATAATGTGATTAATGTTGCTATAAAAATGTTGTTATAGCAATTATTGTAGGAGTTATTATAATGGGATTTTCTGCAAGTGATACAGCTACAACTTGTTATAAGAATAGAATTACTAGAATAGCAGTAGTAGTGCTATTTTTTCACTGTATTCCTATAACGATACTATAATATATAAACTCCATAAAATTGTCATTTAAAAATAAAAAATAATACATATCTCACTCTGGCATAACATAAATTATTTCAAAAGAACTTTATTTCAAAATAAAAACATATACACTAATACATATATGTATACTAATCCTATAACAATATTACAGCAATTGCTCCGGTGTCTTATTGTATTTTCCATTTTAGTGCTATAACGTATTTATAACGTTTCACAACAATTGTGGAGCACTCAAATTAACACTAATACTGCTATAAGAGTGTTCAGAATAGTGTTATCAGAGTGCGAAAGAGTCTTATAGCAATGAAATGGTTACGTGGGATGTCATCATTCATAAAGATAGATGATCCCACACACACACTAAGTCATTTTGAATTAATTTATTCACATTACCTATATATAATATCATATAGGATAATAAATACATCTAAGAAAACGATCAAAACCCTAAAAAAAAATCCTCAGGTATGAAATTTCCAGTAAGCTAAAATCCCAAAATATATAGTCTACAAAAAACAAAATCTGATTTAATCCATATAGACAATTTGTGTTTGATATTTCATATCCAAAACCCATAAATCTAAATTTAGTGGTAAATATTTACCTATTTTATTGTTAGTTTAAAAGTTCAGATTGCTGCCAAAGTCTGTAGTGTAGTGGTAGCAGATTACAAGCTCATTTGAGCCAATTATAGGTCAATTGATATTACACAAACAAGCCAGTTCAAATTTGTTTTTGAAAATTGGAATCGTATCAATAAGTTAACATGATCATAATTGTTTGGAAAAATTTCCTTAAATTTTTGAAGTTCATATAAGCAAACTAGAAAAGTAAATCTGTTATGGTAGTGATAGTGTGTTGGTAGTAATTTAGTGGTAAATATTTACTTATTTTATTGTTAGTTTAAAAGTTCAGATTGCTGCCAAAGTCTGTTGTGATAGTGGTAGAAGATTACAAGCTCATTTGAGCCAATTATAGGTCAATTGATATTACACAAACAAGCCAGTTCAAATTTTTTTTTAAAAATTGGAATCATATAAGTTAACACGATCAAAATTGTTTCAAAAAGTTTTCATAAATTTTTGAAGTTCATATAAGCAAACTAGTAAAGTATTATAGACCAAATTTCCATCTTTTTTCGAAATTAAAATATTCTCTACATTTATAAAACTTACCTTGATAGATGATAGGATTTTTTTTTATCTCATTATTTTAGTTAATTTGAAGTAAACTAATATCCCATTACTTAATTCTGACTTAATATATCAAGACTGAACACAACATACCTCGCTTTGGGGTCCTAAAACAACTGATTGGATTTTAGGACAATGATGAAGATGGAGGCAATGATAAGAGTCGGTTATTATAACCGGCTATGATGCTAGGTTAACATGATCAAAATTGTTTCGAAAAATTTTCTTAAATTTTTGAAGTTCATATAAGCAAACTAAAAAAGTCCGATAGACCAAATTTCCATCTTTTTTTCGAAATTAAAATATTTTCAACATTTATAAAACCTCTACCTGGATAGTAAGTCGATTTTTTGTAGTTAATTTGAAGTAAACTAATATTCCATTACTTAATTCTGACTTAATATATCAAGACTGAACACAACATACCTCGCTTTGGGGTCCTAAAACAACTGATTTAGATTTTAGGACAATGATGATAATAGGCTATGATAACAGTCGGTTACATGCATTATTTTAGAAAAATTAAACAAAAAAAATCAATTTTCTATATCGTATACCCAATTCGTCATTAATTTTTAAACACCCTATAACTATAATAAGTCATAAATGCACATCAATCAATTTTCATTAGTTCACCTGAAAAGGTATATAAATTGGATTTCAATAACTGTTTAAAAATATTTAAACAAAACATTAAATCAAATTTTTTTTGTTTTTTTTTTCATTTTTTATGGTCTTTTTTTTGTTTGTTTTTTGATGCTTAGAAATATTTAGATGAAATGGAATGTCAATATATTTGTGTATAGGTAATGTCAATTTACCACCATATACTCGTTATACCTAGATCAATTTTGATTTTAATATTTTTCTATTAGCCATATTATACCACATGTATGTATATATACTTATAATAATTGATAGGGTCTATAGGGTCTTTATAATGTGTAAAATTTATACATATAATAATTGTCTTTTTTTGTTGTTGTTTATTATTTTCAAGGTTGTTGTTACACGAGTATATTATATTTACTTTGAATCTCACCTGTATCTTATATTTTTTATCTCTTTGGATTTTTAATTTTAATAAATTTATTTTATGAGTAAAAGTGATAGTGAAAAATTTAAATATTTTGACGTAAATAATAGTATTTATTAATTTATATCTGGATATATAGGTAGATATATGGTGTTGTTTGTATGTTAAATATATTTTTTTTTTGCTATAATAATTAAATAGAGTTAGAAGATAACGGTTCGAGGAAAAAAAAAAAATAAATTGCAAAATGTGTATTAATTATTCTAAAATGTTATTTTAAGATTTTAAAAAATAGAAAATTATAAAATTATTTTCAGAAATTTCTGTTTTTAGATATAATTAATAAAAATTTAAGTGATTATGTTAAGTGAAAATCTCGTTTTTAAGATTTATAATATGTAACTAACATGAATTGTATATATTTACATATTTTATTAGCATGTTCATAAATAGATAAATGTATATATATATATTGTATAGGTATATTTATTGTTAAGATATTATATACTAAGATATATATATGTTATTTGATATGATGATAATTATTATAAATTATTATTTCACGAAAGTTTTGTTATACTTGAGTGAAGAAATAAGTTAATTTTGAAATTAATTAATAAAATTAGAAAAGAAAGTTGTTTCACAGGTTTTTTTAAAAAAACATTTTTAATATACAACTTTTCAAGTGTGTAGAAAATTAAATAAAATTCTTTTCTTATTTATATAAATTTTGTGTTTTTTTTTTTTATAGAAAATAGGGCGTTGTTGATTTGAATTGATTTGTTTATTAATTTCATATTATATATTGATAAATCCACCATTAGGTATTTAAAAAAAAAAAAAAAAAAAAAAAAAATTTATATTTCAATGTAATTTAATTTTACTAGGGGCCCCTGTTGAGTAATTATAATTCAAGTTAAAGCCAAATTTAAAGTTTTTAAAAGAACAGGGATTTGCATGGACTGATATCTCATTACAAAGCAGAAATAAGCTTTGAATAAAAAGCTTTGAAATTTGTATGTTTTCGTTAAAAAACATAAATACCTTACTTCTCATTTTCTGTTTCGTTTCTACCTATTTCTTAATGTATTTGGTGAATAATAAAACCATATGATTAAAAAACTGTGTGCACATTATTGTTTTATTTACAACTTACTTATTCTATATTAAGAACAGTTTATTATGGAGAAGAGAGATAAAATGGAAAGGTGTCTACTGCGCAGGTCCTTAAATGCTTGTCAATTATAATTATAGATTTTATGAACCTTGTTCATTTTGAAAATGATGGGTCTTCTTGGTTGGGCGTTTTATTATAAATCGATTTTAAACCTGAATTTCACCTATTTCTTATATTTTACTTGTATGCTTCGAACAAATAATAATTTTTGTAACTGTATTTATTGTTCTTATTTTGTTTGTATTTTGAAGTTTGAGTAAATTAATTTACAGAGTGGTTTTTAATTTATAGTTTTTATTTATTTCAAATTTGTTGTCATTTTCCGTTTTATATACATTATTTTTATATTATATACATTAATTTTTAATTAATCATCAATTTGTAATATTGGGGAGCGTGTCATATGACTGTATTTAATTTGCCAGTAGTATTATTTGCCTACTTTTTTGCAATGTGTTGTTGTATTAAATTTCAAAGTAACTTAAACTGTAAATCATAAATCTTATTTGATACATTGTTGTAATTCAAAATTTTAATAATTAAATTGTATTATATTTTGTAAACTGTTTGAACTAAATAGTAAACAAATAAATAAATATACATACGAGTATAATATTACGCTTTACTATCATATGCCTGTATTTCATTTGACTGAATTTCATTTGCCTGCATTTTATTTGTATGCTTCTCATTTGACTGAATATGATAAATATTCATAATAAAAATTTCATGTAGCAAGCCTTTATCAATCAACAGATACCAGAACTACATTTTCTAGGTGGTGACTGGTGGAAAGTGCCAAATCCAAGAAATTGAGCTACCTCCAGCAAAAATAGGTCGGGGTCCTGTTTCACAAAGCCCTGGATTTTTTTTTAAACTTTTCTTTAGTACAATGGTGATAGTTAGTACGATGCAAACAAGAGGTCCATCGGTCCGGAAATCAGGACCGAAGACCTTGAAATTTTTTTTTGAAAAAACAGGCAAATGAAATTCAGTCAAATGAAATACACGCATATGATAATAACCCGTTATATTATACTGGTATGTATATTTATTTATTTACTATTTAGTTCAAACAGTTTACGAAATATAATACAATTTAATTATCAAAATTTTGAATTAACACAATGTATCAAATAAGATTTATAATTTAAAGTTTAAATTACTTTTAAATTTAATCCAACATAGTTTTTATAAAAAACAAAAAACAAAAAAAAAAATAACAAAATTAGATAAAATAAATTTTATCAGAAAAAAAAGGGGATGAAAAGTTATTAAAAGTTAATTATTACACTACAAATTAGTTGAATATTAGTAGCGGAAAAACAAGATTAATTAGGAGGACTAAGGGAGCAAGTGAAACAAGATTTTCTTTAAACTGGTTTTGTTCAAACAAAAGCCAACATTGTTTTTGTATTGATTAACTGCCATTAACATTCTATTAATTGGCTCAAATTTACCATAATTAGTTCTATGGAAAGGAACATTAAAAAGATATTCTATACGAAAACGTGTACTGGAGTTAATGTATAAGTTAATCTGATCTTTTATAATTTTGGAATCAATTTCACCATTGTATACTTCGGATATGAATAAGATATCTGCAACAACCGTTCTTGATTGCAATGTGTTCATTTGAAGAAGCTTCAGACGATTTATGTATGGAGGTAGGATTATTGGGTTAGACCAGGGAAGATTACGTAGAGCATATCGCAAAAAATTTTTTGAATAGATTCAATTCTATTAATATGAGTGGAATAGTGAGGTGACCAGACAGGGCTTGCGTACTCAAGGTGGGGGCGAACAAGAGTAGTGAATAAAGATTTAGTAATGTATGGATCATCAAATTCTTATATCATTTGAGATGCCCACTTACGTGGTTTAGCATTTTTGTCATAACAAATAACATGTACAAATAAATGAATCAAAATGAAATGTTTTTATTTTGACTAAATCAGCTGTAAAAACATCTTGTGGTCCCTTTTGATTTATCCAAATGAGTCTGAAAGCTCATAAATTTTCAATTTCAATTTTTGATATTTCAATTTTCATTTTCATTTTTTGACAAGAGGTCGATCGGTCCGGAAGTCAGGACTGAAGACCTTGAAATTTTTTTTTGAAAAAACAGGCAAATGAAATGCAGTCAAATGAAATTCAGTCAAATGAAATGCAGGCATATGATAGTAACCCGTAATATTATACTGGGATGTATATTCATTTATTTATTTATTTAATTTTCTATTTACCATTTTATCAATCCACATAGTCTGTAATAATTGTGTTTATACAATATACAATTAAAAAAAATTTTTGGCTTATTTTTTCACATTAAGACAAAAAAAAAAATTTACAAAGAGAAAAAAAAACATTTTAAAATTGATGATAAATAAAAGTGGTGATTAGAATTTAATAAAATTATAGTATCATCAAATTTGTAAATTCCATAATTATCGTCATCTTACAAGTACATATTAATTTGAAAAAAAAAATTAAAAGTTAAATTTAATCAAAATTATTTGATAATTAATCAACTAACTACTACATATTATACTAAAAACAATATACAGATTTTAGAAACACGATAAATGAAATAAATAAATTATAGTTCAATCTAATCGCTTCAATGTTCACGAATTGTTTGACATTATATTGATAAAAATTAATACTTAAATTTAAAATTGTTTTTTTTTTTATCATAATTTACTCATTCATAACTACTTTTTCCATGTCCATGTTTATACGAGGCAGAAATCTACCTTCATGTTCATACGTAAAAAAAAAACTGACAGATTTCTGCCACTGTTGCTGTCAGATTATTGAAATATCAAGATCGCCGGAATTGAAATTATTGGCAAAGAAATAAATAAATAAATTTTTATTATTATTCTACTGTCAATCCAACATTAGGTATTATTTATATAATTTATATTTTTTTATTTGATTAATATTCGATCCGAAAATTAAGTTGTCATATACAACAATTTCTTTGTTTTTTGTGAATAAAAAATAATAAAAATATTTTGACACTGACATATTGGCAGAAAAAAATTTAAACGTCAAAAATCTATCACAAATTTAATATTTTGGTAGATTTGCTTACCCCTTACCGAAATCACCCTTCACCAATAAATTTTGGTAGATTTCTACCACTTTTCTACCCGTATAAACATGCATAATGAGTATGAAAGCGCACAAATTTTCCATTTCAATTTTTGATATTTCAGTTTTCAATTCATTTTATCAATCCACACATAGTCTGTAATTGTCTTTATACAATATACAGTTAAAAAAAATGTTTGGCTTATTTTTTCACATTTAGAACAAAAAAAAACATCGAAAAAGACAAAAAAAAAAAACGTGGTAAAATTGATGATAAATAAAAATGGTGATTAAAATTATATATATAATTTTCTGCATTTATCTGGATGTTTGGATGTTCGACGGAATACTCCAACATATATACAAATTGCAATATATATACAAATTGTAACATCATATAATTGCCATAAACATAGTCTGTTTTTTATTATTGCTTATCCTATATGTCATATGTCATCTGATCTGTGATCTGTGATCTGTCAACTGTCAACTGTCAACTGTCTTCTTTCATCTGTTATGTGTGTCATTTGCCCATAATTTTATAATGATTGTCATGTCATTCAAGTTTTAAATTTAGATGGCACCATAGAACTTTTTACTTTTATTATGTCTTAATTAATTTCATTTTACAATTTGAATTTTACAGTAGAACGCGGCCATGTAAAAATATAAAATTTATAGTTAGATTTTGTTTTCATTAAAAAATATTATTTGAATTTAGTACTTCTATATTAATTTAAATTGAAATTATTTTTTTGACTAACTTGTACTATAATTAATTGAATACAATAGAATGTCTAAGAATATTGATTGTCTAGAATTATTGAGATCTTAGGATAATATAGATATGTTTAAATTTTAGAAAGAATGGGTATATGTTTATATTATTAAATGCTTTAAATCAAATGTAAAATTCAACTGTTGCCTCTCTAATAGGTTTTTTTCTGTGTTTATGGTTATAGGCTGTATATTTTTACATTAAGATTAAAAACGTTGGTTATGAAACTCGGAACGATTGAAATCGAAAAACTGACAACAAGTTAAAAGCATTTTAACTTTTTTTTATTCTTTTCAAACAACAACGAATACGTGGATTTCAGTTAAAACTGCTGGTGTTCACTGACCGTCTAGACACCGCCAATCTTTTTATTTCATGTTGTTAAATAACTGACATTTGTACAAATAGATTGCTTTGATTTTTGTTCCCCAAAAGAGAATTAAATATTTAAGCAGTAGGGTAGTACTAGTAGTAGTAGTGCTTCATTTCTAATATTTTAATTTTACATATATCTGTTTAACTTATTACTAAGAGATATGGACACTAAAGTAAATCTTTACAGCTTTTAATATTTATTATATAGGGAATTTTATTTTTACGAATATACATATATAATATTTGGTGTAGCTAAGGCTTCAGACATGCTTAAAAAATTAGTACCTATATGTAAGATATGTCAATATTATATTACATTAGTATATGTAATATATGGCAATTAGTTAGATTAACCTACTTAATTTATTCTCAACAGTATACTTAGGGTGATGTGGGCTTAATAAAAGATTAATTCTATATACTTCTAATTCCATTGACACCAAATGGACAATTTTTTTGACAATTGAAATTTACAATTTTTCGCTTTCATTTTGTACTTGTTTTTCAATTAGAATTGAGATGTCATCAATTATAGAAACATTGACATTTGTATGACAAAGAATGACATTTGTAATCACAATAAGCTGTCAGTACTCTTAAATACTGACAGTAGCTAGCATTTTAACGATTCCATAAATAACATTTTTTAAACTAAAACCAGCTGTAAAAAAACTTGATTGTGCAACAGAAATAAATTTTTCTTTTGTTTTAATCCGTAATAATATAAATAGTAACACCCAAAATTTCATAACTCTCTTATATTACATAAAAAAACATTTTTTTTTTTAAATATTTAATTCATTATTATTATTTTATTTTATAAATTGCTCATTATTTACTCCTACCCAAAATTAAAATGCAATCACTTTATTACCTAATCAATAATATTAAAATATATATATATATATATATATCCCATCATAACTATTATTATCACCTCTTCAAAAATATATTATTATTAATTCTGTTCCTCTCACACATCACATACAAAAACTAGGTACTCTTGAATTGAATTAATTTCAAAAAGATACAAAAATAAAAAAAGTAAAAACAAAAAAAAAGGTGTTAATGTCAAGAAACTCTTTTTCAACATTTCATTTTCGATGACAAAAAAAAAGAAAAAAAATCATGATAATGATATTGATTTCGATTACATACAATGTTCACAATATTGATGATTGATTTATTAAAATCAATATTTCTATATTTCACTTCAATCTCGTATGTACACTAAAGATTTTTCGTGATTCAATAATAATGAAAAGAAAAATGCACAGCATGACAAGGCTTGAATTGTGATAAGCTCTTTATACCATCCCTATTCCATTTAATTTTTTTTTTTTTTTTAATTTCAATTTCAATTTTTTGTATCTTTTGAACATCTATACATTAATATTATTATGTGTGAATATTATGTATATATATTATATAAGTTAGGTAACAATAATATTTCAAGTTAAAAAAAAAAAAAAAAAAATTAAAATTTATGTTCTGACACTTTTGACATTTTTTTTTTGTTGTTGTTTTTAAAATTTTAAATTGAAGAAAATTTTTTCAATTTGCAAAACAAAAATTGCAAATTTCAATGTACTTCTATTTTACCTCAGAGTTAAAAAAAATCATCGTTATTTATCAATATATGCATATGCATTGCGATTGTATTGGTAAATTTATAATTTTAAATTGCAACATGTTTTTGCCATTAATGCTCAATATTTAAAGTGAGAAAAATGTTAACAAGATAAATTTTGTTGCATTTCAATTTGATCGATTTTTTAATAGTAAAGACCTGTTAAGAAAATGTAACGAATGACTTCTACAGTTATATCAATTCAACTGTCAAATTTTTTTTTAAATTCAAATAAGGAATCTGTTATGGATATTAATTTACTAATGGTTGCAAATGTTTATAAATGACATTTGTTGTGTAAAATTACTCAATATTGTTAAATTTTAATTAATATTTAAAGCTGCAAAAAATTTTCACTCGAGCCGTAGTATCACAAAAAGTCATTAATTAGTGCTGCCACAAAATAATTGTATGTCCAGAATTAACTAGAAGAGCTTTAAAAATTTTTTACTCGAGCCGTAGTATCACAGAAAGTCACAAATTAGTGCTGTCACAAACTAATTGTCTTTCTAGAATTAACTAGAAGAGCTTTACTTACCAAAATGCCCAACAGACCATGTAAATCCTGGGCCTGACTCACCAACGTCCTACATTTTTGTCACTTCAACATTTTCTACATAATTTTGAACTAAGAAAAAATATATAAATTTTAACCCATCGTCTATCACCATTAATTTATTTTTATTTTATTAGCAACCGAACCAGATTTTAATTTTTTTTGTTTTATATTCGCACTGTATAATAAAATTTGTACTTCCGGAATTTTAATTGGCGCATTTATAGTCCTGATAATATAAAAATAATTTTAACAATACCAAAACTTAGAATGTTACAAAATTTTGAAAAAAAAACCGTTATATTTTTCGAAAAAATATTTTTGATAAAGGGGTAATGTCTGCTTTTGCGAGAAATTCTACAGTTACAAGAATATTAGTAAACTATATAAACATAAGTATACTAGGGGACCATATTGGATAATTGCAATTCAAATCAATGTAAAAATTAAAGCTTTTTTGAATAAACGGAGATTCGTTTGGACTGATATAGACTATAGGCGTGTTCGTAGTTGTAGTAAAATATGCGTCGGTGTCTTGCAGATTTTTTTCTCTGTCACTATGAACAAAAAAACTTGCGCAGGCGCGCAGAAAATTGTTTAGCAGTCATTCTTGTTCATGTAGCACATGCACAATTCGTTTGTATAGTCATATGAAATTATTTATAATTATATTATTATATTTTTTTATATATATTTAATATATTTTAATATATTTTATATATATTTTTTAAATATATTTTATAAATATTTTTTTAAATATATTTTTTTTAAATATTTAATATATTTTAATGTATATTACTTATATATTAAAATATATTAAAATTATTATATATTTTTTCAATATATTGATTTTATTATATTTATATATTATTATTATAAACACATTTATTTTAATAATTAATTTTTATTTTTTACCTAAATATTAAATGTTAAATAACATGCACTTTAAAAATCATTCTAAAGCAGGCGCACTAAAATATGTGCATAAACTGCCCGACGCTGATGCGACACCGATTACTATGAACACAAGCGCCTGCTTTTTATCTGCGCAGAATTTTTGATGATATGCAACTACGAACAAAAAATCTTTTTTGTTGCGCAGGCGCGACCACTACGAACAGGCCTTATAATTACTATACAAAGCAGAAAACACTTATGTTTATGTGCTAACGAAAACCTTTAAACTTAGTAGGATTTGGTAAACGAAAACATAAATAACTCATCATCCATCTTTCCTATCTAATCACAAAATCAATAAAGAAAAGATTGTCAAATTTATTTTAGCAGAAGATTGTAGTTGTAAATCTGCAGCATTGGCTGCAATATTGATACATAAGACATTTTATGTCACCATTGTATCTATAAATATTATTATTATTTGTGTTAACAAACAAAATACTTTTTGGAACTTGTTTCGTTCATCCTAACACTCTTAGAACTCATCAGTAGGTATTTATACTGTTAGACTACCTATACAACTCCTATTTTAGGACTAATATTAATTTTTTATTTTGTTTCCTTTATTCACTTTTGTTTCAAAATATTTTTGTACATTGGTCAAAAATGATTTTTTTTTGTTTCACTGTGTAAACTCTCCACTAATTAGATTATATTATTAAATCCATCTTTGATAGGTACTCATTTATTTTTCATTTCTTCAAAGGACGAGATTTATTTTACATTTCTCAAAATCAATACCAACAAAAAATATTATGAATTAACGCAAAAAATAGTGTCAGTAGGTACAAACAATAACGAAGTCATAGAAGTGGTATAACCGAATTCAGTTATTTTGGTAGTATAATCACTGTAAGTGCAGACACTTAGGCTAGGTTCAGACAACAATTGTTTAATTGCATATTTGTGTTCCATCAGTTTATATGAAATCGCGCACATCTGCAACTGGTTTTATGTGTAAATTGGTTAAATCGTAATAAAATAATTGTGGTAAAATTGTATACAAATTTTCATTATTATTATTTTAAATGATAGTTATTTAAAAAGAGACGTAGCGCTAATAAATAATATACATATATAATATTTGGTATAGCTAGGCTTCAGACATGCATAACAAAATTACTATATATAAGATATGTCAATATTTTTAGTTAGATTAACCTACTTAATTTATTCTCAACAGTATACTTAGGGTGATGTGTGCTTAATGAAAGACTAATTTTATATACTTCTAATTTCATTGACACGATGACAACTTTTATCTTTCATTTTGTATGTTTTTCAAATAGAATTGAGATGTCATCAATTGAATGTGTAAATTGGTTAAATCTAATAAATTATGGTTATTTATGGTTATTTATGGTTATTGTATACAAATTTTCATTATTATTATTATTTTAAATGATAGATATTTAAAAAGGAGGTGTAGCGCAAATAAATATTTGTTCAAAAATTTTCAATTTTCAATTAGAAATTTTAATTAGAAATTTCACCTCATGTATAAGTAAGTATACATATACATTTACCAAATTCACCAAAGTACCAGAATATCTTCTTTTCTTCGCCAAGATTAAATTTAAATTAAAGTTTTTATTTTTTTTAAATCAATTATTACGGATGTGGTTGTTGTCTATGATAAATCAAAAAATTATAAATAGAACAATGGTTTAATTGAAATGTAAGAAAAAATTCATAATAAAATTGGGTAGGATTTCAATTGGGTACAATTCCTTCGAATTGCGAGGACGGAGTATAATAGACGGAATAGCTACGAATACTAGTTATATATTAAAAGACGAACTGCAATGAAATAAATCAATCTCAAATATATTATATTGTACATATTTTGATGTATATAATTTATAAATATACAGATGTATGTATATATGTAGGTGTAGAAGTTACTTCTGGAAAACCAACTTAATTGGGATTTTTTGATACCACAACTCAAATGATCCATTTGTTGTTGTTGATTGGTTTGGGGGATCACACTCCCATTATAACTCTCCCAAAGAACTCAGTACTAGATCCATCCTGTGCGATTGAATTTTGCAATAATTCATATAGGCTTAGGAATATGTCCGAAGTTTGATTCTAGCTAATGCTGGGCAGGGCAGCTGTGAAAAAAGTGTTCTACAGTTTCTGCCACATTTTCAGTTAAATTCGGACTTCTTAATGATCGTCCAGGGTTTATTTTCTAAATTATTTCCAGGAGTTATTCCATAGGGGATATATTTCGAAGGCATAGTCAAGTAAAACTGTAGAAGCCCCTCTAATGCTATTAAATCTTCATAGGTTAGTTATAAATCGAGTGCAAGCATTGAAAATAACCTTGAGCCTAGAAAATTCTCCTATATACTCATCCCAGCATAAATTACTTCACAATAAGTGAAATATGAAAAAATCAAAGTCATAACTAGTGTATTTTGCGCCAAAAGAACTTTCATAGTTTTCATAACTTATAAAAAACATTTCTAGAAATAAAATTAATGTGACTATTCCAGGCTAGACTTTTATTGAATACAACACCCAAGTTTTTAACTTTATTTACGAATTTTACCAGAGAATTATTTAATTTGATATTAGGGAGATTAACCTGATAACCTGGGACTTTGACGGATTTAATCGAATACCATTATTTAGAAAGCAACCACATCAACATTATCATTCAATTTTGCAATAGATCGATTAATATTAGCTATAGGACCACTGATGTATAGTTGAACATCGTCTGAATAGAATCGGCAATGAGCTTCAATGGATAATGAGATGCAATGAGATTTTCATTATATATAGATAGTATTATATAATATAGATATTATAGATTGTATTACTTGCTTACTTACTTGCTGGGCGCTACAGACCTTGAAGGTCCTGGGCCTGGCGGTAGATTATAGATAGTATATTCAATGATATTTGTTAACATTTGTTATTATTTCCACAAAATTTAAATTCAGGATTTTTGGTCCGATATTTTTGTTTTTCCCAGTCATAGACCCACTAATTAAATTTTGTTATTTTTTTTTTATGCTTTGATTCACTCACATCCATTATCATAATAATAAATCTTTAATATTCAATTGTTAATTTTTTTTTTTTTATTTTTTCTAATAGTGATCATCACTTTTGATTTTTAATTAAAAAATTGTATTAAAAATTAACTTTCATTTTTTTTTTTTTTTACAAAATCTAATTACACAGACTATAGACAAGTGTTACATTTATGAGTAAAAAAAAAAGAAAAAACAATTATATCAAAAAAAAGAAGATGAAAATCAATTTATAATTTTTCATTTTACATGAGATCTTGTAATCGTATACAACGGCAAAATATTATATTCTTTAATAAATTTAAAATCGTGATTGAAACTAGAAATATTAATAAAACTTTGTAGATTCAAAAAAAAAAAAAAAACTATAACATGTAATCTGAAGAAAGTTAATTTTTTATATTATTATTTTTTTTATTTTGTTTTGTATTATTAATAAATAAATCAGTTCAGTTCAAATTGCACATTGAAGTTGTACTTGCTCTTGCAAAGAAATTTTGTAGATATTCCAGTATTGTAGGTATTTCTAGTATAGAATCTTGTTTTTATTTTTTTTTTCGAATGAAAGTGATTTTGAATAATAAATAAAAACCTACTGAAACAGTGTTGAACAATATCATTACTATAATTATGTCGTCATGCATTTTTTTTTTTTTTTTTTAAAACGAGATATAAAAAATTAGATAAAAATATAAAATTGTTTAAAAGTAAATTTTTTTAAATTTAATCGTTTTTTTTTCAGTTCAATATTTTATGGAATAGTTCATATCAATTTGAAATTATGCATTAATTTTTTGAGCTAAAAATACAAATGTCAGTGCTCTTTTATTTGTAGTATGTATATACAAACATTTTAATAAGAAATTATGCATTATCATTTCTTAAACTGTATACAATTTAAAATGTCAATGCTCTTTTAAAATGTCTATTTAAATTTAAAATTATGCTCTGAGTTTATGTATTTATGTATAATTATATTATTGCACCACATTTGTTTGAGACGATTTTTCATATTTTAAATGGAATTTAATGTAAATAAAATAAATTATTCAAATATTTATTAATTTAAATATTATATGTATTTGTATTTTATTATAACAGTGGCTCTCAACATTTTTTTGAACGTTGGTTGAATTAAATTAAATTTGGTTTGTTATTTTTTACAATATTTCAGTATGAAAATAAAATATTTTTTTATTCTGAAGACCCGAATAAATAAAATTTATTATCGAATATAATATTTGTGCTTTCAAATGAACAATTTGGCTTTCGTTAACAACATCAAACAAATTATAAATATCTGTAGCAATAATATAAAACCGCTTAAGTCGACATAAGTGAAAAATGAGATATTGTTATCATCGCATTTTACGTGTAAAAATATGTCTTCCACAAAAATCCCGAAGCTTTTATGAATTTACAAAGTCGAGAAAATTGTAATAATTTATTCGCTTAAGTCAGCTGGACGTGTATTGCATATGATACGAGTATAATAACTTATATCAAATTAAGTTGTTATAATATAATCAATTATTATGAATTTGTTAAGTATTCTATAGCTTAGGTATATTAAGTTTAACGGTTATATTACATTTTGTTTTGCTATAACTATACTACTTTTCTAAAATTGACTCAAATGATTGAATTCAAATTTTAATTTATTTTGTGATTTCATCTTACGTAAAAAAATGAATAAACGCTTATAATAATTTAATTCTGCTATTTACAGCTTATTTTTGTTTGTTGTTTTTTTTTTAAATTATAATTTATTAATATTATTATTTAATCAAATTATATATACGTTACGTTCAATAAAAATGAATATTACGAAAATGCACTGGACTTTCAAATTTTTCCACAGAATAATTTTAAAATGGTCATACTGAAAATTTTTAAATTTCGGCTTAAGTGGCTTATTGTTATTGTTATTCCGACTTACTGAAAATTTTCAAATTCCGACTTATATATTTGTGCAATCTGCAACTGATGAGAATAATAAATTTTTGATTAATGTAGAACTAAATATTAAAAATTATACGAGTATGGTAGAATCATTATAGATATCAAAAAAGCCTTAGATAGTTATTTTTAGTCAGATTAATTCATAAAGTGTCCCGACTTTACCATGTATTTAACAAAACTAATTCTGAGTGTCTTGATGAATAGAAAATGTAGAGCTACAAATAAATTGCTCGCTATAAGAGAAAAAATAAATTTTATGTTGGCTTATACAGGACGTGTGCATTAGTCCTATTCTACAATGTGTATAGAAGTGACAAGCCAAAGCCAAATAATTGCACAATCAACCTATTCGCGGATACATAATTTCGAGGTTTATCAGAATCTCCTCTTCAAACTCTTCTCTCTTCTATTCACCAGTCTTGAAAATGAATTAATATTATTCATTGAATATTTCCTTCCACATAGGGTAAATAAATGTCAACACTACTAAAATTGCGATTGTATTGTTACCTAATTAAAATTGAATATTCTTCGCTAGGAGACGAATATCCAAATACCAGTATCGTTATTCGTTATAAAGTATTTCCTTAATTACGAAATTTAATTGTTGGTATAACGTTGTAGGGCTTCCAAAATTGTTTGCTTCATTATTTTCTCTGTTGAATTATTATTACTGGGCTTTTTTACTGTTCCATGTTATATATTGTTTTTTATAACACAAAGAAAATTTACAACGCTTTCTATATATACCGGGTTTTTATTTTTGGACGTAGAATCCGAATTTGCATAAAAAAGTACCCCTTCCCATTTGAAAATCTCGATTTCGGCCAATTTCGGCGATATTTGTGATAAGAAAAACTCTTTTCCGGTCCTTCCCGGAAGTTGAAAATATCAATAATCGATAGACCGCTTTCGATTTGATTAATGATTTTTTTTTTAATTATAAAATAACGGCTCCTTCCCCTTGTAAAAAGCTGATACGCATGCTCTGATACATCCGGTATATGAAATTAAATTGTTGTCATGATATTGTTATAATATTCGTGCGTACCAAAGTTGTTCACACAAAATTACTGTCTTTGGTATGCAATAATCCATCGATCACAAATCTCTAATAATTTAATAAAATTAGATTGGCTTCACTATCTTCAATTTCGAAACTACAAAAAATTCAGGATATTATACTGTTTATGCCTGTTTATGTCTATAATGATATTCAGGTAGTTCACCTGACTGCCTAATTGAGTCTAATATTTTACAAATAGTTGTATTTCGGACATTTGATAAAAAAAAATTATGTAGTAACAGGTCGACATCAAATACCCAATGTACCAAATGATGTATCTACTGTAGGTAATAGTAAAAAAAAACTAAAAGATGAGATATGAAAAATGTATTGAACCCTCAAACGACCAAAGTCTTTTTTGAAATTGAAATATAATAGTTAAGAGCTGCCCTTTTAAGGCTTATCAGCATCAGCTCCGATAAAATTATAGATAAAATGTACTTAAAAGGAAATTAAAACACATGGTTTAAATATTTTTTGTAAAAAGTACTGACATCACAATTGTAATTCGGCAAAGCTGTATATAAAATAAATTGATTAAGTCGGCAATAATTGTGAAATAAGAAATTTTAATAATAGAAACCGATTCTCACAGACTTTCTGATCTCCTACGTGACATTATCCAACAATTATTTCTATTCAAGATCAGTTTCAAGTTTTGTAAAACCCATACTACATTTTAATGGACCCTAGATTTATTACTAAACAAAAATATAGGTGGATTGAAACCCTTGTAAAGCATACACAAAACTAAACAACTTTTAGCTGGGTCTTTTACTGATATATGAAGAGTATAATATCTATTTGTATGGATCACTGGCCGACAGGAAGCGGCCCTTTCAAGCTATAGGTATTCCGTTTAATCGACATTGTCAAACTGTGCAAAATAAAATGGGATAGCAACACTCTTGAACACTTTCTTTGCAACTGCTCAGCATTATTTATAGTCAGATTCGGAATCCGTATAATAGCTTTTTAACTTTTAGCTGGGTCTTGTACTGATATATCAAGAGTATAATAGCTATTAGTATGGATCACTGGGCGATAGGAAGCAGCCCATTCAAGCTATAGGTTCCGTTCAAGCTATTCGATCCGTTCAATAGCCATTGTCTCAATTGCGAAAAATAAAATGGGATAGCAACTCTTGAACACTTTCTTTGCGCAATTGCTCAGCATTAGTTATAGTCAGATTCTGGATCCGTAACAATATAGGTAAATTATAATATAGGTGGTCTGAAATCTTTGTATAACATCAACAAAACCAAATAACTTTTAACCAGGATCTGTACTGATATATCAAGAATAATAGCCATCAGTATTTCTCACTAACAGAAAGTCATGCTTCTAAGCTAGTTAATCCGTTCAACTCCAATTGCCCCAATTGTCCAACCTTAACCCCAAACAAGCGAACGATTTATCTCTTGAACCATCACTTTCTTTGCAACTGCCCAAACATAGTTATAGGGTAGTAAATTCCGAATTCCCTAACAATATGGGAATTATTGCGGAAAGCAAAACAGGTAATTTGATCAACTTTCTCAATCGGAGTAGATTCCGGGTCTCTAACAATATATAAATTATTGCTGAAGCAAAATAGGTAATTTGATCAACTTTCTCAATCGCAGAAGGTGGCTTTAGTATTGAGTTATTTGGAAGAGTGATAACGGACTACCCGGAGACTACCCGGAGTAGATTCCGGGTCCCTAACAATATAGGAATTATTGCGGAAAGCAAAATCGGTAATTTGATCAACTTTCTCAATCGTACAGATTGACACTAGTATTGAGTAACTTGGGAGAGTGATAACGGACTACCCGGAAACTACCCGGAGTAGATTCCGGGTCCCTAACAATATAAAAATTATTGCGGGAAGTAAAACAGGTAAATTTGATCAACTTTCTCAATCGCACAGAGTGGCTCTAGTATTGAGTTTCTTTGAAGAGTGATAATGTGAGAGTTATAACTTAAAACAACCAACCATTTGTAGTGTGAAAAATGGACAATTAATTATTAATTTATTTGCAGAAGCAACTGAAATTATTATTTCTACCTACCTATCCTACCTACATAATCCCCTTTATTTGTCCACACAACTCCATGTGGTTAATAAAACCATTATGAAGAATTAAAAAATTAATAAATAAATTTTTCAACTAGTACAGTCCTGTAATTCAATAAACTACCAAACAAAAAAAAATTATTATAAAAAATTACACCAACCTCCTGTACTACTTATATCTAAATTACAACAAATTTTTTTGAACAGACATTGTCATAATATTCCATATATGTATGTGCAATTTGAAAGCAAAATTTTTAAATTGAATTTTCTTTATTTATAATCCAAGCAATTTTCAATATAGGAAAAAAAAAACAAACGAATTTTAAATTGAAAATTAACATCGTGTCGCCACACAGCAACGGATGTATCAGAGATCAGAGACAACAAAGTACCTATATTACAAATGCAACGTTGTAAAATTGCATTTTATTATTCTTATTTTTTTCAATAAAACCTTGAATAATGCCAATGCAATATACTGCTGCATATCATAATGGTAAAAATCTGGTCTGTATATTAAATTTGTTGTTTATTTTGGTCAGTGAAAAAGCTCAAGTCTGTTTGATTCTCTCTAAACTATTTCTCTGATGGCATCTATACCTATAAAGTATACCTACAATACGTGTGTTGTTGACCAGTTACTTATTTTTTCTGTTTTAATTTTCCTTTTTTTGTGTTTTTCATTCTTTTTCTTTAACCGGTCAAACAAGATCAGAGATCTTACATATACGGTAGTGACAGTGACAGTCATGCAATGAAGATCGTAATGATGATGATGATGATGAATAATATTGTAAATTATTGTAATGAAATGTTGTTGATGTCGTCTAATGATGATGACTGAAAATAATATTCTATAGGTAAGGTAGGTACATTGGAAACAACATTTATATTATGTTTTGTATGTTCACTCATCATGTAGGTAAATGGTAGCAGAAACAGCTGGAACAATTTTAATGATTGTCTGTTAAAAGAAAAACAGAATAATTATTTTTCATTTGAAATGTTTTTTTATATATGTAAAGGTGAAAATAACTGGAATAATTTACGCAAAAAAAAAATAATAATAAAAGATAAAAATTATTAACTTAAAGATAGTTAAATTTATTTACTTATACTTTGAGTGTTATACTAAGTCAGTGTTCACAACATAAATCATTGTTATTTTTTGTTTGTTAAGCTTAAGCGAATAGATTTACATTTTTAGATAGTCATAATATTGATAGTATAGTACACTAGTACTAGTACTAGTACCAGTAATTACTATAGATAGTAACTATTGTCTTAAAGTTAGAACATTCAAAATTTTAAAGTTAATATCTGAGATTCACATATAAAAAAAATATTTTACAAATGTGAAATGTGTGTAGAGGTAATTAACCGTGTAGGAATAAAAGTGGTATAACAAAAAAGCTTTTAAGTTTTTTTTTTTTTTCAAATATAATTAAGAATATAACGGTATAAGAAGGTTAATAGAAGTCAATTCTTTCTTAAGGTTATTTAATTAAATTTTTTTTTTTGCTGAATTAAATCTTTTTTGGTCAACAACCATTGTCAACAGTTAGTAGTGGATGGTACTCACACACATTCTATAATTGGTATAATTGTAATTGAATAAATTTTTTCAATAGAGGAAGCCTTGATTAATTAATTTTTTTTTAAATTTTCAAATTAAATAAATTTTGAGTAGAAAAAATGTATTTAAAGATGTATTCACAGTATTCGGTATTTCCTGGTTTTTCATTAATACCGTGAGATGAGATTAGCTTTAAAAGTGTAATTTTTTAATAATTATTTATACGATTATACCTGTTACTATTTTATCTATAATTTGCAAATTGAATTTTAGTTTGGTTAATTATTTTGTGATTAGACATGTAGCATGATATAGTTTTGATTTGTATGTATATATATTTAAAGTTCAAAACTCTTTTACGAATTTTGTATATTATTCGATTTTTATGTTACAGTAACATTACAGGGTCTACATTTCATTATGGTTATGATTTGATCAATTTTAATTTAAGACAGGGATTTGGTTAGTTTTAACTGTCAACTGTCGATCGATAGCTGAACGATGGTCAGGTGTAATGATTATGTGGTATGATTATAAATCGAAATTTAAACCCGGGCTCGAATGTTATTTTACGAATTTTGTATATTATTAGATTTTTATGTCAATGACAATACAGGGTATACATTTCATTATGATTAGGCGTATATGCTGTCATCAATTTTAATTTAGAACGGTTTAGTTTTAACTGCCAATTATCAATGTCGACTGATTAATAGTCATATGACATAATTATTACGTCTGCACATAGTTCGGCAATCGTGCTGAATCGTGCAGAATGATGTACAGGTGTAATGATTGTGTCATAATGACTATTAATTGAAATGTAAATAGTGGTTTGAATGGCAACAAGTCCATTCAGGAAATAGATATATATATATTTGTTTATTTTTTGAAGTTTTCAATAAAAAAAATCTTTTTGTTGATTTGTTTGCTATTTTATACTAGTGTTCGCCCGCTCTCCGAAATTCGGAAAAATTTGATAAAAAGTGGTTTTTAATTTCATTAGAAATTGTTTTCTATTATTATATATATATATTATATATATTAGATATATATATATTTGTTTATTTTTTGAAGTTTTCAATAAAAAAAATCTTTTTGTTGATTTGTTTGCTATTTTATACTAGTGTTCGCCCGCTCTCCGAAATTCGGAAAAATTTGATAAAAAGTGGTTTTTAATTTCATTAGAAATTGTTTTCTATTATTATTCATTTTGTTCTTGGCACAATATAATATCGAATTTTTTTTATTGATTTATCTTAGACAACAACCGCATACGCAATAATTTATTTAAAAAAAAAAAAAATTTCATTCTGGCGAGGAAAAAAAGAAACTCTTTATATTGGTTAGTTGCGGAAATTTAATAAATTAAAATTCTTGTGTGTTAAGATGTTAGGGTATACTTATACATGGGATGGAACCTTAAATTAATATTATTATTGTTTTCTTTTTATTTCCTTAATGTATTTTATTGCAATCATTTCAATTTATGCTTGGCACTATATAATAATTTTTGTATGTTAAGATTTATATGTATACTTATACATGGGGGGAAATTTTAAATCAAAATTTCTAATTGAAAATTAAAAAAATTGTAAAAAAGATTTTAATTCGCTACGTCTCTTTGTAATAATATCTATCATATAGAAGAATAAAAATGAAAAATGTGGGTTGTGAAATGTTTCATATATTTTAAATTTACAAATTAAATATAACGATTGCGGTCATTGCTTATTAAAACTTGTACATGTGCAGTATAAAACAGTTAGACTAGTTAGACTAAGAGAGTCTGTTGCTGTTTACAATTATTTTTTGATTAGATCGCTACATGTTTATCTATTTATAACAGCTGGTCTATAAATTAAACTGTATAACCAGCTAAATACCCTTTTCTTTTTCGGAGTGTGTGCGTTTAAAATTTTCCACTACTTTGTTAAAAGCCATAATTACCTTAGCGAATAAGTTTAAGTTTCTGCAAGAATTTTGCTTCAGTTGCACCACAATGGACGATTATGGTCTACATTTTATGTTAACAATCTATTATAATTACCGTTAATAGATATATTTTTCAACATTTAATTAAATTGATATAGATGCCAAAAAATCTATAAATAAACACTCGAAAAAATGTACTTATTCTACTTTAACGTAGTAAATTTCAGTATCGTGGTTATTGTACGATAAAGTATAGCTCTACCCAAGTTAAGAAAAATATAATAATATAAATTACATTAGAAAGTGGGCTTAAATTTATATAAAGTGAATTCATCTCATCTAAACTATTGGCTCTACAGCTCATCATGGTAAGTCTTAACCACGTTTACAATTTTCGTCCATTCTACTCTATTTTGTACAGCTATCCTGCATCCGTTAACTCTAATCTTTCAGCAGTTGTCTTCGATTTCGTTCAGCCATTTTGATCTTAGTCTACTTCTTGCTCTAGTATTGTACGGTACTACATCTAATATTCTCTTCGGCATATACAAAATCAATCGAAGCTCTTTATTAAAAGGCCAACCGTTTTATTACAATTTTTTTCTTAAATCGAATGCAATTTAATTTTTCTGTCCTACTTTTTGAACATTATAATAGCATCTCTGATGTAGTCTAAAAATAAAAATAATAGCACTGAGAAAAAGTACATTACGTTCTGTGAATGAAAAATATAAAGAGCCGAAAGCAGGTTTTTCAACATTATTTTGTATTGTATGAGTTGAAATGAGAGTTTAAAATCAGGAACAGTTTAATTACATTGTCTTTGCTAGAACATATAAAACGAAGGAAGGTGTTGTATACTTTATCAAATATCTCAAGCTACAACAGTAATTTTTTTTCAGATATTACTTCAGATATTATTCTGGAATACAAAGTTAGAATCCGCATTCAACATGACCTCAATGGGTTGTGATAATGTAGCTCTTAGGTGTGATATATAGTAGATATTAGGTTGCATACATCTGTATCTTACACTATATTTATATTAAATATTATAACAGTAATATAAATAACACATGATCATTAGATGTAAGTAAATGTCAATGTGTAAATTAAATCATGGTAGTTTTTAAGAGATGAGTTCAGTTGTAATTGAAAACTCAAATAAAGTATTATAACACATTAGGTCCCATATAATAGTGCTGGAATAAAAATTATAATTCGAACAGAAAAAAAAAGAAAATTAAGATCCCCACATTTCGAAGGGGACCTTAATTTGGTTTGCAGAATTATCTGCAGATCCGATGATTAATAAAAAATAAAACACTAAAACAAAAAACCATCCGGGACCTTAAAATTTTCATTTATTTAAAGTAAATATATATATGTTTATTTATTATGTAGTATTATTGTATATATATACATTTATATATATATATATATATACATATATATATACATTTAAAACACATTTTTAAATTTATTAGTTCTTTCGAGATTTCCACTATTATCTTGTTCAACAATAAAATTATTATTATTAACCCACACATTCGACCTCTAATATTACAGATTTATTTAATAACAATCTAAATAATTAAATAATTAAATTTATTATTATTTTTTTTTTTTTTATTCTGTTGAAAATTTATTTACATTTTTACAATTTATTATGTGTGTATTGTATATAGTGATTTTTGACAGTACTAGTCATTAAATTTCAACACTACCGAACACGCATTTTCCATTCATTAAATAAAAAAAAAAAAAATAAAAAAAATAATAATAATAAAATTTTGTATTGGCTTTTGTTTTTGTTACGGTAGTTGATTTAAATTCACCATAGTGTTGCACTTTTTTTTTTTTCTTTTTTTTTGTGTAATTTATCTCTTTGATGTAAATATAATGTACTGAACATTTTTTAATATAGATAATAGTATTAAGGCCAAGGTTAATATTGTTATTGCAATTTTTTTTTTTATTATTTTGTATTTAAATAAATTTCTGAAATTTTTTTAATCCATCCCGAGGCTTTAATTTTGTTTTTTTTTTTGTTGATTTTTTGGTTGGCTTCCTAAAATGTGACGCTTAAACTACTCAATAAGAAAAATTAACAATAATTACAAGAAATTTATTTTTATTGGTTGTGGTGGTTAATGTGGAAATTTATTTCTCTTCAAAACTCTAGTTATTATACTGTTATGGTAGTGTTGGCGCTAGTAATAAAATTTAATGCGATATTTTGGTTGCATTGAAGAAAATTTTGTTTTTGGCTAGAGATTACAAAATTTTAATTTTAATTATAAATAAATTAATCGGTTGAAAACAAATCATCCCTACACCTACAAACTACCATCATAATGGGTAATTTGTGATTTTCTGCTAGTTTGTATTTTTGTTGCAACAAGGCATTTTGTGTGAAATTTACGTTTTGAGCAAAATGAGCGGTAATGAGCGATGTTTGCGATCATTCTGGAAAATTGCTCGTGACATCTAGGTGTGTGAATCAATTCTTCAATGAATAAATACAAGCATATTAAAGAAAGATGCACAACGCGGTTTTTATTAATGTTAACAGGATAAATGAAAATTGAAAAAAATTGTTAATGAAATTAAGGATAAATCGATTATTCCGCTGTATCAAAATTGACATCTTTGATATCAGTGGACAGTTGTCCAAACTAAATTCAGAATGAAAATCTAAAATCAGCTCAGCTGTTTATTTATTATTAGCTTGGACCTTAACTTGGAAGAGCTTTATTTTGGATTTAACAAAAAAACAAGTTTTATTATACATACATACAATATATATAGTAGATATAGAAATTTTGTTGTCATTGGTCATAAAGTGACTTCTAGAAGCATCTACAAAGATCTTAAAACGTTATAAAAAATAATTAACTATACTTGAAATTTACAAAAAAAAATATTTCACTAATCTCATAATACAACATACATACAAACAGAGGATTGGCCTGGTGTTGGTACTGAAACAGCTGGAAAATCTAGTGCTTGTGCCTAATCAAAATATTTGTTCAACTAATCAGTCAGCAGCTAATGAAGATAGAGAAAGAGTCATTGGAAAAATTAAAACTATTAAAAAAAAAATGTATTTAATATTGTCTGGTAAAGGAGGTGTGTTGGTAAAACTACTGTTACAACATTACTCTCAAAATATTTGGCTGAAAAACATGAAGATTTAAATTTTGCTGTTTTGGATATTGATATTATGTGGTCCATCACAACCACGAATGCTTGGTGTTGGCAATGAACAAGTACATAATTCAGATTCTGGCTGGTCAACAGTTAATGTTGAAGATAATTTATGTTTAATGTCAATCGGTTTTCTTTTAACAAGCCCAGGCTGATGCCTGATTATATGGAGAGGACCAAAAAAGAATGAAAGGATTAAACAGTTTTTAACACAAGTTGATTGGGGTTATTTAGATTATTTACAATTAGATATACACCCCCCCCCCCCCATGAACTTCAGATGAACATTTATCTTCAGTATCATATTTAAATGAACCAAAAGGTTCATTAAAAGCTATAATTGTTACAACAACACAAGAAGTATCACTATTAGATGTTCGTAAACAAATTAGTTTCTGTAAAAAATTAAATATTCCAATTTTATTGGTGTTATTGAAAATAATTATGTCTCCATTTATATGTGGCCATTGTAATGGTATTTTGGATATATTTGATAAAAGTGTAGTGGTAGTGCAGAGTTAATGTGTAAAAAAATGGAAGTAAATTTTTAGAAAATTTGACATTAGATGCTAAACTGACTCAATCGTGCGATCGTCGTGGTTTTGATTTGAGCATTTTGAGTGAACATGTGCACAAAATATGTGTACAGGTCGTTTAATAGTTTTTTTTTTTTATACTTAAACAATATGAAAATATAAAAAAAAAAATTGTTTTTATAATTAAAGAAAAAAAAAAAAAAAAAAAATTATAATGTCTAATTAATTATCTTTGAGTCCTTAAGGATATCTGACTTTGTTATCACTATGTTAGCTCCTATTGTTTGGTGAATGCTGTTGTCAAGTGGCGCCCTTCGCATTCACAGAGCAAACGTTCAATAGATTGTGCCTTTATTTCACATATTCTACAATCAAGGTAGTCCAAATTTATTAACTTGTATGTATTTTATTAACAAGAAAAATTTGGATTATTTTCCAGATTTACTCGGTTTCCGCATTGAAGGGACGAATTTAATTTATTTTCTTATTGTTTGGCTAAAAAAAATTTAAAAGTTTATAATTGAATTAACACAAAATTTTTTTTTAATTTACATTTTTTTTTTTAATTTTCATTTGAAAGAAAACTTGATTGCAACAATAGTGAAATTTTTGCAAAAAAAAAACTAATTACGAAAATATTTAATTATGTTGTTATTTTTTTTTTTCAGTTTATGTAAAAATCACTTTCAATTAGAGGAAGTGTTTTTTTTTTTTTTATATAATTTAAAAATATTTTCAAATGTTTTTTTATTTATTTATTTTTATTTTTTTTCACTCAAATAAAACAATTTAAAATCTTTAATCTACCTACGCAATTAACATTACCGTGTCCATCACAAATTGTTCATAAAATCTAATAAAATATTATGTAAATTACATAGAAAATACATTAGATACAATGTAAGTGTTTTAATTTATGTGAAAATAATTTATTTTTGTAGAGTATAGGGCTATAAATTTTTCATAAATAAAAATTAATATTTTTAATTAATTAATAAAAATTGTAATAAAAATCATAATTTTAAAATTTCGTTTTTGTTAAAATGAACAAAAAAAAATTTTAAAATAATTTTAAGCAAAAAAAATTATAATGAAGAGTTTGAGAAAAAAATGTGTCAAATTTTAGATGAATAATTTTTGTGTTGTGTGAATGCATTTTTTTTATGTTATAAGCAATCCGCCCGCTATAGTATATAAGTCTGTAATAATTATGTATCGCTGTTTAATGCACCATCTAAGAATTTGACATTGGTTTTGACAAGTAGGGTCGATGCGGATATCTAAGATTGTGTGTGTACCGACTTAGGCAGCCATTCATACCTACCTACGTACCGCTGAACTGGAATAAGAATGTAAAAAGTACAAGAAAAATTATTATGTAAATATGTACAGTTTATTTGAAGTAAGAGGTAAAATTAGTTTTGATGTTATATTTACAACAGGTACTGATGCTACTACTGATACTATTAATACTTTCTTTATCACCTTTGAGAGCATGAAATCTCAACAAGCATGAAGTCTGAACAAGTGAAAAATTTTGTGGAAAATATATATCCAAAATTGATTATGAATACGACCTTAACCATTATTAATTCGTCGAACACTGGCATAACCGTCATTAACTAATTCGGACACAAACAATCGGAAATGTTAAACATTTTTTATTTTGATCAAATTTTTTTTATATACTTGTCCCCCCTTTTTCAATGCAAGTTATTACACAAGTTATTACATTTCAAAGCTTGGTTTATTAGCAACATTTTATAGTAAAATAAATTTAACATTATAATTATTTTTTTCATATAATAACATAATAAAGCCTATTTTATATACCTTAATATTAACTTGCCAGTGTCTGTTTATATGTTTATTTACGTGGTAGGTTGGAAATTTTTTGTTAATATTAATTTCAGTTCAAATTAATTACGAGCATTTTAAATTTGACTGAAGTATTTAGTATTGCGTTACATCTTCTTTCGTTTTAATAATGGTGTCTACTTGATCTACTTGAGTCAATAAGTACCAGACAATTTAAAGCAGTAATTTAATTTCACGTTTTCTGAATATTTTCACGTAAACCATCAATTGTGGGCACTGTGGATTATTACGCTTATAAGAGTAGTTTTAATTATCTTGTACCTACCTCTATAAACTTAATTGACAAATAATCAAAACTATAAGAAAGTTCAGGGACTCAGAAGCTAATTTAAAATTATAAGTAAATTAAAATTGAAATTAAAAAAGTGTGTTGGTCACCAACACTATTGGAACTGATCAGTAGGTGTAGTAGTATTGGAATGCAATTCCTACTTTGAATTTGAATATTTTAAAAATTCATATATAGAAATTTGTGAGTTATAAAAATCAAATCAAATAATAATTTCATATGTGCGTGTGTGTAACGTAGACATTTTTTGTTGTTATACGTCAACATTGGTCATTATTTGTCACATTTTATCAGTACCACATATGTTAATGCCCATTTTATATACTTTTATATTAATTTTGCCAGTGTCTGTTTATATGTTTATTTACGTGGTAGGTTGGATTTTTTTATTAATATTAAATTTTATTAGAAATTTTTTAGCCGATAAATTTAAATTTAGAAAGAGAGGAGTATAGGTAGGTAGATAGATAGAAGTGACGATTCCAGTTTCATCTGGAAAACTAATTAGCACTTAATTGGTGGCTTTTCGATACCACGACGACTCCAGTGACCTATTTGTTGCTATTTGTTGTTATTAGTTGTTATATGGGATCATTATCTCATTTTTACTATTCCTAGGGACTTAGTACTAGAGCCACTTTGTGTCATTGAGAAGATTGATCAGATATCCTGAAGAGAGGAGTATAGTATACTAATAATGTGAACGAAAGAGTGAAATTACAATATTTTTATTCCAATTTTTATAAACCAAAATTTAAACGTAATTTTTATCCATAAAATGCAATCGTAGTATACGAAATTCATTAAACAGTTTTTTGTATAAGTATACATTTTGTTATGTTAGCATTATCGAAAATTATAAAAATGATTTCTATGCCAAGATATTTTAAATATTTCTCCGATATTTATGGTGATCCTGCGATATTTATGGCGACTCTCTCGATATTTCTCCCGATATTTGTCATCATTCTCCCAATATTTTAGCGTTGTTTCTATTTCATAATTATGATATTTTTTTTATTTTCTTCCTATGCTCTAACTCTAACAATTTCACAGATATATCGACTAAATGAAAACCGGGGGAAACCTGGGACATTGTATTTAGTTTATTACTTCTTCTTTCAAAGTCAAATAAATTATATTCTTAAGTTAAATAATATTCACAATGGGGATTTTTACTGGAAAACAAGTCCAAGTTGAATATTTGATGTTCCAAAGAATATCAAGTTTGACGTTTCAGGTGATGTATTGCATGTGGAGTAATATGATGTTAATTAATTTTGTTAATTAGACAACTAACTTGAATTGGTAGTCTACGGTTTAGGGTAGTGTCAGGGAAAATACTGTCTGTCGTTGATTTAATGCTGCACCTGCTTAATACATAGTGAAATGCTTCCTCTGCCTTCGAAGGGTGACCATTTACAATAGGTCTTGTTATTACAATAAATCATTAACCATTTTCTACTGGTGAACAAACATTTTTATTTAAATTAATTGATATAACCTAACTAAAAGCTTAGGCTATATAAACCAAATTTTCAAAATTTATTACCCCTTGATGAATGGTGTATAGCAGATCTGCATTATACCTTTTTTCAGCTTCAGGGCTTTTCAAATGTTTTTTTGTTGTTTTTATAAACAGCCGCGCGCTAGGATGGACCTTTAATACTTATGTACCGCTTGGATGGGATAGAGAAGAAAGGGGTTAATTATTAAAAAATTCAAATTATTGAAACTAAATACGTTTTGGGTTTCAGAGAGTCGAAATCTACTCAAAAATATTTTTTTCAATGGAAAAGGAAAAATAAAGCATTTAAGGGTTAACTAATAGAATCGGAAACGAATAGCTGGAGCTGAATTTCTTTAGAGTTTGTTCTTTAGTCTAAGTAATCAAATGTCTTGATTCTATATTCAGCTGCACTTCGATATATTTTTTTAAAAAGGTTTCTGATTCTGAATTCAAATCGATATAACGGAATCTCTCTCATGTATATTTTTCCCTCTCTCACAATTTCACAATTAGTTTTATTTTTTCGTAATGAATTTCAATATGTCAAATAGGTCTAAATTATATATTTGTGACTTACAATGTATTTGTGACCACCATATTTTTGGACTTATTTCTCTTGACTTTGATTTACTTGTCATATGTCAAATAGGTCTAAATTTATATTTGTGACTTACAATGTATTTGTGACCATACTTTTGGACTGACTTCTCTTGACTTTGATTCACTAAAATTCAGTATAGTTTATATGGGAGTACGTCAACTAAAAAGGGAGTACAAATATTTCGATAAGAATATATACTGGTTTATAAATGTCGAACAGTGAGCGAGAGAATAAGTGCGAGAAAGAGAGAGAGTGAGAGAGAGAGACAGAGATAAACATTTTGTATTAACGACTGTTTTTTGATAAATTTTGCCCGTTGAAAATTCTTATTTTCGATTGGACAACAATCGATCATTTGAAAATCGACGTAAAATATACAATTATTGATCAAATTTAAATTAATTACAGTTATTAAAATAATGTAATTCATAATATTTTCATTTTTAAACAATAGTAACAACGAATGAAATATTTTAAGAGCATTCATTATAATTACAATTACCTATTTTATATTCTATTGGAATATGATGGGCGGTGGTGAATAATTTGTTCATACTGTTTTTTAACCATAAAATAACTAGATTCATTTTTTTTTTATTGTTTTTATTTCTATTTTTATGATTTATGATCAGTTTTTTTTTTTTTAAGAAATATTATTATAATTTATGATCTTTTCATTAAATTTTTTTTTATATTTATTATATTTAAAAAAAAAAAATTGGATCATTGACTGGGTAGGTATAGTTAGGTACTTATTATTAAATTTTAAATTTTATGTTTTTTGTTAAATTTTCAGATTTTTTCTTTAAATTATTACTGTAATATTAATTTAATTGTACATTTCTCTATAAATTGAGTTTATGTATTTATAATAAAACAAAAAAACAATTTTAATATGGTTGAAAATAAAATTAATTCTGTCATTGTGGGTCTGTTTTGTAATCTCTGTATTGCTGCTTATTGTTGATTTATATCAAACTACATTTAACGATTTTAAATGATTTATTTCTAATTTGAAATTTTTATTTAATCTATTTAATTTGAAAATATAATAATTTATAAATAAATGAAATTAATGAGCATAAATTTAATTAATTATATTCATAGTAAATCAAAATTTAATTGTAATAGAAATAAGTATGATAGTTTAAGTAAAATGAGTTTAAAAATAGGTAGGTAGGTAAGAAAATTAAACTTGAATTGAAATTAATGTAACAAGGTCAATACCATACGATACATTACACAACTTTTACTAATGTTATTACAATTTTTTGGCGAAATACATTTTGTCAACGGATACTAATCACAAATGTCGTAGGTACAAATCTAGGTTGCGGTGTGGATCTTTCTTTTTCATTACTTCTTAAAATTGATTGAAAATATAATTTTGCAAAACTTAATAACATTTAAATATACTAATTATGAAGGCGATATTGTCCTAAAATAGATTTTTATTTATTTTATTTATATATTTATTCAAATAACCTAAAAGAGCTTAATGGCTCGTATAAGGTGTATATAATTATTATATTTTACAATTGACGCAAACAATAACGAAAAAATTTGTATATTAAATAAAAATTTTTAAATTAATTAACCTGATAAACTAAGATAAAATTTTGTCAAAATATGTCAAAAAAATACGCAAAACAGTTAACGTGTAGAATAATAATACTCTGGAAATTTTGATTTGATTCTTATAACTCACATATTAAAAAAAAAATTGTGCAATATTTTGTTTTTTATATTAGGCAAAAATAATGGGATAAGCACCCCAACTGTTTTCGCAGAATTTAAGCCATTTAAAGATAAAGGAAAACAAAAATGGATATTTAAGAATAATAAGCAATATTAGAAAAGAAGATAACAAGAATAGAATAGAAGAGTTAGTACAAAAATTTATTGAATAGAAAAGAACAGAATATAATAGAATAGAATAAAATAGAATAGAATAGAATAGAATAGAATAGAATAGAATAGAATAGAATAGAATAGAATAGAATAGAATAGAATAGAATAGAATAGAATAGAATAGAATAGAATAGAAATAGAAATAGAAATAGAAATAGAAATAGAAATAGAAATAGAAATAGAAATAGAAATAGAAATAGAAATAGAAATAGAAATAGAAATAGAAATAGAAATAGAAATAGAAATAGAAATAGAAATAGAAATAGAAATAGAAATAGAAATAGAAATAGAAATAGAAATAGAAATAGAAATAGAAATAGAATAGAATCAAATCAAATCAAATCAAATCAAATCAAATAGAATAGAAGACTTTTTACGGATACTCTATATTTCTATAACAACATACATGGGTACTAAGCTCTTCAATAGAATTAATGACAGTATGAAGCAGCTAAGTACATAAATATTTCAATTTTAGTTTAAAATCAAATCAAAAGTAGTTGTCACGACACTGCTTATTTTTGTAAAAATAACATAACATTTTTTGTTTTCAATTTAAATTACTAAAAAAAAATAATTAAAATTTTTTAAAAATGTTAACAATTTATATAATTGTAATTCTCAATAAAAACAATATAAAAAGTAAAAAATTTACTGAACGAAAGTATTATTGTATATTAAACTTTCGAACCAAATCTTTCAATTGTTTTTTAGTTTTTGCTGATTATTATTATTTGGTGTACATTGCTCAACTTGTTTATTCGAACGAGCCATCACTGATTGCAATCATTATTTTTGTTTGCAGAGCATAGATAGTGTTTGCTAATTATTATTAATATTACATGGGCAATGACCAACTTGTCTATTAAGACGAGCCGCCACTGATTGCGATCATTATTTTTCCTTGCAGAGCAAATATAGCTTTTTTTGATTTTTAGTATTAGATGGGCAGTGCCCAACTTGTCTATTAAGACGAGCCGCCACTGATTGCAATCATTATTTTTTCCTTGCAGAGCATAGATAGTTTTTTTTTGATTATTATTCATATTCGATGGTCAGTGCCCAACTTGTCTATAAGAGCGAGCCATCACTGATTGTAATCATTATTATTGTTTCCTTGCATAGCATAGATAAAATCTATTATGGCTTTATACCAACTCATGTTTTCACTCCAATATGTTCTTACTCCTTGAATTTGTTTAAATTATTACTGAAAACACTAATAGCAGTTAAATTTTTGTATATATATATGTATTAGACAATGTGAAAAAACGGTTTTTGTAAATTCAAATAAAATAAAAAAAATATATTCATTAATATTGTTCGCTTTCGTTAATTTTTCACAAATCACATTTTCTGATCATTAGGTTATGTTTAGGTAATTATAAAAAAACAAAAACTACAGTATATTCATTTGAAAGACAAAAACAGTAATTTTACTAATTAAATTAATTAGTACATATTATTATAACGGTATAGATTCTATAACTATAATCCTTTTTCAAGGCAAATCTATTATTTTTTAATACAGATATTTTCAAATTTAACTGTGATGACCTATGATAAAATTAAAAAATTTTATTATTACGGAAAATATCATTTCTTTTGAATGTTAATAAAATTTCTCCTTGTTTATAAAAAAATAAAAAAAAAATATTTTTTACTGGGGCCTATATATACATGCCAAACATTAAATTAATAATAATAATTTTATTATTTTATTTTATTTGTAAAAATTTATTTTTCTTTTTTTTTCATAAATTTTTATTAACCATTAATATATATATATATATATAAAAATTTCCAATATAATAATTTAAAAAATATAAAATTAATGCCAAAATGTGATTCTGCAACACACAAAATTATTAATTATATAAATGGGCATCATAAAAAATGAATTTACAACCTTGCCTTTTCATTTAAATTTCATTTTTAATTTGTTTTTTTTTCTTGTATTTTGTTGTTATTCTTATTTTTCTACCGCCTAATTATATAAATTAGTATGTCGATTTTTTGATTAATTAAAATTTATAATTAATTAATTAATGATAAAAAATTTGTATTATTTGAATTCTGTTTGAAATATCGATGTCAAATTAATTTTTCAATATATAATATGTGTTAACTATTATAACATAAATTTAAAATTAGATAATTTTGAATAAATATGAAATAAAATAAAAATTATTACATATTAAAAATCATATTTAAATTTTTTTTTGTTTTTTTTTTTTTATTAATTTAATTTCTAAATTATGTTTCAATGTTATTTAAATAATCTCGCTAGTCATTATAAATTAAATATTATAATTTTTTTTTGTTTTTTAATCGATTTCCGAAAATGCAACTCAATTACAAAATTTTTAATTTAATAATTTTGTTTTATTTTTGTTTTTTTTTTGTAAGTTGTCATTTATTAAATTAAATATTAATTTATATTCAAAAAAAAATTTTTTTTTGGATTAGTATTTTAAGTAGTTATATTAAACAAAATTTTGATAATCCAAAATATAAATTGATGGTTTAATAAATTTACAAAAAAAAAAAATGGATTAAAATGATTGACAAATTTTTATTGTTTTATATTGACAAAATGACTGAACATAGAAAAAAATTTGGGTTTGAATTGGTTCAAAGTCTAAATATTTTATTTAGAAAAAAATTGTGTTTTGACTTCAACTGGTGTGAAAAAAATTATTATAAAATTTATCAATGAAATTTATTTTCACGCTGGGTGGCGCAGTAGGTAGGTTTGTCTTTTAACCGAAAGGGGTCAGGTTCGTTTCCCGACGAAGCAAAAAAGGAATAAAAAAATGCTTTATGGGTTTTTCGATCTGGTCCCAGCATACATTTTCATTGTCACTTGAATCAAATGGAACTACGCTATTTAAGAAGGCTTAGTTGTTGGCAATAGCAGTAGTTTTCCACATTTAATAAGCCCAGTATTTTGATAAATAAATGCTCGAAAAACATTGTAAATACTGTAGTATAAGCTTGCAATACTGTACTTATTTAAGCACGAAAAGGGGATTACTACTTAAGTTACTGTTAAGAAAATAAAAAAAGATAAATTTAATCAATCTGTACTGGATAAAGACGGTAGAAATAACAGCAACAATTTGCTACATCTAAAAAAAACAACTTAGACCAGGCACACAGCATTATCCTAAAGAAAATTAAACTAGAAACCGATTAAACCGCAATGTCAGATAATATAACAAAAACAATTGATTGCCGCCAAACTTCAAAAACCAAATATAAAATACAAAAAAACTTCACTGTACCTAAAAGAGCAGAAGTAGAAAGATTAACACGCTGGGTGGGGTTGCGCATTAATAACACAGTGGTTGGTGCAGTAGGTAGAGTGGCTGTATTTCAACTCAAAGGTTCTAGGTTCGACCCCTGCCGAAGAAAAAAAAATGCTTTCCGAATTTTTCGGCCTGGTAAAGTACCCTTTGTCAACTACTAAAAAATAATTTTGATTATCACTAAAAATAAAATGGAATTATGCCATTTATGAAGACGATATACCAGATATACCCTGAAATCACGATATAACAGATATAACAGACTTTATAATATATATAGTTTCTCCACATTTAAATTAGTAGATACAACCATATACATTCTATAGAAAAGCTATTGTATGCAATTGACAATTGTGCATTCCAAATCTCTGTGTGAAAGCTGTTAGGGTGTTCCTCTCATAGACGTGAAATTATATACAAAAAAAAAAAATAAAAGCGTTACCCCCAGAAGCTTGGATATGGTATACTGATGGCTCAAAATCGGATATAAAACAGTTGACAGTGTATTTGAAGATTTAAGTTTAGCGCTGCGTTTGGCACATATCCCACTGTTTGTCAGATAAAATCTAACTCATTTATGTATCGGAATTACAATGCAGTAAAAGAGGGCAGAAATGTGAAAAAATATACATAATTTCAGATAACCAAGTTGCTTTAAAGGCTTTGGAAACCACAATTTTTTAATCACAGCTCATCTGTAGCTGTTACAAAAGCTTAATAAAGCTAAAAGGGAAATACACAAACTAAAAACATATATGGGATTGTTACCAAGGACTTAAACACAGTCTAAAGCGTTTTTCAAACTTACATTAACCAATTCAATTAGGTAATCGAAGAACAGTAGATCCAATGTCAGAACACTGACATGGTTTATCACTGGTCATGTCCGATTCAACAGATATCTGTTCATGATTGATAACTTCAATACAGACAGAATGCAGATTCTGGTTAGAGAAGAAGAGAACAGTACCCTTTTCATATTCTATTTGTTTGAGTTGTACACATCGGATTATTCTGAAATTAGCATTAACGCACTAATAACGTTAAATTCGGGCATAGACCTGCATTTTTAACACAATTAACGGGGTAGTGCAATAGATATGAAAATATCGCGTTTACATAGAACTTTCTATGGAAAAAAAAACAATCTAAGGGCTTCCAATTTTTTAGGGGAAAATTGTGTTGTGACTGCATCTGGTTTGGAAAAGAAATTACAGCCATTTTTATTTAAAATTCAGATAAACCTAAGTAATCTAAGGGTTTTAACGTTTCTATATAGAAAAATTTTGTTTTGACTCCAATTTGTTTGAAAAAAAATTCAATATCATCTTCATCAGAAAATTGACTAATCTACGCCTTTAATTTAAAATTATTATTTAAAAAATTGAATTTTATTTGGCATTCTTCAGTATTTATACTTATTATTATTATATTAATCTATTTTAAATAATAGTTTACATCTACTTTAATGATATTTTCTGCAATTATTGTTATGGTAATTAAATTGAAAGTTTAGTTTTTATTTTTGGAAATCTTATGAGCTTTATTATAGAATTTTTTAACTTTAAATTACTTCAATTACTTTAAATTGTACTTAAAATAGATTTTTACATTTATTATACACAACAAACAGGGTGTTTCAATAATATAATATCACACATATTATGTTGAAGGATTGTTGCAGGCGAGATAGATAGATTGCAATACACATTTTTTATATCAAATTAGTTTAATTCCAGGGTTTTGAAGTGTAGAACAGACTGGCTATGAACAGAGTACTTGTTCCTACATTACGGCGATGGCTTAATGATGTTAGGTGTTGTATATAACATCTCCATCATTGTTAATTTTTATGGCTCGCTTCTTTATCTTATTTGGGTACTGTAGGCTTGTACTAGGTGCACCAACCCAAATATACGAGTTATATTCAAGTCGAGACCGAATTTGCTAACATTTTTTATTATATAACGGGACATTCAGTTTCTGTGACTTGTATTTATAAAATTTATTTATTTACCCCAGAGTAGTTCTGTACGTTCTGTTTTTGATACTAGAAATTAGGATATACTTTTTTTCTTTTAAAATTTATTAAATCGTGTTGTAATAATTTGCAAAATAAATTCTTAATAGCAAATTAATACAACCACTGAAACTAATGGGTTGGTCCGAAATCCCAAAGTCAAAATCCCAAAATCAAAATCCCAAACCCAAAATCCCATATTTAAAAATCCCAGTGTTAGAAAATCCCAATATCACAAAATCACAAAATCCCAATATCACAAAATCCCAATATCACAAAATTCCACAATTACGAAATCCCAAATTACAAAATAATAAGTTTTATGCATTTAAAAATCAATTGAAAATTAACCGAGTTCCAATATTGTCATTTCTATTGCTGTCTATGTTACTGTTATCTAGAAAAAGCTTTTTGTTTTAGGTATATTAACATACATTTTATTAATATACATTTCTATTGCTGCCGCCCCCAAACCCTCGCTAATCATTTATTGCAATCCTGACAGCAGGTAAACGCGTAAGGCACAGTTTTAGTAGAAAATATAAAAAAAAAAATTTTTTATTTTTAAAGTCGGGGGCTCCTAAAACTTCGCTACTCATTTATTGCAACCCTGATTTTGCCGACAACAGGTAAACGCGTACGGCATAGTTTTAGTAAAAAACATTAAAAAAAATTATTTTATTTTTGAAGTCGAAGGCTGCACCCCCCCCCCCCCCGAACCGAGCCCACGCTACTCATTTATTGTAACCCTGTTTTTGCCGACGGCTGATAAACGCATACGGTACAGTTTTAGTAAAAAATATTTTAAAAAAAATTATTTTATTTTTAAAGTCGGGAGCTACCGTCCACAAACCATCACTACTCATTTATCAGAACCCTACTTTTTCCGAATTGTTTTCATGTATTAAGTATATAATTTTAAATTTGAAATAAATTTTTAATTTTTAAACGCATATAAAAAATTAATATAGTTCCCCGGGACTTTGTATCACTGGGATTTTGTAATTTGGAATTTTTTTTGTTGGGATTTTGATTTATTTAGGATTTTGTATCATTGGGATTTTTTTTTTGAATGGTTGTATTTTGAACATAATACTTTTTATTTTGTCAGACTAAATACCCCTAGAGATATTTATAAAAACAGAGTAGCTGCTCCTACATTACGGTAATGAATTAATGATGTTAGGTGTTGTGTAACATCTCCATCATTGATAATTTTGATGGCTCGCTGCTATGTTTTATCTTGGTACTGTAGGCTTGTTCTAGGTGCATCACCCCAAATATGCTTTATTCAAGTCGATGCCGAATTTGCTAACCTTTTTTTTATTATATATCGGGACATTCAGTGCAAAGCAAAAAAATATAGTAATCCAATCCTTCTCTATTTCAAAATAATTAACTATTTTGGTACAAAAAGAAAAAAACAATTGTACTGCAAAGAATATTTGCCATCAACTGAAATCATCATTGTATCTAGACTAGTAAAGCTAAATTTGAACTTCACTTACAACTTTATAAAAAATAATATAAACGAAACAGCCTGTTAATCTATATAAATTTTTATGACTATATGTATATGAAATTTTAAAGAACGCCGTCTATCCTACAGCAAATGCAATTTACAATAGATTACCAAGAAGAATTTAATGAGTTATGAAAACTTTTTTATTGTTTTTTTTTTTGTTTTTTTTTTTTTTTTTGTTAATAAAATTCAACTTGGTATAGATTCAACAAAAAACTAATATTCAAGTTCAAAATAAAATGTGGGAAGGTTCTTTCTTACATTATAGTACAATAATTATGGTAGTGTATTTTATTACTAAATGTTAAGAAAGAGTTCCGAAAATCTCCTGCAAATTATTTTCAACAACATTTTGAAAGAATGACTATCAACAAGAAATTGTTTTTTATAATTATTTATATGCTATATACAACTATCAGATACAACTTAATTTTTGTGGTGGTCTCCAATAAGCGCATTTGATGAGCAAATTAAAAATATTAAACTCTTATAACAGTAGTTCTTAACCTTTTTGTATTTGCGCCTTGAAAATGCCATAATTGTTTTGTGACCCCTATTTTTTTAATAATAATTTATATTTGTTAAATAATTTTAAATAAATTGATTTTTTATGTACTATGCACATAAAATATTTTAAAATTCATAGAAATCAAAAAATATTCGAAAATATTTCAATGAGTTTTCGGCTTTTGGACATTCTCAACTAATATGCTTATTTTTTACTCTATTGTTTGTAATACTATCCGCATACAAGCGCAATCAATTGCATTCGTTTTTGTTTTATATCCATCATAGTTGAGAACCATCTTCTTCGCACAAATATGTACTTGCAAAAGGCAGTAAATTTTGAAATGTTGCTGATAACTTTGCTATATATTCATAATATACAATTTGCGAATTTAGTAGCTGAATATAAGATATTTGCTGATGATACTCTATTTGTATACAGTGCCAAAAATTGCGATGAATTAGAAAGAGTAATAAATGTAGATTTGAGAAAATACAACAATTGGCTCAAAGGTAATAAATTAACTATAAATGCTGAAAAAACCAAATACATAGTGTATAAAATAAGAAGTAAAGTCGATATAAATCCAAAACTGTTAGTAAATAATACCGAAATTGAAAGAGTTGCTACATATAAATATCTTGGTGTTGTAATTGATGAAAAGTTGAAATGGGATGATCATATCAATAAAGTGGAAAAAAAATTGAGCCTGTATTAGGTGCTATCAAAAGAAGTGGAATCATATACTCAGTAGACAAAGCGCTGATAGTCTATATTATTCTCATATTATTTCACATATTAGATATAATATAGTATGTAATTGGTCTAGTTGTTTCTCTTGGCTAAAAGATAAAATTGGTATGTATCATAATTAACAAGGTTGTAAAAGGCTTGTATAAATTTAATTGGTTTGCTCCTGCAAATTAAATTTTTAAGAGAACGGGCTACCTGATCCTATATTGTTTTGGAAAATAATCCTACACAGATTAATTGAAGAGTGAATTATCACATAATGTATACTTCTATATACATCTATGTTATGATATATAATAATTGTATATCTATATATGTATATTATGTACTCTTAAGATTGTAAGTAATTTACTTTTATTTTTAAATATGGATTTTTCTGTGATGTTTTATACCAAAACTAATGTTTTGTCTATATCTCGGCTAAAGAAAATTAAATTTTTTTAGAGTAGTAAAATATAAAAAAAAAATATTTACTTGTATGCGTCAATTTTATTAAATATTAAATACTAGCTTTGTAACCCGTCATAAACGACGGAAGCAAAATAAATCCTAGTTTCTTTTTTTCTTTCATTAGATTCTTTATTCCGAAATTACAGTACTTATGTTTATATCACTTTTTATTTATTTTTATTTATGTTTATATTGGCCTAACACTAATCTTTTTTTTTTTTATATAACAGAAAAAGAAGTACCATACCAACAAATTTGTATAAAATGTTTGTATTTTTGTATGGTATACTCGTACTCACTTCTATTTAGTTATAATTCGTTAGTTGGGTTCCATTTAGTATAAATTATACCGTATTAGCGTTATTCATCCGGGAGAGCAAATTTAAAAATGGGATCTTATTTTCATATAAATTTTGTCTTTTGTATAATGTATAGGGATCTTATTTTGCTATATGAATAAACTGTTATTATGGTATTGTGTTATTTTTAAAAAAATATTCAAAATTTTGTATCTAAATTGGTAAAATTTACAAAAAATACAAAAACATTTTCATCAATAATTTTCAATTTAAAAAAAACAATGTTTTATTATCCGGCGTAGAAGTAGAGTTAATTATCCTACTCTACTTCTATCAAGTTCTATTGATTGAGCAATGAACCTGAACAGTGAAGTGAAAAGTGAACACTTAACACTGAAAATAAAATAATATTTTTGGAATGGAGCATGCAGAACATACAGAATACAGATACAGCAAATAATAAAAAAAAAAACACAAAAAAACAAAAAAAAAACAAAAATAATTTTTTTTGAGTGAAGTGAGTTACGCACACAAAATGCCAAAAATAAAAGGTAGAAGCAATAAAGTAGTATAATGTATAATATTATACAATACAAATATGCTGATACACATGCATATTATTGTGTATAATTTTAAGTAATAAGAATAACCTTTGAGTGAATTATGTTTTTTTTGTGTTAAATGCTGTTTGCCTTTTTGTTATTATACCATATTAAACTATTGATTAAAATTCTATTAGTCCTTATTATTATAAATCAAAAAAATTGTTTGTTTTATTTATATTATTATTATTATTTATTATTTTTCCTTATTATTTGCGAAGAAGACTAACATTAAATTAAAAAAATATAGTTCATGCAATCAATTTTTCCTGCAAAGGTTCAGCATGGTAGACAGGGGTTAAAAAAACGCACCAAAGCAATTTGTATATATATGCATTTGTATACATATGCAATTTGTATATGTGTTGGAGCGTTCCGTCGAACTTACAAACATCCAGATAAATGCAGAATAATATATATTAAATATTTTTTAATTTGTATACAATTTTGGCAATAAAAGCCATGAGGAATGTTCTGAATGAATTTGTATCCAAAATTTGGACACACTTATAGTTTCGAAAACAGATTTCAAACTACAATTATTTATTAATTCTAACAATGTATCTTCATAAGCTGATGATAAAATGGTATTTTTAGAATCGTTGTATGGATCCTGAATCCATAATTTGGTAATGTGATCTTCATAATTTGAAAAATATTTATAAATTAATTTCAAAAAGATAATATTTAATTAGGGGATTTACAGTTTGTTTTTAAATTGAAATTTTGAATTATTTATCAAAATCAGTGAATATAGAATGGAAACATTTCATATATATAATTGAATCTATTCTTTGGATACATCTTTGTAATATCATTTTCATATAGCCTCAATTTTGTTATATATAATTAAAAATATTAGAATTGAAGCCCTTGCATAGATGAATTCAACTGATTTAGAATACGCAAAATGTAAATATAAATGCATGTATACAAACTCGAAATAAATAAAAATATTTTATCTTTCAGTTTGCAATACAATGTTTGGTTATTTATCAATTTGCCTAATCTAACGGAACGCCAGATGTATGCCACCGTTTAAAAATCATTGTTTTAAAACAAAAGGATATTTTTACGCCATTACGCCGACAACATGAACATTTTTAAAGATATTAGTTCAAATAACAACTCATTTTCTCTTCAAAAAGACTTCAACAATTTTATGAAATGGTGTAATTATAATGGTTTATTTTTAAACGTTGATAAATGCGCCATCATATCGTTTACTCGCTCTACAAATCCTATGTGTAATAATTATACCTTTGATGGTTCTATAATTAGACGAGTCGTCGAATTTAATGACATTTAATATACATATTAATAAAATCATTAGCAAAGCAAACTCAATGCTTGGTTTTATAAAAAGATTGTCTAAGAAGGAAATTGATGATCCTTATGTTACTAAATCGTTATTTATGACATTAGTCAGACCATCTCTTGAATATGCTAACCAAGTTTGGTCCCCTTTTTATCGCCAACACATTGATAGAATGGAAAGTATTCAAAAAAAAATTCTTAGGTTTGCATTAAGAGCTTTGAATTGAAATAATCCCTTAATATTGCCCCCCTATATTGAACGTCTTAAACTGCTTAATATGTATACTTTAGAAGGTAGGAGAACTGTGTTAGGTATTGTTTTTATAATCCTAGTATTGAATAAACATATTGATTCACGTTTTATTGATAACATTTTAAGAAATACAATTAACACAAGAGCACGATTTAGGCATGAAAACATACTTTCTATTACATTTCACAGGACTAACTACGGAAACTATGAGCCTATTAACAGATAAACACAAACCAATACAACACAACAATAAATTTTTATATGAGTAAAGATGTTGTAAAGAAATCCTTATTTAAAGTAATTTCCGAATTTCATTAGGAATTTTGTGTAAACTAATTGTATAATTTTTACAATCTCTTTTTTTAATTACTAATTGTATAATTTTTACAATCTCTTTTTTTAATTACTAATTGTATTCGTTTTATATTTTATTATTGTAAAATGGTTTTATTGTAAATTTTAATATTGTAATTTATGAACACTAGAACTAAGTAAGAATACCTTTAACGTCAAATACGCTTATCTGGAAACACCCACCCTTAAACAGGTGTGAAACACCTTTAATATCTTCTGGCAGTTTCTTTGTGAAAGTTTGAAGTGAAAATTTAATTTAATTAAATAAAATTACTCTAAATAAAAATTTAAAGAGAATGAGAGGGTTTTTCGGAACTATTACCAAATGCTAAAATTAAATAACATTTTGAACATTTAAATTAAATTATAAAAATTTAATTTTTATTTTTTTTTTTTTTATTTTTAATTTCATTAGTAAAAAAAAAACAAAAATCTGCTACTTACCTACTTCTTTTATACAATACTTAGCTTACAAAAATTTGTTTATAACTAACTATAGTTATATTTGCGGAACTATGGGGGGGGGCGGTGGTATTTTATTATTGAAATTCGATAATGCGAGTTAAGTTGTAAAAATAAATGAAATGAATATGAAATAATTGAGTAAAAATAAACAATGAAAGAAAATTTATATATATATATATATATATATATATATATATATTAACGGTCTAGAAAAGTGTAGGTCTTTCTTTTTGATTATTAAAAGTCTCAAATGGAAATTTTTCTTTTAAAAGAAATGACATAATCTGTAAGTAGGTAAATTGTATTTATTCATACCTAATAATATCGTTTTACAAATGAAGTGGAATAAATATGGAAAAATTTTGTAGATATTTTAATTTATTTTAAAACTATTTAATGAATATATTATGATATATATATATATATATATATGCTGTTTTTAAATGGATTATTTTACTAATAAAGGATAATATGTAAAAGAATAATTAATGAAAAGTACACCACACCACAATATACAGATGTAGAAATATACCACTAATCTCATATTAATGAAAAGTGCTGATGAGATGACTATTAATAAATGAGGGAATAAATTTAAATAAATTTAAAGAGAATAAAAAAAATGATTAAAGTCTTATTTTATTGTCATATTTTTGCTTGTGTTTTCAATTCAAAAATTAAAATGATTACAAAAAATACATATATAAAAAATGTTTGTAATAAACAAAAATAAAAGATAAAAAAAAATGTATTTTAATATAATACGTTTTTAAAATGGACTGAAAAGCAGACCCTGCAAATTTGAAAAATAAAAGTATTGTCCACAGAAAACAAGATGTGTACGGGAGCGTGTCACATGCCTGTGTTTCATTTGCCTGAATATCACTTTCCTGTATTTACTTTGATTGGATATGCTGGATACTGTTTATGATAAATGTAATAAAGATATATGCGAGATTCTGAGTTAAGAGAAATTTTAGAGTTGGATTTAAAATCTAACGCCTTTTACAGAATATTTATATAAATTATTTTTATACGGAGCCGCTTTTGAATAAAAAAAAATAGGATATCTTCTATTTCCAAAATATTTTCTAAAATTTCATTTTTATGCCTCACCCCTACTGTTTGATACAAAATGATAGAATTCGATAGCCGGATAGAATTGGCATAAATGCAGCAGTGAATATAATAAAATAGCAAAGATGGTCTAACAAAGTCATTAGAATCTTTAGTGACAGTCAGGCTGCTTTAAAAGCTCTTGAAAGTAACTTCATCAAATCTAGATTGGTGGGAGAATGTTCGGAAGCCCTAAACCTCATAGGGATCCGAAACAAAGTACAACTGATCTGGATACCGGGTCATAGTGGCTTGACTGGAAATGACAAGGCTAACGAACTAGCCAGATCATCGGCGGGAAACATTTATGGCCCGGAACCGGCAGTTGGTATATCTATTGGTAATATCAAACTATCGATAGAAAACACCTTGAAGAGACAAACAAACATTCTTTGGGAGCGTATTGAAGGCTAAAATATATGTACCAAGAACAAACACCAAAATAACCAGCTTCCTGCTAATTCTCAATAGAGTAGACTGTAGAAAGATGGTGGGCATACTTACTGGTCATAATCACATTAATAAGCACATGTGTAGACTAGCACTAAGTGACGAACCAACCTGCAGACACTGTCTGGAAGAGCACATGCGTAGACTAGCACTAAGTGACGAATCAACCTGCAGACACTGTCTGGAAGAGGAAAAAACCTGTACACATGTTGTAGAAGAGTAACTAGCTCTTTCAAAGCTGCGACTCAGGTTTGTTGGAAACGCAATACAAAACATCAGAAAACTTTTGTAGGATAGAACCCACAAACCTATTGGCCTTTATCAAAAGGGTCGAATAAGTTGAAGGTGGAGTAGGGCATAAAGGGCTCAAAGTCTACATGCCGGCCCTGACATATTAGGGCCACCTCCGTTTTAAATTTAAAAAAAAAAACAAAGTCGGATTTTGTGGTTTTGAATTTTGGCATTACTTGTATATATAAATACAGTTAAATGCAGGCTTACAGGGCCATCAAATACAGACAAATCAGATACAGGCATGTGATATTAACTCAATATGTACTAAATTTCAATGAAATTAGTCCAGTAGTTTTTGAGATATGAATTTTGCTTTAAGTAAGGGTTTTGACTCGAATCAGATTCCCAAATTGTATGACAAAAAGTAATATCGTCGATATCCAAGATATGCCAACAATTTCACATATCTGTGACCTATCGATAAGTTAGTTTAAACTTGATTGCAAAATTTGTACCGAACATACACGAACGAACGAACAGACAACGATAACTAATAAAAACGTATTTAAAATAGAGATAAACCAATTCTATTTACATACACAAACAAACAAAATTAAATAAAAAAACAATGATACCAAAGTACAAGGATTAAAAAAAAAAATATATTTGTTGATTTTTAAATTATTTAAAAATAGTTTAGGTAAAAAGAAATTGTGTCTAAAATATTTTTTTTTATTGCAAGGTTAGAATACCCTGTAATTTAGACCATGAAGCTGATTACTTTTAAATCAATCAATATAAAGAAAAATCATTACTAATTGGATTTAACCCCTTCACCGACACAATATTTTGTTTTATACTGTGTATACCATTTTATTGTATAGTTTACTGTTATTTGAAATTTACAATGGTTTTTCAAATGATTTACACTATAAAATAAGGCATAAAAACATAAAATTTGTAATATATATTTTTATCAAAACAAAATTAGCCCCCAAAAAAGTAGATAATAAAATGGATGGTGGTCAGTCTTAAGATTCTAGAAATTATAAGATAAATTAAACTTGCTAGAATATTTTTTAATTGGAAATTTGGAATAATTGAGGCTAAAAAATCATAAACGTTAAATAAGCCATGCTAAGCTTTTGTGGTTCTGTATTTTGGCCCCATTAACATTGGTATTTTGGTTCAACTTTCTGAAAAACGAAATCGTAATGTATACCAAAATCTAATTTTATCTAAAAATTTTAGAATGATAAACATTTTTTTAATTGTTTAATTTTTTTTTTATTGTCTGCAAAACGGAAACATGTCCTTTTTTCAGCATTAGAAAACAGTATTTGTTTGTGTAGTCACTGGAAAATGGAAATATCAGGTTTTTCCAGAAGTTTATATTTGTAAATATGAAAATTTAAAAAACTTGAATTATTTGATTTTTGGGATTTTAGTACATTTTGGATTTTAGTACATTTGCGATTTTAGTACATTTCGGATTTTAGTACATTTGGATTTTTTATTTTAGGATTTTAATTTTAGAATTTTTAATTTATGAATTTTGAATTTTCGTATATTTTTTTTCTATTTATTGTGGATTAGTCCCTAAATCCCCAAAAAACAAAATCCATAATGGCTTTTGGCACAAAAAAAAATCCGATCCTTTTTATTGCTTTTACGCATTGCACTTTATTATGTACGACATTTTATGCGAAATTTTGAGTTAGGAGAAATTTTAGAGTTGATGATTGAGATGAGCAGTGGATTATGATAATTGGTGGGTAATTTAGGTTGATGAAAATTATCTCAACGCCTTTTACAGAATATTTATATAAATTATTTTTATGCATAGCCGCTATTGGTTGGGATATTGGATAGGACAGCGATAATATCTCCTTTTTCCAGGATTAATTTACCACAATTTTATGGATTTTTTTTTGTTGATTTCGATTTGTGGATTTGCTCACTAACTAACCATTGTTTAATTAATAAATATTCTATAGATATACAGAAAAAAAATATTCTATCAAAATAATTGGATCATACCTTTACATCACACATCTTATGTTTAATTACCGACTGCTAGACTTAGAAAGTGAAATTACATAGTTATGTATTTAAATTTTTATTTTCGTTAACTAATAAGTGCTATTCTTTGGATGGGACCATAACCAAAAAATTTACTAAGACTTATAACATAATAAATAAATCGATCTTTGCATTTGATATCCATGTACCCATAATCACATTAAATCGATTTTCATATTATGTATATTGACATCACAACTTCTATATTGTCAATCTATTTCTATATACCTTCACTTAAGTGCATTATTGCCATTCCTTTTTATTCTACTGATGAAAATAAAAAATTAAATCGAAATCGATTTTCATCAACCTAAATTATCCATCTATTATCATAATCCACTGCTCATCTCAATTAGTTTTCAATTTCAATCTATTACATACTATATCTACTAATATACAATTTTTATTTAATATACATACATACATACATACATATTATATGATGATAAAAGATCCTTATAGAATAATGAGATTTTTTTTTTTTTATTTCCTTGATCCATGAATTTTCACTCTAATTTCTGTAATTTTTATTTTTTTTATTTTAATAACTTCTAAGTAGAAATAGGAGGTAGGTAGGTATCCTTAGTCCTCTATAATGAATGTATAATAAATCTTTTAATTGCACTTATCTATTTCCTTTTATATTATAATAATACTGTACACTTTACAATGTTTTTTCTATTACATACAAAAAACGGTAATTTTTATATAAAAAAAAAATAAAAATCAATTTTTAGCTTTGTAAAAGTTTAATTAAAGGTATATAAAAAAAAAATAAAAATAAAAAAAAAATCAATGAAAAAAAGGACTTTTAATATTGAATCGAATCTATAGGATACGATGAATAATTTAATGACATCACATCACACACATTTGTTAGCCCCTCTATACATATTAAAATAAAAACTAATACAATGTTTGTAGTCTTTCCTACTAAAATAACGCAATAATAAACTGCTGTTGCAGTTCCACATATATATAACAGTATTTTATGACCGTTATAACATCTTATTAGCTGCTGTTGCATAATATATAATAGACACATACGCAAAAGTGACTGTTTCAGGCTTCTGAAGAAACTACACTAGAACTATACACAACATATATACTTTACTTATATATTTTTAATTTATCAATTGTATTTTTGTTTTTAGGGATGTTTTAAATTAAATAATTTAACTGTTGATGCCAAATGTTCTTTCATTAATAAATATTTTATATTATTGATTGCAAAAATCGATATTTCGGAAGCAATATATTTCCTTCATCTGTACTTGTGACCATAGTAGTTGAGATTGTCGATCGACTTTATTTCATTCGGTTTTATTTCATGACATCAAAAAATATATGAATTTAATAGAATTTATATTTTCTACCGAATTAAGTGTCATTCCAAATTCTAAATACGTATATACAAATTGAAAGAAGAGCAGTTAAAGAAGCGTATATATATATATGTATATATACATAAATGAAGGTTTATATGTTTGTGCCAGAACTCCTCTAAAACTTACTAAGCAATTTCAATCAAATTTTACAGTAAGGTATTTGGTTATTTAGCATCGAACACGTGATATGTCGCTTTTAAAAATTTCGACTGGTTCGGGTACCAGCCCTACAATGTAGGATACGATGAATAATTTAATGAAGTTATATTTTAAGCGTATACTAACTTAAAAATAAAGTGGAGCTTTGGAAGATATTTTAATTAATGATATATTAATAACTTACAGCCATCTAATGGCAAAAATCTAAATTCAAAAACATAAACTAGAAAAAATTATAAAGATATTAGGTTTTAGCAAAGTCATACTAGCAAAATCACGTTGTCTGGGTGTTTTTGTAGTTTTGTAACACTTTTGGTTTTTGAAATATGGTTGATGAGCGGCAAAAGTTCTATGGCAGGTACTGGAACTAGCTCAGACAAGCGGTAAACGACATATTTGATACTTTCGATATTGTACCAGATTAAAAATTTTCAAGTATGCAACATTATGGTTTTTCTTTTTAAATATTCTTGGCGGGTGGTAGAGGTTTTATGACAGCTATTTAGAAAACGGTAAAAACGGCTTTTCATCTGTAGATTTCTGTTTTTTTTTTTTTTTTTCAAAAATAATACTAGAAAAGTCAACCGATGTTGTCTGGGTGTTTTTTGGCAGGTGTGGTGTAACACGTTTGGTTTTTAAAATATGGTTGTTGGATGACAAAAGTTCTATGGCAAATACTGGAATCAATCCTAGTTGAAGAAAACGTTGAATAACATATTTGGTATTTTCGATATTTATTAATTTATTTATTTATGGTTAAGTCAAACATGTTATAAGCCGAAAAAAATTAAAATTTAGCAAAAAACAATTAAAGTTAAAGTATTCTATTATTTAGTTATATTAAAGTACATTATAGTATATTGAATTATATCAAATTATATTATGTATGGTAGATATAAGTACAAATTTATTTTCAACTTGTATTTATTTAAGCAATAATCAGTCAAAAATTTTATACTCATTAATAGCCATAAACATTCGATTAACTTGTTCATATTTCCCATATATATGTAGTCAGTTCGGTGAAATACGAAGTTAAAGAAATTTTCCGATCGGATACGAGTACTTGTATTTGTATGTATGAACTTGTGAATCAATTTCCCAATTTATAATTTAAGATTAAGGTTATTAATCTAGGTTAATTATTTGTATTATAATTTTATTTTCTAGAACTTTTTTGCATTTTGGTTATTGTAAGTGTAATTAATTAGTATGTAAGTATAGTGTGAATGATAAGTATTCATAAATATTTTTAATCTAGGTTTAGATCAGTATAGGTAAATTAAGTGTTGTTGAAATATTCAATTTTTTGTTTTTTTATTAGGTCCTGATATTATTTTGCTGAAATTATTTTGTTGAATTATGATGGATTAGTCTTCTTTAATATGGTTTTATATTAAATGCGTACTATAATCATTTTTTTTGTGCAAAAAAAAAACAATTGTATTTAAATACATATATACTCTGTACGAGCGATTGAACTCAATTGAGGAAAGAATGAAATAAATAAAAATAAAAAAAATAAAAATTAAAAATACAATATCAGAAACAGCTCTTCGGGAATCCCTCGTATTTGATTGCAGTAGTTTTAACCGATCTGTTTAAGGAGGGGAGAATATGAGAGCCAAACTACGGTAAACTATATGGAGAGAGAATTATTTTCTGAATTTTTTCAAGTCTATGGGTGATAACCAAGCTGGACTTGCATATTGCATTGATTTGAACGGATAAGACAGGTTTTAATGATATATGGCTCATCAAATTTTTTGAATCATCTTTTTATGAAATCTATTAAAATATTAGGTTTGTTGCTCATAATATTATAATTGTGTTTAAATTAAAGTTTTTGATAAAAAAATACCCCGAAGTCAGTTAAAAGATATCAGTTTATTATCTTTAGCCCCAAAATTTCAGTTATTAAGTATAATAGAAGAACGCCGGGTAAAGTTAATCTGTGCACACTTTTCGATATTGAGTATAAGATTATTTTGTTTGCACCAAACCAAAAATGAGCCAGATTACAAATTTTCAGGTCTCTTAAAACTGTTTGTTTTTGAAATATTTTTGGCGAATGTTTGGAGTTGTATGGCAGCTAGCTGAGTCAGTCTGAAATTTGAAAAACGATAATATATATATATATATATATATATTTTTTTTTTATAGAGTAGGTCGGTAGGTGGGTGGAAGTGGCCATTCCAGTTACTTCTGGAAAACCAATTAGCACTTAATTGTGCCTTTTTGATACCACGTTTCGAGTATTAGAAAACAAATTTTTAGGTCTGTAACACATCTGATTGTTGTGGTTGATATTGATTTGAAATATGGTTGGTGCTAGAAGTTGTATGGCAAAAAAAAAAACAAAAATTATTTGGCAAAAAAAAAAAATCCACCAAAAACGATCTTTGTTATTGGGTTTAGCCATTTAAAAGTTTAAAATACCAGTTTAAACTTTTAAATGGCTAACCCAAGTGGCCCTTTTACTGCTAACCCTCTTATTGCTAACAAGTTTAAATTGCAATAAAAGTTTAAAATACCAGGTATGTTGTCAAGATTAATGTAACTTTTTAAATAATTTTATTTCTAAGTTGAAACTGTTTTTATTGTGTTTCCAAGTAGATAATAAAACTAATTGAAATAATACTGTTAGCAAAAAATGTGGACTAAAAGAATAAGTTGTACCAAGTTTTCTTTGCAGTGTCCCTGAAGTGTTTCTACTGTGTCCGTATTTTGATTCTTAGAAAATCGGAGTTTGAATCAAGTTTTGTAGAAAAAGTTCAAGGTTTGTTAAAATTCGAATTTGAAGCAATATTTATAAATTAGTAAAAATCAATGTAAAAAAAACAAAATAGTTTAAAAATATTCAGCACCCAAATTATGAAACAGTATAGTACATTAAAAGATCAAAATCTGAAATTACTACAATATCTACAGAATTGAGTTCAGCTATGAAATCTTCGAAACCAGAGGCACGAAAGACAAAAACAAAAAAGACAAAAAATATTATTGTATAGTCAAAAAATTAAATTATTATATAAATTATTTAAATTAAATAATTAAAACAATAATTAATACGTTAGAAGAATTTAATCGACTAAATTTTCCGTAAATAGGAGCACATGTGTGTGAAGTCTGTCGACACTTCCTCGACACATGTGCTGTAAATATTGGGAGGATTATATGTGTACGAAATGTGTTGTCACTTTGTCGACTATATTAATTTACTGTTAATATTAGGTGCACATGTGTGCGAAGAGTGTCGACAATTGCTTGACACATGTGCTGTGTCCGGAAAGTGTCGAAATACACGCGACACTTTATTATAATGAGAGACACATGTGCCTGGACATTTGCGACCGTTTGCACCATTTTTATCCCTACTCTTTTCCCCACCATTTTTATCCCTACATTTTTATCCCCTTATCGCGACTTTTTAGGAACACTTTCGTCAAAATTGTTTACCGGGCCGCATTCATCAAAACTGCTTTCATCTGATAAATTCTGTATAAATATCTCAGAAAAAAGCTAACTCTATATTTATTAATTTCATAATTTAGGTACTTACATCGTACCCTTCCATAATTATATTATATAATATTTTTTTCGTTGAACAACAGAAGAATTAAATTTTGTAAATTTTTTTTTATTACCGCTCAGTTTATTTTTATTATATTTAATTAAATTTTAATTTTCTAAACAAAACGAATTTTACACATAAAAAATTAAACGTCAAACCACTATAAATTCTGAGGTTATGTTATGCTCAAAATCTACCTTTTTTCGTTTTATTTACAAACTGCTCAGAAGCGCTTCTGAGTAGTTTGCTCAGCTAAAAAAAACGCAACTTATGTGCAACAGCAACTTATTTATTGCGTTATTTTAATAGAAAACACGAAAAATATTTTTTTAATTTTTATTTTTATTTGTATAGAAGGGTTAACAAATATTCGATCTGTTAGAAATGTATGTTATGTCAAAAATTTCACTGTTTGGAGGTTTTAATTAACGTTTTTTTCTATATTTTTTGAATTTATTTAACCCAAATCTTGATTGGGTACCTATTTTCAAATAAGTCAGTAATTGTTATTTTAACACTGCAAGTACAAATCAATAATCAATTTTATAATACCCTTCGAATATATATCATATCTGTTATAACTGAATAAAATCACATCATAAAAAAATTTATTTCTATTTTTATGATCGGAAAAGTCTTGAAAAATATTTTTTTTTATTTTTACATGCAAAACAAAAAAAAAAACACTTTTATTCTATTTCGCAATTGAGACAGAATAATTTTTACATCTACATTTCCTATTTTTAAAAAAATTAAATATTTTAAAATACTTTCTTTTATATTTTGTTTTATCATTTTTACTATGTTCAAAAAGACCAACTTTGACAGTAGTTTGGTTATTATTTAATTAAAAAAAATTAAATTAATTAAAAATAAACTTTATAAAAAAGTGATATTCAAGGTTATTTTAAAAGAGGGTATTGTTTTTTTTTTTATTTGAAGACTCAGGTGTTTCCAGATTTCTTAAATAAAAAGTTTGTTTGTGGTTTTTTTCGTTAAATTTGATTTTAATTGATGTATCTTTCAGATACGAAGAATATTCTAATGTTTAGGTACTTTTTTTTTTGTTAAGAAAATATTAAAAAAAAAAAAAACAATAAATAGAAGTTCCTGACAATGATAAATATTTTTCTTAATAATTTGTTATAAGAGATAATTTGATATTAATAGAACATAATGACTCGATAATTTCGTTAATTAAAATAATTAAGGATATATAATGTAAGTTTAATTTTAAGCAAATGTTGTATATATATATAATAAATTGATAATAAATTGAATTGAATTGAAAAAAAAAAATAAAAAAAAAATATATAATTTTTTTATATGTATATATTTGTTTTCGTTTATTGTATATAGTATACAGGTGTTTTAAATTACATACAATAGAAACGGGATATAAAAAGTTAATATCAACATAACTTGAATGTAACTGTAATAATGTCTAATCAAACTAAAATTATTTAAATCTGTAAATGTCATTTATATTAAATTTATTGTAGAAATGACAGTAGTTTTTATTACCAAACCAGGTGCAACGGAGACAAGCGATATGGTCAAATCTTATAGGCCAATAATTTTAATGTTCTTCGTTCATAAAATCATGGAAAAAGTACTATATAGACTTATACATAAAATCAAACTTTCATAAGAAATTTCTCTTAAATGTGAATCAGCACGCATATCAAGTAGGGAAATCAATAGATACAGCATTACACGAGCTCATTTATGTAAAAAAGTTGATATACAAGGTGCATTTGATTCCACACCAACTACAATACAATCCAACAAGCGACAAAAATTAAAAAAATTTACTCCACTACTATAGAGTTGCTATACTTGGTATACTTAAAAGTAGAAGAATAACAACAAGATAGATTACATAAACAAAAAAGCTAACAAGACATTTGTTTTTGCATGTCAAAGTATGTTTTGCAAAACATGGAAATTATTTTCGCAGATGGCTGTATGGCTCTACAAGTCTATACTAAGACATATAATATCTTACGCGGCATTTGTATGGTAACCAAAAATAGGCATGTGCTAAATTTTACTAAAATACAAAGAATAATATGCCATGGGGCTGCCAAGACATTGTAGTGTGTGCAGGCGGAGGTGATGGCAATAAAAGATGCCACATACTAGTTGAGATCCAGCGTATTATCTATTAGAAATATATTTGTACTCACAGACAGTCAGGCCGCAATAAAACTACTGGAGCCGGTCAATCATCAACTCAAAAACGGTACCAGGCTTGTCGCAGTTCTTTGGACGAACTATAGCGGATAGGTTCAACATATTATAACAATTATTAAAGTAGACCAAACTCGGTTAAAAAATTTACCAGGAGCTTATGTATATCATACTGAAGCTCCTGGTAACTTTTACAGATATTCCGGGTAATTTTATGGCAGATAAACTTGCTAGAGAGGGTACTATATTAGAAATCCTTCCGGAAAGGAGCAATCTAGCTACCTGTAATTTATTGCTTCGCAAAGATTCAATAAAATCTTCAAACTTCAAATGGTCAGTCAGACTAGACTGCAACATCACCAAACAAATCTGAACTATGTTGAACCTGAAGCGTACCCTTAACCTACTAACTATGAAAACATGTGACATTAGCACTATGGTAGGGGTTAATACAAGTCAATTTCTGATTGGTAAACATGCCAGAAGATTGGGACTCCCTTCAAACGACTTCTGCAGAACGTGTAGAGAAGAGGAGGAGAATAGAACTGCCCAACATCTACTCTGTTCCTGCTTTGGTCTCTGCCATAAAAGATAAACTCATTTAGGAGGCTTCTTTTTGGAGTCGCTGGGTGATCTTGATATCTAACTAATATAAAAAATCTCCGCCGCTTCGTTAAAAGCTCCGTTACCGGTCTAAGTGTATCGGCGTACTGTCGGCAGCCACTACTACCTATCTACCATGCCTTGGGGCTAACCCCGATTCTACCGATCCCACCGATTTATGTATACCTGATGGAAAGACGGTAGGAATGACAGCAACAAGGCTGAATCTAACAAATTATCTCAAACAGAAAAGACCAGGACACAGTATGATCCTGCAGAAGATTAATATAGGAACCGGCGAAACAATCGCAATGTCAGACTATATGATAAAAGTAATTGATAGCCGCAGGAGCTTCACTGCACTAATACCGAAAAGGGAATAAGTAGAAGGGTTAATAAGGACCTCCAGGAGCTTGAGTATCGTATACTGAAGGTCCTGATAACTTTTTGATGTCACAATTTTTTTGTTAAGTATTTGTAGTTTTTGACTGTACATAATATGTCACTTCTCTTTATGAGCTTTAATACAGTTTTATTGCGTATAAGCCTAAAGGTGTGTCTGTACTCAATCCGTAATTCAAATTTAATCAGATTGAACACAAAAACAAATCAGATTGCAAAAAAAATGCATTTATCAATCTCTTGATTTGATAATCACTAATATCCGGATTATAATTTAACCATGAATATTAACAAATATTATATATATATATATATATATATATATATATATAATTATGTAATTTTAAAAATACATAAATATATTATTTTAATTAAATAACTCAACTGTCATATTAAAATTTACATTTTATTCAAAATACTAATTATCTAATTTGAATTTCTAATTAATTTTTGATTTATTTATTTTTTTTTTATTTTTAGATTTTGAGATATCAAACGAATCTATACATCACCTCAATCATCATAAATCAATATATATATATATAGAAAATAATGGCTTCATTGACAAAAACTATAACAAAATTAAAATTATTACTTGCCTTATCAATATGGTCACTAATAATTTTAATAATATTAAAACTGCATCATAATAAATCATTAATTATTGAACATTTAAATTTGAGATCATCAATAAATGGAGGTCGTATATTATTACAAAAGAATATGGCATTGAATAAATATTTATTAGATATAATATCAACAACAACAACACCATCATTATCATCATCATCATCATCATCATCATCATTATCAATATCAACAACAACATCATCATCATTATCACCAGCTATCCTATCCCAGTTATATGATTCATCAGAAATATTAGTTGATAATCGTCCACCATTAGATGAAGATCAAATGATTAAAGATGTTGAATCAAGATTACCATCATTACCGATAGCATATTGGAATAAAAATAAAAGTTTTTTACAACAAAAATCAGCACAAAAAAATATTAAATGTGCAAAATATCCATCAATATATGAACTTGAATTTAATAATATTTATTGGCAAACTCAACACACCACAAATGGTACATTTCAATTGTTTGGTGCATATTATGATATTAGAAAAAAATCAAAATTGGGACCATCCGTGCGTATATTGGGTATGATAAATCGTATTGAACCCAAAGTAAAAACATATTGTCAATTTTGGTTTGATGGACAGAAGGATCCGGCAATTGTTAAAACATTTGAATATAAATATATTTGGCATAAATCATGGGGTAATTATAAACAAGGTATTTATCAACCATATTTGATTGCATGTCGTTTACCAAAACCATTTTATGGTGTTGTACCATCATCGGTGTCAGTTGTTGAAGATAAATGTGCAACAGCAACAAATAATTTACGTGTTATATATAATCGTCCTGATGATGATAAAAAGAAAAATTTTGCTGTATGTGTTAAAGGTTTAGATTTTCTATATGATGATATGTCAACAAGGCTTGTTGAATGGATTGAATTATTAAGTTTACTGGGTGCAGATAAAATATTTTTTTATCAACTACAAATTCATCCGAATATATCAAAAGTATTAGAATATTATGAAAAACAAGATCGTGTTCAAGTAACACCAATAACATTACCAGGTGGTCAACCGAATGTACCAGGTTTTCAACATTTATATTTACAAAAAAAATCATTTCATAAGCGACAAAATGAAGTTATACCATATAATGATTGTTTTTATAAAAATATATATCGTTATAATTATATTGCATTATTGGATATTGATGAAGTTATAATGCCATTACATTATTCAAATTGGACTGAACTAATGGAAAATGATATATTACCAAAAGCTAAAAAAATACGTCCATCTGGCTATTCAAGTTATAATTTTCGTAATGTTTATTTTTTGGATAATCATCATAAATCATCATCATCATCTGGTACAGATTTAAGTGATAATTTTTATAAGGATATACCACGTTATATGCATATGTTACAACATGTTTATAGAGCTAAAAATTATACAAAACCAAATGAATTTGTTAAATGTTTTCATGATCCTGAACATGTTGTTGTATTACATAATCATTTTCCATTAGGTTGTTTAGGTGGTGTTTGTAAATCATATCCAGTTGATATACAAACAGCTCAATTACAACATTATCGTGCCGATTGTGTTAAAAGAGTTAAAAAATTATGTAAATATTATCGTGATAATTCAATTAAAGATACAACAATATGGCGTCACAAAGATAATCTAATTGGGCGTACACAAAAAAGTTTAAGTGATTTAGGTTTTATATCAAAAAAATTCACTCAACCTTATTATAAAATTAGTTATAGTATTAGTAATAGTACAAGTAATAATAATATTAATAGTAATAGTATAAATTATGATGATAATCATAGATGATTTTTATTTAAAAAATTTTCTAAATTATGGCAAAATTATTTTAGTTAATTAAATAATTAATTTTTATTATATAAATTATAGAAATTTAATATATGTAGGTTAAAAATAAAATTAAAAAAGAGAAATAGTGATGATAATTAAAACGAAAACAAAAAAATTGTATATATATATATATATAGATATATATATATTTTTTTTATACTAATTAACTGTAAAAAATTAAAATAACAGAATTTATTTATAAATTTATAAGAAAAATAAGTAAAAACAAAAATTTATTTAAAAATTGGTTTGAGTCCTTGCTTTTAATTTATATATCATTTATATTTACTCCACCCAACTTTTCACAACAGTTCAACAAAAATATTTACAGAAAACTAGTTACAGAAATCTGTAAAATCTTATTTTTAACATTTTCTGCAAGTTGATTTTCAATTGATGACAGATGATGACAAATAATGTGAAGTATATTAGATGAATATTTTTGACAGGAAGACAATTTGTTGCTCTACAGCTATACAACAGCATTTTAAAATTTCAAGTTTTGAAAAAATTTTGATTTTAAATATTTGCTAAAATTGTATGGAAAAAATTAAAACATTTATTTTAAAATCTCTTAAAATTAGAAAAAAAAATAACAACGAACGACAAAATCCCCAAAAATAAAAACTGCACATCAGGGACAACATCCATAGTAGGATAAAATCCCACAAAAGAAAATATTCAAAATCAAAATTTCCAATGGTACAGAAAATTCCCAAAATCAAAATCTCGAAAGCCATGAATTTCGCACAATCTAAATCTCTAAAAAGATAAAATCCAAAAAAGACAAAATCTCTAAAAACCAAATTCCCGAAGAAAAATTTCGCAAAAAAACTGCCTAGACAACAAATTTTTCATTAAATAAAGCCCTACATAAAAAAATTCTCAAAATCAAAATATCCAAAGTAACAAAATCTCAAAAATCAAAATCTTTAAAGACATAAAATCTTCGAAAGACAAAATCCCTAAAAAAAAAATTGTAGAAGAAAAAAATTCCAACAAAAAACTGCCCTTAGACAAAATTCCCAGTAAAATAAAAAAATCTAACAAAACAGAATCTTCAAAGACTTAAAATCCAGAAAAGACAAAATCCCTAAAAACAAAATTCCCGAAGAAAAAATTTTCAAAAAAACTGCCCAGAGACAAATTTTCCGATTAAATAAAATCCCACAAAACAAAATTCTCAAAATCAAAATATCCAATGACACAAAATTTCCAAAGTCAAAATCTCGAAAGACAAAATCCCTAGAAACAAAATTGTTGAAGAAAAAAATTCCAAAAAAAAAACTCCACAGAAACAAAATTCGCAATAAAATAAAATCCAACAAAACCAAATCTTTAGAATCATAATCTTCAAAGACAAAAACTCCAGAAAAGACAAAATCTCTAAAAACCAAATTCCCGAAGAAAAAATTCGCAAAAAAACTGCCCAGCCACAAGTTTTACGTAAAATTTTCAGTAAAATAAAATCCAACAAAACAAAATTTTCAAAATCAAAATCTTCAAAAATATAAAATCCAGAGAAGACAAAATCTCTAAAAATAAAATTCCCGAAAAAAAAATTCGCAAAAAAACTGCCTAGAGACAAATTTTTCATTAAACAAAATCCCATAAAACAAAATTCTCAAAATCAAAATATCAAGACACAAAATTTCCACAACCAAAATCTTCAAAGACATAAAATCCTCGAAAGACAAAATCCCTAGAAACCAAATTGCAAAAGAAAAAAATTAAAAAAAAAAACTGTCCATGGACAAAATTCCCAATAAAATAAAATCCAACAAAACAAAATCTTGAAAATCAAAATGTTCAAAGACATAAAATCCAGAAAAGACAAAATCCCTAAAAACAAAATTGTAGAAGCAAAAAAATTATAAAAAAAAATGCCCAGGGACAAAATTCCCAGTAAAATAAAATTCAACAAAACAAAATCTTGAAAATCAAAATGTTCAAAGACATAAAATCCAGAAAAGATAAAATCTCACACAACAAAATTCTCAAAATTAAAATATCCAAAGACACAAAATCTCATAAATTAAAATATTTAAAGACATAAAATCCAGAAAAGACAAAATCCCTAAAAACAAAATTGTAGAAGCAAAAAAATTATAAAAAAAAATGCCCAGGGACAAAATTCCCAGTAAAATAAAATTCAACAAAAACAAAATCTTCAAATGCCTTGAGACAAATTTTCCTTTAAATAAAATCTCACAAAACAAGTTCTCAAAATTAAAATATCCAAAGACACAAAATCTCCAAAATCAAAATCTCTAAAAACATAAAAGCCTCGAAAGACAAAAACCCTAAAAATAGAGTTCTAGAAGGAAAACAATTAAAAAAAACAACTGCTCAGAGACAAAATTCGCAGTAAAATAAAATCCAACAAAACAAAATCTTGAAAGACACAAAATCCCTAAAACCAAATTCCAACAAAACAAAATCTCGAAAAAACAAAATCCCACTGAAAACACTATTAAAGTAAAAATCTTAGAAAAATAAAGTTCTTAGCAATTAGGAAATCCTAGTTATTAAAATTGAAATATACCATAAGGTATGTAGATTTATGGAGTTGAACAAATGACAGCCAAATTTAAGTCCGTTTTTAAAATTGTCGAAAATTGTTTTTTCAGAATTTCCACCTTCAATTATTTTGGACAAACCATGTATTTTTGCGTATTGAACATTTTTTATTTGAATCTCTTGGATTTTGTAATTTTGATATTTTGCCTTTAGAGGTTTTGTCTTTGTGGATTTTGTCATTAAAAATTTTGTCTTTAAAGATTTTGATCATTGAAAATTTTGTCATTGGAGATTATCGACATTATCGAATATTCAACAAAAAAAAATATATCCTTATAATGATGATTATCCATCCTAGACAAATGAAAAATATTTTGTATCAAAATGTAAATTTTAATAAAAAAATAAATAATTTAATTTTTTTTATTTAATTTTTATTTAATTTGTTTTTTTAATTAAAATTTAATAAAAAAAATATTCAATTATAATGTACGATAGCCTTAGTAGCTAGTATTTGTTTTTTGGTTAAATTTAATAATTTTAATTAATTATTAATTAATGAATATAACTAAAATTTTCTATTAAATTGAATAGTTGGCATGAAAGTTACTTGCTGTGTAAGTAAAATACATGTATCTTGTCAAAAAATTATGTTTTTCACTATCTGATGGTGTTGCATCAGCTTGCGGCAAACTTAAAAATTTGAAATAATAACATTTAGGTATTACAAATATAAGTAATAAATTATATTTAAAACAAAAATGATTAGTAAAAGAAAATTCATATTTTTACTTGCAAGTGTTTACTGGCTTGAAAACAATCATGCCAATAGAAATGACAGTTGAAAAAGTTTATATATTTTTTAATATAATGTAATTGAAATCTGGAAATAAATGAGTTCTTTTTGTTATTATTAAATTAGTATATAATTATATATTAGTATATAAATTAGTATATAATATCATATTGTGTTAGTAAAAATATTTGATGCAATCACTGTTTTACTATCAAGCAAGTAACTTGCTATGCTAAGGCACTATAAGTAAAAGTAATTATTAAAAATTTAGTTTTGTAATATTTTATTTAATATGAAGTTTCGACAAAACAATTAAATATTATACCAAAATTTGTGTTTTGTTAAAATAAATAAATAAAAAAAAAAACGAATAAACATTTGTTATAGATTAGATTTTTTGTAAAAAAAAAAAAAATATGTTATACTAGAAATAAATTCAATAAACATGTACATTTATTTTTATAAAATAATTTTAAAATATTTTTAATAAAATAATAATGAACAATTTCAGTTTGATAATAACAAAAAAATGTTCTCTCTTTTCACAACTCTAAATTTTGAAAATGCTCAGTAGTAGCAGTACAGAAATTAAATGTAATTGATATGTCCCAGAATATTGATCTTTTGAGTACTGAAACAACATTTAGTTTGGTTATATGGATCAGTTTTGAATTCTATTATATTATGTTGAATTTACAGCATTGTCAGCTTCCCCTATCGTTTTTATTTATTTTGAATATCAATTTTTATAATACCAAGTTGAGGTGAATTTTATTTTTTCCCACGACTATATACTGTCCTTTCGATTATTTCTTTATTTATTTCAATCGTAGTTGATTAGTTATCATTATCAACATTATCATCATTATCGTCCATCACCATTATGATCATTATCATCATTATCATCATATTATCATCATTATCATCATTATCATCATTATCATCATTATCATCATTATCATCATTATCATCATTATCATCATTATCATCATTATCATCATTATCATCATTATCATCATTATCATCATTATCATCATTATCATCATTATCATCATTATCATCATTATCATCATTATCATCATTATCATCATTATCATCATTATCATCATTATCATCATTATCATCATTATCATCATTATCATCATTATCATCATTATCATCATTATCATCATTATCATCATTATCATCATTATCATCATTATCATCATTATCATCATTATCATCATTATCATCATTATCATCATTATCATCATTATCATCATTATCATCATTATCATCATTATCATCATTATCATCATTATCATCATTATCTTCATTATCATCATTATCATCATTATCATCATTATCATCATTATCATCATTATCATCATTATCATCATTATCATCATTATCATCATTATCATAATTATTATCATTATCATCATTATCATCATTATCATCATTATCATCATTATCATCCATCATCATTATCATCACTATCATCATTATCATCATTATCATCATTATCATCATTATCATCATTATCATCATTATCATCATTATCATCATTATCATCATTATCATCATTATCATCATTATCATCATTATCATAATTATTATCATTATCATCATTATCATCATTATCATCATTATCATCATTATCATCATTATCATCATTATCATCATTATCATCATTATCATCCATCATCATTATCATCACTATCATCATTATCATCATTATCATCATTATCATCATTATCATCATTATCATCATTATCATCATTATCATCATTATCATAATTATTATCATTATCATCATTATCATCATTATCATCATTATCATCATTATCATCATTATCATAATTATTATCATTATCATCATTATCATCATTATCATCATTATCATCATTATCATCATTATCATCATTATCATCATTATCATCATTATCATCATTATCATCATTATCATCATTATCATCATTATCATCATTATCATCATTATCATCATTATCATCATTATCATCATTATTATCATTATCATCATTATCATCATTATCCATCATCATTTAACTCTTGCTTATTTGTAGCAACTGATTTGCAACTATTTCTTGCAATCTAATAATTTATTTAATTTATTAATTATAAGTACTATATTATGTAAATAATATTTGAAATAAATGGATTATTTTAATAATAAAAAAAAAAAAAATAATAATTATCATCCATCATCACTATGGTCATTTTTTTTTATAAACAGCCAAAGCGTAAGGTATGGTAATACCTTTATCACTTATGTGACGCTTGGTTGGGATAGGATAGATCATCATTGTCTTTTAAACCAGAGTTATGTCAACTATAGTTTAAAGTCTATTTTGTCTAATATGCGAATGCGATATTAACTTTCTTCATACCGTCTCTGATAGCTAAGTAAGTATACTAGTGTAAGTATAGTAGCATAAATATACTTATTTTTTTTTTTTTTAAATTTGTAATACAACTTAACCTACCTTCTTTGGCCTCTCTGTTAATATGGATTGCGGTTGTATGAAAACTTCGACTTATTTTTTATATTTATTTATGCAAAATTAATTTAAAATAAAATTATTAATTAATTAAAGTTATACTACTACTACAAGTCAACCGTTATTTTTTTTCTTTATTTGTAATTTTAAAGTTCATATACAAGTCAGAGTATTAATGCAATGCTTAATTCTATAAATGTATTTATATTTGTGTTACAAATTTTGTTTCAAGTGTGTTATAAATTAAGTTTTAAGTAGCATAGGCTGTCTGGTCTTATAATTTTTAAAATTGGTTGTTTTTTTTTATTTATTTTTTTTTTTGTTTGACATTCATATGTTTCAAATTTTTATAATTTATTATATAAAATAAGGTGCCTATTATGTATTTCGATCGATTTTAATCCAATCGTTCATCGTTATTTTTAGATTTATTCGATTGTAATCGTAGATGAAAATTTGATCGAAAGTGTTTAAAAATGCTGCCATTGTTAAATTCAAATCTACGATGAAAATGACATATGTTTGATTCTTAAACTGTCAAACTCAAGTTATTATATGAAAAAAAAGAAAACAAAAGTGTTATATTTGAAAATAAGTTAAGTTGAAAATAAGTTAAAAATGTTTAAATAAAATAGAAATTATAAAGTTATAAGGTTTTAAAAATAAAAAATGAAATGAGTTAAATTTTGGTGACATTGTAAATTTCTTAAAAAAAAACTTCAACCTGATACAATATGAAAAAAACTAAGTTGTCAATTTTATCCGTAAAATAAGTTGGCAACATTGTGTAATAAGAGCTTTCAGAGACATGGTGTTTTAATTCATTTGTGATCAAGCAGAATGAACATACAGAGTTTATTTACAACATTTTACAACATTGGGTTTTTAATTATTTTTATAAACCCAAATACCTATCAAATCGGTCGCAGAGACATCGTCAACAACAATTGTGATCATGTAGACAATGTCTCAAGCTTTTGTGAGCTTTTGTATACATTTAAGATCACGTGGACGTTGTATTCAACTTTGTGTTGAGACATTTACGATGTCAAGGTTTTTCAATTTTTGATAGTACTGAAAAACGCTATCAAATTGCAGAATAATAAAACAAGCGAACATAATATTCGGGATTATTCTAATCCACTGGATTTGGAATTATTTACATTATTAAAACTTTATTTTATTTTTGATCAAAATTTCCTTTTAAACAACATTACCTTAATGGATTTATTAGAAAAATTAGGGCAAAAATTGAAATAGCCAATAATAAGTAACATTTCGATACCATCAAATATAATTAAATTGGTCAGTGTATTAAGATTTTATGTGTTTTGTTACGGATCATGTCGGATTAGCAGATCTAATTTTTTCTGTTATGTTTAAGGTAGTTTTATATGAAATTTGCAGTTTATACTTATGTCCAAAATGGATCAAATTCCATTACGCACTAGAAGAAAAAAGTCAGACAAACATTATTTTTATGATTAAAGTAGAATTACTGAAATAATTTATTTACATTAATTTTCATATTTCAGTTTATTTTTAACTTCCTAGGCCTTTCATTCCTATTAAAATTTATTTCAATAGAAAATAATTTTGAAGAATAAAGTAAAATACCTACTTCCATTTTAACTTTTAAATTTATTTTTATTCTAAAAAATATTCAATTTCAAATTCAAATTTCAATTCAAAACTAAAATAATTTGTACAAAATCTCTCTTTCGTGATAAAATTTTACATCGATAAACTTTCGACAATCTCTGAACGATATCGAGATACATAATGACAATTTTGCATTTTGACATTTCGTTCGATCAAATTGTAATAGTTATCGACATACATAATAGGCACCTAAGTTTTTCACATTGTAAAATAATGAACATATTTATTTGTAAGCATTTTTATTTTCCATTTATTTTATTATAATTTTTTTTTTTTTGTTTATTTAATTTCTATTCTATCTCTATAATTATATTTAAAATATCAAAAATCAAAGTAATCCTAAGTTATGTTTAACTTTAACTTTAATTTTGCTATATATGTAGGTATGAGCATAGAGTAATCATATAAGTAGAGTATTCACGTAGAACAATATTTGTTAATCATTTTCTTCTAAAAATGCCGTCCCATTTTTACTCAAAACACGAAAATGCCGTCCCATTTTCACTCAATACCCCAAAACACTCAAATATAATTTTCGAAACTCAATTATTTTTACTCAAAATTTTTTTTTTATTGAGAAGAATATTTCATACAATGCCACTATACTTCGAGCCTATTCACAGAATGATTTTTTCGGCATTTTATCGAATTACAATTTACAAGTTTTAAGTTTTGTTTTAGTTTTGTGTATAAAGTTTTGCTCTCCCAGTGACTAGGCTAGGAGTATAGAGCCAGTGTTTGATAATTTGAAAAGTATTTACATACGTATGTACTTTTGATTTATATGAAGAGTGTATATCGTAATATCGCATATGTGTTCACCATACATTTACATATCTAATTCAATACAAAAAATATATGTATATAGAAAAATGTAAACAAAAAAACACAATTAATCGCAAAGACAATGAATGAAATTCTATCTATACAATAATAGGTCAATGATAGCATCACATAATCCAGAAATTTTTTTTAAAAATAATGCTAATAAAAGAATAAAATTTATTAGTAATGCATTACAAATCGTAAACTTTGTACGGAATACCGTTTTGTTTTCTTTACTCAGAAGTTGGTTAAAAATCGTATTTCTATTTCAGATGCAATAATTTCTGAAGAAATAAAAACAGCCAACAATCCATATAAAAAATAAAATGTTCAGTTTTACTTTTTTTACTTACTTTTTTAAATTTTGATAGCTTGTTTGTTTGTTTGTATTCATAATTATATTATGTATTCATATATATACTATTCATATTATTATCTACGGTAAGAAACAGACAAAATTAACAAAATCAAAAAAATTTTTTGCTGAAAATTTAAAAATACATGTAGGTACATACTTTTCAGTATACTTTTCAATAGAAATTAATTTGAATTATTTTTAATTTTACAAAACCAACATTAATTTTTTTGTCCCTTTCTTCTATAAAATTTGAAATCACAAATTTAATAAATCACATTGACCAAGTCCAAAACAAAATATTAATTCTTCAAATTTTAAAAATTAAAGCAAAATAACAACAAATCCAGCAATAATCTTGAATTCTTTCAATTTCTAAAAAAAAATTCAATACTTTGATTTGTAATATTATTTGTGGTCTATTGAAAGGACTTTAAATGCATGTATATATATTTTTATACACATTGTGTAATTTTTAATTTTTATCACATAAGTAAAGTAGAAATGCGAGCAGCGAAATAAAGAAGTATGTATATACTGTAGCTGGTAGCATGTATATTCGCATATATACATTTTTGAGTACTTATACATACAACTTTTATATCGTTGACACTGTTGGCAGCATAATACAAATAAATATGTTCATAGGTATTAAGTACACAAATTTTTTTTATTTATGAGTACTAAATACATTGCGCTCAACTTATAAGCAGTTAAAAATTGAGTAATATTATTTTGAGTGAACTGTGTGTATTTTGATATTTGAAAAAGTGACTAGCAAATTTTGTTCTACGTGAATACTCTACTTATATGATTACTCTATGGTATGAGATTATAAAAATGAAAAAGAGTAGAAACAAATTCAGTAACTAAATTATGCACAAATAAATAAATAATAATAATAATAAAAAATTAAAAATCAAGTTAATTTGAAAGTATGACATAAATTAATATTCAAAAAAAATATCCAACTTATCACGTAAACATATAAACATATAAAAAAAAATAAACAAAAACTGGCAAGTTAATATAAAAGTATATAAATTTAATAAAAATTAAAAAATAATTAATTTTATAACGGTAACATTTTGTCAAATTTCTCTATTAACAGAAATAATATAAAAAAAAACATTTAAATAAACCATCCTGACATCTACTGGTAATAATTTACATTAATAGTAATTTTACAACAATTTTCTTTTGGAAACAAAAGAATGGTTTGTGTATTAGATAATAATCAAGAAATTGTAATATTTCAAACAATTTATTATGTTTGTTGGGTATTTGAAAATTCAACAACAAAATGGTTTGTGTCTTTGATATACTAGTGTTGTGTATAATTATTTTCTGAAATGGTTTTAACTGGTATAATCAGAGATAAGTCGTATAACAAATTGAATATTTTTTTGTATATGAAATTTGTTTTATCAGTATACACAATGTATGTCTATGTATTAAACCAAACTAACTATAATTTTTTAAAATAAATAATCGTTACCTACCTATGAGCATTGGTTGAAAATTCAAAAAACTTTCTTCCTTTGTTCAATGATTTTTTTGTTTTGCAAAAAGTAATGCAGCAATTAATTGTCCAATTATTCATTTTTACTATTTTAATTAAAATGAACTTACTTTGAAACACAAATTGAATTTAATTTTTCTTAAACACAAATACAAAAACTATTTTGATTTATAAGAAACAACATAAGTATGGAAATCTACTTAGAGAAACTATGCGGAACAAATTTTGTGACGATTTTTTTTCGCTTAAAAAAATTTTGAAAATACCCCATACACAGTAGGACCTAGATAAACTCACTTTAAAATTTTGTAATACGTAATTTTAATGTCTTCGTTAACAGAAACTCATACAAAATATTGAACTAAAATTTTTTCTTTTATGCAGGTTCAACTGTATAGATTCTAGCTTTGAGAGAGAGAATCTTAAAATGATTTTAATTTTTGTTTTTTTTTTTTTGTTTTTGCTTTTATATAACATTCATATAGTGTAGTAGCGGCAATGAGGTAAGGTTGTGTATGTCGTATCAAATACACACTTGTTGGGTAGATGTAGAGTATACCATAATATGAAATGCATGGTGTCGGGACAAAATTTCAAAGACACAATTACATATTTAAAAAAATAAATCCCAATTTAAGTTTTTATAAAAAATTTGAAATTATTTGGTTTTGTAATGAAGGTACTTTTTTTTTCTTAAAAAAAAGTAAGAATGCTAAGTGGTTATGCTGAAGTCCGAAGCGGAATATCCCCGAAAAAAATTTCCGACCGGAATACGAAAAATATCAGTATTCTGAAATTCGACTCCAACGTCTGTGCAGAAATCAATATTAAATGTTTTGGAAGATTTTTTTTTATTTCAAATAAAAAAGGCGTTGACAGTTTAAGTTTTTTTTTATTTATTTTGTAAAAAGTTATAAATTTTTTAATAATTACATAACGTAGTATGTACATAAATTAAAAGTAAAACTTATACATTTTTAATTACATATGTAGGTACATACAAATTAAAATTTAATAGTAATTTTTTGTTACACATTAGATTTTGTTGAAAACGATAAAAGATATTATTCGTTTGAAGCGCTTTTTTAATTTGTAATTTCGACGGACTTCAGCATAACCACCTAATTCTTATATAAAACAATTCTTATAAAAATATAAAACAAAATCATATTTTGAAAGGAATTATTAATCAACTACAGATTTTGACAATTTCTTCCACATTTTATAATGATTAAAAAAAATTTAAACATTTAATTGTTTTAAATATGAAATTTTGTCTTTATGAAATTTTGTCCACATCTAATTTTGTCATGGAACCAAAATGTTACATTTTTAATGCAAACACAAACAACTTACTTTAAATTGGAAATTCATAAAGAAAGGAGAATTAAAAAATTTTAATATAGAAATAGAATATTCAAAAATAATTTTCACGTTCATTGTTAATATATTATGATAAGAAAATCTTAATAACCTACACTCTACCTCTACTATGCACTATACAGTTATACACTAAGAAATCAAGGAATACATGCATATATATGAATTACGATAGTGTGCAAAATTCCTTACTTACTGCAGTGTGGCACAAAAAAGATAAGCACATTGAAGTAATTGAAAACATAAATTAATAAATTATTTATTTTTTCTAATATTATAATATTGTTAATACTAGTAATATTATAATAAATTTAAGAAATTATTTTTGTTTATTTAATTTTTCATTTTCATTTTTATATTCAAGTTATTTATTTTTATTAAATTCAAAGTGTTTATTATTTTATTACACTTCAATTCTGCCTTTTCTCTTTGTTTAAAATATATTTCACAACATAGGTAGGTACATATTATTTGTGCATTTGTAAAATTTTATTTAAAGAATTTTAATTTTAGAGCCACAAATTCTAAAACAGGTACATTTTTTTTTTTCAAAACCTATCTAAGTGGTGCCTATGAAATGTTATTTTTCAACGCATAAAAAAGTAATTTAAATAGAATTTTACATTTTATTTGAAATTGAAACAAAACTCCAATTCAATCCAAGAATAAAATCAAAGAATTAGAAATTATAAAAACAGTTTAGACGCTTCCATTAGTGTTATTTTTTATTTTGATGAACAAAAGAAAAAACAACAAAACAAAGTTAAATATTTTATAAATTTTCATTTTTTGAAATGTTCAACATTATTGTACGATACTGTACGAGGTACAAAGGAAATAAAATATTTGTTATTTATATTATGCTTAGGCGAATCCTTTTCTTTTGTATTTGTTTAGTTATGATTATTTTTATTTATAAACAATCAGTTTTACTGTTCGCATAAAGAACTTCATTTACAGTTTCTAATGCTAATTCTACCAGATCGCTTTCGTCACTAATAAATATGTATTGAAAATCCTGAATAGTCACATCCTCAAAACCTTCACCTTGTTGCATGTACATAAATAAAAATATGTAACCGTGTGGCTAGAGGTACGAAGCGTGTTATAAGAGGGTAATTCACAAATTTCTGGACGTGATGGAGGAGGATTACATGTGCATTTAAAATATTTATTAGTTTTTTATTAAACTTCAATCCCGCTTTTATTTAAAATATTCATATATCTACCTATTGCAAAATATATATGTACATACACATTTGTGAAATTTTTATTTTAAGAATTTTAATTTTACAGCCACAAATTCAATTCATACCCATATATTTTTTTTTTTATTTTTCAAGACATATCTAAGTTACCTATGATACCTATGAAATGACCCTTCAACGAAATAGTACAAAAATAATTTTTCAATTTATTTTAAAATTTAAATTAATAAAGAATACAAATTCAGTCCAAAAACAAAATCAAAAAATTTCAAATTACAAAAACAATTTACACTGCATTGTTGCAGGTGTTCTTTTGTTTTGCCCAAACACAGAAAAATAAAAATTAAATCATTGTATGTGTGAATATAAACAAAACATATTACATTTTTTCTATGGCTTCTTCCTTACTACCTTTTTTCTTTTCTTTTTTTTGCACACATATCACACGACACACATATATAAATTATAATGAAGGATTAAGGAATTACAATATTGTTATCAAGATCATTGAATCCGTATGCGATATACAAAATCAAGAGAAAGATTATAATTTATAAGAGATATTATAATTTACGCTCTGGGGTATTTTGGCATATAAAATATATTTTTTCTCTGGGGTTCTACGGTGAAGTAAAATTTAAGAAATATTGAAAAAATTTTTTTTGTTCCGCATAGTTTCTCTAATATGACACTGGCTGACATTAAAAAGTCATTTTATTAGTTTCGTAACTGAATTCAGCTCATATCAAAGACAAAATATTATTTTTTTAATTTTAACTGAGAATCAAACCAAAGGTTTGTGTTTTTGGCACTTCTCAGTTTTTTTCTTTGAAAACTGAGAAGTAGCAAATAAAAAAGTGCATGATATTTTGTTCTCATTTATATGTACATCTCGTATTAGTCTATGGTTTTATCAAAGTTTTGATATTTTTGTCAATTTGTTGTTTTTTTATCAGCCATTTTAAAATAACCGTTATTTTTGAAATTTTATTTAAAAAAATAATATAGAGAAAAATAAATGAACTTTTAAAATCAAAATATGTACACGCATTTCAATGTTTGTCAAAGAAAATTAAGATTCTGATTAGGATTCTGTAATAAATTATTCGAATTGGTAATAAAAAAAAATATCTTTTTAATGCAAACAATAATATTTATCATATTGAACAATTTGATTTTGAGAAACATTCCAATACAACTGCTGCTTGCCTTAGCTTGGCAAATTTCATTTCAAGTAACTTTTATATGAAGGGAAGTACGTCGCATGTGTATTTTTAGATTTGCAAAAGGCTTTCGATCATGAGATTAGTATTAAAAAAACTTTCTAATCTAAATCTAAACAGTAATCAAAAAACCTTTTTTGAATCATACCTTAAAAATAGAAGACAAAAAGTCAGAATAGGAAATGCATACAGTAGCGAAGACAAAACAAAAAAGGAAGCTTAACAAAGTTTAAATTTTGGGACCTGATTTCTTTAAACTATATATTGATGATGGGGTTATTGAGCCTAACAGGGGGGATTTTACAATTATATTGTGATGACGCAGCAATAAAATACGCTGGTAGAGATGAAAATGAAGTAAGAGAACCTATTGCACATGACTGATCGTGATTATAAATGAATGGCTCGAAGCTCACAGGTTGCGATTAAATGCGAAAAAATTTAAAATTATTTTCCTTGGGCAAAAATACTATACAAACAATAGCTTAATTTTCAATTCTGTAAACATAGAAATAGTTGATGAGTGTAATTATCTAGGTCTAGTTATAGATAAAAGAATGAAGTGGGTTGACCATATAAACTACGTAATTGGTAAAATATCCCCCTATATATTCATACTTAGGCGTGTGCTCAGATATAGATTTCTAATGATGCGTTATTTACAATTTATTCATCCTTTATTCTGTCCCACATTACGTATTTAAATTCAGTGTGGAATAGTGCACCACAAACTGCTATGCATAAGCTGGATATTATACATAAAAAAGCAATTCATATATATATATATAATGAAAAGTATATTCATTTTTACCCGGCAAGACATCCTACTCACCATTTCTACTTTGATAGATATTTAAGTTTGAACAACGTCTGCAAACGTGGGCTGTATCTATATGCATTTAAAATAACAAATAACCTTACAAAACATAATTTTATTTTAAATAGAAATATAAATATACATACATATACAATATAAAAAATAAGACAAATTTTTATTTATCACTATTTAGAACTAGTAATCAAAATAATAATACATTGTACCAATGCTTAAAGCTCTTTAACCAGTTACCAATCGATTTGAAAGAGATTACGGATTTGATGAAGTTTAAAATTATGATAAAAGAATTTTTACTTAGAATATAAAAGAAAAAAAAATGTATGTACAACACTTATAATAATAATATGTATGTAGTATGGTATGTATATATATGTATGCTTATATTGATAATTTTATGTTTAGAATACAATTAAAAAATAACAAATTGTAAAGCTTAGTTAAAGTAAAATATTTAAAAATATCCGATTTGATAAAATTTATTATTTGATCAATAAGCAAAACTATTTTTGTAAAATTAATAAGCTTATCTAAATAAAGAAAAAACAAAAAAAAAATGATGTTACAATTTACAAAACTGTTTTAAAATAATAATTTGACATATTATTGTATTGTAACAATATAGGGCATAATTTCCATGTTGGCAGTTGGAGTTAAAAAAATAAAATTTAATATAAAAAAGCTTGCCCAGATCTACCAAATCATAATTTTATAGAATATTATTATGAACTCATGTAGGTCTACTTGTCTACAGAACAAAATTTAAAATAAAATTTTTCAGGATATGAGTAAATTATGAAAGAATAGATTTGGAAATGGAATTTCGTTTTTTACAGCTATACAATGATTGATTGGGTTATCGTTATAGGGTGGATAACACAAAAGAAAATCTATTATTTTTATCCTGCTCATTTATATCTAGTCTTAATGATTTTATTTCTATTTCTTTTAGCAGACTACATTGTCGAGCCGTACTAATACCCTTAATCAATCCAATATTTTCCAGCGTTTTCTTTCCAGATATTTTTATTTTAAATTTATAAGGATAAGTAAGATTTTTAGAATTTAGTTAAAAATAATTGCATTTGCAAAAATAAAAAAAAATACATGTTTTTTTATCTTAAATAAATTTTATTTATTTATATTTTAATTTATACATAAAAAGGACATTATACACAAATATAATAATATAATATTGATCTATGTATATTATATAAAGGTAAAGATTTAATATATTTTAGCAATAATAATGATAATATAAATATTTTTTTTTGTATATAATATTATATATATATATATATGAATTATATATATTTATATACTTATATATATATAAAAAAAAAAATAATAATAATAAAAGAAGTGTATAAAAAGTATTATTTTAACCAATTCATATATATATGTATAATATATAATAATACATTTAATATAATAATAGTTTATTTATATATATATATATATATATATATGATGTAAGATGTATATAAAAAAATTATTAAAATTATTTATATTTAATTAATATATTATGTTAAGGCAGACATTTTACATAATAATAATGATCCTATTTTGTTTATTATTGTTTTTTTTTTTTTTTGCATTTTTGACAGTAACTTAGGTCTAATTACCTTTTTCGTGCTTTATTAAGTACGGTATTGCAACTTTATTTTGTCTTAGAACACTTTGATGATAATAATTCTACTTTTATTTTTTTTTTGTGATTGTCTAATACCCGGTTCGTTCTATATCAACTAATTTGAAATAATTTTTTATTGTACCTGTAGCTAGAAATAATTTTTAATCTTCATCTGGACAGAAATTGACTTGTCCGAATAATTAATTTTATTGTAAAAAGAATTAAATAAAAATTTAATCAATCTCAGAAGCTTACAGATTGTACAGATTACATCTTCTAGAAATTAAATATACGAATAAATTATTAAATTACCAAATTATTGTTGAAATTGTGTTTAAGCGCCTGTTAGTCGTTCTCTTGGTTTAAAAAACAAAAAAATATATACTTAAATATGCCCCTATTTATATTGCTTTAGTATTTTATTACTAAATAATAATTAACACTAAACTTTCGATCAATTGCGTTGTTTGAATTTCGATTTTTCGTTGTAATTTTTAACCCTTTCACTACCTACCTACCAAGAATGAAAAAAAATGTTTACCTGTATATGAAAAAAAAAAAAATTATAATATTATACAAGCTTCGTTCAAGCTTCGTTCTCATGTAACGGACTTAGGTAGTGAAATTGTTAAGCATGTTTTGTTTTTTAATTTGTAAATAAGCGCCATTTTATAATCATATATTTTAATTTGCATTTGTTTTTGTTATTAACCATTTTATTACCTACATTCATTATAAATGACGCAATATTTTTGCTTCATTGCATTGTCGTAGGTAGTGAATGGGTTAACTTAACTTTTTTTTAGGTAAAAATTAATACAAAAAAAAAATGTAAACGATTTCTCATGAAGGATATATATAGACCAAGATCAACATTGCTAGACGAAGTTGAATACAACAATTGGATTGGAATTAAAACAATTATTATAACAGTAATCCAAAACGGATAAGATATTGGAGAGAAAAGATTATGAATGAAGCAATTAATTACACCAACAAATGATAGCACATATAGGACATATAATGATAAGCGAATCTTACGCTACATATCCAACAAAATTGTGATTTTAAGACTCGAAATTTGCGATACGAAACCAAAAATGTGATACGCAATGAAAAAATTTATATTTGGTATTTACATTTAAGAAATGAAATAGAGTGACATCGAAAATGTAGTATTAAAAATTTGGCTACAATCTAGTAGTATGTTCCATAACGAATTATATATACAATATAAATAGTTTCAAAATGCTTCAACTATGCTTTAATAATGCAAAAAAAAAAGACAGAAAATAAACATTTCAAAGTTAATTATGTTGTATATATATTATAATACATTATGGAACATACTACATTGTAGTTAAAACTCTAATACTGCATTTTCGATGTCAAGGGTAACCAACACTATATATTATATATATGTATATATTTGTATATTATATATATATATATATATTTTATATTTTAACTGTCATAAAAAATGATAAATTTTTCAATACGAATATATTTTGTAAACGATATAGTGAAAGAGAAAGAAATATAGTTTTTAAATTAATATAATATTAATATTTTCATATATATTTTTATTTAATATTAATTATTAAATATTATTTTTATTAGTTTTAATTGTATTAAAAATGTATTTTCAATTTGAATTTAAATATATATATCATAAAATTAATAAAAATATAAATCGAAATAAATATCATCAGTCTGCTGAATAGCAACAAAAATTTTAAGTATGACAGAATATCAACAATTTTAGTACAAATTAAATAATTAATCAATAATTGTAAGTACGAATTAAATATCAAAATTAAAGTCTTTGACAATTTCAATATAAATTTAAAGGCTTCATAATGTACAGTGCTACCAGTTTAGTAATTAAAATATCATATCAAATGCATCTCTGAATAACCATATTTTTGTGATGTGATGCTGTAACGATACGTAGCGAAAAACTTAATTGCTTTTCAGTATAAGGCCGAATGATATGAACCTAGCCCAGAGCTGTTCGAATTAATATAACAACATTTTATACATACTGTAAATTAATAAAATAATATTATGAACTATCATGAAATATTTCAAAATAATTGAACCCAGGCAAAAACCGATCCGAGCCCGAAAAATTCCGAAATTATTTCATTTGTGTGATTGTTAGTATACTATTAACAGCATATCATACCTCATCTACCTCAAAACTGTACAATCTGTCTATAATATAGACATTCTGTAGTTATTATGTCTATTTTTTTATATTATTAAAATTTAATTTTTTAAAATTTCTATATACTTTTTAAAATACTGTTAATACACTAATGTACACATAAATAGGATCACTATTAAATAATATTTTTATTTTTAAATTAATTTTAATTTAATTTAATTAATTTGGGAACTCGAATGAAATTGTTTTTTTTTTTTTTATAAAAGGCAAGTTAATAGCGCTTATATGTTTATACAAACATACATACAAACATTATGTTTTTGAATTTTTGAATTTTTGAATTTAAATTTATAACTTTTTCTGAATTTTATATCCCTAAGTAAATATTGTTAATTACAAAAGTTAATTTTAATTATACAAATAAAATAATAGCAAATTTTGTTTTATAAAAAAAATACATATACAATATTATTTATATTCTAGGACATGCATACAAATACATACATAGCGTTCTTTTATTTTTTTTTTATTTAATTCTGATTTGTTCTAGATTTTTTATTATGATTTCTAGAATTTTATTTTTGCGCTTTTTTAATATTTTTTATTATTAATTTAGACAAAATATTAATTATTGAGTTCATCAATATAGGTAGGTATAGCTTTCCTCATATTATTCATCCTGTGTGTGGGGGGGGCTGTAATTCATTTTTAAGCATTTTGTTGTATAAGACTTTCCCATTTAGCAATTAATTCATGTGATGATGGTGCATCTTCATCATTATCTAATTCGCATAATTGTGCTAAAGATACAGCTGGACGAAGACTATCATTTTGATGACGATTACGTTCAAAATTTGGACTTGGTGTTGTACGGCTACTAAAACAAAAATTAATTAATTTAATTAAAAAATGAAAAATAAATAAAAAAAAAATAAAATATTAATTACCTTGGTGAAAGACTACTGGAATTCATTGAATCACATAATTCACTAATTGATTTAACAGCTCTTAATTTACCAGGTGGATAACAATGTTCAACATCAGAATCATCATCTGATTCAGCGAATCTGCGCAGATAAATAAAAATATTTTTTGTTAATTAATTTATTATTGTAAAATTGAAATGTAATTTAATAGAATTTAGGTCTAATTGAACTCGCAAAAGACACATCGATATATTTCAGGAATACACCTGATACTGAAATTGACATCAAAGCAATAATAGCGATCTTGCTGAACCTACCGACAATAGAATATACTTTTGAATATACTTACATAGACCTACAATTATTCTAAGATAATAAACGGGGAAGTACAATAGATCTTAAAAGTTTGTACTTATACATTGAAATCCCCATTAACAAAAATTGAAATTGAATTTGCCGGTTGAATTGGATGTGATTGATAGAAAAATGTGGCCGATGTGGCATTAACCGGTGCATCGCAAATCCACGAATTCATGAATCTGCTCATTGAACGGTGTGATCGATGTACTGGTAAATATATTGCAGTAGTTAAAAATGGATCTGAAAAATTCTAGGTACCTATTGATTTAATGAATCTAACTTTGCATATGTAAAAACAATAACAAAAATTTGGTGAATTGCCTTCAGCGAATGAATTCATGGTACATATGGATTCACAATGAATTTCAAATTTTTAATGCCACTGAATTCACCCTATGGTATAACATGGGATGGTCTATTGATTGAGTTTAAAGCTATTAACTTCGATGTAAAATATTTTTTTTTATTTCCCTATGAAACAATCTCTTCAATCTGTCTCTAAGGAGACATTCAGTATAGTTAGTATGTCCGTTTTTATACGTAAGTAAAATCCATTGTAGGAGAAAAAAACCCAGCCATTATAGAAGAAGAAAAAAAGCCAAAGGCAAGTTGCTATTTATGACTATCTAGTTATACTACATCGAATTGAGAGTGTTGGAGAAAGCTGGTCCACTGAAATCCTGTTTTATCAATATCTAGGTTTTGAAAATCCAATTACATTTAAATTTGGTTTACTAAAATCAGCTTTTTTCAAATTCGGTCCGTGGTAAAAAAAAATTCGGTTTTTTATACTTTTAAATTATTTTGAAAAATGGGTGCTATTTGCAGATATTTTAGATCCGTAGTTAGATACTGTGTGTTGGTGTGTTTGGCTACAAAAGAAGGGGTTTATTCGCAAAAATTTATCAAGCTAAATTTTGCTCTCAGATGCATATCGGGTTTGTCCAAAAAATAAATTAAAAAAAAAATAAGCCGGATTTTAAAATCCAGTTTTAACTGAACAGGATAGTGGGTGATGGGACCTTTGTCAAATTATTGATTAATATTTGTAAGATAGTGACAGTCTGATGTAAAGCTTAAGTTAACTAACGCCGTTTGAAACCAACAAGCTGTTTTCTAAGCTACTTAAATGGGTGAGCAGCTACACTTATTCGTTATTTGCAGATTATATTTCCGATTTTTACCTAATTATAGTTTTCTGTTTTAGGTTTCGATGTAAATTATCCTTATTTACAAACAATTCTGCTTCTACTATTATTTTTAATACATTCGACTGAATTTATTGTAATATTTCAATATTCAAATTGCTATCCACACGTCATAGCTGGCTAAATTCCATAGATAAAATATGATAAAACTTTGGTCTAAATTATAACTCCAGATTTGATTGAATATTATTGAAATAGGACATGGGTCAGGATAAAGATGACATTTAAGTAGAGATAAAGTAATGACGGATATGAAAAGGCTTAAAATCTCGAAGTTGAAACAATAAAAGACAATATTGTATGAATTGCTTAGAATCTGTAGGTCTGTACTGCCAAACAAGAATTAATGATATAAGTAGTAACAACTTTGTTAACACCAAGGGTCAAGATTTGAATCATCACAGTAAAAAGAACATAAATCAGATCAAAAAAATGTATGGTATTAGAAATTCGAATATGTTATACTCGTCTTAGAGATTCGCAAGACAAAAACCAAATATACAATTGCAGTTAATTGCAGTGCAGAAATTTAATAGGGTTAAAAACAATTTTTTGTTTTATAATTAACAATTGGACAATTTTTTGATTAATTTTGAAAAATTTAGTTTTTAGAAAAAAAATTTGGCTTTTAGAAATTTTTGTTTTAGAAAATTCCGTTTTTAAAAAAAAAATTTCGTTTTTAAAAAATTCTGGTTTTAGAATATTTCGTTTTTAGAAAATTTCGTTTTTAAACAATTTTGTTTTTCAAAAATCTCATTTCAAAGAAAATATTTCGTTTTTAGAAAATTTTGTTTTAGAAAATTCCGTTTTTAAAACAAAAACCTCGTTTTTAGAAAATACCGGTTTTAGACAATTTTGGTTTTAGACAATCTCATTTCAAAGAAAAAATCTCGTTTTTAGATAAATTTGTTTTTAGAAAATTTGGTTTTAGAACAATTCGTTTTTTAAACAAAAATTTCGTTTATAGAAAATCTCGTTTTCAGAAAACTTTCATTTTAAGAATATTTCATTTTTAGACAATTTTGTTTTAGAAGAGTTTTTTTTTAGAAAAAACAATTGGTTTTTAGAAATTTTTGTTTTAGAAAATCTCGTTTTAGAAGAATTTGTTTTTAGAAAATTTTGTTTTAGTAAATTTTGTCTTTAGAAAAAAAAATTTCGTTTTTGAAAATTTTGTTTTAGAAAAATTCGGTTTTTAAAAAAATCTCCTTTTTAGAAAATTCGGGTTTTAGAATACTTCGTTTTTAGACAATTTCGGCTTTAGAAAATCTCATTTCAAAGAAAAAATATTTAGTTAAAAAATCTCGTTTATAGAAAATTTTGTTTTTTGAAAATTTTGTTTTAGAAAATCTCGTTTTTAGAAAAATTTGTTTATAGAAAATTTCGTTTTAGAAAATTTTGTTTTAGAAAAAAATTTAGTTTTAGAAAAATTCGGTTTTTTGACAATATTTTGTTTTTACTGTAAGACGATTATAGCGATCAAAAAAACTGGTTTCATTGAAATTTGCTATCATTTCGGTTAGATTGCATCAACATTTTTTCAGAACACTTGTTATACCACATATTTCAGGTATAAATTCTAACATATTGCGAATACATTTACTTTGTAAATACATCCCCAGTTACTGTTTATCAACTCTGGGACCTGAGATAGCTGGGACGAAAAATAGGTATCATCACTGGCCAAATATTTATACATGGAAAGGCGAAAAATTGTGTATCACTGATTATCACGGTACCCAAATTGTTAAATAATAAACATTTGCTAATATTTGGCTTGTTAATTTATAAAGATTAGTTCAAGGGTCTGTCAAAGATTAATTGGGAATTTCTATGCAAGTTTTTAAAGTAAAATTAAACTATACTGAAATTTTCGAAAATACTAAATTAATATATATATATATATATATTACTTACTCATTTTCAATTGATTCCAATAGATCTGGTTGTGATTGCATTGATTTTAATCGACGAATTTTTTTTAATTCTGATTCACGACTTTTTATATCTTTTAATTCTTTTTGAATTTTTTCTTCAACCGGAATATAACCACGACGTAATGGTTTACCTTCAGCATCACGTTCAATAATTGGTGGTGTTATTGTATTATTATTAATAATTGATGTTGATGATAAAAATACTGAATGTCGATGTGATTTATGAAATTGATCAATTGAATTATCTTTTAAACCATTCATAATACCACCATTACTACCATTCATAATACCATTAAGACTATTCATACTACCACCAATACCACCATTTTGATGAAGTGAAACTTTACCACGTGTTGCAATAAAACGTTGCATTAAACCTTTATGTGCTGGTCCAGTTGTAACACGTCTTATTGGTGTAAAATGTAATAAACTTGGTCTTTGGGTGGCTGTATTATTTGTTGTTGTTGTTGTTGTATTATTATTACCATTTTGAAGTGTTATTGGAATACTATTATTATTATTATTACTAATATTATTTTTATTATTTTTATTATTATTATTAATATTTGTTGATGTTAAAATTGGTCGATTTAAAATTTTTTGTGGTGGTGGAGTTGGACTTATCACATTATAATTATTTGTTCTAATATATTTTTTAACATTTGTTGGTATTGGACTTGATGATGCTGATATACCAGAATCATCTGAATGATGTTCTGTATCCAAATTTGTATCTTTACCATTTGTTATTATTGGTGATGATAATGATGTGCTAATTGATGATGTATCATCATTTGATGATATTGTTGAATTTAAAGAATTATTATTACTATTATTGATAGTAGTTGTAGTATTGATGGTATTATTAATTAATGTGCTGCTGCCATTTGTTGTACTATGATTATTTAAATTATGATGATTATTATTTGATAAATTGTTTTGTTGTTGTTGTTGCATTTTTATTTGTTGTTGTTGTTGCTGTTGTCGTTGTGTTTTTTCACGTAATTCACGTTCACGACGTGCTACTTCATTGATTTCATCTTGAATTCGTTTTAATGGATCATCCTGAAATTATTAATAATAATTATAATTTAATAAAATTTAAATGAATTAATATAAATGTTTTTGACTAATATATATATGGATACATAGAATTTAAACATTAAAATTACTATATATAGAACTATATAAATACTAACAACAAAATTTAATATTTTTAATTAAATTTTAACATCAAGTTTTTCATCAGTTTATTCTAAAACTAGTTTTTATTGTATTTTGTTATACTAGTACTAGTAACTAGATAGAGTTACGTTTTTTAGTACTATATTAGGAATAGTAAATGTTAACGATCGTATTATTTTATTAAGCAATACAATATACAACATAAAAATAAAAAAATATTTGACTTAATATTTAGTAACTAATTTATCACAATATGTATGTATGTTTAGTATGTATGTACGTTATTTTGATTATGTTTTTAAATAATTTTTATTATTAAATTTTCTAATTTAAATTTTTGAAAAAAACTGTTTTTTGAATTATAGCTATTTATTGCGTTGTCTTTAATAAACAGTTTAATAAAAAAAAAATACATAGTGTTTAATGATCCAGTAGACAAGATCTAATTGATTGAAAAAATGTCCTTTAGATAACATCTAGGACTAATAATTATTTTTATGTGTTCATAATAACAGCAAATGCATTTTAAGCCGCTCACATTCATAAACAGTATAATCACTGCGATTTCAGAAAATTGTATCAAATCTAACGATGTGTCAAGCATGGCTTCAAATTCACGTAAAAGATATAATTCATCTTTTCTACTAGATTAAATGGGTAAGGCAAGCGAAACTAAATATAATATAAACAGTAGGCTAATTAACTATTTTTTAGAAATAATGTTGTCTGATATTGAAAAAATGTCACAGAACCAAACATTTGTTCAAACATTCTTCTTATATTTAGTATCGGTTGGTTTTACGGTTGCTTTTACTGTTGGGAATTACAGTAAATATTAATATTTCAATTTACATTAATAAATTATAGTTAAATTACAGTTTTTAAATAACTCAGTATAGTTTAGTGCAAATATTTAAACTGTGGGAGTGACATGAAATGTCATTTTAGAAAATCTCGTTTTTAGAAATATTAAGTTTTTGAAAAATTTAGTTTTTAGAAAAAAATTTTGGTTTTTAGAAATTTTAGTTTTAGAAAAATTTGTTTTTAGAAAAAAAATTTCGTTTTTAGAAAATTTTATTTTAGAAAATTTTGTTTTTAGAAAAAAAATTTCGTTTTTAGAAAATTTTGTTTTAGAAAAATTCGGTTCTTAAAAAACAATCTAATTTTTAGAAAATTCCGGTTTCAGAATACTTCGTTTTTAGACAATTTTGGTTTTAGAAAATCTCATTTCAAAGAAAAAATAGCTTGTTAAAAAACTTCGTTTATAGAATATTTCGTTTTTAGTAAATTTTGTTTTAGAAAATCTCGTTTTTAGAAAAATTTGTTTTTAGAACATTTTGTTTTAAAAAATTTAGTTTCTAGAGAAAAATTTAGTTTTAGAAAAATTCGGTTTTTAAAAAAAATCTCGTTTTTAGAAAAAAAATTCGTTTTTAGAAATTTTTGTTTTAGAAAAATTTGGTTTTTAAAAAAAACCCCGTTTTTAGAAAATTCCGGTCTTAGAATATTTCGTTTTTAGAAAATTTTGCTTTTAGAAAATCTCATTTGAAAGAAAAAATCTCTTGTTAAAAAATTTCGCTTATATCGTTTTTAGAAAATCTCGTTTTTAGAAAAATTTGTTTTTAGAAAATTTTGTTTTAGAAAAATTCGGTTTTTAAAAAATATCTCGTTTTTAGAAAATTCCGGTCCTAGAATATTTCGTTTTTAGAAAATTTCGGTTTTAGAAAATCTCATATCAAAGAAAAAATTTCGTTTATAGAAAATCTCGTGTTCAGAAAACTTTGTTTTTAGAAACTTTCATTTTAAGAAAATTTTGTTTTAGAAAATTTTGTTTTTAGAAAAAAAATTTCGTTTTAAGAAAATTTTGTTTTAGAAAATTTGGTTTTTAGAAAAAGAATTTCGTTTTTAGAAAATTTTGTTTTAAAAAAATGTATTCCGAGTTGGGCCACAAAAGGCCGAGATTATCCGCTATACCCGAAAATAAATATAAATAAAATTTGCTTACATCAGGAGCATTGTAGTGCGTAGTCAGATTTGGACTAATTTTTGCAAAAAATTATAAAACGAAATTTATATGAGCCTAAATAAATAGATAAAACGGGATTTTTTAAAATAAAATTTTCTAAATAAATAGATTTTCTTAAATGATATTTTCTAAGCTCGAGAGTTTCCAAAGTGAGATTATTAACGCAATGGTTGGGCACTGGACCCATCAAGATCTATCTTAATTAAAATAGTCGAAATTTAAAATTTTTACAAATCTTCATTACGGGTCTATGAAACTTTAGTGGCAAAAAACTGAACGAAAAAGAGCTGAAAATAAGCGTAAGATCTATGAAATTCAGCATATTTTTCAAAGGTTTTTGTACCATTCGGGATTTTAGCATATTCGATATTTTATTTTTTGTCTTTTTTGTTCGGTTTTCTTTTTCATTATAAAGTGTTATGACATGTCCTACCCTTTATTATTTAAATTAAATTAATTTTTTTTTGTTAATTGACTGTATACCATTTTATTTTTGTATTGTATCGAAATTGTACTATTATTTGGACTGTACTGATATTTGGAATAATTATAACTATTTACAGTTTTTGATATTTAAAAATGATTGAAATAGTGACTGGTGGGGCCATTATTAAATTTTATTAAATTGCTATATAGTATATTGCGTATAGTAGCTATAGACCCACCTAATATAGCTACTATACGCACTAGCTATATACCCACTAGATACTACCTAAAGTAGTTATAAACACTCCCATAATTACTAAGAAAGTTAAAATAGACCCTAAAATTTGTCTGTATTTTAATGTAAAAAAAAAATTGTTTTCCACATGTTAACAGGACAGGACTAGGAATATTTAAAGATTTAATTTTTAATTCATTTCAACAATCCATAAATCACTCAGTACAATAAATACTACTTCGTATATCTATTCTATATTATTATAAAACAATTTATTCTAAAAACTTCATAAATTGCTTGTCCAAAAAAAACTAAAACATCGAATTCAACTTTAAAAAGTAAATATTTAATTAAAAACAACAACAACAACAAAAATAAATTAAATATAAATTTGTTTCTAAGTATCAATTTTTTTTCAATACTAACAATAAATATTTAATTAACAAAATAAATAATAATAAATTAAAAATATTAAAAGAGTTACAGAATAACAAAAAAGAAAAAAAAACAAAAACAACAAAATACATAAAATAATGACTTAAGGCGTTTTCATTTTACACATCATTAATCGTGAAAGTGAAAATATTTATTTAAGTTATAAACATTTCATAAAAATAAATGTCAAAAATGCAAATAAATAAAGAATAAATATTAAAACAATAACTAAAAATAATTATAATAATTATTATTTGCAAAAACAAAAAACAAAATTTTTGAAATGAATGAACGAACGACTACCACACCACCATCCATAACTCAACAAATAATTAATAAATTTTGTATTCAATTGAATTGAAATGAAAATGATAGTTAAAGATCAATAGTCGGATCGGGTCATTTAAATATGAAAATGTTTATATAATTTAATATTTATATATATATATATTATATATATATATATATATATATATATATATATATATATATAAAAATACTAAATATAATATAATAAATACAATAATTTATTTTTTTCTATTTTAATAAGTAATTATTCAATCATATGGTGGTGATTAACCATACCACAAAAAAAAGCTAATATCTAATTTAATATGAAATTAAAAAAAAAAAAAAAACATAATATAACAAAAGAAAATAGTTGGAGAAAATTTGTATATGAAAAAGATATTGTAACAATGAATAAATTAATATCCTAGGGGTAGGTAATATTCACATAATCATTATATTATCTTTATATGTATAGTACGTAAAACAAAATAATTGATGAAGTGAAAAATAACAAAAGAAAATATTTTGTTGTGGTTGATTTTCTATGATTATAACTTTCAATATTATATTATTAATAAATTTACAATAATGTAAATTTTGTGATTGAATAAAAGTATAATACGTGTATATTAATGACTTTCAAATGATTCTATCTATCTAAATTTATTAGATATATTTAATGTATGAAAATTGAATTACAGTCAATGTCAATTTGCAAAATGATCATACAGGCTTACTTCAATCGGTAATTTGATGATAAAACTTACCAAATCGATTTCAGGTTCTAGATATTGCGAACATATCTGATTCAGTATTTGTATTAATCCAAAACCAATTTAAATATCACTTTACCGTTACAATGTGAAGCTATATAGATCTGAGCTTAATATCTGGTTTACATTATGCTGATTATCAGCTGCTGATTTATCAGAAGCATTTATCAATATAATGTTAACAAGACTTAAATCAGATTCTGATATCAACTTAGGCTATCAGGAGGTTAATAGAGGTTAATGTATGGTTTACATTATGCTGACTACCAGCTGCTGATTTATCACAAGCATTTATTAACATAATGTTAGCAGAATATAAACCAGCTCCTGATATCAACTGCTGATAACCTGTTTACATTATACTGACACTATATGCTAATTAATACTGCTGATATATATTTTTTTTTTTTCCTGTTACTCCTCGTGGGAGCATAGGGCATCAACTTGCCTCCTCCATTGTTCTCTGTTGTACGCAATGGTCTTTATCTCCTCCCAAGTTCGTCCATATCTTGTTATCTCAGAAGTCACAGTTCGACGCCAGGTGTTGCTCGCCTTCTGCTCCCTTGGGGATTCCATTCTAGGGCCACTCTTGTTATATTATTTGATGGTTTTCTTAGAGTGTGTCCTATCCATCTTCATTTTCTTTGCTTAATTTGATGCATTATCGGTTCTTCACCTGTTATCTGCCATAAGTCCTTATTGCTGATGGTGTTTGGCCAGAATATTCTGCATATTCTTCTTTGGCATTTGTTCGCAAATACTTGAAGTTTTTGACTGATGTTATTTGTCGTCATCCAAGTTTCACTGCCATACATAAGTGTTGACATTACACATGCTTTGAATATTCTAATCTTTGTTTTTCTAGTTATTTGGCCATTCTTCCATATTGGACTTAGTTCACCGAACGCAGCTCTGGCCTTACGTAGTCTGTTGTTGACATCTGCTTCTGTACCTCCGTTTGTTGTTAGAATGTTACCTAGGTAAGAGAAGCTTTCCACATATTCGACTGTTTGACCTTCTATGGTTATGGTGTTTGTGTTGGTGTTATTTATCTTCATGGCCTTGGTTTTATCTATGTTAATTTCTAGCCTGACTCTGCGCGCTGCTTGCTGAAGTAGGTCCGCTTTATGTTGAATGTCGCAGAATCTATGCGCTAGCAGACATATATCATCCGCATAGTCAAGGTCCTCAAGTGTCCTTGAGAGATCCCACCTTATACCTCTTCCGGAAGAACCCGTTTCTTTCATTATCTCATCTATTACAAGCGTGAATAGAAGTGGTGACAGTGGACATCCTTGCCTTACTCCAGAATTTGTGGTGAATGTGTTGCTTATTTGTCCGCAGTGGAGAACTGCTAATTCTGCATCTTCATATACAAAGCTTCTGACAATCTTATTAATTTTTCGGGAAGTCTTTTTCTTCTTAATGCATTCCATATCGCAATACGTTGAACCGTGTCGAAAGCCTTCTTGAAATCGATGAACAAGAGATATACTGCTGATATATACTTTTACCAAAATACAAATTAAAATTTATATAATACCAATTTTGTTAGCATCATAGTCGCAATCTAATCTAACATAAGCTTTCTTTTGCCCATATTTGGTTTGATTAAAATTTTAATATAATATAATTTACGAACTGCTGTTCTAATATGATTCTTATTAGCTCTAAAATTAGTCAAAAATACCAAGGTATTATTGTCTTCAAGATATTATTTAAGATAGATCTGATCAGCATAATGTAAACTTGACATAAACAGTTATGTTGTTTGCTCTATTATTTTCAAATTAATTCTGAGACTAATAAATTAAATGTAGCCGAAAGAAAAATACTAAGAAATATATATATAAATATGGTGAATGGTAAATAAAATTTAACCAGGAGCTAGAAGCATTAATTGAAAGGGACACAACATTGTAAAATTTACTAAAATACAAAGACTAAAATGGGCAGGGCATGTAACTCAGATAGTTGAATGATTAAAGGATGTCAATAAGAATATAAAATGTCGTTCCGTGCAATAATAATAGAACAAGAGGTAGATCGATCAAGAGGGTTGAATAAAATCAAGAACAAATGTCGAAAGGAGATAGAGCAAATGGTAGATCAATATCAAGATGGCTGGATAAAGTCAAGAACAACTGTCGAAAGCAGGTAGAGCAAGAGGTAAACTAATATCAAGATGGCTGGATAAAGTCAAGAACAACTGTCGACAGACTGGAGATAAGGCATGCAGGATAATTGCAAAATATTAAGCAAAATGAAGAAAAGCTGTAAGCAAGTTTGAGAGGTTAAAACCGGCCTTGATGAACTGTATCGAATCAACAGATGATCATGACGATTTTAGAATGAATAAAAAATAAACAATTTTTTTTTAATATAGCTATGATGTTCTATAGAATTAACTATGTTCTATCTCTAAAGTATTTTTTATCTCATTTATTCTATTAAGTCGATCACAGATTTTCTTCTGAAGCAATAATGGAAAGCTGGAATAAATAGAATATAATGATTAATTAAAACCAGAAACTGATGCGTATAATCAGTATCACCATCGAATAAGATCGAAGAAATATATAATATAATTTTATGTTCGTGGCATCCTGCCTTATGTGGACTTGTAGTACTGTTATAGTGTAATACTAATCGTTTGATTGTTTAAAACTTCAGGCCTATTTACTACGCTACTATTGCGCTATAACGCTATTATTGCAATAATGTCAATTTCTGAATTAGCACCTTTCTAAGGCACCGCTTAATCTCATGTTTGTAGATTTTGAGAAAGCCTTTGATATAGAGTCAACGCCAAATATATTTGGGAATCACTTAGCAGGAGAGACATTCCAGAAAAAAGTTATTTATAGCCATAATTGTAAAAGATGTTGCACCTTACATCGAGGACAGCTGACAAATTGCTTCGAAGTGTGTCAGTGAGTATGGCAGGGCTGTATTTTATCACCCATGTTGTTTTAAATAGTAATGGATGACATTATTGTGGATGGGTGTGGATATAAACACAAGCGACCGTATCTAGTGGCATCTTTTCGAATGTATCAGCCACTTATATTACGCTGACGATGTGTATTTATTGTCACATACGAATGTCGGTTTAAATGATAAGTGCCAAAAGCTGTATGACACTGGAAAAAATGCTAGTCTAAAAATCAATACAGTTAAAACCAAAATCATGCGCACAAATCGCACATCAGAACATCCGATCCTCAATGAAGAAACAAGAATTGAAGAGGTGAGTTACGTTTAATTATTTTGAAAACATTGTATCAGATGCAGGTGTCAATTTGGATATTGAAGCCAGCATAAGCAAAGCCCATACCACTTTCGGGATACGTTCAAAAAAACATATTTCTGCACACATAAATAAAATTTTCAATACAAGTGTAAAATTTGTGCGCATGCGAAATATGGAAAGTTTCAGTAAACATCAACAAGAAACTTCGGCGTCCATCATAATATGCTACCGGCGCATCCTAAACATTCGTTGGTCACAAATTTATTTCCAACAGAACGCTTTGGCAAAAAATTAAGCAAATACAAATAAACGTCCGAAATAGGATTTGGATCGGGCATACTCTGAGGCATACCTCACAACAACATCGTGTCACAATGTTTCGAATAGAGTTCACAGGTTACACATGGAGAAGAACAGCCTTAGCCAAAGCAGGTATCCAGCAAAGAACGTTGCCATAATTTAAGAGGTTAGTCGCAGATTGGAGCCGATTGAAATATTTTATTTTCGCCCTATGCCCCACGGATGTGGTTACAGTGATGATAATGTCTACTTGCCTAATATTGAAAACATCTTTAAAGACATCGTATTGAAATTTGTTTTTTTTCCGTCTATGAATTTTGTGAATCTTTCTTTGTATTTGAAAACTACAATAAGTTTTAAAAGATAATAAAATAGAATCCTTAAAGGATGTATTAAAATAAAGGTTGGTGTACGGATTGTCTTACTTTAAAGATAAGACAAACTATTTTTCTGCCAGACAGCTAAAGTCTTCTTTTTTAGTCTGCTGATAGTTGGGATGTTCAGTAGGTTTCTTGCCAATGAATTTGGATGACACGACAGTCTGGTCGCATAGTTGTTTGTGACCTTTTCAAGTTCTTCTTTTACTGTTGGTATGTTTAAGTCTTTGTGCAAGTTTCTATTTTTCACATACCAAGGCGCATTTGTTATAACTCTTAGAACTTTTGATTGCATTCTTTGTATTATCTCCATATTTGAGTTCGACGTACTTCTTCATATGGTTGGCACCCATATGACCAGATGGGTTTTAGCAAGGAATTATATATCATTAATTTATAGTCCAATTTTAGTTTTGAGTGTTTACCAATTAACCAATATAAAGTCTTTAACTTTATTTTGAGTTGATCTCTTTTATACTTGAAATATGTTTGTTCGAAGTCAGCCGTCTATCAAGATGTATTCCGAAATATTTAACATCATTTGCTTGCTGTACAGGTATTCCATTTATGTTTATCTGTGGACAGGACCTTTTTTTGAGTGTAAATGTTACATGGATACATTTGCTTTCATTCATTTTCATTTTCCACTTCTTCAACCAGTTTTCAATTTGGTGCACGTGTTGTTGTAAATCTCTGGATGCAACCTGAGGGTTTGTGTGAGAGCTTAAGATTGCAGTGTCATCTGCAAATGTGGAGGTTACTAGATGACCACTTTCCGGCAAGTCAGATATATAAATTAAGTACAAAAGTGGCCTAAGAACGGTATCTTGTGGCACTCTGGCATTTATTTCAAATTCCTTAGTTAAGTGATCTTTGAATTTAACTTTAGAGCGTCTGTCGGAGAGATATGATATTAATAGCCGGTGAATGTCATGAGGTAGCTGTTTTTGTATTTTATATATTAGCCCTTCATGCTAGACTTTGTCGAACGCCTGTGACATGTCGACAAATTTTTATTTTCAAAATCTTTTCTGATATGTGCTGCAATCCGATGAACCTGTTCAATGGTTTTTTATTATTTATTTTATTTTTTATTATTTTCGGCAAAATTTTGTGTATTATTATTTGTTCAAGCGCCTTGGCGATAATTGGAAGAAAACTAATTGTATGTCGGTAAGAGTTTACTTTTGTTAAGTCTTTTCCAGGTTTTGGAATCATTGTAATTAGAGAAAGTTTCCACTTGGGGGGAGAGCACCCATATCTACAAATCGCATTGAAAACTTTTGTAATGAATAGCACAGCAATACCGGGAAGTTCTTTTAACATTTTGCCAGAAATGTTGTCATATCCTGGTGCTTTTTGTATGTTAATTTGATTTATGTAGAGTTGAACTATTTTATTTTTAGCGGCCTTACTGTTTGTAATTGATTTCTGATAGGAGGTAACATATCGTTCATTCCAGTATTGTGGGGTTTAAATACATTCTCTAAATATTCGGCAAATGCCTCTGCCTTTTCTCAATTATTTCTTGCCCAGTTTCCATTTTGTGTTCTAATCGGTGGTTCATGATTTTGTGGTTTTTTTAAGTTCTCAGTAGTTTTCCATATGGAATAATTAAAATGTAAAGTAAAATTAAAATGTTTTTTAGAACATCGCAAATTCCATTAACTAAAAACAAAACAAAAATAAATACTAAAGAACATTAGTCATGCATCTGAAGGCAGATATTAGGAAAACAAGAAGTATAGAAACAAATTAATGAACGATGTTTTATTTTTTTATTTATCAAATCATATCGAAATTTTACATTTTTATCATACATAATATCTTATCATAATTAACTATACATAATATAAATTCTTCATTTACAAAATGGGTGCTTCAATTCATCAACAAGAATCATTTGCATCATTTCTTCTTCCAAAACATCAGAACAAAACAAAAAAAAGCAAAAAATTAACTAATCAGAGCACTACATCAATAAGTACAACTTAATAGTGCGTTAACAAACATTTTCATTAAATATATATATATATATATATATACATATATGTATTTAAATAAAAAAGTATACTAAACTCCAACTCATGATTTTCAGATAAACTCCGAGAAGACGAAAAAACTTAAAAATTGAAAACATTTTAATGAAAAAAAATCTCATTTTACCATCAATCACTGGAAATGATGTGCGCAAGCAATCAACTGTTTTTTTATGCCTTTTTTTCACAAAGTGTATTCCAAGTAAATTACCCAAAACAAAAACAATAAGAATAAAAAAAAAAAACATTTAAATTTTTTTTTGTGTACTTGATTGTAGTAACCAAAAATTCATTATATTCCATTAGATTAGTTCTCTTTAATCTTGCCGTTTCTCTTAAAGACACCTTAACCAAAATATAACAACAAAAAAAAAAAAAACAGAAAAACAAAATCAAGAGGAAAATGAGAAACAAATTAAATACTTTCTCTTACTTACTTACTTACAACAACAACGGTAGAATGTATATAAAATTAATAATAGCGGTAACTTGTGACAAAAATAATTTACCAAAAATTTAATCCAAAAAAAACAAAAACATTTTTAATGGAGAATTAACGAGTCCAGATAAAATAAAAAAAATAAAATCGCAAATAAATATTTTATGATGTGGATTAAAGGCATTCCTACATATGGCTGCGATCATCTACATATGAATATTGTTATCCTTCCTTGGCTTAACTCTGCATGTTTATCTGATTTTAACCCTCTCTAGCTACTCAATCTAATCTAATTCAAAAAATTGTTTTTACGGCTTATTACGAATAAAATATTACCAGATTCATTTACTGGAGATGTAAGTGGTTAAAGGGATTAAGGCAATAATACTCACTTTATTTATTTTTGATCAACGAGCTGGTTTTCAGCAAATATTTAACTATTTGATCATATTTACTCTAATCAATAGTACACTGTCAAATAAGTGGCACATTCATTAAAAATGCGGGATTCACCGTTTCTATTTACGCTTGTAATAGATGAAATCATGCGGGCTCTGCTGGAAGAGGTATAAGTTTGAATCTTTCATGTAAACTTGAGTATAAATTGTCGCACTTGTTGCATAAATTCTGCGTCATCCAATACAAAATTGATCTACTTCAATAAGCAGTGCGTAAAAGTGGGCTACAAATTAACATAGACAAAACTAAAATCATTACTGCCATTAGAATTAATAATCTCAAATACAAACACCATCAAAATGGAAAGTCAAAGAATCGAAAATGTTGAAAGCTTCTTCGACCTAGACACGGATAACAAGAAACGGAGAAGCAGAAATAAATGTCAATGACAGACTACAATAAAACCAGAGCAAAACATTTGGTGAACCAAGTTCAATGTGGAAAATTGGCGAAATAACTAGAAAAACCACGATTAGGATATTAAAAGATTGTGTTATGTTTAGAAAGCTAGAAAAGTCCTTATTATAATAATTAAGGAGAGTAAAAAAATCTGATATACAGTGTACTTCTGTATGGCAGCGAAACTTGAATTACGACAAATAAGATAAATTAAATGCTTCAGGCATGCGCGAACATGCGCCAAAGAAGAATTTGCAGAATATTCTGGCTCAATACCAGTAGTAATAGTGATTATCCGGTAAAGAACCGTTAATGAAGTAAATTAATCGCAGAAAATGAAGATGGAAACATTATGAGAAAATTACCAACAAATATAACCAGAATGGCCTTAAACTGGAACCCCCAAGGCCTTTAACAATACCTGACGCCAAAACATAACAAATGAATTAGCTGGTTATGGATGGACTTGGCAGGAAATCAAGATAACTGCAACAAATCAGAGAACAGTAGAGGAGACTAGCTATATGTTTCCATGATGAGTAGCAGAAGAAAAAAAAAATCTGGGATAGCTCCAAGCAATAAATAAAACGATATTAAATTTTTGTCAATATTTCTGTTCTTCAATCTAACTTCGTTCTATCTCAACGCATTTTCAGAGTTCTTATATGAATATCTTCAGTAAGTAAATAAAACACTCCGAAAACTAATTTTAATAGGCGCAAAACATCAGAAATAATTGTGTCATCCTAATTATTGGTGGTATATAGATCCTATAAGGGGTCTTATATATGATTCATTTTGCGGTACACTTTGACACGGAAACTGTTCAGAAATTGGTTTAGTAACCTTTGAGCTCTGCGTTTATTCTTTACTGGAATTGTCAAGTGTAGCAGCACCTGGTCATAGTATTTCACCTTTTAAGAAATTGTCATACTTTTTATTTAAACCTGTATTGTCTTTAATACCATTATCTTTACTACTTAAGATGGTATTCGGAGGTACAAGTGTAGTACTAATGTTGTATTTAGGAATTTGAATTTCAAGTAATGAGGGAATATACTGTTTTAAGTTGGTTGTAGCATTATTAATGCTAATTGATTCTGTTTGACTAGAAATGTTTTTTCGAGTTTTAGATGTTATTGAAGCATTTCTTAAGACACTAGAATAGCTGTCTGATAGAAGGGTTAAACGGTAAAGTATTATGTTGTGTACAAACGGATTGTGTTGGTAGTGACTGAGTAGAAACTGAGTGTTCAATATGCAAATTTAATCTACATTTACAAGATTTTATTCACGCATAACACTGTAAAATTTGTATTTCGTGATAGTACGACTGTGTAGAAATTTCAATCTGGATTTTGATAGCATTGACAAACTCCTTTTATAATTTTAAAATATTTTAGCAGGATATTGAGAAGAGTATTGTTCAATATGCAAATTCAAGCTAGCTAAATAGAAAAACTAGTTTATTAAATAGAAAATCAGTTCATCTAACAATATTCAGAAATAACATTCTGAAAAATATTAGAAAGAGTTGACTATACAATACATATTAAAAATAATTGGATATTGTAGATAATATATGTAGGAGAAAACAACTGCTACCATTGAAGAAATAAATTGCAGTTGTTAAATTGTTTCAAAAGCTTTTGTAAAAAACTGAAATTGTGGTAAGAATAGTAGCGGATAGTGGTGTACAATTCTGTTTTGAGATAGCTTATATGTAATTATCAAGCATTCGTTGAAAACTTGTAAATATTTGTAAAAATAACAAAAAATGTGACCAATTTGTACAATTACGATTAAATAAAAATTATATAAAAGTAAAAAAGTAAATACAAGTTTTTTTTTATATAAAAATAGTTTAAAAATTTAAAAAATTTTTTAATTTTTTGCAGAATTATTACTGGAAGGGCAGTGCCCGATTCGTTCATTAGGATGAGTCGCCACTGGTTAAAAAGTAGGATTTAATTTTAACGGTATTAAAATTGAACATTTTTCCTAATTTAAGACATAATTTCAAAAATAATATATATTTGTACTGTATTTGTAATCATTTTAAAAGTATTTGTAATCTTTATCCAATTTTATTTATGAAGCCTTGAATCTTTTTACTTCACAAGTCATATGTCTTTTTGAGTTGAATAAACTCATTTTAGTATCTTTAGCCAAATTATTTCCACATACACCAATTTTTTTATTAATTTACTTTATTCTTAAAATTTGCAAAACTAATTTAAGATTAAATTCACGCTTTCAAAAATGTAATAAGATTGAACACACTCACATACACACACTTTAATGTCAAATGAATGTATGAACATTATACAATCACTCTTGTTATATGCATAAAAATTGAATATTTTCGGAAAATTATACTTTCCATCCTGAATCAGATTATCTTTTGACATATAAATTTTGAAAAAAAAAAAAAAAAAAAAATCACAACGATAAAAAAAATAAAACAAAAACAATAACAGAAAAAAAATGTAGGTAAGCTGTTTTCAATTAAAGGCGATTAATTTCGTCACACTCTCACATAATATTTGGAAGTAATTAATTTTTTTTTTTTTATCTAATTTAAATGTTTTTTTTTTTTTTTTTTTTTTTGATAAATTTCTAAAATAAAAACAAAGTATTGAAAATTATCGTTAAGTATTTAAAAAATAATTACCACCTAATAAATATATAGAGGAAAGGTGAAAGCAAATTGATAACTACTAACAACTACTCAATAACTGTTACTAAAGTTATTCAATCAATAAAATTTACAGGAAATTTTTTTTTGGTTTTTTTTTTTAGCAACATATATGAATGTAACGGTTTTTTTACATATTATTATGTATGGAAAAAAAAACGCATAACATTTTGTATATGAAAGAAAATTTAATTTATAACTTGCATAAAATTTGCTAATAGAAAAATTAAATTTAATAGATAGATAGTGTAGAAAGAAATAGAAAAAAAAACAATGAGAATAAAAGTTCATGCATTACAAATCAACAAAATTATCATCTATATAATGACTAAATTATTAACGGTATAATATTAAATAACTGTAAAATAAATAATTTTGCAAAAAAATGATTTTTTTTTTAAAGTTTTTACACGAATCTGAGCAATCAGATCAGATATGTGTTCGAATTGTTGACCCTTAAATCTTTTTAATAATATATTTTTGATTTTTTAAAATAATTTTTACTACTAGATATATACAAAGATGGCTAAAAGCATGGAGAATCAAAGTCATTGAATGTATACATAAAAGAAGTTTTCCTATACTGTTCAGCTCAATAGCAGAGAATTAATACACTGTTAGTCTATATAAAATGCTTAGGTATGTATTTAGATAAATCTATCTTTTGGAAAATTCATATTTTCTTATTTGTTGATTGATATTTAAATATTAATTTTGGTATACTACGTTTTTAAAACAGACTAAAATGTTTAAAGCAGACTCAAATGTAACAGACTAAAATTTTTAAAACAGACAAAAATGTTTTAAAACAGACTAAAATGTTTTTAAACAGATTAAAATGTTTAAGACAAACTAAAATGCTTAACAGACTACAATGTTTAAAACAGACAAAAATATTTAAAACAGACAAAAATGTTTAAAACAGACTCAATTGTTTAAAACAGTGTTTAAAGCAGACTAAAATGTAACAGACTAAAATTTTTAAAACAGACATAAATGTTTTAAAACAGACTAAAATGTTTTTAAACAGACTAAAATGTTTAAGACAAACTAAAATGCTTAACAGACTACAATGTTTAAAACAGACAAAAATATTTAAAACAGACAAAAATGTTTAAAACACACTAAATTGTTTAAAACAGTGTTTAAAGCAGACTAAAATGTAACAGACTAAAATTTTTAAAACAGACATAAATGTTTTAAAACAGACTAAAATGTTTTTAAACAGATTAAAATGTTTAAGACAAACTAAAATGCTTAACAGACTACAATGTTTAAAACAGGCAAAAATGTTTAAAACAGACTAAAATCTTTAATACAGACTAAAATATTTAAAACAGGTAAAAATGCTTAAAGCAGACTAAAATGGAACAGACTAAAATTTTTAAAACAGACTAAAATGTTTAAGACAAACTAAAATAGAGTAAAATTATTATTAAAACAGATTAAAATCTTTAAAACAGACAAAAGTGTTTAAAACAGACTAAAATGTTTAAAACAGACTAAAATATAACAGACTATTTGTTTAAAACAAACTAAAAAGTAGAAAATAATTTCTACCAGCCCTAATACAGATTTATAATCTCATATAAAGATTCATGACCCCATACAGATAATCGGTACAAAATATTTGATTGTAATCTGACTTTTAATATAGCTATGAAAATATACTTGTACAATTTAAAATGTGGTGGGCATGTGATAATAATTGATGTATGAATATTTCGTTCACTTAAGTAGTAAGTTTATTGTATTATGAAAATATGAATTATTGTGTGAGCTTTATCAAGCTACAAACTACACTATTACCATTATCTAAGATCTTGGCAAAATTTCAAATTTCATGAACCTCTAGCTCATAGAAAAGTTAGTCTAAAATATATTTAAAATGTATAGCCAACAGACAAAACCGATCAAAAATTAATTTGTTCCTAAAATATATTAAAATAAGCACTTATGAATATTTAATAGTTAATAGTTAATAGTAGTAATAATAGTTATAAATAAATTTAAATCAACTTTACTAGTCAATAGGATACTATTCCCCAAATTGCCTTTAGAGTGTAGATTCACCACAGTGTACAAAACGAAGCTCATATAGGTTAAATCTGAGCCTATATGAGCTGGAACTCATAAGTAACCGAAGTAACCGAAGTATTTATTTATTCTTATTATTTATCCGGTATCTACTATCGACTTTTTTCCATCTACCCATCATTCATTCATCAATCATCTATATAGGCTTGATTCATCATTACTTATTGTCAATTCTATACACAGCTTCTCTCTGAGTTGAAAATTCCACATATTTTTAAATTTAATACAATTTCTATAAATTCTTACCCATCTTATTGTTGTAGAGTGCATTATGCATATTGTATCAACAGTTATTTTAATTCTTAATACACGACTTTACGCTTATATGTGGTAACAGTGTATTTACATATACTTGCATACATACTCTACTATGTTCAAAATATTTATTTGAATTTAGAAAGCTTTGTTTTTTTTACAAAATTTTCAACAGATGTAATTTTGTGACCCAACATCGTGCGTTATTTTTTTTTTTTGTTTTAACAAAATACTGTTAACTAGTACAAGTAGTAAAGATGGTAGAATAGTGAACGGTAGATGTAATAATTATAACAGATGTAATCAAAAGGAAATAACTGAAAAAATACTGTTTGCTTTATAAACAGACATAATATATAAATAACAACAAAACAGACAACAGAAATATAAACAGACAGACAATATTGTCCAGATGTATTCTAGAGACAATTGTCATCAATTTTGAAAAACTTTTTTTATCTAAATTTAGCTTAATTTCTTTTTTTTGCTTGTAAACCAAGTTCTACGTTATTAACCAACATATTGTATGCTTCTATCAAATTTAGTTTTTACTACATAGTAGTCTTATTACCATCGAAGCGAAATTTTATATAAAATACATTAGGTGGTACAATATAAAATTGGAATTGAACGATATAAAATCCTAATCCGTCCTGTTTAGTAGATTTTCATTAATGCTTAGCTAACTATATTTAATCAAAAGTATAAAAACAACTGCAATCTAATTTAACACAATTTAAACTATCGACTCATACACAATACAAATAACTCACTTATAACAATAAAATAAAATTAAAATAAAACAATTCAATTTAGCAAATATAATATATATATACATATACATATATAACAACAAAAACAATTGGTCATACTGCATCATTATGTTACGCTACAATTTCTATTCTAACGGTTTATTACATTTTTATACACGTAAAATTACTTAATACCCATAAATGTTAATTGACCGATTAATAATTTGTGTAAAAAACAAATAAAACTAAAAAATTATATAAAATTGAAATTATTTATACAAACATAATATTTTTCCAATTGATAACTTGTAATTATTTTAAATATGGATAAACAAAAACGAAAAACGGAATAACAGTATTATTATTATTTGATTTTAATGAAAATGCGAAAATTTTAGCTGATCATTATAATTTAAAAAATAAAAAACAAAACAAAAACAAAATGTAAGAACCAATAAAAAACAGAAATAAATTTAATATAAAATAATTAAATAAAAACTTCCGTTTTGCGGTCAATATACTACAACTGGTTGTTAATTAAGAAATTACTATTTAAATATATATCAGTGGCGGTGAAACCGATTGTACATAGCTAACATTGCTATACATTACAATTTTTATAATAATTTTAATTATGCAAAATAAAAAAAAAATTTAAAAATAATAATTTTTAAAAACGAAAACGACAGTTATTTTTTTGTATATATATTTGTTTAATTTTTTTTATTATGTTAAAGTGGTTGGTAGACCTGCATATAAACAATTTTTGTTATATAATTTTTTGTTTTTTTTTTTTAAATTTGTTTATTTTTTTTTTAAACATATTTTTTTTATACACATTTTAATTTAAATATTTAATGTTTTTTTAATTATTACGATTGTGTCGCGACCTCTGTTTTTATGTTTTGTTGTTTTTTTTATTACATATTAACCATTTTCAATTCCCATGTATTATTTTGTTATTGTTTTGTAATGTTATATTTTTGTTTTTGAATTATTTTTCACAAAGAAATTATTTCTCTTTAAATTTTTATATTAATTGTAGGTACATTTTTTGACAATGAAAAATGTCTGGAATTGATTTTACTCAAATATTGTGGTCAGGGAGAATTTCCAACATTGTGGATCCCACGATCAAAATGAAAGTGAAAATAATGGACTTATTGATTTACAAAATATATAAACGGAAATGAATAGAATTAAATATTGTGGTCAGGCAGAGTTTCCAACATTGTGGATTGTGAGATCAAAATGAAAGTGAAAATAATAGACTTATTGATTTACAAAATATATAAATGGAAATTAATAGAATTAAATATTGTGGTCAGGCAGAGTTTCCAACATTGTGGATTGTGAGATCAAAATGAAAGTGAAAATAATAGACTTATTGATTTACAAAATATATAAATGGAAATTAATAGAATTGTTAATTATCGAAAAATGTTTTAATTGGATTTTAATTATCCAACCTGGAAGATTTTTCAACCAGAAATTGTGATAATTAAAGTTGGTTGTGGATTGGTAGGTCTATATAATCTGGATAAAAGAAAATTGTTTACTCTACGCACTTATATCGTACGGGTCCGTTGTACACTCACTCAACAATTTTATTTCATCCTCTCAGCAGACTACATCGCCGAAGTTAAAAAAACAGAAGTTAAAGTTATAAAATTGACAATTTCAGAGATGGCATTGAATGATCAAAAACAAAGTGGCACCTAAAAGTAGGAAAACTTGTAAAAGGACTCAAAACGGTAGAACAAAATCAAATTCAACAGTTTTCAAAAGATTTCTAACTATTGTCAAAATTCAATAAAAATATTTAACTGGGTATTTAACTTTTACTTCACATTGTATATAGATTTTATAGTATCTAAAGCGTGCTTCACTCTTGAATTCACATTTTCTGATCCATATACCTACTTTCAAAATTTTTATAAACATTTTTGATTCGACCACATCTAGCATATGCTTCTTCTATTCGGATGGCCTCTAATGACAAACACAGTATAATAATTAAATCTATTAAAAAAAAATTTGATAAAATCCACTCTTTTGAGAATTGGGCAACAAATTAATTATACAAGTCTATAAATCTAAATGTCAACAAATTGTTATTTCTACATTGGAAGTAAAACGAAATGTATTAGCAGTAATATTTTACACCTCATCAGATAAAATAAATTGCCCTCAACTTCTTAAATTTGTTTAATATTGATGTGCCAACATACGATCATCATCATCATCATTTTCTGGCAATCCCAAATCATTTGGACATTGGGGGGAAAATCTACTCGAAGATTTTTATATCTTGGTTCAACTAATTTTAATTCCATAGACACGAAATAGGCAATTTTTGGACAACTTATTAAAATTAATATTTAAAAGACACTTTCAAAATAAAATATACAGCCCCAGACAGTTACGGCTAAGGCTCTGAATAGAATATTATTTCCAAATTCGTCAAATTTAATTAAAATTATTTTATAAAAATAGCATTTTACATTGAAATTTTGATCGATGTTTATAACTCACAGATGTACTGTTGACATCTTCTAATAAGTTATAAAATCAATCAAAATGAAAATAGAGTTGTATAGGTAGTCTAACACTAAAAATACCTACTGATGAGTTCTAATAGTGTTATGATGAACGAAACAATTTCCTAACAATATTTTGTTTGTTAAAATTATTTATTAAAAATTTTTTATGTAAAAAGTATTGTAAATTTTTAATCTAGAAATAAAATAAATAAATAAAGTAAAAAAATATATATATTAATATATATATAAATTAATTTTATCTGTGATTTATATGTTTTAAATCAAAATTGAATTGTTATCAATTAAAAACATTCGTTTATTCTAATTAAATGACTAATTTATACATAAAAATATAGTGGTACACATTTAGTAATATATTTAACGGTTTTTTTTTAAATTCCGTATTACTTTAATAATTTTTAATATATTTTGTGTTGTTTCATATTTCAATCCAAAATATTTTTAATTATGTGTAAAATAAAAAAAAAATCTGAGCTTATTATTATTTAGTTTATCAAAACGAGCCAAACAACGTTTCCACAGTTTGTACGGCTGATTAAATGTGAAAAAATAGAGTTATTAATTTTCAGTGTAAAATAATAATTAAAAAAATAGATATATAATTATTGATATAAACTTAACTAGTAACTATAGTAACTACCTACAGAAACTGAATAATATCCTTACAATATTTGATATTGCGGATAACATTAAGGATTTCAAATATTTACTGTAACAAAACATAATCTCTACACCTACACCAATCATGACAATAGTCATATTTTTTTGTAAATTCAAATTATTATAGTAATTTAAATTAATAAATTTTAATCTATTTACTATTATTATGTATTATATTTTTTTTATCTACTTCGTCCACACTATACTCTATCTTACTATTTTTCATTTTATTTTATGGAAATAGATATTTCACAAAAACATTAGCTTCAGAATCATTATTATTTTTTTATTGTAATAGTTATTTTTATGCTTATTTTAGTTGCTTTTTTCAAAGCCGGGAATCAATAAAATTTTAAATATACGTTATAAATTTTATAATACAGTTTATTTACAATATTCACACATAAAAAATGCAGTTAAATAAAAAAAACAAGCAAAAATAATTTTAATATCAAATTAAAAAATTAAATTAATATTAGAATATATTTTTTTTTATCACACTACATTAATAATTTATTAACTATCATTATTAGTAATTCACTATATAAATTTTATTAACAGCTATTTATTAATTTATTTTTTTTTTCCTTGAATTCTATATCATTGTATTTTTTTTTATGATATTTTTGGTTTGTTATATTTTTTTAAAAATTTAAAATTCTAAATTTATACACATTAACATTTTTTGTTGTTGTTTTAAAATTTGTAATTAAATAATATAAAACACAATTAAAAATATAATATTTACAATGGAAAACAAAATAAAAAAAAAATAGTTGAAAAGAATTTTTCTTTCCGTGTACAATTTTTATTTGTATAACAACAACCTCAGTCAGTCACTCAGTTAATAATTCATCCATTATTAAGGAAGTTTATTTTAATTTTGAGATCATTCTGGTACTGTTTTTAGTACAACTAGCCATTCATTATAGGTATTTTTATAGTAGATAGATATATGTATATTATATAGCTATATTATACTAGATGGTTAAGCATTCTTAACATATCACTTAATTTTGGTCCATACCATAAACATACATTTATGCAAGTAAATAATATGTATGAATGTATATATACATATATAAAATGAATGAATGAATGAATGAATGGATGGTTGGTTGAAAGAATAATAATAATAATAATATACCCTATTTGAAATATTATTAATATAGTTAGTTAGGTACATTCGTGTTACTCTTCAATTCGTTTAAAGAAGTTCTTTTTTTATTATTTTTTTTTGTTATTTTTATGGAAAGTTTATTTTTTTTCTGAATAATTAAGGTATAAAATAATAGTTAAAAAAAATATATAGTAGTTAGTATACATATCTCATCTCAGTACACTCAGTATATGAAATTCTTTTATCTTGTTTTATTTTTATTGTTTAACTGTGATTTAGCTTTTTTTTGTATCTTTTAAATACACTGGAAAAATAATATTTATATCTGTGAAAATTTAATGAATGGAAAGAAGAAATTCAAATTGAATAAAAAAACAAAAATAATAATAAAGAAAGAGAATTTTATTTATATTATGTATGTAGAGAGTTACTGGCTAAAAAAAAAGAAGAAGAAGTTAATGATAAATTTAATTTTTTACTAAAATACTATTTTTAAAGTATTTTTTAAAGTATTTTTTAAAATGTCCATTACATTCCTATTTTTATGTATTTTTTTTATATATGTCTGTATATTTTAATTTCTCTGGTTATGTTTTTTTTTTTTTAAATAAATTTAAAGTAGTTTTTATTTTATAATGCTTAAACATAAAGTGTTATAAATAAATTTTTTTTTAGAATTTTAATTTTTAGTAATTGATAGTTAAAGTGAAATTCATAAGTGAGTATTTTTTTATGTTAGGTACAATATGGTGTAATTTAAACTATGAATAAATTAAATATATTTTTTTAGAAGAATATAAAAAAACATTAAATTATAATTAAAAAAAAATAGATATTGACTTAAGTAGTAACAAACAGAAACTGAATATAACATACCTACAATATTTGAGATTGTGGGATATAGGATTGATTGATGGTGGTTGATATATAGTCTCATACCTATGTGGTTAATATATAGTCTCATTCTGTATTTCACTTTTACTCACATAGTGAAAAAAGGTGAAAAAACAGTTTTTATATTATGTATCTGACTTTTACACACCTGGTAACAAGTTTTTAAATTTCCCGACAACTAGTGAGATGAATTGTCGAACTAAATTGGGTAAGCAAACATTTTTACGTTTAATCCACTGCTGCTTGCACCTCTATTCCCACCGCATTGAACTCATTGACTTACAGCATGACATATACATGACTATTCACTATATGTAAATAGTTATTGCTCGACTGCTCGAATCGAAACAACACAAATTTAAAACTAGTGTGAGGACATATTATATGCAGTAATATAAGGAATCATATATGGGTAAAGCAAATGTGCTTATAACAATTATAAGAATTATAACGATTTTATTTTAAATATAAACATTTTTGTTAAAACACTTTTCAAATATCGTGGTACTACTTTCTATCAATAGATGTCGACTGTTTATTTAAAAGAACCATAAATTTTTGCTTTAATTTTACTCTGGATTGGATATCTTATGTATATATATAGTCATTGCTTACAGTCATTGTCTGATCGTCGAATAATTGTAGATGTCTCTTTTATTCTTCAAATTGATCCAGTAAGCACAAATTTGAATATTAATGAAATACAAAATAAAAGAGATAATTTTATCCTGGATTGGATATCTTATGTATATATATAGTCATTGTTTACAGTCATTGTCTGATCGTCCAGTAATTGTAGATGCCATTTTTATTATTAAAATTGATACAGTAAGCACAAATTTAAATATTAATAAAACATAAAATAAAAGAGATGGAACTATAGCTGTCTGTAAAGATATCGAATCAGTGGAAAGTATATCAAAAAACAAGTTGAAAATAAATTAAAAGATAGTTATGAAGATAGCTATTATACCAAAAAAAAAACTCAAAAATATTAGTAGTGGGTATGTCGGATCAAAATAATCAAATAATTAACAAAATAATAGCTCCAAATAATATATCAAGACTGAAATAAAAATTATCAGAGTGTATAAGGCAAATAAAAAGTCATGGTACTGCACATTTAATGAAGTCATTTAATGCAATTGTGGGATTGAATATTGAAGACTATAAACAATTTTAAAGGATGGTAGAATGAAAATTGGTTGTGACATATGCAAAGTATACGATAACTACTATGTTAGAAAATGTAGCAAGTGTTTAGAATAGAATCATAAAGCTCAAAATTGTATAATGCTACTAATGAAAGCTGCTTGAAGTGTATGGGGACAAACATAAAGTAAAAGATTGTAATTTACCTATTGGTAAATTTATTGTCTATTTCAAAATCTTATATTTTATGGACCTTCTGTAACTCTATATAAAATTATTTTTTCTTTTTTACATACGTAATAATCTATATAAATTTTTACGTTAAATGATATAACATTCATATATATGTATGATTTAAAGGAAATAAGAAAAAAAAATATAATAATGATAGAAAAGTATTGTAATAAAACGATAGAAACAAAAAATAGAATAATTTTCTTATTTTTTAAATGAAATCATTCAGCACTATCACGATATTCATTGTTATTATTATTATTATGATTTTTATTACACTTACTAACATTATTTCATTATGAAGATGAAATTATAATAAAAATATAAAATGTATAACAGTCATATTTGAAAATTTAATAATCAAGTAAGAAATATTAGAGTTACCAATATTTCAATATTATAGATATTTTCTGTAAAGGATTAACTGTAACAGTGGATATGAATTCAAATACGTAAAAACGTCATAAGATCAAATCTCTTGTTACATTACTACTTAATACAAGAAATAATAATAAATATTTATTATCAAATATTAATTAAACTGTTTCAATTACCGTTAATTAATTACCTTTTGATAATTTTTATTTTGTTTTATAATTGTAACTGAATTTTAATGGTTTTCATTTTATAAATTACACTATATAAATAATAACGAATTAACGGTAAAAATTTTAATTTGTCCAAGTTAAAAAAAAATTAATTATTTTTGTTTCGTAAATAATTGTTGATATAACAATATTATATTTCGAATCTAGTAACAATCAGTCATTAGTAGCTTTCGATTATGCTGTGTAAACTAACCATTTTTACACATTTGGAACACAGCTACACTACACTTCACTTCTAAGCTTCCAATTGTGTAGAAAATGGTTAGTAACGATCTACTTGCCGCTAGGTTCTGATTACATTTTTTTTGTGCTGAATAATGCCATATTTGTAATTTAAAGTTTGATATTGACATTGAAATAAACCAAAATTGAAATTGAAATATTTTTCAACGAAAAAATAATTTAAATATGATAAGTTACCATTTTATTTTAAAAATAATTACATATAAAACGAAATTTAATGAATAGAACTAGACAACACTAAGAAAAGAAGAAATTTTTTTGATAAATAAATTACCAAAACAAAACAAACTAACATCAATGTTTTTGGGTTATGTTTTGCTTATGAGCATAAAATTTTACAATCTACTCATGAGTACTTTCCACGCCTTAATGGAACGCTACTATTAATAAATTAACTATAAATTGCACATCCTATTCTAATTTTTGTACGTCCAAAGCCAATCTAAATATATTATTTTAACTAATTACAATTTGTAAAGTGTTTAAATTTTTCAGTAAATATTTATATAAGGTCTTTTCATGTACATATATCTTTTTTCTCTTTCTTTTTTCCCTTTGAAAAGACTTAACTTGATTTAAACGTAAAAAACGTCACTTAATACTCATTAAAAAATTTAAGAATATTATTAAATAAATCAAAAAAAAAAAATAAGTGGATTACAAAAAATAATTGATTTTAAATAATAATTGATTACAAATAATAATTGATACAAAAAATAAATGATTTTACATAATAATTGATTATAAATAATAATTGATTACAAATAATAATTGACTACAAATAATAGTTAATTACAAAAAAAAAATTGATTACAAATAGTAATTGATTACAAATAGTAATTGATTACAAATAATAATTGATTACAAATAATAATTGATTACAAATAATAATTGATTACAAATAATAATTGATTACAAATAATTGTTGATTACAAATAAAAATTGATTTCAAGTAGTAATTGATTACAAATATTAATTGATTACAAATAGGAATTGATTACAAATAGTAATTGATTACAAATATTAATTAATTACAAATAGGAATTGATTACAAATAGTAATTGATTACAAATAATAATTGATTACAAATAATAGCTGGTTCAAGATTATTGATTTATATTCCTTAGCTATTACTTCTGAAATAATACTGAAAAAACCGTATATGAAACATTCATGCCTCAAATGGGATTCGAAACTAGATTAACAAATTATTATATCGAATCAATAAATAAATAAATACCAATTGTTACTAGAGTAAAAGAATGAATTAAAGCCGAAACAAAGATAGGGGTATAGCTATAGCTGCAGGCAATCATGAAGAAAATGGAATGTGAGTACTCTTAGCTTTCGAATTTAAGCTACTATAATTAATCTATCAGTCAAAATTATTTTAAAAACAATTTTTATAAATTCTAAATAAAAAATGTAATTTCAACAAATTAATTTTGTAAATTTCGACCTAATATATAGGAATTATTTTCACTACAAATTCTTCCAAGCCGGCCAGAATTTTGGGAAATTGTTAAAACAAATCTTTCTTTGTTTTAAAAAGTGCACAAATAGCTAGACTACATATAAGTGATATCCGCAAAAACCAAATTCAATAGTCTCTTGTTATATTATACTACTGACAGAATATTTATATTATAATATTGCATGATATCGCTATATGTGTGTCATCTAATAATAATCAATATTCATACAAATATAAACATAGTATACATAGGTAATAGTTTTCATATACATCTAGTATGCAGAGGTAAAATAAATTACACCATATAATTCACTTTATTAATTTGCATAAAAAATATATCATAATCACCTATAACCAATTCTGTAAAACATAATAAACCTACAACTTCAGTTCTCTATACTCCAATAATTCAATTCGATATGTATTTGCAACTGTAATTGTCCATTAAAACAAATAATAATACTTCTAAGAAATATCTGACAATTGGCAACCCTTTTTTGTGCAAATAAATATACATAATTTTTGTAACTGAAGTTTTGAATTAGAAAATCAGAGAAAATTTATTTCTTTTAATGTTCAAAATATGATGAATTTATATACATATATGTATCTAAAGTTTAAAGTATCTAAAAATAATTTTTTGAATTTTGCAATTATAAATCTTGAATTTTTTTTTTTTTTTTTCTAAAAAACAAAAACAAAAAGATAATATAAAAAAAAATAATTTTTAACTTTAGCATGGTTTACCATAATAATAAATAACCACTAGTATATAAAAATTTAATCAATTAACCGTTATTCTTAACAGATTACATTAGATTTATATTGCGCATTTTTAATGGTTTTTTTGTTATTTTTTTTTTTATTATTTTGTATAATTGTGGAAATTGTAATGTATTTGGATTAAAAAGAAAACAGAACTAATGTTATATTATATTTTTTTTTGTTATAATTATTTTTTTTTTCTTTTATCTCTTTATAACAGTATATAGAATACAATAAAGATGATTGTACGTATGTATAATGTATATAAGAAAAGAAAATTGTATAATTCTTTTTGATTCATTATAATTTTCATTAAAATTTTCATTTTTCTGATGATTCTTAGGTCAAAATTTTTTTTGATGTCAAAATTATTAGAGCACCTCATGTTGTTAGATACTATATATTTGTATATATATATATATATATGTAAGTAAATATCATGCAATTAAACTATTATAAATTTGTATCTGGAGTAAAAAATTAATAAAAGAAATAAAAAGAGAAATATATATATATATATATATATATATATGTAGAATATAATACATTTCTTACTATAAAAACATATGTTTCCGGTAATATAAATTAAGTAGTTTGTGTTAGATTTAAGTAACTGTAGAAAAACATATTATTCTTCCGGTGTTAACCCTTTAGCACAAATTAAATATTTTTTTTATGATTTCATTGAGTAAAAACACCTTCAATAAAATTTAACTGTTAAAACTGTTTTTTTTTTTTTTGTAGGAACATTCAATTCGGCAAGTTAGAAAGTATAAAATGTGGCATATTTTTATAAATAATAAATAAATACTATTAATGTACAGTTCAATTAGTTTGCTTACAGTTTATAATATAGTGTTGATTATAATAAAGTGTACTGCTAAACACTGTTGGTATGATAAAATACATAACGGTAGACATTTTTATCGAATTTCAATTTCAATTCAATTTTTAAAACTATAACATAAATTAAAACTATAACTAAATAATATTAATAATACAATACAATATTTTTTATTATTACAATAATCACCATATTTGCAATTTATAGAATGTGATATGTTCTGAATAAAATTTTGCTATGTATTTGTATTACTATTAAATTTAAAAAGGACGAATGAGACTGAATAGATGTGATTTTAATGATTTATAATTTCTGTAATTTCTGTAAATATATGTTCTGAATAAAATATTGATATGTATTTACAATACTAACACATTTAAAAAGGACGAATGAGACTGAATAGATGTGATTTTAATGATTTATAATTTCTGTATAAATCCTGTAAATATGTTCTGAATAAAATATTGCTATGTACTTACAATACTAACACATTTAAAAAGGATGAATGAGACTGAATAGATGTGATTTTAATGATTTATAATTTCTGTATAAATTCTGTGAATATGTGCTGAATAAAATATTGATATGTATTTACAATACTAACACATTTAAAAAGAATGAATGAGACTGAAGAGATGTGATTTAAATGATTTATAATTTCTGTATAAATTCTGTAAATATGTTCTGAATAAAATATTGATATGTATTTACAATACTAACACATTTAAAAAGGACGAATGAGACTGAATAGATGTGATTTTAATGATTTATAATTTCTGTATAAATTCTGTAAATATGTTCTGAATAAAATATTGCTATGTACTTACAATACTAACACATTTAAAAAGGATGAATGAGACTGAATAGATGTGATTTTAATGATTTGTAATTTCTGTATAAATTCTGTAAATATGTTCTGAATAAAATATTGGTATATATTTACAGTACTAACACATTTAAAAAGGACGAATGAGACTGAATAGATTTGTTTTTTGTGATTTATGATTTCTGTATAAATTCTGTAAATATATGTTCTGAATAAAATATTGATATGTATTTACAATACTAACACATTTAAAAAGGACGAATGAGACTGAATAGATGTGATTTTAATGATTTATAATTTCTGTATAAATTCTGTAAATATGTTCTGAATAAAATATTGCTATGTACTTACAATACTAACACATTTAAAAAGGATGAATGAGACTGAATAGATGTGATTTTAATGATTTGTAATTTCTGTATAAATTCTGTAAATATGTTCTGAATAAAATATTGGTATATATTTACAGTACTAACACATTTAAAAAGGACGAATGAGACTGAATAGATTTGTTTTTTGTGATTTATGATTTCTGTATAAATTCTGTAAATATGTTCTGAATAAAATATTGCTTTGTATTTACAATACTAACACATTTAAAAAGGACGAATGAAACTGAATAGATGTGATTTTAATGATTTATAATTTCTGTATAAATTCTGTAAATATGTTCTGAATAAAATATTGCTATGTTTTTACAATACATTTACCATAACTTTAAAAAGGACGAATGAGACTGAATAGCTGTGATTTTAGTGATCTATAATTTTCAAATATACATATATTGTTCAAATATTAGTTCGCATTGTTTAAACATAAGATTGATTCATTATGTAAAGTTGTGGAATTAAATTTCGCAAATTAACCCAAGGTGGCTGTATAATCTAACTTTTATATAATACAGCTTTAATATAATTATATTTCATATAACAAATGTCTGAAAATGAAATATCTGATCTAAATAATAATCATCAAATATCGGTGAGATAGGTTAGACTATTCATAGAAATTTGTGGTTCATAAAATTGAAATAAATATATCTATACTATCTGCTTTATGTAGATCAGCAGTGGACAGAAGTGAAATAACCAATTTATTGTTGTAATTGATATGTATCAATTTATTGATGATAAGATTTACAAAAGGGAGTATTTAGTTAAAGGGTACTTTATCTTGATTGTTTGAAATATTTATAAATAGATTTTACTATATTATAGTTCACTAATTGAACAGTATTGACTAGAGATTACTAGAACATCACTATATTAACTATATATGTTATGTAGAAACAACTGGAATAATTGTTTTCTAAACTATTCAGACATTTACTGCTTCAAATAAGATCATTTTAAGGATCGAATTAAGAACTTAATTCTGAATTACCCTACAGATCTAAATAAAATATATACTCTTCATTTTGAATAGTATGGAATACATTAATATTAATATAAGCCGATTTCAATTTCAATTATAGTACTTTTTTGATACATCTTAAGCTTTCCTGACTTAAATCCAGTGTTGAAGAATGGATTTGTTAATCCATATACTTTTATATACTTTTATTTATTGTAATAGAATCTATAACTATAATTTTATCCACTAAATGCCACTTACTATAGCGAATATATTGGAAACGAATCGGTATATGAAGGAGGTGTATTTATGTGTCCAAAATAAACTTACAAACCACAAAACTTTTTATTAAACACGAGTGGTTTCTGCTAAATCGTATTAAGTCTATGTCAGTACGAAAATTGCTGTTTTTTTAAACTTGAATCATAACTACTCAACAGGGGCCCCTAGTGGAACATATATTGTAATAGATGACATATGTACTTATTCATACAAACCATTTTATCTATATATAACTTCAATCAAAATCATTTGAGACCAAAAACTGGAATCAATTTATATAAAACAGCTGAGAAAAAACCGCTGGACAATATTTATATTGATATAGGCTTAACATGATTACATCTGTTATTCTCTACATATGCTCAATATATTGCATGTTCATTTCTGAAGCCGAATTTATGCTCAGGAACTATTTTGCTTTGATTTTCTAAAATCAGCTTTAATGTTTTTTTTTGAAGAAATATGTGGGAAGCTACGAGTTGAACGGTTTTGCTTGAATATAGAAAAATAATTTTCATACAGTAAATATTTAAAAATTCAAAAATGGGTACATGAATTTGATAAGTATAATAAAAATTACATTCGAGAAAGTATTTTTATACTTGTATTTATTAAAACAACTAATTCCCACTATTAACACAACATTGTAATAATCACTTGTTTTAACAGTTATTAAAACATCATAATAATTTTTTGGTCATTTATTTTTAATTATTTGTGTAATGATGCATCAAATATTTAACGGAATAATTTAATCGTGAAAAATTATCACGTTTTTTTTTCTTTCAGTTTTCTTGTTTTCGTATTTTTCTTTGTTTTGTTATTTTATTTTATTTACATTTTCATTAAACTGTGTTATATAATGTTTTAACGGTATTAAACATAATCTATATTATTTTTGTTTTTATTTTGAATATTTTTATTAATTTTTTGTTTTCTTTTAATACAATTTTTAATGACTTCTTTTATTATTATACTTATATATCATCTTTGATTTTTCATTTTCTTTTTAGGGTCTTATTTAATAGTTATTAAAAATTACTTAAACTGTTTGGAAAAAGAAGAAAAAAAAATATAAATTTAAAAAAAAATGAACAAAAACAATCAATCAAAAACCTACAAGATATTAGTAGTGTAACATAATACATAAAAACAAAAGGAAATAAAGTAACAAAAAAGAAAACATTACATTTAAACATGAATAGAAATTGAGGTATTTAGTCAATGTCATAACCGATATTTTTTGATTTTTGTTTTTTTTTTTCACGATGTTACAATTAAATAAAAACAAAAAATTATTTTCTCATTATTATTTTCATTATACTCAATTCGTACCTACATATTTATACGTATAGACATTTATTCGAAATTTAGAAATTTCCCGATATTTCAATCAAAATTTCAAATATTTTATTATTGTTCAATGAAGATAAAAAAAAAAACAAAAATAAATAAATGAAAATAGAGGCAACAAAATACCCACTTCCATATATTGAAGTAATATTATGAATATGTCAATATTATATGTATGTAGACAACATTATATAGGTACTTTACATCAGGTAAATTATAAAATGAAAACAAAAACAATAGTTTTATAGCAAATGCTCTCCGCCCTCTGTATTCTACCAAAAATTATGTCATATTAAATGCCATTTCATATAAAGATAACAAAAATAACAAATAATTAATAGATATAAAAAAAATAGTTTTTATATATATATATATATATATATACATGCATATCTATAACATAATATCGATATAATTGAACCAAAATTTTTAATTGGTTTTTTTTTTTTTTTTAAATAAAAAATTAAAATCTTTAAATAAAGACACGTCTCTAAATTGAACTCGGAACAATAATTAATTTTTTTTTTTGATTCATTTCTCCAAAAATACATAGATTGAATGAATAATCATAATTTTTATCAATAATGTTGTATCTTTCAGATTTTTTTTTTTATCGAAAATATTCAGTTAAAATTAATAAAAGTAATAAAAGGTTCATTATCATTGAACAAATGTTTAAAAAACAAAAAAAAAAAATAAAAAAAAAACTGCAAAACAAATAATATTGAAAAGAAAATTACCTACGTAGGTATATATATGGTGTATATCATGTATAACATGCACCCGTAATAAATATTGCGCAACAAAATTACAGTAAAAAATAATATTAATTAATAAATTTTTTTTTAATTATTAATTTTGTTAATTTTTAATAATTTATGTAAAATTAAGAAATTTCAATAAATTGTAATTATTGTTCGCAGAGTTGTAAAATGACGAAATATATGAGTATAAATCATTTTAGCTGCAATATAACGGTAATGGTATTTTTTCAGGCGAATATTATTTATTTATTTATTTATTTCAACGATATATGCCTGAAGAGATAATTCTCATAAGAAGGCTATGTAATATACAAATCAGAATGTTTTTAACCATCAATTATTACAATATAAATCTTAAATCTAAATTATAAGTATTGAAAAAAAATTATAAGTATATAAAAAATTTAATTTTACAATTAACTTATCAGTTGAATATTCATGGATGTGGAATAGAATAAAATAATGAGCAAGCAATATAATCTGACACTGTCAAAAATACTCTCTTGAGTGCATTAATGTAAATACAAAAGACAGACCTTTTTAAATACCTGTCAATACTAGAGGCAGAAACTAAATATGATATATATACTGAAGAAATTGGACCTACTTGGATACTAAGATATACCTACTTTTTAATGTAAATATGTTCAGGTATGCAATGTATTCAACAGAAATGTACTCAATGTAAATGAGTATTCAACAGAACATCTGAAATACACTACCCAAGCACTAGAAAAGAATTCCTTTATAAAAAATTACTGTAGGTTTGGATATTGAGGTATAGAATTGGAGAGAAAAATAGAGTATTAGAGAAAAATTATATGGTAAGTAAGAATGCGATCAATCCGGGCCAATCCGGGTCAAAGCCAATGAGGGTGAGACATTGTTTATAGCCATAATCGAATTCGCATCAGTTTGAGATATGAAATTTTTGCTTACCCGTTATATATGGTGTATTTTATTTTATTTATTTATTTATTACTATGTTTAAATCCAACAAGTTACAATAATATTTACAATATTAGCCTAATAGTGTAGCCTATCAAGGCATCTTAATTTGACTTCATTTTAAAATAATCAAAATTTTCAATTGTGTATCTAGCAATAGAATTGAAATTTTGAACAAAATATTAATTTGTAATATATCTTTGGATAAAACGTAAAATACTAAACGTCAATTCTGTGTATTATGACCCATAAGCCTTTCGATACCTTTAAAATAATAATCTAAATACAGATTGATAGTTGCAAAAGAAGATGTAAAAAAAACAAACATTCAACCAAACTACTAATCCTGATAAAACATCAGTTCTTTAGTAGTAAAGCTATATAAAACATATACTTAGGACGTTTCCGAACCTCTCGCACTTGCACTTGATTTTCGCACTAAACCTGTCAAATCGCACAAAATTTAATAAATTTAATTTTTCGATACCTATAGTGTACTTCAGGCTACACTAAAATTTTGACAACAAATCAAGTACGATTTGACAGGTTTAGTGCAAGTATCAAGTGCAAAAGTGAGAGGTTCGGAAACGCCCTAAGGGCTATGTTAGATATAGAATGTGTAAAACAAATATTTAACGGCATACCGTTACTTCAAAATGCAGTGCAATCATAAAATTTGCAATGTAACATTTTCTTAAATTTATATAAAAAGCTCTTGGCTTTGTACACTATTCCAAAATGTTTAAAATACGTAGTGAATATGTAAAATAGGGGCGGAGTGTGTAGTGAAAAAATGTAAACTACTTTTTGTATACATTATAGCCATAGATAAATTTACCAGAATTAATTAAATTATATTTTTTGTTGGCAAAATAAGTTTTTTGCCAAATTGTATTGTAATATGTTAAGTATATAAAATATATTTTTTCGCCGAAAATATATGCTGGACTTACAAAAAATCTGGCAATATTAATTTTCATGTAACACGAAAGATAAATCAAAAAAAAATTTATATTACAAAAAAACTCAAAATTTTCGTATTACACAGGTATTTTGGTAGTACACAGTAACACACATTATGATTTAAAATTTATATTTGTATTTATACATTGTCAAAACGGTATTCCAAAATGTAGCGGTATCCAAAAAGTTTTATTGTATATTTTGATTAATGAAATGGTGATAAAAGCTGTAAACGGTAGTAGAACTGTATTTAAACTGTATTAAAATTGTTTATACTGTATTTTGGAAGTAAGTAAAACTACTGGACTGGACCTTGCTCTTTTATAGTTTGTAAGATTTAAAATATTTAAAAAAAACAATAAACTGTCATGGTAATACTTATACTTTTTATATTTATATTATTGTAAAGTTTTTATTTTGATATTACAGTTTGTCATTTCACTGCCACAGCATTGATAAAGTATTGTTATCACAGCATTGATGAGATAACAATACTTATGATATATCAATATTTACATTTGAAATAAAAATATTTAATAAATATAACAATTTAAAATTATTTAATAATTAATTTCTACAAATATATAGGTTGTATAAACACATATAGAAATCTGTAACAACATACATACATACATTATGTTAAATATTTAAATATATGTTGTATAGAACAAATATGTTTTAACAAGTACGAATTTTGTTTAGTTTTTATAACTCACATATGGTTTTATTTTAAATTCATGAGTTATAAAACTAATCAAATGCAAATTAAAAATTGTGTGTAGTCTAGTACTATAATATCTAGTGATCCAGTACTAGTAGTGTTGGTTTGGTAAACGGAAGTCTTCTTTAAATAAAGTTTAGATATTTAATTAAAATGCACTAATCCGATTAATGAATAAAAAATTGTTTTATTTTTGTATTTTTAATTTAATTTTAATTTCAACTATTAATTACTATTTCTACTAAGCTAATTAGATTGATATTGAACTTTTATTTTAAATTAATTATAAAATGATATTATATTAAAAGCCTAATAAGGCCAAGTTTTTACAGTATAGTAGATTAAATAAATTTATTTTAATTTATATAAAACATTTTTATTTGCTTCCAATACAGTACCTATCTATATAATTTACAAAAAGGTGTTTATATCAAATTAATGGTAATAAAACAATTATATTACTAACAACCTTTCAAAATTAATTTGATTTGTTAATACTTGTTTCTTTTTGTTTTCTATACCTAAACAAATAAATAAAATCGTTGCAATCATTACTGTGTGATTAAAAATGGTTATCATCTCTATTCTCATGGATTAAGATACGCTTTTTTTTTTATTATTTTCTTTCTTTTTGTTTTTGTTTTACTTTTCTTTTCTAATCTATATGATGACATTCAATAACAAAGTAATCTATAAATTCACTTAACTTAATTAAATACAATGCTAAAAATAATATGAAGTCATCTTTTCAATATACCGAATTAAAAATAAAAAAAAAATTAAAAAATTTACCTTTTATTACTCACAACCTTTCTTGTAAACATAAAAAAAAACATAAAAAACAATTAAATTTACTTGGGAAATACAAAATTTATGGAATGGAATTTTACTAATTAAAATTAAAGTAACAATCTTTGAAAATAAATTGAGATCATAGGTATAGTGTATTTGTAGGTACAAAACATATACCCAGTAAATAAAGTAGACAAATATTAACAATAAATTAAAATACAAAATAATGTTTTAAAAAATTTTGTAAAAGTATTAAAATTCTTTGAAAATGATAAAAATTAATGTAAAATAATTTTATTTTTTTATTTTTTTTTTTTTTACTTTGAAGAAGACGAAGATATGAATCTAAATTAAGTAGAATATTTTACTATTAATTGAAGTCTATTTTTTTTTATATTTGTTTTATCTAAAAAGCATGTAAATATATAACAAGGTATGTACTTAATTTAGATACTCGTTTTACGAGTATATATAGATATATAATATATATATATTATCGAGTAAACGTTTAAAAAAATAACCTCCATTAAATTTAATTTATTGGTTTAATGTTCAGATAAAAGAAAAAAAAATAAAAGTAAAAATAAAAAAAGTGAATCCACGTAAACTAAATTTCTATTCTGAATGATGTAATTCGATTATATTCAAGAAAATAAAAACAAAAAAATAAATAAATAATTAAATATTTAATTAATAATTTACAAGTCGATATGGACTTAATTAATATCACTTGAAGATAAATATGGTATTAAAAAAATAAAATTGAAAAATATTAATATTATTTATTTTAATTTATATTTGAATTATTACTGGAAAAATATTTTAAGCAATTTAAATTTTTCTAGTATTGCACTGCACATTAAATAAAATGTGATTCTATAAAAAATAATTAATTTTAATACTGCCATAAGTCTGTAGTTGCAAGTAGAAATACCAAACTAAGATCAAGTGCAAGAACATTATTGACGATCTATAAAATATGGTTTGACAATGTTGACAAAAATATATTTATCGCACTTGCATTGTAACTGTAAATGATTTTTAGAATAATTTTAATTTCTTCATTTGATATTTTTCGCAATATTTTAACCATATATTTGAATTAAATATAACAAGCTTTAAGCCTTAGAAAATAATTCCTTTATACAAAATTATAATTTATATATTTTATATTTTATATATTTTATATTTTATAATTTGTATTTTATATTTTATATTTTATATTTTATATTTTATATTTTATATTTTATATTTTATATTTTATATTTTATATTTTATATTTTATATTTTATATTTTATTTTTTCTATTTTATATTTTATTTTTTATATTTTATATTTTATATTTTATATTTTATATTTTATATTTTATATTTTATATTTTATATTTTATATTTTATATTTTATATTTTATATTTTATATTTTATATTTTATATTTTATATTTTATATTTTATATTTTATATTTTATATTTTATATTTTATATTTTATATTTTATATTTTATATTTTATATTTTATATTTTATATTTTATATTTTATATTTTATATTTTATATTTTATATTTTATATTTTATATTTTATTTTTTATATTTTATATTTTATATTTTATTTTTTATATTTTATATTTTATATTTTATATTTTATATTTTATATTTTATATTTGATATTTGATATTTTATATTTTATATTTTATATTTTATATTTTATATTTCATATATTATATTTTATATTTTACATTTTATGTCTTATATACTTTTGAAAAAATATTTTATACGGTGTTTTTCTTTCCTTGTATTGAATATTAATTTGTTTAGAAAATTTAGTGAGCAAGCATTTTATCATATTAATTATATTTTATATTTTAAATTTTATATTTTATATTTTATATTTTATATTTTATATTTTATATTTTATATTTTATATTTTATATTTTATATTTTATAATTTATATTTTATATTTTATATTTTATATTTTATATTTTATATTTTATATTTTATATTTTATATTTTATATTTTATATTTTATATTTTATATTTTATATTTTATATTTTATATTTTATATTTTATTTTTTATATTTTATATTTTATATTTTATTTTTTATATTTTATATTTTATATTTTATATTTTATATTTTATTTTTTCTATTTTATATTTTATTTTTTATATTTTATATTTTATATTTTATATTTTATATTTTATATTTTATATTTTATATTTTATATTTTATATTTTATATTTTATATTTTATATTTTATATTTTATATTTTATATTTTATATTTTATATTTTATATTTTATATTTTATATTTTATATTTTATTTTTTATATTTTATATTTTATATTTTATTTTTTATATTTTATATTTTATATTTTATATTTTATATTTTATATTTTATATTTTATATTTTATATTTTATATTTTATATTTCATATATTATATTTTATATTTTACATTTTATGTCTTATATACTTTTGAAAAAATATTTTATACGGTGTTTTTCTTTCCTTGTATTGAATATTAATTTGTTTAGAAAATTTAGTGAGCATTTTATCATATTAATTATATTTTATATTTTAAATTTTATATTTTATATTTTATATTTTATATTTTATATTTTATATTTTATATTTTATATTTTATATTTTATATTTTATAATTTATATTTTATATTTTATATTTTATATTTTATATTTTATATTTTATATTTTATATTTAATATTTTATATTTTATATTTTATATTTTATATTTTATATTTTATATTTTATATTTTATATTTTATATTTTATATTTTATATTTTATATTTTATATTTTATATTTTATATTTTATATTTTATATTTTATATTTTATATTTTATATTTTATATTTTATATTTTATATTTTATATTTTATATTTTATGTTTTATATTTTATATTTTATATTTTATATTTTATATTTTATATTTTATATTTTATATTTTATATTTTATATTTTATATTTTATTGTTTATTTTTTATATTTTATATTTTTTATTTTATATTTTATATTTTATATTTTATATTTTATATTTTATATTTTATATTTTATATTTTACATTTTATATTTTATATTTTATATACTTTTGAAAATGGTGTTTTTCTTTCCTTGTATTGAATATTAATTTGATTAGAAAATTTAGTGAGAATTTTATTATTGATTTTTATTTATATTTATTAGATATAATTTACGTGCATATTTTAAATATATAATATGCATACATATGTATATATATAAAATAAAATGTACATTATCAGAAATTACCCTTAAAAACACTATGTCATTAATTTGTATATATATATACTATAAAATTATTGCTCTAAGTACTTGAAATACCTTTAATGAAAATAAATAAATTTTCAAGATAATTTTTCATTAAATTACAATACAAAAATATTTATTTAATATATATACATGTACTTTTGAAAAAATATTTTATACGGTGTTTTTCTTTCCTTGTATTGAATATTAATTTGTTTAGAAAATTTAGTGAGCATTTTATCATATTAATTATATTTTATATTTTAAATTTTATATTTTATATTTTATATTTTATATTTTATATTTTATATTTTATATTTTATAGTTTATATTTTATATTTTATATTTTATATTTTATATTTTATATTTTATATTTTATATTTTATATTTTATATTTTATATTTTATATTTTATATTTTATATTTTATATTTTATATTTTATATTTTATATTTTATATTTTATATTTTATATTTTATATTTTATATTTTATATTTTATATTTTATATTTTATTTTTTATATTTTATATTTTATATTTTATTTTTTATATTTTATATTTTATATTTTATATTTTATATTTTATTTTTTCTATTTTATATTTTATTTTTTATATTTTATATTTTATATTTTATATTTTATATTTTATATTTTATATTTTATATTTTATATTTTATATTTTATATTTTATATTTTATATTTTATATTTTATATTTTATATTTTATATTTTATATTTTATATTTTATATTTTATATTTTATTTTTTATATTTTATATTTTATATTTTATTTTTTATATTTTATATTTTATATTTTATATTTTATATTTTATATTTTATATTTTATATTTTACATTTTATATTTTATATTTTATATTTTATATTTCATATATTATATTTTATATTTTACATTTTATGTCTTATATACTTTTGAAAAAATGAAAAAATATTTTATACGGTGTTTTTCTTTCCTTGTATTGAATATTAATTTGTTTAGAAAATTTAGTGAGCATTTTATCATATTAATTATATTTTATATTTTAAATTTTATATTTTATATTTTATATTTTATATTTTATATTTTATATTTTATATTTTATAATTTATATTTTATATTTTATATTTGATATTTGATATTTTATATTTTATATTTTATATTTTATATTTAATATTTTATATTTTATATTTTATATTTTATATTTTATATTTTATATTTTATATTTTATATTTTATATTTTATATTTTATATTTTATATTTTATATTTTATATTTTATATTTTATATTTTATATTTTATATTTTATATTTTATATTTTATATTTTATATTTTATATTTTATATTTTATATTTTATATTTTATATTTTATATTTTATGTTTTATATTTTATATTTTATATTTTATATTTTATATTTTATATTTTATATTTTATATTTTATATTTTATATTTTATATTTTATATTTTATTTTTTATTTTTTATATTTTATATTTTTTATTTTATATTTTATATTTTATATTTTATATTTTATATTTTATATTTTATATTTTATATTTTATATTTTACAATTTATATTTTATATTTTATATACTTTTGAAAATGGTGTTTTTCTTTCCTTGTATTGAATATTAATTTGATTAGAAAATTTAGTGAGAATTTTATTATTGATTTTTATTTATATTTATTAGATATAATTTACGTGCATATTTTAAATATATAATATGCATACATATGTATATATATAAAATAAAATGTACATTATCAGAAATTACCCTTAAAAACACTATGTCATTAATTTGTATATATATATACTATATAATTATTGCTCTAAGTACTTGAAATACCTTTAATGAAAATAAATAAATTTTCAAGATAATTTTTCATTAAATTACAATACAAAAATATTTATTTAATATATATACATGTACATACAAATATTTCAATAATTTTAAAGTAAATAAAATTTATTAAAATATATTAATTATATATGAGTATATTGATAAAAATTATAAATTTATTATTAAATAAAAAGAAAATTGCAATATAATTAACTAAATTAAATGTGAACATTTTGATATTGACATTTTATCGTATTTATACTTGGGTTGTAATTGCATAAGCCCAAAATTTGTTAGAAATGGGAACTTACAAATTGTTGAATACAAATTTTTGTATCCTCCTCAGTACGTTAAACATTTTATAAAATAATGAGTTCAAATGTCACTAAGCGAAAATAATCTAACTATATATAATACTAATAATCTAATTGATGATATTATAAATCTAATATTCAGCAGACCCATAATATGCATGAACTAATTTTATGACGATAATCTGAGATTAAGAATAATTGAAGCACACATATACTTTCATTTCTATAATATTATTATAGTCAATTTTACACACATATCAATTTTACATACTCTGCACTTTCTTTTTAAATGCAGCATTTAATGCAAATTTTAATTATTTTATTTTGTTTAATTTTTATTAAATTTCGTAATATATATTTTTTTACAATTTAATATAATAAATTTAATTTAATTCATTCTGTTTTAATTTATTTGATTTTCTCTTTTTGAAATTATTAGGTATACAATTCCATTTTAATACCTATTAGAATTAAACATATTGTACTAAATTATATAATATAATATAATATATAATATAAAATATAATATAATATTATATTAAACATATAATATTATATTAAACATATAATATTGACTGTATTTATATTATAATAATAACTGTCAAGAACTATTATAGGTAGGTAAGGATATATCAATAAAGAAATTGAAGTTTAGTATTAGTATTGAAAAAATATATTAGAAATGCTAATGCTTATTATAATTCACTATAATTTGAATTGTAGTGTAATTATTAATAATAATAATATTTTAGAAAATTAATCAAAAAAACTATGAATTTAAAAAAAAAAATATTATATTCTATATAACTGAAAACTGTCTAAAAACGAAAATAAAATTGAAAAATGTATTAAATTATTTCAAAAACGCATTTTGACTAGTATATGTAGATTGAAAAATGACATATTTTAATAATTAAATAACTTAAATAAAATTTTATAATAATTATATAATAATAAATATAATTTAATAATTTTTTTTTAAATTTAATAATAAAAGTAAAGTTTAAGCATAGAAATATAGAAATTCATTTCAATATTTGTTATAACAACACATCCATCGGAACGGGGCTATTTGCTCTAAGTATTTAAAAAAAATACTTCTACTTCTATTTAAAAAAATAATATCCAACAAATTTGTTGCAAATCCAATGAAATTCTGATTTTACTATATCTATTATTTTTATCTACTATAGCAATCATTAGTTAGACATATCTGTCTATTATCTAACAGCTTAATTAATAAATCGAACTTGTTCTTTTTATTAAAAGTAAAATAATGTAAATGTAAATGTTTTAAAAAAATTTATATTTATATAAATTTATTTTGTAGCTACCATTAGTTGTTTTTTGTTTTAATAGGTCTATCAGTAACTTATATTTTTAACATCTTTTACTTACATTATTAGGTACTGAAATTTTTAACTAGGACTCCTTAAATAGCGTAGATTCATTTTATTTAACTTATTATTACCAAATTATACTCTCAAGAAATTTTATAAAATTTATTTAAATTTTATAAAATTTATTTATTTTATAAATATTGAAAAAAAAAAATTAATTAAATACCAATACCCTAAGCGGGATCTATAAAGACATGTGATCTTCGGATTTGTAGTCATATGCCAGAACCATTATACACTATGTATATTATTCATTTAATTTGTCACACGCACATGCTTTGTTTGATATATACATAGAAATATATAGACCTTGCAGAATATATGGGGTTCAATATTCAATATTATTTTATTCTATTTAACCGATGTATGTCTACAAAAAAAAATATGAAAGTACATATGAATGTTTTGTACTTTTTTTTTTTAGGTATATTGGACCAGTTGATATTTTTTATATATATTAATATATTATAAGTAGTTGCAAATATTGGTATTAAATTATTATAAATACTAGATTAGTATTAAATTAATATAAAAATAATAAAAAATATAATAATAATAATAACAAGTAACTGATTAGTATTTTACAAGCAAAGTTACTAATAATTAAACAAAATTTTAAATAGATATATTATAGATATCCTTCTCATACCTTACAGCTTTTCAATTTTTATTTTATACTATCCAAATCAATTTTTATCCTGCACTATCCAAAAAAAAATAAAAATTACAATTCCCCTAAGTCGACAAGGTCATTTTATGGATTGAAAAAATTAAAAAAACAAAAATTTACAGTTCACTCACAATAAAATACAGTCTTTTTATATTATTTTAAAATTACGGAAACTATAACTATTATTTGAAAACATTAGTATTAGTTTTATATTACAAATTTATTATCATAATTATATTATTGTTCTACAACAAAATATATAATTAAACTCAATAATTTTAAAACCACTCAATTTTTATTTTTTCTTACCATTTTTTTCAGTTTTTTCATTTCTTTTTTTTTTTTGTTTTAATTTTTTTTATTTACACTTAAATTTTTTATTTGTTCTTTTAAATTATAATTAAACTACTATAATTTAAAATACAATATTTTTAAATTTCTCTACAATGGGTATTTATTATCTTAGTTATTAATGAAAAATTTTCTATAAGTGCAAAATAATGCAATATTTCAAATTAACTTAATACTTTAATATTTCGCGATAAACTAAATTCTATAAAGAAAAAATATTTAACCATAAAGGTATAAAAATAAAAAATTATAATAATAATAATCAGCTATCAATAGAATTAATTCTTTTAAAGCTTTTGTATTCGATATAACTTTTATGTACAATAGTATCTTATCTCTCACCTGTTGTATATAATAATTTATCGTTTTGTGTGTGTGATAAGTAATGATTAATACAGCACTTTCTATGCCAATTTTTTTTTTAACTTTTTTTTTTTTAATTCTATTGTTTTTTTTTTAATTGAGGAAAATTTTATTAATAATAATAATAATGGCTAAGAATACGTACATAATTAGAAAGAAAATAAAAATTATACCATAAAATTAAATAAAAAATCAATAAAATAATTTGTCAATATAATAATTGGTTTGAACGAAGGACATAAGACTTGCCATCAGTATAAATAATTGGCTGATCTGCCACAGTTTCAATACGCAAAATGATATTAAACATATTCTGTCTGAACTTGTGTATTTTGCGGACCATGTGACAGCATAATTTAGGTTCAAAACCATTTGTTGAAAAAAATTATTTTTTTTATATACATTTACTAAAAAAATTGTTAAAAAAGTGTTGCCGGTATAAAGAAACTATCCCCGATATTTTAAATATATACTTTATCATAATCCAAAATTTTTGTGGAAATGTCCCGGGTAAATGATATTTTCTGTTCTTGTCGTACGCATTGAGTTCTTATATAAGATAATGTCATTTCATGTTGTCCCCCTTTTTAGAGCCAATAAAATTTTTAAGATTTTAAATATTGGTCAGTGAAAATACAGCTTAATCTTGAAGAAAAAAATTGCAAAGTGGACAAAAGCATCAGAAAATCTAGAGTATGCCTATTGTAACAGATTTGAGACTAGACCAATTACTAAAAAGCTTCGTATGAAGTCAATTTTACTGACTAGGAAGCATTTAGACTGTTAAAAGTCGACTTTACGCAATAATGTACGCCAATTAGCTAAATGTTTTTTTTAATTTTTTATTTATTTTTATTTCTTTTTGTTTTTCAAACTTTATAATTAATATTAACTTAGTTTTTCAATAGTTTATGAACAGTACATTTTATTTACTATATTAACAACATATTTTTTTATTTTATTTCCGAACGGTGTTGGCTTGTACAAAACCTAACAGGATGATAATATTTTTTTTCCTTACTCCTCTTGGTAACGCCAGGCTTCCATTTGACATTTCTATCGTACTTAAATGCCAGTTGATTGATGCCTCAATCCGAGGTAATGTCTAATTTCATTTTTAATATGTTTATACTGTCTAAATATGGGATTGGCCTACTGTATATAATATATAGCTAAAAAATATAGCAAACTATCGCCTCTAACAGACATTTGATGCTTTATAATAATTGTTATTAATAAAATAATACAATTTTTTACCTACTCCAGCACTGGCAAATTTAATATCATATAATTATATAATTGTTATCAATAAAATTGATAACATATATTTTTTTTACTTATTATTCAACAGCATCATCAGCTGCGAATAAAAACGAACTAAGTAAAATATGTATTATGGAAAAGGCAGATATCACTTATCCATACCAATACAGGTTATGCGATTCGAATTAAGTTAAAATTTTTGGAAATATATATAATTTGTATAAAAAATCGGCTACTTAAAAAAAATGAATTAAATTCAAAATTCTGGAAAGAGTAGATTACTATAAAAAAATGTACCAGCTACTATAAAAAAATTAATTAAGTTCAAAATCCTGGAAAGAGTAGATTATATTTTTTCTCGTACCCAAGCAGCGGCTACAAATTGAAATGAAAACGTAGATGGCTTTAAAATATAATTAACTTCTGCTTAAATTTGTCGGAAGATTGTTTTTGTTTTGACGTTGAAAAGCAATTTTCGTTATCCCCCCCCGCAACCAACAATGAGAGCTATCCAGCATACCATTGAAGAATATCCTGATTGTGATCACAAAATCAGGTATTGCAGAGGACCAACATTAACAAACACGGATAATTGTAATAAGCCCATTTGCGGCGGGGACATTTCCCTATACCCGAAATTGCATAATCTAATCTATCGCCCAACATAATTTATTTTAAATTTGCTCTTACAAAATAAAATAAAACCAATTATAGGCATGAAAGGAATTTACGAAGGGGTAGTCTCAAAATAAAATATAATAAATAAAAAATTTCCGGAAATTTTACATTTTAATATTCAAAAATTACATTAGGCGAAGATTGCCCCCTTTTCCAGAGTATTTTGATTTTTGTATTGTTTTTTTGTTTTCGGGAAACTGTTTTCTGTTTTTTAATATCATACCCAATTCGGTTAGGAGAGGATATTTTTATATACCGGATGTGCATGCTTTCGAATACTTCTCATTTGAAAATCTCGATTTCGGTGAAATTCCGGTTTACAAAATCTATTTCCGGTCCTTTCCGAAAATTGAAAATATAACCAATCGGTAGAGTACCCTCGATTTAGTTAATAAAATTTTTTTTAAATAATTTTAAAATAACGCTATTAAAAAACAACTGATACGCATGCTCTGGATACCCCAATTGAAATAATGCCAATTTGGGAAAACGGATTGGATAAAATCGTGGAATTGGCTTCTATTATCTTCTAGTGTAATAAAGTTCTGTTCTACCAAAATAAACTTCTATTATCGAACAAAAATGAGAGCTGCAAACCATTATAAGCTAGATCTGCCAATGTGTTAATTAGTGTTACAGCGGATTGCTATGATCCTATACATATGACATACGCATAGCAATGTAATTATCATCACCATATTTATTTTTTTTTTCAAATTATTATTTTTTTATTTATATTTATTATTTTAATGTTCATAGGAAATTATTAAAAATTTTTATTATTGCCATATATTTTTTTTTATCTATTTTTTTATTTTTTGTTTTTTAAATTTTTATAACTTTACTAAAACAGAACATTTTTATTTGATTATAATTATTTTTTGTTTTTTTTAATAATTAAAATTTAACATTGAAGTTATTACTGTCTAGTAAAACTACAAAAAACTAAAAAATTACACATTTAACTATAAATAATATAGACTTAACTGACCCTACCAAACATTAAATTTAATTTTCGTTAAAGGAAATTTAAACGGAAGCAAAGGCGTAGCTTAAAATTTTTTATTCAAATTTTATTAGCATATTTTTTAAATTTAAATTTTAAATTAAATTTTTATGCAATAATATAAATAGTAAAATTTTATACTTTATTAGCATTTTTCAGTAGAAATATACGTTTTCAATAGTAATGTTGATAAGTATTAATACTCGGTATTATAAAAATAAATTTCAACCAAATATCAGTTATTACTGACAATACTCTTATAAAATTTTAAGTTCAGTGAACAGTCATCGTTCAAAAATTATAATTTGGGTTAAAAATACAAGTACCTATAAGTACACCTATTTTTAATTTTTTGATAACATTTGAACAACTTTTAAGAATTTATCTTAAGTCATTATCAAATTAATATGAAATAATTAACAAAATTAGGAAATTAATTATTAAGTTGAAAAAATTATCATAAACAAAAACAATTGAAATAAAACTAGGTGCCCCTGTTGAGTAATTATAATTCAAGTTGAAACCAAATTTAAAGTTTCATTGTATGTAACTAATAATAATAACTGATTTGTTTGTTTTTGTTTTTTATTTTAATAAGACCTCACATATATAATATGCACAATATATTTGCTGAATAATAAAATCGAATGAGTAGAAATTTTTCAACTGTGTGCGCATTATTGTTTTATATACAACTTATTTATATATTAGGAGTTCATTAAATAGAAGCGAAATAAAATGAAGAGGACTGCGTAGGTCCTTAAATGCTTGTCGATTATAATTATAGATAATACGTAAAAATAAATGCTTTCATATATGTATACTTTTATCGAAACAATATAAGCCCCTCCAAAATTGTAAAATTGATGGTGATCAATCCTGAGGTTCTACAAATTATAAGATAAATTAAATTAGCTGGAATATTGTTAATGGAAATTTGGAAGGCTTAAAAAATCATGAACGTTCATGTTAAGCTTTTGAGGTTCTGTATTTTGATCTAACTAACATGCTCCATTGATTTTTGTAAGCAGCCGATTTATATAAAAAAATATTGTGTTCAAGCAACGACTATAATATTGTTATTTTTGTATCTGCAAACAAAAATTTAACATTAAAGGAGAAGAAGATACAATACTGAACTCTATGAGCTGTATAAAATAAAATGGACATAGTCACAAACATTAAATTAAAGCCAAAAGACTACAGTGGCTCCGACCAACCCTCATAGCTGATAAACAAAAATGCTCCAGCCAGTGAAATCTTCGAATCTAAACCCAAAGGTACAAGAAGTCGGGGCAGACCAAACCTTCGTCGAAGAGACGAATAATCGGTAGATATGAAATAATTTCGTATAATTTCTTAAACTGCTTCTCTCCAGCTCGTTAATTAAAAAAATTGGTGAATCGTTGGTGAATCAGGCTTAGAACATCAGGTCTGTTTTGGTCACCTAATTCAGTGAGTAAATAGTATTTATAAAGCATACATTGATGTAATCCCAGCACTATTTTATGTTTAGCAATAAAACAAATATTCAAATACATTTCACAAAAAATAAGATGGGCAGGACTATTGACTAAAATTAATAAAATGCAAACTAACACCATTTTAAAACGAATCATTTAAAATTACCCAGGTTCACATCAGAATAATAGAAAAATGCTCTTAATTATAATGATCATTTTATGTATAGAAATGAAAGCCATGACACTTCTGGACTCGGAAACAAATAGAGTTATTTGGTTAAGTATAGTTAGAAACAGAGACATACAAAAATGGAAAATTTAAAGCATATACAATTGTGCAAGACAGAAGATGATTTGAGATTGATTGATTCAAGAACTGTAGAATCAGGAGAGCTCACTAAAGATGACGGATGAAATTATTTACACTAGAATGATTTTTTTACAGTTTAAACAATATAGTATAATATGATGAAAATATTCACAGTTGTTTGTATGGCAAACAGTTAGGCAATTCAAGTAATATATTAGATAATTGATAAATATATGGATAAATATATTAAAACCTAATTGTAGAAGTTGAAACACTTCTCACTTTTTCACTTCAATCTAGAATAAACTCATAAGTGTAAAAATTTCCATTTCACTTTTGTTGAGCTTATTAATTGAATCCACAATGACACACTAGGCAAAGAAACAATTTTAGTTTTATAATATAATGTTTTGTATATATTCACAAAAAAAAAAAAAAAAAAAAAAAAAATTCCCACATCCCGTAGGGGAAAAGGGTCTGTAGTTGGCCTGCAAATTTATCTGCAGGTCCACTGTTTAATAAATAAATAAATAAATAAATAAATAAAAAAAAAAGTATAGGTATTGTACCAGGTGTCAAACTACCTAAACATGATTATTTTTACTTACAACTCATATACATTTACATTTAAAATAAAATCATATGTGAGTTATAAACATCAACACAAAATTTTTCAAATTTTCACTTTTTCAAGTATATTATAAATATTTTAATAATATTATAATCAAATAAATTTTTTTATAACAGTATAATACACATCAAAACATTTTAATATAAATTTTCTATATCATATACATTTTACAACAAGGTTCTAGATTAATTCAAGGATTAAGGAATAAAAATTAAAAAAAAAAAAAAAAAACATGAAAAATAAGAAATATAAGAAATCAAATTTTATTATACCAAAAAAAAAAAAAAAAAACAATAATACCCAATAGATATAAATGAACAACAAAGACAACAACAACAATAACAATTTGAATTTATATGATTTTACTTACAGCTACATCTGGTTGAATACATCGATTATCATCATATAAAGGATAAAACCAATCAAATGAAAAGTTGAAAATGCTTGAAAATACCAAACAAAATTTTCTCATACCCCAATTACTTAATAGACTTAAAAAATTTAAATTCATAATTATATGATGTTTAGTTTCGGTGGTGGTGGTTGTTGTTGTATCAATATCAGAAGACGATGAAGATGCTTTAATAGCAGAAGAAGATGAACATATCCCTTCAATATTTGTTGTTAGCTATATATATATAATTAATATAATTAATATTATGGTTGTTTTGTGATGGTTAGTTAATTTATAGTTGATTGATTGGTTAGATGGTGATGGTTCATTTGTTGGTAATGGTGGTAGTAGTAGTAGTAGTACATAATTAAGTTAGTCAACAAACAAATAAAAAAAAAATAAAAACACATATTAAGACTTTATTATTGTTATTTTGTTAAAAAAAAAAAACATAAATTGATATTATTAATAATTTATTTTAAATTTAAACATAAAAGCCCAACACTCTTTAAAAATTATGAAAATAAATAAAATTTTAAGATGATAATTATTGTGAATAAATGAAATAAAAATAACAAATATTTTGTGACATTTGTATAAATAAAATATTTTAAAAATTCAATTTGTTTTTCATTGTGTTATATTTGGGTGAAGTTTTGTTTTTATGTTTTTGTTTTGTAAATATGCAATGTGGATATTTTAATGTTATATGTTTGTTAAATTATATTATAAATATTAATGATTAATTAATTAAATAAATTTTGAATATTCTGAGTCAGGAGGTTTTTTTTTTGTTTCAGTACAACGCAATTTATTGTTTTATATTATTATTATTTACTGAAATCAATATTATTAAAAATTTGAAAAATATTTTACAAAATAATTAATACTCATTAGTACAATAAATAATTTTGTCTTAACTTTATTGCATTGATTAAAATTAAAACAGAATGTTTGAAGAAAGGTTATTTTAAATATTTTATATTACCATTGTTAAGCTTTATTTAGGTGAATTTAGGTGAAAACGTGTTCTAATATAATGTGGGTTTGTGAATTGTATTACAAGAGTTAAAATATATTAGTTAATAGTTTCATAGGTATATTATTAATAGTTTTAAATATTTTAAATAATTTTTCACATAAAATGTCTTACATTTCCAACTCATGTTTCACAAAAGGGCGTACAGATAAAATAAACCTATGTAAAACTTTCAAGAGCTGTAAATATTTTAAAACAATTAAAAAAGTACAATTTTATATTAAAGATGAGCCTAACTCGAATTATACTTTGCACAATCTTTTTTGAGCATCGTGGTAAGTTTTGAATTCGTTTTTAATTACTGTAAATAAGACTGAATACACCTTTGAATGAATTTAATTCAATATTTTCACTTCTTAAAAAAATTTGGTCACACACACCTCAATTCAGTTAGTAGGAAGTGATGACTATTATACTTCAACATTTGCAAATATTGTACAACATTTTAATGTGATACAAATTTAACCTATTGGCTGAACAGAAGAAAATATAAGTGCACATGATAATATAAAGAAATACAATTTAAATTAAAAGTAAAATTTCATATACAAAGTAAAGTAATAATAATTTTATCAATCTAAATTCTTCAAGCCAGATTTTTGAATGTTTTTTTGCAAATTTTAACGATCCAGCTTTGCAAAAAAAACTTGGCAAAAAATCCAAAAATTTTTAAACTGGATTTATTTTGTTGCTAACTAATGGAATATTCATCAAAACAAGCAAAAAATATAAAAAAAATTTTTTAAGTCGGCTAAAAATAAGGTTTGTACGAAATTTTGTGATATTAAAAATTTTAAAAATTTTAGCAGCCCCCATTATGCAAAAAAAATTGCCAATAAAATTCAAAATTTTAAATTTTTTAAGTTGAATGGATTTCGTTGCTAACTAATGGAATATTCATTAAAACAGACAAAAAATATGAAAAAATTTTTAAGTCGGTCAAAAATAAGGTTTGTACGAAATTTTGTGATATTAAAAATTTTGTCAGCCTCCACTATGGGAAAAAAATTTGCAAAACAGTTCAAAATTTCAAATTTTCTAAATTGAATGGATTTCGTTGCTAACTTATGGAATATTCATTAAAACAAGCAAAAAATTAAAAAAAAAATTGTTAAGTCGGTCAAAAATAAGGTTTGTAGGAAATTTTGTGATATTAAAAATTTTAGCAGCCCCACTATGGAAAAAAATTGCCAAAAAAATTCAAAACTTAAAATTTTCCAAATTGAACTTATTTTGTTGCCAACTTATTGAATATTCATTAAAACAAGCAAAAAATATAAAAAAAAAATTGAAATCGGTCGAAAAATGAGGTTTGTGAGAATTTTTTTTTTACTTTAAAAATTTTGAAAATTTTAACGACCCCGACTATGCAAAAAAACAATTGCTAAAAAAATTCAAAATTTAAAAATTTTCAAACTGAACTTATTTTGTTGCTAACTTATGAAATATTCATCAAAACAAGCAAAAAATATAAAAAATCTTTGAAATCGGTAGAAAAATGAGGTTTGTGAGAATTTTTTTTTTACTTTAAAAATTTTGAAAATTTTAACGACCTCGACTATGCAAAAAAAAAATTGCTAAAAAAATTCAAAATTTAAAAATTTTCCAAATTGAATTTATTTTGTTGCTAACTAATGGAATATTCATTAAAACAAGCAAAATATATAAAAAAAAATTTGAAATCGGTCGAAAAATGAGGTTTGTTAGAATTTTTTTTTTACTTTAAAAATTTTGAAAATTTTAACGACCTCGACTATGCAAAAAAAAAATTGCTAAAAAAATTCAAAATTTAAAAATTTTCCAAATTGAATTTATTTTGTTGCTAACTAATGGAATATTCATTGAAACAAGCAAAATATATAAAAAAAATTTGAAATCGGTCGAAAAATGAGGTTTGTTAGAATTTTTTTTTTTACTTTAAAAATTTTAAAAATTTTAACGACCCCTACTATGCAAAAAAAATTGCAAAAAAAAATCCAAATTTAAAATTTTCCAAATTGAACTTATTTTGTTGCTAACTAAAAAAATATTCATTAAAACAATCAAAAAATATAAAAAATCTTTGAAATCGGTCGAAAAATGAGGTTTGTAAGAATTTTTTTTTACTTTAAAAATTTTGAAAATTTTAACGACCCCTACTATGCAAAAAAAATTGCAAAAAAAATCCAAATTTAAAATTTTCCAAATTGAACTTATTTTGTTGCTAACTAATAAAATATTCATTAAAACAAGCAAAACATATAAAAAAAAATTTGAAATCGGTCGAAAAATGAGGTTTGTTAGAATTTTTTTTTTACTTTAAAAATTTTGAAAATTTTAACGACCTCGACTATGCAAAAAAAAAATTGCTAAAAAAATTCAAAATTTAAAAATTTTCCAAATTGAATTTATTTTGTTGCTAACTAATAAAATATTCATTAAAACAAGCAAAATATATAAAAAAAATTTGAAATCGGTCGAAAAATGAGGTTTGTAAGAATTTTTTTTTACTTTAAAAATTTTGAAAATTTTAACGACCTCGACTATGCAAAAAAAAAATTGCTAAAAAAATTCAAAATTTAAAAATTTTCCAAATTGAATTTATTTTGTTGCTAACTAATGGAATATTCATTGAAACAAGCAAAATATATAAAAAAAAATTGAAATCGGTCGAAAAATGAGTTTTGTTAGAATTTTTTTTTTTACTTTAAAAATTTTGAAAATTTTAACGACCCCGACTATGCAAAAAAAATTGCAAAAAAAAATCCAAATTTAAAATTTTCCAAATTGAACTTATTTTGTTGCTAACTTATGGAATATTCATTAAAACAAGCAAAATATATAAATTTTTTTTAAATCGGTCGAAAAAATATAATTTTATAAAATATGGGATTCGCAATTTTTAAAAAGAAAACTTTTTAAAATCTGGGGTTCACCAAAGTAGTGTGTTAAGACCTATACTATAGCTGCTGTTAAATTGTGAAATTTCAAGAATACCAGAGGTAAAAATGGCTACTTTTGCAACGACGACACCGCTATTATGGTTCGACATCAGGACGTCAAAGTTGCATTATTCAAACTACAAGCACACTTTACAAATATTCAACTGTGGCTATAAAATTGGAACGTAAAAGTAAATGAATCGAAGTCAACACATATCACTTTTACTTGCTTACAAAAAAAGTGTCCTCAAGTTATTTTAATCATCCGACAAAAAAATGATGTAAAGTACTTTGGCATACATTTAAAAAAAAAGGTTATAGCTGACGTAAACATATTGTCAGTATGTTTCCTTTTACTTGATATCCAATTTAGAAGTATGTACTGGCTAATGATGGGAAAGAACAAACAGTTATCGTTAACAAGTAAGATCTTAATTTATAAAATTATAATAAATCCTATTTGAACATATTGAATCCAGCCTAGGGGTCCCACAGTGAAAACCCACATCAACATCATACAAATACTCCAAAATAAGGTAACGACTTCAACATTGAAACCGTCACCAGTGTAATAGCTAAATATAGCACCAACTACAGACTCAAGTCCATCCAAACAATTTAGTCCGCAACCTAATAACAACTGCAGGTCAGAGGCGAAGATTAAAACGAAGATTAACGAATAATCCATGTGATTTATAAGACATTAGAAAAAAATATAATTGATCATTGATATTGTAAATTTATGTAAGAGCAGATCTTCGATAACGCTACTACAAGTCGAAATAAATAAATTACATCATAAATATTTGCTTATTATATTTTTACTTTATATATATAGGTTGTAAATAAATTTTGGAATCGATTTTCATGTATACCTAAGTAAATATTAATTATAAAAAATAAATTACTATCAAAATACGATTCGATTACGATCGATATTGCACTTATTTAATATTTTGTCTTCTTTATTTTGCTCTCAATTACAAACTTGATATACTAATAATCATTTTAAGTACATATACTTGATATCACTATAATTTAATGAAGATAAGTGTTGTGCACCAAAGCTATAGAAGATAAGTGTGTTAACAACTGTACCGGCCCTAAGTACAGACCATAACAATAATAAACTTTATTATGTACTAAACCTAAATTACAAGCGAATTCAAAATAATATAACGAATTATCTTTAAATACGCTAGGTAACACAATGGGTAGAACATCTGCCATGAACAACCGAATGAACCCAGGTTCGGTCCCGAATATAAGCAAATTGCTATATAGAATTTTCAACATGGTCTAATAACCCTTTGTTATTGTGATAAACTAAATAACAAAAAAAAATATGGACCCACATCCTGGGATTGAACATTTCCTCTCATATTCAGTAAATTCCGCATTTTTGAAGAAAGTTTGCCATTCAAGTAAATTTGTACAAAAATAAATAAATAAAATATTTTTAATATATTTAATAAAATTGTTAGTGATAATAAATATGACTTTTAAGCAAAATAGAATCAAAGTTTAACGGTTAAAAAAATATAACATTATTAAGAGAGTTAAATGTGGGTTAAACATTTTTGTATGTTAATATTAATAATATAATCAATAAATTTGTTTGATTAATCCTTTTAATTAAGTGACATTCATTTTCTATTTAGAATTTCTAAAAATTATTTAAATTTTATAAATGTTTGTATACAAATATACATATACACACATATGTACATTTAACAAGAATTTCTATTTTTTATTGATTAGATAGGGAAATTATTTTTTTTTGTTATAAAAATATTACTACCCACCTATATTTTTGCTATATTTCGTTTGCTATATTCATTTCTATTTAAAACAATAAAACAAACAAAAATAATGTTCAGTAAATTAAATAGTAAAAAGAAAAAAAACAAAAAATATGTCAACAGTTTATTTATTTAATTTTTTTTTTTTTTTTTTTCAAAATAGTCATTAATTAGTCAAGTAATTCGAAACTCAGTTAAGGGAAATAATATTTCTCTTTCAGATTCAGTTCTGTAACTGTTTAATTGTATATATTTAAAAAAAAAAAAAAAAAAAAATCAAAATGTCCGCCTCTTCATGCCAATGCTTTGTTTGTTTTTTTTTTTTTTTTTTTTTTTTTGGATATAATGGATACATTGACATTTAAAATATTAATCGTAGTGAAAATATTTTAAAAATTTGTTCTTTTTGTCTTTTATGAAATATTTCTATTATGAAATTATAATTAAAAAATAAATTTTTCTTTTTTTCAAATTCCATTGGTTAATTTTATTATTACGAGTATGATAATCATGATCATGATAACAATCATTATAACCATCTACTTTCAGATATAGGCAGAAAAGAAATTACAAAGGTATTTGTACTTGCAATGTTTTCTTATTTTTATTATGATTTTAATGAAATTTGATGGTGTTTTGTTTTTGTAAATAAATTATGTATGTAAGTAATGTACTTTGTTATGTACACCAGTAATAGCTGTACCTATCAGTTAGAGTTTAAATTGCATTACTTCTGTATGCTCAATCTTCAATATAAAAACAAGAATCCACAACGTGATCAAATCCCAACCACAAAGTGATCTGTCAATGCTCTTTAAGCTATATGTATGTGTGTAAATAGTCAGCCAGTCAGCCACAATTCGTACTTATTTGTTTTTTATTTTGTTTTTATTGTTTTTGTTTAGGTTTCATTGTTTATATGGTCGGTTGATTTCAATAGTGAATTTTTGTCATTGACTCGCGTTTGAGTTCGCGCATCTTTTTGTGTTAACAATTTTTATTTATTTTTTGCTTCTTTTCAATCAGATTTTCAACACCATCCACATACATTTATTTTATTTTAAAAAAATAGATCTACTAAGTACTGTAGAGGGAAAATCTCATCAGTAACAAACAAAAATAAAAATGTCACCTGTAAAATTTAGCAGATGCTGCTTTTAAATTAACTTATTGTTGTATTGTATATATATAATATTATTATGTATTACAGGTGTTGCAAAGTTTACCTATTATGAAATTTTTTTTTAAATACGACAAAAAATCAAAATACATAACACATATTCTTATTTGTTCAGACATTTGAAAATCTGAAGGATAACTTTAGAAATATTTTTTTTATTTTTGTTATTATTTGTATTTAAACAATAATAATATAAAATTTTTGCAGACAAAACTATATATTTAATTTTAGTCTATTTTTGAATTTTATTAAAGTGGCCATGTATTAAAGAAAATAGTTTGGGACATGTTTGGATTTTGTTTTGTAATTATTTAAAAACATCTTAACTGATTGGACAACATACGAGCTATCACAAAATTAGTTTTCTCTTGATTTGTATTAAAGTAAGTGATGTGGGACATGTTTACTTTTTTTTGTAGTTATTCAAGAACATCATAACTGCTTGGAAAACATACGAAATAAGTTTTCTATTGATTTGTATTACAGAAAATAATGTGGGACATGTTTAGTTTTTTTTTTGTAATTATTTAAGAACATCTCAACTGCTTGGGCAACATACGAAATTAGTTTTCTATTGATTTGTATTACAGAAAATAATGTGGGACATGTTTGGTTTAATTATTAAAGAACACACTAACTGCTTGGACAACAGACGAGCTATCACAAAATTAGTTTTATCTTGATTTGTATTAAAATAAATAATGTGGGACATGTTTACTTTTTTGTGTAGTTATTCAAGAACATCCTAACTACTTGGACAACATACGAAATAAGTTTTCTATTGATTTGTATTACAGAAAATAATGTGGGACATGTTTAGTTTTTTTTTTGTAATTATTTAAGAACATCTCAACTGCTTGGGCAACATACGAAATTAGTTTTCTATTGATTTGTATTACAGAAAATAATGTGGGACATGTTTGGTTTAATTATTAAAGAACACACTAACTGCTTGGACAACAGACGAGCTATCACAAAATTAGTTTTATCTTGATTTGTATTAAAATAAATAATGTGGGACATGTTTACTTTTTTGTGTAGTTATTCAAGAACATCCTAACTACTTGGACAACATACGAAATAAGTTTTCCATTGATTTGTATTACAGAAAATAATGTGGGACATGTTTAGTTTTTTTTTTGTAATTATTTAAGAACATCTCAACTGCTTGGGCAACATACGAAATTAGTTTTCTATTGATTTGTATTACAGAAAATAATGTGGGACATGTTTGGTTTAATTATTAAAGAACACACTAACTGCTTGGACAACAGACGAGCTATCACAAAATTAGTTTTATCTTGATTTGTATTAAAATAAATAATGTGGGACATGTTTACTTTTTTGTGTAGTTATTCAAGAACATCCTAATTGCTTGGACAACAATAGAAATTACTTTTCTCTTATTTTGTATTACAGAAAATAATGTGGGACATGTTTAGTTTTTTTTTTGTAATTATTTAAGAACATCTTAACTGCTTGGACAACATAAGAGCTATCACAAAATTAGTTTTCTCTTGATTTATATTAAAGAAAATAGAGTGGGACATGTTTTGGGCTTTTGTAATTATTCAAGAACAATATAACTGCTTGGAAAACATACGAGCTATCACAAAATTAGTTTTATCTTGATTTGTGTTAAGATAAATAATGTGGGACATGTTTATTTTTTTTTGCAATTATTCAAGAACACCTTAACTGCTTGGACAACATACGAGCTATCACAAAATTAGTTTCATTTTGATTTGTATTACAGAAAATAATGTGTGACATGTTTTGGGCTTTTTAATTATTCAAGAACAACCTAATTGCCTGGACAACGTTTTAACATACGAAATATCCCAAAATCACAATCGCAATCACAGTCTTGAAATTTAGATGTCTAAATAAATTTTATATTAACCCTTTTATTCAGAAGTATTTAATTTTTTATTATTACAAAATTAGGTTTTGAAATATTTATTTTTATTTTAATAAAGTGACCATGTATTAAACAAAATAGTGTGGAACATGTTTTATTTTTTTTCAAATTATTTATTTTATTTTATTTTATCAATTTATTTAGTTAATTTAACTATTTATAATTACATAATTCAAAATTGTTCAATTTCATTTTTTTTTCTCTTGATTTGTATTAAAGTAAATAATGTGGGACATGTTTACTTTTTTTTTGTAATTATTTAAGAACATCCTAACTGCTTGGACAATGCTTTATCATACTAACAATCACACAATAAATTTGTTTTTGAAATGTTGACAACTTAAAACAAATTTTAGAGTCCTTCGCAAGTAACATGGTTCCATTTTATTTAAGTTATTACTAAATTAGGTTATAAAATGTTGATTTTTATTTGCATTAATATTTATTAATTCAATAATAATAGTATCTGAAGTGAAGGATGGTACGTGATTTTTAGCAAATCAAATTCTTAAAAAAATTCACGTAATAATAATTTGAAAAACAAGCATACTTTATATGAGATACATTTTTTGTGCAACATAGATGCCAGAAGCAGGATTCGAAACTAAAACTTAAGTCTTCTCAATCAGATGACATAATCATAATAGTTGATTCAGTTTATTCCCATCATCATAGAAAATCCAATAACAAGATATAGGTACACTTTTTAGCTCAAGTAAACCTAACAGAATTTTTTAACAAATACCAATATAAAGAAAATGTGATTAGTTAAAATATAGATAAAATCTGGACCTGAGATGAAATTTGTGATCTGATTTGTAATTTTTTAGATTGTATACCAAATTTATTATTAGATGGGGACAACAGGTATACAGAATAAATTTTTGACTTAATGTTTTATACTATAAAAATATTTTGCGTTCCCATTAATCTTGGTTTTTATTCGATTGCATTCCAGTTTTTTGTTTGAGCCATACTGCAAAAATTTTTTTGTTCAAATGCAAGAATTAACGGTAATTTCGTCATACCAATTTTGCATTATTTTATACTTGTTTGCATAGCTATTAAATTTATTTTTTAATTCATTTGTTCGAAATCAATATGTTTGCCAACAATTTTTATTTTTGAATCATGCACCTTTCTGTTTTATTTAATTGCAGCCACCAATTTTTGTCACTCACTTTTGTTTATTCACCTTTTTTTTTTTCTTCCAAGTTAAATTTTTATAACCGCTGATTTCAAACAATTTTTCAGCAGACTTGCATTTTATTATATCTGTGAGTGCAAGAGTGCAAGAGTGCAAGAGAGCAGTAGTACTCATTTTTGCCATCATTTTGAGATCGATTTTTATCTGTTTTTGAAAAAGGGTCTTATCTCCATTATTTATAAAATCATGCCGTTTTTTTTACCAACTACTTTTGTTGCTTTCTTTTGTTCACCATATGTTCTTTTTTTCATGCTAGTTAAATTTTTATAATCGCTGATTTCAGACAATTTTCCAGCAAACTTGCATTTTATTATATTTGTGAGTGCAAGAATGCAATATAGTGCTCATTCTTGCAATTATTTTGAGACTGGCTTTTATCTTTATTTAAAAAAGGGTCTTAACATAATAATTTTTAACAGTTATATTATTAAATCAATAGAATTAGAGTAGAAAGACCCTCCAATTTCATTAATTTTAATAGAAAAACAAAAATTTAATTTATAATATTTAATTTTATTAAAATTAATTCATAAACACAAATACCTAATCATGAATGTATCACAAAATAGTCACTTAATTTAATTTTTACCCACGTCTAGGTTACTGATACTGAATAAATGAAAAAAAAAATATCTTCACAACTTCACAATGCAGTGACAGGTGATTTTTTTTTTCTCATTTCAAATTACTTTTTTGAACTTTTGAATGATTTAGTTGAAAAAAAAAAAAACAATTCGATGGAGGTGTCTGAGAGAGCACGCAATCTTAAAATATTTTATTAACTTTTTTTGTTTTAATTTTTTCTTCTCTTATGAAATTAAGTACAGATAAAATGGTTACGTGCACAATAATTTATACAGTGGGGTTCAATGTTTTTATTTTTGTTTTTGTTTTTAATATTTATTTTTTATATTATGTACTAATGTTATTTTAAATTATTTATAAATATATTTTAAAATAAATTATCCAGACTACAGAGTGACACTTCTCTTTATAATTTTATTCTTGTCAGTTCATTCATTCTTTAGTATATAGGTTCACTTTATCATTGTCAAAAGTTATTTAAAAAAAAAAAATAAAAAAACAAAAAGTGGAAACATAATTTCCTGTCATTTTAAAACTTGTAATGTTAAATGTAAAATTTATAATATTAACCTTTACCTGTAATTTGAAATATTTTCGCTTAAAAAAATATTTTTGGAGAAAATTCGAAATAAATTAATTTAAAAAGATTTTGAGTGAACACAAAAATATGGACCATTTCAGTTATTATTGTTGACACATTTCAAAAAATTTAAATTAAAAAGTTATGACATTTAGAGTTATTTCATTAGGAGTTAATTATGCAAGCGCTTTATTTCAAATGATTGCAGCCCACCCTTAAACTTATCAAAAAATTACGCTATAGGTAGTAAAACTATTTCAAAACTAAAAAAAAATATATTTTTTGTATTGCCATCAAACAAAATTTATAATTATTAAGGTTTTTGGATCAATATGTTTCTCCAGTTACAATTTATGAATCAAAACATGACTTTTCAAATGTGAATGTCAAAACAATTTTTATTTTGTTCGAAAATAAACGGCTCAGAGAACTTTACTATTGTGTAATACCTCCTCTAATATTAATTACACAGCAGAAACCAAAACAGGAGCATAAATCTGTTTCAAATGAGTTGAAACAATTTTATTTTGCTCAAAAATAATCGGCCTAGACCACTCTACTGTTGTGTAATATCTCTTCTCTAATATCAATTACACAGCAGAGGGCTATTGAAATATATCTGTCGAGTTCATTTTTACAAGAGTTTCATTTAAGACTTCGTGGAAGTAAGACGTGAAATTTTAGTGAAGCTTTTGGGTAAAAATCAACGTATTTTGTTGAATACTAAAAATGATAAAAATAAAAAAAAAAAAAAAAAAGTTATGAGTGAAAATATTATTCAAGGGACAGAACAAACTATTGATAATTTTAATAAAATAATAAATAAGTGTAACGATCTAGCACGTGTTAAAATAAAAAATAATAAAAAAAAAAAAAAAACAAAAACAATGACAAATAAAACAAAAAAAACATTGGAGCAATCCAACGAAGATTTAAAAAAAGAAATTTTGGAATTAAAATCTATAATACAAAATTTAAAACAAAATAAAATAGAAAAAACAACAAAAAATAATAATGACAATGAAGGTTCTTATAACCAAAATAGGTACGAGGTACTCGGTACACTCGAAGAAATGGAAGAAGAATCACCGAATACAGATAATAACGAAGAATTTAAAAAATTAATAGAAACGGCAAAAACAAAAAATTTAAAGAAAAAAGAAGAACAAAAATCCAGAGCCAATATAATATTATCAACAGATAATAAACAAATTAGAGAACCAATAGAAGTGACAAATACAACAGAAAATGAAAATCAAAACAATAACAACACAAGTAACAAGAGTAAAGAAAAAATACCTCCGATTATTATTTACAACCAAGAGATGCCAGAATTAAAAAATATTCTGAAAAATAAACAAATAAAAGATTTTTCTGTGAAAAAAATTAATGATGAAAAACATTTAATTTTTTTAAACAATATCATAGACTATAATAAAACAAAAGAACTGTTAAAAAAAATCAACGCAAATTATTTCACATATACGCCAAAGGCACAAAAAAATAAAACATTAATATTGAAAGGACTAAATTCAGAAGATGAACCAGAATATATCAAGGAAGAATTACGATCATTAAACTTAGAGAAGGTAAATATAGTGAAAGTAACAAGATTAATAACCAAACGCTCAATAAGAGAAAACAAAAACCTGCCAATATTTATTGTACAAATATCACCGGAAAGTGATATATCAATAATACAAAAGATTAAAAGAATAAACTACCAAATAGTAAGGTGGGAAAAAATTACAAAAAACGAAATACCACAATGCAAAAGATGTCAAAGGTTAGGCCATGCGGCAAGTAATTGTAACATGGACTACCGATGCGTCAAATGTAATAAACAACACGAAATAGGAATGTGCACAATGCCAAAAGAATCAGCCTATGCTGAACTATACTGCGCATTATGCAACAGCAACGGTCATCCAGCATCGTATAGAGGGTGCCCTGAATATATGAAAAAAATTAAAAACACAGAATTAAGAAAGGCAGCAATTAATAAAAGAAATGAAGCCAAAATGAAAATGATAAATAACTATGTACAACCACAGTTGTCGTATGCAAATGCAACCAGAAATTTTAATGGCAACACTATTAGCAATAATAATAATTATAATAATAATAACAAGAACGACAATTATAATAACAATAATAATAAAACTAATAATAATACACTAACAAATTTAATACAAAATAATGAGAATACAAATATTTTACTCGATTTAAAAAAAACTTTACAAATAATAGAAAACAAAATAAATGAACATACAAAAAAAATAGACTACCTATATGAGACAATGCCATTCAACTCATACTATGAATAATAATAATATAAATTATAAAAAAAAATTAAAAATTATCTCTATTAACGTTAACTCTATAATATCAATGTATAAAAGAGCGTACCTAGTACATTTTCTAGAAAAATATAATCCAGATATAGTACTATTGTCAGAAACCAAATTAAATTCTAAGCACAAGCTCAATTTTAAAGATTACAATTTTATAAGAACTGACAGACCGGGAGCTACACAAGGAGGTGGTACAGGTATTCTTATTAAAAAAATATTTAGGTATTGTTTAGATACTCAAAATTTTATTTATGATAAATTTAAATGTCTCGAGATAAGCACAATAGAATTAAAATTAGAGCAAAACAAAAAACTAAAATTAGTAGCATTATATGCAGGGCATAATCATAATGATAGGTTTGAAATTGAATTAAATAAAATTTTTGAGGTTTTAAAATTATACCAGGAAGATACGTTTTATGTAATCGCAGGAGATTTCAATGCTAAGCACACGAACTGGTCAAATAACACAAACAATACAAGAGGGAACATATTTAAAAATTGGTTAGAAAAAAACGATATATTACATAAATCAAAATTATATGGAACCGTAGAGCCAACATATCCGAGAACAAATTCTTATTTAGACTTAGCAATTATTGATTTTAGATTGAACCTAAGTAACAATAGCAATAATAAACTGAGAACGATTCCATATGATAGTGATCATAATGCATTAGAAATAGAATTAATATTGGATACTAATAGGCTAACATTAACAGAAGAAAGTAACAAAAATAAATTAAATTATAAAATAACAAATTGGAAAAAATTTCAAAAAATCTTAGATGAAAAAATGAGTAGCATTTCAACTAATGAAAACCCTTTTATCCCTAATTATAGAAATTTAGAAAATATCGAAATAGAAAATAAGTTAAAAGAGTTAGAAAAAATTATAAATAATGCAGTAGAGTCATGTAGCCCCAAATTTAAGGAACACACTATAGAAAAATTTTTAAATTATAAAATTAGGAAACTTCAAAATTATAAAAGTACAGTATTAACGGCCTTAAAAATGGCACATAGAAACAATCAACACTCATGTAATAGAACAATTAGATTAAAATCATTATAAGAAATATTAATACACTCATTAAACAAAATTTATACATTCAAAAGAACAAATACTGGGAGAACATTTTAAAAAAAATTCATCCCTCTAATAACAAAAATATGTTCCCTATTATTAATAAATTATTTAGGAAAAAAACAAATAAAAATATCGACAAGCTCAGGATAGAAGAAAATCAAAAATACTTGATTGAGAGCATGGGTATTAATATCAGACAATTAGAAAAGGATGAACAGGGTAGATATATTATAAGAAATCAAACAGATATTTTAGATATTATAGGAAATTATATTGAACAATCACATAACCAAGTACATACAAATTCGTTATTTCAAAATGATATTAGAATACAACAAACAATCATAGAATTTAACAGGCAAATAAAAATAGAAAAGGATGCAAATATAAAAATAATTTATTTTAGTGAGACATGCAAAGCAAATAACTTAACAACAGCTCAAACATGTAATAATTATTTCGTTAAAATAACAGATTTAAAAGAAATATTTAAGACATTAAGCAACAAATGTTCCGCAGGCATTGATAAAATTCCAAATATAGTGTTAAAACATCTTCCAAATAGCATAATAGAAAACTATTGTATAATTTTCAATAATATACTTAATAATTGTTACTTTCCAAAGATGTGGAGAATAGCAAAAATAGTACCAATCCCAAAACCAGGAAAAGATCATAATGATCCAAAAAATTTTAGACCAATAAATTTATTACCAAACATAAGTAAAGTATTAGAAATTATAATAGCCAAAAACATTACAAAATTTATTAAAGAAAAAAGAATTATGCCAGAAAACCAGTTCGGATTTAGAAAAAAACATTCAGCAGTACATGCAATAAATAAATTAACGTCTGATATATGCTGGGCAATTAATAAAAAGGAATGTGTGGGAGCATGCCTTATAGACTTAAAAGAAGCTTTCAATTCGGTATGGATTGATGGACTAATTTTCAAACTTTTAAAATATAATTTTCCAACTCAGATAATAAAAATGATAAAAAATATGCTAGAAGATAAAAAATTTATCACAGTAGATGGACAAACATGTTCTAAGAAAATATTTAAAATAACAAATGGTTTACAGCAAGGGACTGTAAACGCACCTTTGCTCTTTAATTTATATATTGCTGAGCTATTAAATAAACTAAATCAAAACCAGTCTCTGACAAGGAGCTTGGCCTTTGCGGATGATCTTATTATTTATAATGTAAATAGATATGTATCAAAAATGCAAGCACAGCTGCAAGAAAATTATAATGAAACACAAAGCTATATTGATACTTGGAAACTAAGAATCAATTATAGCAAGTGTGAAGTTATATTATTCAGAACAAGTCTAGATAAAGCTAACTCTGATGTTAGAAAAAACTGGCGAAAGTTCCACATAAAAACTAGAGACAACACAAAAATTACGAACCAAAAGTCTGTCAGATATTTGGGCGTAAACTTAACCTACAATTTAAATTATAAGAAACATATTTCCAATCAATTAGAAAAAGCGAGGAAAGCTTTTATGGCTTCCAGGAAGGTCTTCTATGAGAAAGGAATAAATAACAGAGTCAAAATCATAGGGTACCAAGCAATGATAAGACCTATTCTTACATATGCTTGCCCAATATGGTATAATATAAGTCCATCATGTATGGAGTTATTGAGAAAGTTTGAAAGAAAGTGTATAAGGCATTGCACAGGTAAATTTAGAAAACCGGAATCAGACTACAAACACTATATATCGAACAAAACGCTCTATGAGACTAGCAAAATCAATAAAATAGATCAATTTATAATTAACTTAACGAGAAAGCATTTTTCTAGGGTAGAATTTGTGACAGAAAATAGTCTGATTGCTCACTCAATACATCCAGATGATGGGTACATTGAGATGACAATGAGAACCGGTTATATACCTCCAGAAGGATGGATTTACCTGGATAAAAATAAATATATTCAAAATGATGATAAAGTGCCCATAATATACCATATATTTAGGAGAGCTACAAATAAAAAAATAGAATACCAACCAAATTTTAAAACCGAAGATAATAGAGAAATGTTAAGGTACGATATGTATATAACAAATAAAGACTTATTAAGCACCGATAAGTATTGGTGGCTTGAACAGAATAATGAATAAACTCATAAAAACATAGTATAGTTAGGGTAAATATAAGTTAGATTAGGATAGTTGTAAGTTAGTTATAATTAGGTGATAGTCTAGAATAAGTAGTATAGGGTAAATATAAGTTAGATTAGGATAGTTGTAAGTTAGTTATAATTAGGTGATAGTCTAGAATAAGTAGTATAGAGTTTTATAAAAACAAAATACAAATTAAAAATTGGTTTTTATTAGAAAAAAAGTTTTTCCAGTTAAATTATACAAAGAAAGAATGCACTTACGCATTAATAAAATAATAATAAATAGCTAACAGCTGATCAAGTAAATTAATAAATTTAAGAAATACTAAATCTTAGAGTACCCTCCTCAAAAGGTCATTAAGTTTGGAAATAAGAAATAAGAAAATTTGGTTTAAGTGTTTTTTGTACAGATATAAGAAAAAAAAAAAAGAAATGGATTAAAAAAAATAAAACACATTAAAAAAAAAAAAAAAAAAGTTCATTTTTACAAAATAATTTTTTGTACTGAATGAGGAAGTCAAAATTAAAGAAATGTGTTGAGGTGATGAAAGCCAAACCCCAATAAACGTTGATAAATTATCTAATTAAAAAGTTTTTTTTCTTATTTTCGACTTATATAAGGTCACTTGTAAAATAAGAGTTTTTTGACTGCTCGTTGTAGTCATTTCAACATTCATATTTCATTAATATTCATTATAAATTCTAGTCTATTTTTTTTCTCAGATCTGACGATCGAACATGAAAGTTTTGTAATATTCTTAATGTAATTTTCTTAGCTTCCAGATGATTGTATGTGACCATAAAAAGTAATTATAGTAAATATATTTTATATATGTGACAAAATAATAGTAGTATAAGCCTCCTTCAGGAGGTCAGGATTTGAATACAATCATAAAATAGACTATAAGAATGTAGCCATAATGAATAAAAACTAAGGCTCTACAACTATACCGATACAAATGAGGTAAAAGGAGAAACAAGAACCCGAATTGTAGAATGAAATATTTTCAAACAGAAGAATAATAAATTTAATACTGCACCCTACATAGAAAATTGCAGCTCAAATTATACAAGATTTTAATCCGCCCTAATTTTCCAATATCAAAGTGCAAATTTGACATTCACACAAGCAAATGAAGAAAAATTTAATCATGTTATTTGTGCAGATACAAGCTGAAAAATAAAATAAAACAATACAAACTGTATCAAAAATTCAAAATAAGAGAGGAATCGATAAGTTGTGTCAAAATCAGCCAATTCCAAATGGATGAAGTATTTCTGATATATCATCATTACTTCTTCTTCTATTTCTTTGTGTTATTGTAAAGCTTCATTACATATTACATATATATTCAGTTGCAGATTAACTGTTAGGTATCGAGATAGATAGAGAAAGTGGTATAGAGAAATAAAGAGGAGGCCAAAAATTTGATTTGGACTGTATCCCTACTGAAATATGACTACACAAACACAAGATTCTAAACCTTTATCAAAAATGTGGTATAACTTATACTAGAATTAAAAATGTATAGTTTATACTAAGATAATTCAAGAGGTATATATTTTTACCTCCACCGTATATCCTACTGGTAGGATTCTCGATCAGTGATGATGATGATGATGATAGTTTTACCCCAGGTATATTAGATAATATTGAATTTTCAACAACTGAGAGTTCATATAATTTTCCTCCATATATCTTGTCTTTATGTTATACCTGATCCTTCAATGAGTTTAAAAACAATATTTTCAGTCAATTTTATAGATATTCCTACATATATATATATACCCAAAATAACTAGTTATACTTATTCCTATATCATTAAATTTATATACTTCAGATATCTCTTCAATTTCACATTGACATCATGTGGCTTCATTTAAAACATAAAAAAAAAAAACATAGTTATACATCGATAAATCATCATTAGACACCAGATTAAATTCAATTTTAAATCTAATACAAACCCAATTTAAAATATAATTTCATTATTTACCAATTAAAATAATTAAATTTATTTAAAAACTATTAAATTTAAAGATTTAATTACAAATTTCAATTAAAATTATATTTAATGTCATTTCAATTGCATGACATAAACTCAAATAGTCTTTGATATTTTAATTATGAAAAATTAAACATAAAAAAGGATTTGATAAAATTGAATGTCAACAAAACTAGAGTATTCAGTTTAATAACGAGTACATCTTTGATTTAAAATCTATTTTAATTTTGTTAGATTTAATTTAAAAAAAAATAAAACAAATAGAAAATAAAATCAACTTAATTAAAATACGTCTAATTAAAAATTTAAATATGGCAATAACCTTCCATATAAAAATAGCAAAAAATTTGCCTTTGAAATTTTTAATTTATTTCTTTTTTTTTTTAAAGTAAAATTCGAACAAATTCCAAATTTAATTTTGCGTAACACAGCACTCAAAAAAAAAAACAAACACAAATAAATAAATGCATATATGGTGTGTATGTAAACATTAAAACTTGACTTAGGTCAAGAAACTAAAAAATAAAACTAAAAAAAAAAAAAACATAAATAACAAAAAAAAAAAAAAGAAAAAAAAATTTTCATTTAAAAGAGAAGATGATTTGAATTTTCGTATATATTTAAAAAAAATTAAATAAATAAAATTAAAATTAAAATAAAATAAATTCATATGCTTCAACACTCACTCTCTGTGATGTGAATCTCAATCTCACTCTTGTGTTAAAATAGCATAAAACATGCGCATTATTGAAATATTATTAATATGTACATATTAAATAAATAATAATAGTAATAAATATTATCAATTATAGTTGTAATATTATATATCTTGTAATTTAATTTTTGTGTCATGCGATTTTAAGATCCGATGATAACATTCTTAAAATGAAAATTAGGATTTTAGTTCAAAAACTTTTAATTTAACTTAATTTAACTAAATTTAACTAAGTTTAACTAATTTAATTTTATTTAACTAAATTTAACTAAATTAAACCAAATCAAACTGAATTGAATATTGTAATTGTATAATAAAAACACTAATCGTCTTATGTAAAATTTATATAAATTAAATAAATAAAAATAAATAAAAAATAAACATCAACACATAAAATTGTAGTGATAGCTATCCTTTTTACCACTAAAATCAACTTTGTAACACGTAAAAAATATTCTATTACAGGCTGACAGTGAAATTTTTTTCTCATTTTAATTTTTTAAGTTCATTGTTTTATAATAATTCGAAAGACATTTTAATTCAGCTCTGTTCAATGTCCTGACTAGTATTTTACTGGTATTTTACGTTGAAATTTTGATTGATTTTTATAACTCACAGATGTATTAATAATTTCATTATTATTATTTTATTTTATTTATTGTCTTAATGTATATTTGTACAATATGTCGTTTTCATATATATTTAGACATTTTAATTAAGATCTGTTCAATGTCCTAACTAGTATTTTATATTTTATAATTTTAGTGATAGCTATCCTTTTTATCACTAAAATCAACTTTGTAACACGTGAAAAATATTCTATTACAGGCTGACAGTGAAATTTTCATTGTTTTATAATAATTCGAAAGACATTTTAATTAAGCTCTGTTCAATGTCCTGACTAGTATTTTACTAGTATTTTAAGTTGGAATTTTAATCGATTTTTATAACTCACAGATGTATTAATAATTTCATTATTATTATTTTATTTTATTTATTTTCTTAATGTATATTTGTACAATATATTGTTTTCATATATATTTAGACATTTTAATTAAGCTTTGTTCAATGTCCTGACAAGTATTTTATATTTTATGTTGTAATTTTAGTTGATTTTTATAACTCACAGATGTATTAATAAGTTTTTTATTATTATTTTATTTAATTTATTGTCTTAATGTATTTATACAATATGTTATTTTCATATATTTTGATTCTACATATATTTCAAGAGCTTATATTACTAGAATATTTTCACCTTTGATTTGTAATTATTTAGACTAACCTGACTTAAATATTTAGAATAAATTTAATTTGCAAAGAACAAAATGGCAATATGTATTAATAACATTTTTTAAAAAATCTGGAGTTGTTTAGGTACTGATAAGTTCCTGTATGAATATTGTGATAACCGAAACAACTCCTAAAACTTATTGTTATCCTGACTAGAGTTTTGATTAAGTAGAATATAGTTTGGATCAAGTAAATTACTGTCTTCGATATTAAAATCATGCATCAAACGACCTTAATCTGTCAGAGCATATCAATTTTATTACATTAGGTCAAGTTTATACGAGACAGAATTATAATGCAAAAATCTAACTTTATGTTCATAAGTAAATAAAAACTGGTAGATTTCTGCCATTGTTACTGTCAGATTATTGAAATATGAAGATGGTTGAAAACTAAACTATTGACAATGAAATAAATAAATAAATTTTTATTATTATTCTAATATCAATCCAACAATATTATTTCTATAATTTAGCTTGAATTACAGCCCAAAATGTATGTACTATATATATTTTCACTCCAATTTCGTGAGATATAGAACTAACCATTTGTACTGCTCTGGTACATATCCTAGTACAATCATTAAGGATTTTGAAAACGATTTCAATACATTTAATCAGGATTGTACTATAAAACTGCATATACACACATACATATATACAGTAAAGCAAAAATTAATATCTAAAAATATTTATAGGGCTTCTTTACAATAAATAGGAAGACTTATTGTTTGAAAACTGAAAGAAACCTACAATGCACACCATCAAAATGCAATTTGACATCTAAAAATAATTTAAGATTAGCTGTCAAAACCCTACTCGATGATAAAATTACAAAAAAATTAATTAAAATTAATTAAAAATATGTATGGATTAATAAATATGAAATCATTTGGTTCAAAGGTGATATTCAATTTTCAAGTTCATCTCCCAAAGCACATGTCCGGACTTTAAATTGATCAAACTGCCCAAACTGCATTAAAACAATTGCAAGTTTAAAACAGTGCAAAACGTTGTTTGAATATGTCAACCAGTTGATATTCTACTTTTTTGGGTTGGGTATGAAACTCCAAATTCAAAATTTCAAATTACAAAATCTCGAATTACAAAATTTCAAATTATAAAATTTAAAAATTACAAAATATCAAATTACAAAATCTCAAATTACAGAATATCAAATTACAAAATCTCAAATTACAAAATTTCAAATTACAAATTTCCAAATTACAAAATCTCAAATTACAAAATTTCCAAATTACAAAATCTCAAATTACAAAATTTCGAATTACAAAATCTCAAATTATAAAATCTCAAATTACAGAATATCAAATTACAAAATCTCAAAATTACAAAATCCCAAAATCTCAAATTACAAATTTCCAAATTACAAAATCTCAAATTACAAAATTTCGAATTACAAAATCCCAAATTGCAAATTCCCAAATTACAAAATCTCAAATTACAAAATCTCAAATTCCAAAATCTCAAATTACAAAATTTTAAATTACAAATTTCCAAATTACAAAATCTCAAATTACAAAATTTCCAAATTACAAAATCTCAAATTACAAAATTTCGAATTACAAAATCCCAAAGTGCAAATTCCCAAATTACAAAATTTCAAATTAGAAAATTCCAAATTACAAAATCTCAAATTATAAAATCTCAAATTACAGAATATCAAATTACAAAATCTTAAAATTACAAAATCTCAAATTACAAAATCTCAAATTAAAAATTCCCAAATTAAAAAATTCCAAATTACAAAATCTCAAATTACAAAATCCCAAAATCTCAAATTACAAATTTCCAAATTACAAAATCTCAAATTACAAAATTTCGAATTACAAAATCCCAAATTGCAAATTCCCAAATTACAAAATCCCAAATTACAAAATATCAAATTACAAAATCTTAAATTACAAAATCTCAAATTAACAAATCTCGAATTACAAAATCCCAAATTACAAAATCCCAAAATTACAAATTCTCAAATTACAAAATCCTAAATTACAAAATTAAAATTACAAAATCTCAAATTCCAAAATCTCAAATTACAAAATCTCAAATTAGCAAATCTCGAATTACAAAATCCCAAATTACAAAATCCCAAAATTACAAATTCTCAAATTACAAAATCCTAAATTAACAAATTCCAAATTTTAGAATCCCAACAACAAAAAATACTATTGGTAGACTCTTGTTACGATTTAAATATGTTGAGTACCTACTTAGTTAATTTCATTTTTATATCTGTTAATAATATACTAACTAACCTCGAAACGACCTTGAAAATGTTTTTTTTTTTTATAATTAGAAGTTGGTAATTGCCACATCATCAGTAAATGTTTAAAGTTGACGATAAAATTTGTAAATTGTAAAATTGACATTTATAAACAAAATTGACGTTTATTAAAAACAAATCATATTACAATAACCAAAATCTTATAATTAATATTAAAGAAATAAAATTATAATGCAATGCATTGAAAATATTTAAGTATTTACTTCCATTTTCCAAAAAAAAAAAAACAGTTGAATTTGAATTTGCTTTACAATTATTTGCTGTATATACAAAACATTTTTATTTTTTCCGACTATTTTTACATTCTGAACTACAAAATTTTACAAAGTCAGTTACCATTGCCAGCTCCTGCTTTTTTATTGTTTTCTATATAATTTTTGTTTTCTACGGTATAATAAATTTTAATTTTTTTTAGGCCAAAATAATGTGATAACCACCTTTGCAGAATTAAAACCATTTAAAGTGATTAAACAAAAAACCAATAATAATAAAAATATTTCAAATATTTGCTATAAATCGAATATTATTGTTTAATAATTCTTATTTTATGACATTTATAAAGAACTGGTAAACAAATAAATGGAATTTGAGATGGATGGAATATTAAAATAATACAAAATGGTACAAACAAGTTAAGTTAACACTTAACACTTCAATCGTTGATATGAATTGTAATTTTATACGACTGATGATTGGAAATTGAACTTATTAAAATGATATTTCACATTTTTTAATAATAATTTTTCATATCATTCACCTATGATCAAAAATATGCAATAATATGAAATGTATCTGAAGATCAAAATTATAATACAATGTATATTATTTGAATAAAAATTTTATGAACCTTAACATTATGTACACATATCTAATATGAATGTGAAATAATATATTTATGTATACCTATGTCTGATAGATAGATAAATAAATAATCCTCGAATAATAATGCGTGTATTATATAGATTAAAATATATATATATATAAATAAAAAAATTTTAATTCAAAAGATTTAAATTTTTAAATAATTAGCCTTGAAAAATTATAACAATTCAAAAAAAAAAAAAAAAAATATTTATTTGTTTTTTGAATTAAAATTTTTTTGGAAAATATTCAACGCTTCAGAGACTTGCATTGCAAATAATCAAAATATTTTACAGATTTATATCAACCATACTATGTATATATTATTATTTATAACTGACATAATTTTTGTTTATTAATTTTTTTTTTAGTAAAGTATACTGGTTTAAAAATAGTTTTGTACATTTTTTTTTATAATTTTTCTTTTTTTTAATTAAAGGGTCTATGAAAAGAGCATAATAATGACAACAAGGTAGCAACATCAACAATCATGTTAAAATTAAATAGAGCTTACATTTCAGGTTTTAAATTATTTATTATGATATTTATCTTGCAGACATTATTATTATTTTTTTTTTTTTTTTTGATTTTAGATATTCAATATTATTGTATCTAATATAATAGAATTTAAATTTTTTTATTTATTTAAGATATTTACATACAGGGTGTTTCAGATACACTGCTGTTAATTTTGTTAGTTAATAGAAAGGATTGAATTGAAAAACCAAAAAATGTTTAAATTAAATGTATTTGTGAAAAAGGTTCACATCCCGCAACGGAAAAGGACCTAAAGTTGGCCTGCAGATTTATCTATAAGATAATCAATAAATAAATAAATAAAAAAAAATCTTAAATTTCGATACAGCTCAACATTTGAGCTAGTTCATAGGTTTAGTTAGCTTAAATTTATTAACCGTGCGAACTGGTTCAAGCTCAAGCTAATTCACATTTTAAGCTAGCTCTAAAATTGAGTTTATATAGTTGTTACCTCAAATGTGAGTTAACTTAAAAATTTTGTTGAGCTTTGAGCTGATATTAGAATTTGAGTTAGCTCATTTTAAAACCCTGCAAAAGGTTGTGTGGAAGTATAGAAGTCTATTTTATTCATAGCATTTTCTTCTCGAAATAGACTTCATATATAGTCAAAATTTGGAATGATTGAATTGAATGAGAAAATATTGTTATTTTTGTAATCTATAATTATAATTGACAAGCATTTAAGGACCTGTGCAGTAGACATCTTTTCATTTTATCTTTTTTCTCCTTAATGAACTCTTAATATGTAAATAAGTTGAATATACAACAGAAATGTAAAAAAACAGAACAGAAATGAAAAAAATACAACAGAAATGAAGAAAGTTGTATATACAATAAAAAAAAATTCTATTTTGTTTTATAATATTCAAACTTTTAAAATATATACAAATAAAATAGTTTGTGTCATTCAACATCTCATTATTATTATTAATTTTTTTTAAGTAACTGTCTGAAATTATTGTTACCTATATATTTTGGTCATTTGTAGTAATCATATAGTTTTGGTTAAAAATATACGTGTACCTCTTTAATTGCAAAAATATTTTATTTTTAGTAATTTTATTCATTAAATGCCAATATTTCCACAGCCTATAGGGAATATATCGGAAACGAATCTGTATATGAGGGAGTAGTGCTTGTGTGTCCAAATTAAATTTGATTAACCTCAAAACTTTTTATTAAACATGAATGGTTTGTGCTTTATCTTGAGAAGTCTATGTCAATACAATACGTAAATTACTGTTCTTTTCAAAACTTTAAATTTGGCTCCAACTTGAGTTATAATTACTCAACAGGGGCGCCTAGTTATAATATTAATAATGTAATTGTTAATATGATATTTTTATTAATAAATAATATTTTGTAAATACATATAATAATAATGTTTCATTTTAAATCCTTATAGCTTCTAAGTGAAATATAGAACAATTTGCTTTAGAAGGCAACTCCAATAAGATTTAGAAAGGTCCACATATTCTTGTAGTTGATAATTGTAACAACTTGATTTCAAAAGTAAAACTTAGAGCTCCATAACTGTTGGAGAACAATATTTCATCTATTTAACAACAGTCAATTAAGTAGGATAGCATAAATATACAATCTAGTGGTGTAACAAGCATCTTGAGCTCAAATGTCCTATGTGATAACTTCAAATGTCCTAGGTGATTGGTTGTTTGCACCAATTCTTCACACTAGGTCTCATTCTGAAAATTTCATTCGATAAAAATTATCCAACCACTGCATTATAAAATATCATATCCATTTACTTATCGGAACAGTAGTTTTTTTGTGATGTGATAGTTTAATTTTTTTTAATTCTCGGAATATGACCCAACAGACAATAAACAGACTATTTAACTATTTTATGAAAATTTACAATTGAGGCATGGCTTTAGAATAATCCCTAAATTATGAATATTTAAACTATCTTCAAAGTGAAGGGAATAAAAACAAAAGTTTTAAGGCTGTGAAAATAGATATCTCCGCTAATACAAATCATTTTGTCATGCTAACAATCTAACCGCTCAACGGTGCAAAGACAATTTTTAGGTCAGAGACACCCTACGCTACATAAATAATTTTTTGAATTATCAAATTTAATTATTTTTTGTTTGTTTTTATGTTTTTCTTTTTTATTTATTGTAAAGTTATTGTTCTAAAAGCAATATATATATATATATATACATATATTACAAAATTCATTTATATTAAATATTTTATAATATAATCTATTTTATTATGATATGTGTGCGGAAAATTTGAATAAAATAAAAAATATTTATCGCATGATAGCAAAAAATAAAAAAATAAAAACAAAAAATTAATATTTATGTTGAAATCTTAAAATTTAAATATGCATTGAGAAAGTTGAATTATTTTGTGTAAATCAAAAATAAAAAAATTTAAGTTCAAAATTAATAAGCGTAACACTTAAATATGGGGATGAAAAAGTATTGAAGACAAAGAAGTATTCATCATCATCATCACCATTATCAAATTATGAATTTCTAATGGTCATGCTGGTGATTAATAATAAGAAAATAAATTATTGTACAATGAATGAACATGTGTTTTTATATTTATAATTTTTTTTTTTAATTTTCATATTTTAATTATTAATATGTACTACTATAATACTCATCATAATACAAATGAAAACATTTTTTTCAAAGGATAATAACTTTTTTTTTTTTTTTTTTTTTTTTTTGTTTTTCTTTCTTTATATTTTTGTATGAAAATTCTTTTTGAGAAAAATAACACACAACATGTGGTTAATTCGATTTCAACTACACAAGTTCAATGAACTATTAGTTCAAAAAATAGAAACTTATAATTAATTTTGATTATTATGGGTATGTAAACCTATTATGTTTTAAGTACATATTTCCATATTTTAAAAAATACATCTCTGTATATAATTATTTTTTTTTTTTCAATAATAATTCTTTGTTCATTTAAACAATAATTGTTAGAAATGTAAATTTTATATTAAGATTTGAAATTGATAGACAGTAACATTGAAAAATTATTCAAGTAGTGTAATTTTAAAACTCGTTGCATATCTTCTATTTTATATATGTTTATCTACTTATCTATATATGTATATTTATTTATTCTATATCTATATCTATATCGTCATTTAAACATTCACGTTATAAAAGTATTTTTCATGTAAATAATATTTCTATGCAAAATTAGACTCCATAAAAAAGGACTTTATCCCTTATAATTAAAATTATTGTTATTATTGAATTGACCATAATTTTAATTGTGGCCAATTTTATAAATACTAGTTGTGGAGATTTTCGGCTTTCAAAATTAAAAGTATTTTATAAGGTTTATAAAACTCAAATTCAATATCACCCACAATATGTTGAATACTTGTGGAAAATAAATGTTTATGAACGTAGCTTATTTATGGTATAATAACTAAATATTTTAACCCTAAAGTGTGTAGGATCTTCAATTTGAATTTTTTGTGTAGATTAGATTAGATTAGATTTTGGGAGAATATCTGTCCCCCATATAATCGCCCTTAAACATACCTGATCTTGTGATCACACTCAGGATATTTTTAAATGGTATTCTGGACAGCTTCCATTGATCAATGAACGCTGTTCCCAGGTTGTGGAGTCTGTTACGAATGAACCCTTTGCATTCACAGAGCAGATGCAAAATATATTCTTCCCCTATTTCACATATTCTGCATAAGTTGTTTTCGGTTATCCCCATTTCATAAAAATGCTTCTTTGCTAGGCAATGGCTTGTTATTATCCCTGGTAGGACACGCATCTGTTTCCTATTGAACAATTGAAACTTAGAGAACCATTTTGGTTTTCGTGAGCGAGTGTTTTGGCATGAACATTTTTGCCTGACGATTACCAAGAACGTTGACTCAGAAATCCTCAGTTCTTTTCCAAGCTTTCAATTGCATCGTAGGTGTGCTCAGGAAAATCCCACAAAACGGACTTGTCGTTATAAAAGGCATAATCGATGATTCTCTTGCTATATAATCTGCAGCTTCTTTTTCTGTCATGTCAGGTTGCATCCACATTATTGTGCCTTTGTTTATTTTCGCTAGGATTTTAAGTATTGCTGAACATTGATGGCGTATGAATTAATAGCTATAGTATGGCTAATTTTCTATTCGAAAAAATGTAGAATTTCTTCTTAATTTCTCTGGCACACAAATTTCAAAAGCATGTACTTCAGCTTTGAAAAGTGTGTTTGTAGAATTTAGAATTGAAGAAATATGGATCCTGTAGCTTTTTACATTAAATCCCGATCCTACCCCATCCATTTTCTAAGCAATGTCAGTATTTGATACTAATGTTCCTTTATCAAAAGAGGATGGGCGGGTTTCCCACGGCTTTTTCCACGGGAAGCAGAGTATCTAATGAAGCGGTATTATATATGTTGTCTACATAGCCCCAGTCAGCATCAAACAAGCTGAATGATGTAGTTTGTTGAGTTTATTTTGAGCTGTTGAACTTTTTGAGCTGATCAGCTTTGAGTTTGTTTTGAGCTGTGATTTTCGTACCGTTTTTCACACCAAACTGCGGTTCACAGCAAACTATTCGTGTAAGTCTATTGAAAAGTTTTTTTATTTTAAATTTTACAGAGATTCTAGTTTTGTTTAGAAAGATTGAAAAAAATTATAAAGCTTTGAATTTATTGAAAAATAAAATATTAGAAACACAGGTTGTCACGACACGATTGTATCTGGGTGGTTGGCTTAAGGTTTTTTTTTTTCAAATTTTTGTGGATTTATTTAAATTGTCCGACCCTCATTACCATACGGTGCACATATTGCAGTGCATTGGTATATTGGAAGTGTAGTTTTAAAATTTTTATTTAAAAAATATATATATATATATATATTCATTATACATATATATATATTTAAGTGTATATAAACTTTGCACGAGGAGTTTGGCTCTTTTGAGAAATGAATAAATAAAAATAAATAAATAAAATATTTTTTTGATTGACAACCAAGTGCTTTAACTGTTAAAAACCGATTACGTTATAACGTAGTAACGTACGTATAACTGAGACTAGCTAACAATTTTTGTTTTTGTTTGCTTTGATATTTACTGATTCGGATTAACTTTTAAAAGTATTTTTAACTAATTTATATAGTTTTTGTACTTACAATTTTCACTTTTCTACTAACAGCATGTATTTAGTTAAGTTAAGTTAATTTTATTAATAGTTTTCGCATTGATGATATCGGTGGTTTACTAATCCTGCTGGATGACGATTTATTGCACAATCAATAATAGTTTTTGATTGGATATAGCTTCATATTGGATTAAGATAGACAATATGTGATCAAATATAAGAACAGAAGATGTCATATTTTATTGGAAAACTGGCATTAGAGTAAAATTTATATAATTATTGTGGTATAATAATAGTCGAAAATTTGTATAATAATAGCCAAATATTTTCCTTTTAATTATACTAAACACAAACATTTTCGTTGAAAATTCTCTATCTCTCGTAAGTCAAAAATATCGCTATATCCTAAAATTTATTTTGTTCGCGGTATAAAACATATTATGTCCATTATTAATATTTTTCCAGAAAATATTTTTTAATTTCAAATATTCAATTCAAACAATATTTTCTAAAACAAAAAAAAAAACATAAATTAAAATAAATAAACATAAATTACAATAAATTATAAAAGTTCAACGTTTTTAAAAGTCAAAAGTTTTTTTAAAAGTTCAAAAAATCTATAAACAAAAAAAACAAATAAATATGCAAAAAACTGCATTATATAATAAAAAAATTTGCACCACAAAATGAATAAATAATTATGAGTCATAACACTAAGTCAAAAAAACCACCTAAATTTGTCTAGCAAAATATTTTTGCAGAATTTCATTTTCCAACTTGAATGATTTCAATATAATAAATTATAATTATAAAATTATTATTTCGCAACTATCGAAAGTGACCATTTTAATTTTACTTTTATTTTCTATTTTTTTTTTTTAATAAAACAATTTTACTTTTTTTTTTTTTAAATCTTTCTATATGATAAGTAAATCACGTTCCAGTACAAAAATATAAAAACTAAACCAAAATAAAAAAAAAAAAAATAATAAAATTATTCAAGGTGGGTATACTTCAATTTAAATTTAAAATTAAATAATTTCAAGAATTTCAAATTCAATTTGAACATAATTCATTTTCCCAGTCACATCACATATCCATGATGTATTTATATATATATATGTATATAACTCATACATTACATATTATATCTATTTATATTTAACTCATTTTCCGATCAAAATCAGTTTTTTATTAATATATATATATATATATATATATATATATAATTTCAAATTTATATTATACCTAATCACAACCAATTTGTACATATGCCCACAATGTGTAAATCACAAAAATATAGTCTGGTCTAATTTTTCTATAAATTTCAATTACAATTTTTCCCGTTTCAATTATATCTACCTACCTAAAACCTCCTATACCTATAATAATAAGTATTACTGTACCGTATAAAGTTAGTTAGGAAAAGGTAAATTTAAACCAGTTCTCACTTTTGTTCACTTATAAACCATATTAACCAAAAATATATAATATGTACCTATATTACATGTATTACATTAGTAAATATATATATATATATAATTGTATCAATTAGATGTGGAATTTAATAAATAGGTGATTTTCTATCCGAAATTTAATCATCTTTCCTCTTATTGCACAAAATCTAATAAGAAAAGAAACAAAAAAAGAAAAACAAAATAAAAATAATAAAATGAAATAAAATATTGTGTGCGCGCCATTATATAAAACTTGTTTAAAACACCGCAAGCATAAAACCGCTAACTTAAAAATAAAGATGAATTTTTGTTGTTATTTTCTTTTTTTTTGTGTTTTTAAATGAAAATGAAAACTAATTTTCTACATTTGTATTTTTTGTTTTTTTAATATTTAATTTTTTTTTGTTCAACTATTTTTATTATTATAGTTATGTTTAATAGATACCAATAGAGTTAGGTATGTATGTACGTGTTTAAAAATCAGATATTATAAATTTACCATTGATTTTATTCTTCATATAAATTTTGTAAAGTAACCATCATGAGAGAGTAACAAGAGAGTTCCAATTACGTTTAAAACTTTCTTTAATTTACATAATAAACCGTAATTTATGTTTATTAATCACTTATTATAGTAGGCTTAAGTATATATGGTTTAAAAACCAATTAAAAATCAATATCTATTTGTAATATAATTTCATTAAAGAACCTATATAAACCTATATTCAGTTATTTTTTTGTATTTTACTCTTCTTGGTATATGATACTGCCCTTTTTTAACATTATTTATTTCGAATATTGAACTGTTGTGGTTTTTAATGTATGGTGCGGTCGGGTGCGGTGATGTGAGCGGTATTCTTCTTCTACATACCCTTAGATATGTAGATGTAATGACAAATTGATTCAATACTGAGGTCACAGCTTCTTGTTATATTTATTATCATCTCTTGATGTATTTATTATCATATATATATATAAAACGCATGCGTGCAGCACTCCTCTATTTGTTCTAATAATTATCCAGAACATTTGATATTGTTCGGCTTTTATTTTAATTGTTACTATTCTTTTTTACAGTTAAATAATTTCATAAACAAATTTATTAAATATTCTACCAAGAGCAGGTAAGTATAGTTAAAAAAAATAATTAAAAAAATCTTAACAATTTCCGTAATAAAATCTTAGCAAATTCAATTTATAAAAATAACACTAAAAACTTTATTATTGTTTTTGAGTAAGATTTTCTTTTTCTTCATTGTTCTGAAGCCCATTCGATATGGCATAACGCGAATAAGTTTTTTTTTTTTATGTTATTGACAGTAACTTACTGCAACGGTACTGCAAGTTTATACTACAATATCTACAACGTTTTCGAACATTTATTTATTAAATTACTGGTTTAACTTATTAAATGTGGAAAACTACGACTATTGTCAGGACTAAGAAATTACTAAGGACCCTCAAAACTAAAATATTGGAAATTATTTTAAATGTTTAAATTTGAATGGCTTAGTAAATTTTAATTTCTAATATTTAGACTAATCACATGTATTATATTGGAGGACGTGGTCCGATATTCCAAAATCAAAATATCAACGTCAAAATTTCAAAATTCTAATACCCAATGGGATTTTTTATGAATTTAGATAGGTTCTTTATATTGGAATTGTACTTAAAAATTCTTTAATTAAATCTCGATATAATTACGATTCAAACTGGAAATAACTGTAAATTGATTAAACGATCAAACAACGTCTATCAATCGAATTGTTATTATATTTCCAAATAATAATTTCGAATTTATAGCCCCCGAATAATCAAATTTATAGCCTCAAATAAAAAATAAAAAAAATGTATAACCCCGAATAGTAACGAGCAACAGAAGTGCATTTGATAAGACTTTGAATGATTCAAAGCGATATTTAAGGTGTATCCATACAAGAGGAGCAACAGAATTAGTAATGATCTTAATAATTCCAAATTTATAGCACCGAATAGTAATAAATATGGCATAAAGTAGCGAAACTGATAAGACTTTGAATGGCTCAAAGCACTGGCGCAAAGTCCAATTCCGTGAATATATCGCAGTTATTTCATTTGCAATAGCTTATATTTATTTCAGCTTATATTTATTTCCGCCCTATGCCCCACGGGTGGGGTTGCAGGACATTGATGATGATGATGATGTCACCTCATTTACAAAAAACATATTCAAGTTTTTTTATTTATCCCTTACTTGCTGGCATTCTTCTTCTCTGTTTCAATACCTATTTTCAACTTTGCCAAATATTTTATTTTGTGTTCTATATGTCAACGTGATTATGTACTCTTGTTACAGTTCTATTTTTAATGTATAGAATTGTACTACACTACAACGGTAAACAATTTCGTATCTTCAAAGCAGAGAATCCGCCCTTTATCTACCTCATCGCTTGAGTGATATTTCACACGCCAATTGTTGGAAACGGACAAAAACACTCATTAATGTTTGAATTGTATTTATTATACATTTTTAAACTTTGATAATATTTTTGTTAAAATTTTAAAAATTAGGAACCTAGGTTAGCTAATTTATAAGCTATATTTAATTATACCGGGTATTCCAGAGCATGCGTATCAATCAGTTTTTTAGGAGGGGAAGGAGCCGTTATTTTGAAATTAAAAAAAATTTTGTCAACTAAATCGAGGGTGCTCTATTGATTGGTGGTATTTTCAACTTTCGAAAAGGACCGCAAATTGGTTTTTTAAGACCAAAAATTTCCAAAATTGGCCGAAGTCAAGATTTTCAAATGGGAAGGGGTACGTTTTTATACAAATTCGGGTGCAACACCCGGTATATTAAAAATGGATATGTCGGGTACCCCAATGTGCGAACAGTTTCTTCGTTCACTAAAAATCGTCTTTAACAAGAGGACGGGAGCTTTTAATGCTTTAAAGTCGGCAAAGTCCTTCATTTCGTTCTTCCACTGCACATAAAACAGAAGGAAAAAGCTCTTTATAGATTATTTACTTATATCTAAAAAAAAAACCTGCATAGTCTGCTGGCCATTTCGTGTACCCCAATGTGCAAACAGTTTCTTCGTTCCATAAAAATCGACTTTAACAAAAGGATGTGAGTTTTTAATGCTTTAAAGTCGGCTCAGCAGTCCTTCATTTCGTTCTTCCCCGGTACATAAAACAGAAGCAGAAAGTTTTTTGATTATTTTCTTATATCTAAAAAAAAAAAACCTGCATAGTCTGCTGGCCATTTCGTGTACCCCAATGTGCAAACAGTTTCTTCGTTCCATAAAAATCGACTTTAACAAAAGGATGTGAGTTTTTAATGCTTTAAAGTCGGCTCAGCAGTCCTTCATTTCGTTCTTCCCCGGTACATAAAACAGAAGCAGAAAGTTTTTTGATTATTTTCTTATATCTAAAAAAAAAAAACCTACATAGTCTGTTGGCCATTTCGTGTACCCCAATGTGCAAACAGTTTTTTCGTTCCATAAAAATCGTCTTTAACAAAGGGAATGTGAGTTTTTAATACTTTAAAGTCGGCACAGCAGTCCTTCATTTTGTTCTTCCCCGGCACATAAAATAGAAGCAGAAAGCTCTTTTGATTATTTTCTTATATCTAAAAAAAAAAAACCTACATAGTCTGTTGGCCATTTAAGCAAGGATATGGTACTAAATTGTACCTCCGATGCATTTCGATATAATTGTAACATGCACCATCCAGCTTTGATCTACATTTTGGATTTTATATTTTCCAATTAATTTTGTGACACTTTAATTTTTTTGTATTTTAATTTACAAACGATGATCGCATTTTACAAATATTTTTACACAAAAACCGTTATAACTAAATATTTTACAACGTATATAGAAACACTTTCTTATTCGGTGTACAGGAATTCAATGTACACTCACTTTCATATTTATCAGATATTAAAATCTTCGTTAAGTTCATCAATAAATTCTTCAATTTATTGGAAAAATAAAGAATTCCAAAAAATTGTTTTTAACAACTCAACAAACAATCAACAAATTTTTTTTCCAAAAAAAAACATTTTTTTTTTTGTATTTTTGACCGCGAAAATTCTGTTTTATTTTTTTTTTTTAACTTTTCACCATATATTTTTTTGTTTGATACGAAGTTGAGTAGTTAAATATGTTACTGTTACAAAGCAACATGAATTTAAATTTCCAGTTTTTTTATTTTTATTGTTTTGTTTTTTAAATTCAAAAATTTAAAAACAAAAAAAAAAAATATAAAGCAAAATAAAAAATTGAAAAAACAAAAAAACAAAAACCAAAAATTTTACTTTCGTTTCATACAACCAGAATTTTTGGTTTTATGCTGAAAATTGAAATTGAAATTTTACTTTTAATAAAAATAATTTCCATTCAAGTTTGATAATTTCAAGTTTTTTTTTTTTTTTTGTTTTACATAAAAAAGGAATATTATTAAATTTAAAATTGAAATAAATTTTAAAATTTTATTAATTTAAAGAAAGTATTAATTATATAAAAATTAAATTTTTTGATTTCACATAATTTTAATACAATCAAATTTTTTTTTTTTTTTTTTTTTTAATTAATAGTTTCTGTTTCTGCAATTGGTATTTAATCAATTAAAAATGAAATTTTTTTAATTAAATTTCAATGAAATGAAAATTTATGTTACATTTAAAAATGTTAAAATTCATTCAACTTTAAATGATAATGAAAATTATGATGAATATAAAACATGAAAGAAAATTTGGATTGAACCCAATATGAAGTTCATATTATGATAACTTGATTGTAATTTTTTGTTTTTGTTTTTGATTTTTCTCGTCGTCAGTTAAAATGCATTTCAAAAACAGTTATTTTTATTTTGTTTGTTTCAAATAATATAAATTATCAATTCAAAATATTAATTTTAATATTTCTTTAATACTGTTTAGTTTTAATATTACCTAAACAATGACGTGTAGAATAGTTAGAATTAAACAAATATAAACAGCAAAATTATCAAGACTGATGCAACAGTTATGTCAAAGCGAAATGTTTTTATTTTTTTTTTTTAAATGTGTTTTATTTTTATTCATTTTTTTTTCTTCTCATAGATATTTGTACAAAAAAACACTTAAATCAAATTATTATATTTCTACTAAGAAAGGTACTCTAAGATTTTAAATTTCTTAAATTTATTAATTTATTTAATCAGCAGTTAGCTATCTATTATTATTTTATACCTTCGTACTTTATACATCTTTTTTTTTTATTGTTCAATTTGTTGAATCAAAAAACAAATTCTTATTTTGAATGTTTTTTTCAAAACCTTCACTACATATTCTAACCTACCAGCTAATTATATCTAACTTACAACTATTCTAATCTCTCATATGTTTACCCTGACCGTTATTCTAACCTACCAGCTAATTATAGGCATGTTCGTAGTTGCAGTAAAAATTATCAAGAATGATGCATCAGTTATGTCAAAGCAGATTTTTTTCTCTGTCACTATGAACAAAAAAACTTGTGCAGGCGCGCAGAAAATTGTTTAGCAGTCATTCTTGTTCATAGAAACAGCACATATGCAATTCGTTTATATAGTAATATTATATTATTTATAATTATATTATTATATATTTTTATATATATTTAATATTTTAATATATTTTATATATATTTTTTATAAAATTTTTATTATAAAATATATTATAAATATTTTTTTTTAAATATTTAATATTTTTTAATATATATGTTACTTTCCATATATTTATTTTATTATATTTATATATTATTATTATAAACACATTTATTTTATTTTAGTAATTAATTTTTATTTTTTACTTAAATATTTTCTCACGACATTCTTATTTATTAAATGTTAAATGACATGCACTTTAAAAATCATTCTAAAGCAGGCGCACTAAAATATCTGCGCAATCTGCTCGACACCGATTACTATAAACACAAGCGCCTGCTTTTTATGTGCGCAGAATTTTTGATGATAAGCAAATACGAACAAAAAATCTTTTTTGTTGCGTAGGCGCGACCACTACGAACACGCCTAATATCTAGCTTATAACTACCCTAATTTACCTTATATTTATCCTAAATATTCTTATATACTATGTTTTACTGTTTTTACTTATTTTTCTGTTCTTCTATTCTTTCCACCTACACTTATCAATGTTTATTAAATATCTATTCTTTACATACCTATCGTACCTAAATATTTCATTATTATCTTCGAATTTAAGATTTAGTTGGTATTCTATTTTTTGTCTGTAGCTCTCCTAAATATAATTATGGGCAATTTATTTTCATTTTGAATATATTTATTTTTATCCAGCTAAATCCATCGTTGTGGAGGTATATAACCGAAGCTTATTGTCTTCTCAATGTACCTATCTAGATCTGTACCTATATACATATCATCAAATCTACCCTAGAATAATGTTTTCTTATTAGATTAATTATGAATTGTTTGATTTTTTTTTTATCTTGCTAACTTCATAGAGCGTTTTGTTCGATATATAGTGTTTGTATTCTGTTTCCGGTTTTCTGAATTTACTTGTGGCAATGCCTTATAAACTTTCTCTCAAACTTTCGCAATAACTCCAAATACATGATGGACCATATTGGGCTTATTATACCATATAATGCCTGCAACCCTAATATAATTTTTATTTTGTTATTTATTCATTTAGCATAGAACAGCTTCTTGGAGGTCCAAAAGACTTTCCTATAGCTTTTTCTAATTGGTTACAAAATGTTTTTTATAGTTTAAATTGTGTGTTAAATTTACTCCTAAATATCTTACACATTTTTAGTTCGTAATTTTTATAATGTCTATAGTTTTTTCTAACATCAGTGTTAGCTTTATCTAGGTTTGTTCTGAATAATCACACTTGCTATAATTGATCCTTAGTTTCCAAGTATTAACCTAGATTTGTGCTTCGTTATAGTTTTCTTGTAGCTGTACTTGCATTTTTGATACATATTTATTTACATTATAAATAATAAGATCATCCGCAAAGGCCAAGCACTTTATTGTTAGAGACTGGCTTTGATTAAATTTAATCAAAGCGAAATGTTTTATGAGTTTTTTGCACTGGTCCAGTATGTTTTTTTGCCATTGAGATAAAATAAATGACAAAAAAAAAATGAGAATTTGATCTGGTGATAATCACTAAAAATAATAGTTAAGCTTAGATCAAGCTCAACTCAAATTTTTAACTAGCGATATACCTAGAATGTAATCTGGTAACAAACAAAATTATTTATAGGAATTGCTTCGTTCATCATAACACTACTAGAACTCGTCAGTAGGTATTTATAGTGTTACCATACTATCTATACAACTCCTATTTTCATTTTGATTTATTTAATATCTTATTAGAAGATGTCAATAATACATCTGTGAGTTAGAAAAATCGACCAAAATTTCATTGTAAAATATTATTTTTATAAAATAAATTTATGTAACAAATTTATGTAATTTCATTTTACTTTTAATAAAAATAACAAGTTAGATTTATTAATTAATATTCAATCATTCTTGATACATAGATATGTTATATCACCATTAGAAGAGGGCATGGAAATTTTAATATTTCACACTTTACAAATTACAAAAAATTTATAATTACATAAATTTTGTTTATGTAATGTGCCAATAACAATTAATTTGTTTTGATATCTACCGGATATCTATATACACTAATTTTGTTTTTGTCTGAAGCCTTTTGTAACAACAACAATAATAATGAAAAAAGTAATTTTGAGTGAGAATTGAAAGAATAAATCATAACCTACCTGATTTAATTCGATTTGATATCGACCAGATATCTTATATAAACTAATTTTGTTTTTGTCTGAAGCCTTTTGTAACAACAACAATAATAATGAAAAAAATAATTTTGAGTGAGAATTGAGAGAATAAATCATAATCTACCTGATTTAATTTGATTTGATATCGACCGGACATCTTATATAGACTAATTTTGTTTTTGTCTGAAGCCTTTTGTAACAACAACAATAATAATGAAATATAAATATTTGAGTGAGAATTGAGAGATTAAATCATTTTTTTTATTGAATTATGGAAGCAGGCGTAGGTAGAACTAAAATGAAGTGAGCAAATAATATTAATGCATTATGATTTGAGAGAAATGATACAAATTTAACACTTTACATTGTTGTTGGTGTTTTGTGTTGTAATGTACACACTTATTTAAATTGCATCCAAACTTTAATAAATTATAAATGGCATTATACTATAAATGGATTTAATATTTATATATATATATATTATATTATTATATATTTATATATAATTAATTGAAAATAATTGAACATTTTTTCTGGTCGGATGTGGGGTATTTTTACAACTTAATGTGAAAAAAGGTACATTTAGATTCATAGAATAATATTATATTATGAAGAGAAATGATACAAATTAACTTTACATTGTGTGTTTTATGTTGTAATGTACACACTTATTTAAACTGCATCAAAATTTTTATAAATTATATTATTATATATTTATATATAATAAAATTGAAAATAATTGAACATTTTCTCTGGTCGGATCGGATGTGAGGTATCTTTACATCGTGAAAAAAGTGCATTTAGATTTATGGAATAATATCTATAATTATAATTGACAAGCATTTAAGGACATGCGCAGTAGACACCTCTTCATTTTATTTCGCTTCTATTTAATGAACTCCTAATATATAAATAAGTTGTATATAAAAAAAAATTATGCGCACACAGTTGAAAATTTTTTACTCATATGGTTTTATTATTCAGCAAATACATTAAGCATATTATGTATGTGAGTTCTTATGAAAATAAAAAACAAAAACAAACTAATCAGTTATTATTATTAGTTACATACAATGAAACTTTAAATTTGGCTTCAACTTGAATCATAATTACTCAAGAGGGGCCCCTAATTATATTTATAATTTCAAATAACTGCCATATTATGTTTTTATTTCCATTTGCTTGATATTGCTCTGACAATTTTTACATCTCCTAATTTATTTATTTTTTTTTTCTTCATTCTTTTAGATTATAATTTAAAAAAAAAAATTAAAATAAATTCAAAATTTTCTAATTACATTTGATTTACCTGCAGTTAAAATGACCCAATTTTTTTCTCATATAAAATTACTATTATTATTTTTTTTTACAATTTTTTATTTCATTAAATAAAATTTCTAATATTTCACATAACTATTAAAAATTCCTTCTTGCAGTTAATCTCTGTTGTAATTAATTTTACTTCTTCAGAATTAGATTCAAATCAATTGGAAAAGCAAAACAAACAGATTAAACTCAATATTTTTAATTAACTGCGAGATAACAACATTATCATCTCCTATTTTCTTTTTATATATATATATATATAATGTTTTTGTTTAATATAAAATATTGCACAACTAAACAAAATATATCATTAATTATCCACATAGTAAATATGAATTCATCACATCACAATTTCTTTGAATTGCATACCAATTTACTACCCATTTATTAATTGCACAAAACTTTAGTATTTATTTTTTCTTCTATGATCCACGAATTAGATTAAGAGACACTAATTAAGTTTCATTTTAAAATTATTTTAAATAAAAAAAAATATCTCATTATATTTGCTTAATTAATAAGATAATTATTATGATAAATTTAACAAAAAAATTAAGATATTTATTTGAGTGCATGTGTGTGTGTGTGTGTATTAACATATATGACAATTGACAATCAAATGAAATTTTCTTTTTTTATTATTTTTATATACTTTTTGTTTTATATAATAGAAGATAATCAGAAAATAAAATTAACTAAAGAAAACGAAATCATCGTTATTATCATTCAAATATTAATAAATATATAAGTTAACTAAGTAACTGTTATTTGATATACTTATAACATGGAAAATTGCAAAATTTTTGATTCAAATTTTTTTTTTCTCATTTTGTATTTATTACATTGCTTAATTAGATATCATCTATCTATATACAAGAATAGTAAAATGTGTAAAAAAAAAAAAAATAATAATAATAATAATAAAAATAATAGTAATAATAATATTATGAAAATTTTGCGAAATTTTAAAATTAGCTCACGATTTGTTTCAAAATTGTGATTTGCAGAATTAAATTTTTTCTTTTTCTATGCAATTTTAAAAATTTAATACACAAACTTTCTGAATTGGAATTTCACAAAACTTTTCTAATTTTTTTTTTATTTTTATTTAGGAGAAAAATATTTCATAATAATTACTTAGTATATATATATATATATATATATATATATATTGTTCAATAATAGTATTTATCCCTTTGAAATGTAACCATATAACTTTAAAGCTGTAATAACAGTAGGAGTGAGTAGTAGTAGTGACCTTGAAATATATTTAAAATTTGCTGTGTTCAAATTAATAATGGTTAGGGTCGTAAGTCTCAGATTTGAATTTTGGGAAGAGGTACATCAAGAAAATAATGCTTCCATTGCGTATGACAAATTTTTAAATATATTAGAATAACATATTATAATAATAATAATAATAATGTCCCAACGACCAATTACCCCTCCCGTGCCGCGCACGCGGGGAGTCACCATTCTCATTATTATTATCATTTAGCATATGACTAGGAGTGTCGTATACAAGGTCATCACAGTGCTTGGAAGAATAAAACTCTTCGTATTAAAAGCATAGAAAGATTCCAATAAATTAAGTTATTCAGTATGTAATACTGTGACGAGCATACTCACAATGGACTTTCATTAATTAAACTTTAATATTATATTTTAATTATATTCAAAAAGAATACAAGCACGTGATAACCCTTAATGAAGAATGTGTTAGTATGGAGAGAATTGGGTCAGGAAATGCTTAAAACAAGCATGCAAAACAAAAAATAAACAAAAAAAAGGGGGAAATTAGTAAACACGATTAAGGAAATTAGTAATTAGTAATAAATTGATAGAATACTAAAAACAAACAAAAATAAAATCCATAAAAGGTAAAAACAATTAAAAATCTAGTAACTTTGATTTGCCTTCCAACATGTTAAGGCAAATCAAAGAACAAAAATCAATAAGCAATATGCTCACAAGTCAAAAGTTGAAGCAATTTAAAATCTCCAATCAAAAAAAAATAAAAATTATATCATAGTTTTAGACTATCTTTCAACATGTCAAGATAGGCTAAATCAAAATTTCGCGATTTTAAATTATGCCGAAGAAGCATTAGTCAATTTATTTAGTTATAAACTAAAGAAATTTAAAAAAAAAGAAAAAATAATAAAAATAAATACTTATATAAAAATACAACACATGCAAAACGCAATTAGTCAAAGACACAAAAATAAAAAGAATAATAATAAAAATTAACAAAAATTAACATAATTTATTCACACTTATGTATACATGTTAAAAGTATGAAGTACTACTGATTCAACGTGAACAACTACCTATACTACATGTATTACATGTCCTTCAAAAACTTATTACCTGTTTGAATAAAGCAGATTCTTTAGTTTGGACTTACTAATGGGAAAATCGAAGACATTAGAGTTATTGTTTACGTTACGCAACATTCTTGTAATTGGCTCATTCTTTCCATAATCCGTGCGATGAAACTTTAAACGAAAGAGGGCAGAATGCCTAAGAGAACGAAAGTTAATATTGAAGTTAATGTGTTCTAAAATACCAACCGAGTCAACTGCACCTGAGAGAATTTGGTGTACAAATATAATATCAGCTACTTCGAGACGATTAAAGAGACTTTGCAGACCTAGAAGTTTAAGGCGGTCTCTGTAAGGGGGTAAGTTATATGGATCTGTCCATGAAAGACCACGAAGAGCGAAACGAACGAATCTACGTTGAACAGATTCAATCCTGTCTATGTGAACTTGATGAAAAGGTGACCATACCTGAGACGCGTATTCGAGTAATGGTCTTACCATAGTCAAATATAAAGCTCTGGTGACATATGGGTCGGAAAATTCTTTTGACCATCTTTTGATAAACCCAAGAGCTGAATTAGCTCTACTGACAATATTATCTACATGAGATCTGAAATTAGCTCGGTGTCTAATAGAATACCTAAGTCTTTAGTGGATGTGACATTAGAGACAATAACGCCGTTAATACTATAATAACGCGCTGATATTGCCGTTTTACGGGAAAAGGTGATGCTTTGGCATTTGCTAGCGTTGAGTGCTAGCTTATTATTACAACACCAAATAGCGAAATTATTAACGTCACTCCGAAGAAGATGAGATTCACGCGGAGATGAGATTTGTTTAAATATTTTCATATCGTCAGCGTACACTAGAATGTGAGAATTTTTTATAATATTATGTACATCATTTGTGGTTAAGATAAAGATCAGAGAGCCTAAATGGCTACCTTGTGGGACACCCGATTTAGCAGTGAAGGGATCTGAAATATTAGACCTAAAACGGACGTGATACACTCTCTTGCATAAGTATGAACTCATCCAATCTATAATGAGAGGTGAAAATCCTAGAGCACGAAGTTTAAATAAAATGACACTATGGGACAGTTTATCGAAAGCCTGACTAAAGTCGGTAGCAATCGAATCCACATCTAGCCCCTTTTCCATGGAGTTGAGACTAAAAGAGACTAATTCGGTTAGGTTAGTAGTAGTGGATTTCCCTTTGAGGCATCCATGTTGAAAACAGGATAATAATGGCTTACAATAATTAAAGAAAGAGTCGTATACAATACTCTCGAAAAGTTTAGGAATACAAGATAATTTGGCAATGGGCCTATAGTTATTTATTTCAGCCTTACTTCCTTTCTTATGGATCGGAATTATGAAAGAAGTTTTCCATATACTCGGAAAAATTCCTGAAGAGAGGACATTTGAAAAAGCATGGTTAAGGGTTGTGTTAGCGTGTCAATGCATTTTTTTAGAACTATTGGAGGTAAACCATCAGGCCCGGAAGAGTAATCATTCTTTAATTTGTTAATTTTGTAATGAACATCTTCATAATCGATATTGATCGACATTAGTGTGATTTGAGGAGAGTTACTTAGATAACTGAAATAGTCAGAGTCGGGCACGAAATTATTATCAGTGAAGGCTTGACTAAAGAAGTTTGCAAATAGGTTTGATATAACCTTGGAATCGTTAACGGAATTATTTGCGGTGTTTGAAAGTCATGGGATAGCCATCCGATTTCTTTTTATAAGAAAGAGAGTTAATAAAATGCCAAAACCGCTTAGGATCTAATATTAAATCAAATTGCATTTTGACTATGTACTCATCGTAAAGACTTGTACATAGTTCAGAAAATTCGGAGAACGCACTAAAATATCGGTTATAATCAATGGATCTCTTGACGATAGAAATTTTTTCCATAATTTATTTCTTCGATTGCGTAGGGTTCGAAGATGTTTGTTGTACCAGGGTGGAGCCGAGAACAAATTTTTTTGAATTGATATTGGAACACACCGCGTGAGGCAGTTAAATAATATAGAGTAAAAATTACTAATTGAGCTATTTAAATCAAGATTATTTGAAAGCAATGTACTGAAATCAATTTCAGATAGTAATTCGTTTAGTCTGTCAAAATCTACATTATCATTACCATTCTCAAAACAAAAAAACAGAGATAAAGGAGGATGGTATAGATCGATTTTAGAAAGAGTGTGTTCACTAGTTTAGACCATGTACAAGAAAGGTTAGAGCAAAATTTAATGAAAAAAGATTGAAACCTTGGATGAGTCTGAGTCTACTCCGCCAAAATAAGAAGGAAAAATAAGCTCCGAATTATATGCTATAAACATCCTGCTGAATGCAAGAATTAAAAAATCCTATATTAAAATGTGTACTAATTTGAAAAAAGAAATTCCTCAATGTCGTGATAATTATTTTCAAAATAAATTTAGAAAATGCAATGGAAATTTAAAAAATGAATGAAAGCTTGTAAACAGTATCATAAATAGGTCTCCTGATAATAATAAATCTTTTACATTGTCAAACAATGGTTCCTTAATAAATAACGAACCAGTAATTGGTAACTTATTCAATAACTACTTTACTTCAATAGCTGAGAACCCTATCCTATAGGTTAACCATCTATATTATGTTCTGATTGTTACAGTCTTAATCTTGTTAATGATGTTTATCGTACGAACAGTTTATATTTTAGTTCGATTTGGCCTTTGCATTAATGATTGCTATTAATGCCCTGAATAGTTCTAACTCTTGTGATGAAGACGGTATTTCAAATGTATTTTAATTTGAGTTTATATTCTGGAGTTTTTCCTTAAAACCTTAAAACTTGCGACTGTTATACCACTTTTCAAGAAAGGTAACCCTAAGGATGTTAGTAATTATAGACCAATTTCTCTACTCTCCTCAATTTCCAAAATATTTGAAAAAAATAGTTAAAAATAGAGTTTTGGATTATTTAGAAAAAATCAAGTTTTTTAACTCAGAACAGTTTGGATTCAGAAAAGGGCTATTTTACTGAGTAGAGCATCCTACTTAATTTTTGCATAAATATTAATATAGGTTTAGATAGTAAAAAATTTTGCGCTGGACTATTTGTCGACATAAAGAAAGCCTTTGATATGGTCAGTCACGAAATTCTCTTAAAAAGTTACCTAATATTGGATTTAGAGGTGCAATTTTTCGACTGGTTTAAATCCTAATCTCAACTTTAGAATGCAAAGGGTTAATATTGGTGATAAAAAAACTAGGCCTCAGTTTTAGGACCTATTCTTTTTTTAATTTATATTAACTCTCTTTTCAATCAAAATTTTAAAGGTAAACTAACTGCTTTCGCAGATGATATCGGCTGTTGTTATACCTCGCTAAGCCCTCTTAATATGGTTGCAGAAATTAATCACGATTTAAATGTGTTAAGAAGTTGGTTTTCAGAACATAGACTGGTTGTGAGTAATAAAACCAAATTAATGTTTTTTAGTTTATCTCAACAAGTTTATCCGGATTTAGATTTAATTTTCCATGCGTCTGAATGTAGTATATTTAAATTAATTAATGAAAATTGTTCTTCCATTACTATTCAGCGTTCCATTTGTGATGATTCTTTTTGTAATGTTTCAAAATTGTTTCAAAATTGAAGTAGTGAAAAGCTTTAAATACTTGGTTGTTACTTTTGACAATAATATGATTAAAATTACATCTAGCTACCGCATATATAGTACCATGTATAGAGTAATTTTGCATTAATATGCCTTGGTTCAAGCAATGATAAATTTGGCCTAGGATTATGGCTTGTAAAAGTCAAATTTATTTTCATTAATATATTTTTTATTAAGCAATGATAAATTTGACCTAAGATTATAGCTTGTAAAAGTCAAATTTATTTTCATTAATATATTTTTTATTAAGCAAATATCGATATCGATATCAACAATGTTCCCCACTAAAATAATCTATATTATTGCAAAATAAAAAATATATATATAAGTGAAAGAAAATTTTAACTTTTATTTTAATACAATATTAAATACATCATTCACTACAAATGCTAATCCGACTTTCAAAAATAATTATATTATAATTATATTTAAATTACATTACATTACATTTTGGCTCATTGGAACTCTCATCTCATACAAAATTTTCAAATATTTCTCAGAAAAATTATTAAATTTTCATAAAATAATATTTTATGTCTCATTTGTTAAATAACACACAGTTTGTAATGTTTCACACTACTTAAATAAAATAAAACAAAGAGATATAATTACGTTGAGTTTAATCTTGAGATCAACTTCAAAGCAGATCAGTATGATAATCTTCAAAATAAAATATGTACACAAAAAAAAGCTCAGTTAAAATGATTATCCACTTTTGCAGCGTTTCTCATACACAAAAGAAGATTTAGGTATATTACAAATGAAAAAGCTAAAACTCCTTTTTAAGTCATTTCTAATCTTCAGGACGGTATTATTTTTAATCTCTAAATAATTTTATTTTAATATATTATTTTCAATATTACTTCTATTATTGCTATCATTAATTATTGTTTAAAATGTTTACCTTACCTTTAAACTAAAATAAAATAGTAATAATAACTAAAGCAATTGGAATTTATGTCACTGTGTATGTAAACCATGAAAATAAAAATATTAAAAATTAATAAAAAAAAAAAACAATAAAAATAAAAATTTACAAATATCGGGTCGGGCAGTTATTATTGCGTTTATATCGATCAAAGATTTTATTTTTTCCTAATAAAACAATTTTTTTTTATTTGTTTTTGCGCAAATAGATAAAAATGATTTTATTTTCAATACAGTTGATCATAATTATTATAGGATATCATTATTTATGATTAACAAAAATTAATTTCAATCATTCCACGGTAATTTTTGGCTTGTCCAATAAATTTACAATGGCCGTTTTCTGTAATTTTGTAGTGTGGTCTTTTTCAAACCAGAACTGTGAAATATGAAAATTCTTTAGTCACACAAACAATCAATCTGCATTCAGTCTCCTATATTATGTGTTTCGTACTTATTTGTTGATCTTTAGAAAATAACCATTGAACAATTGCTTGCGTACTAATTTATTCACACTTCAAATCATCGATGGCTTTTTATTACCCTATTAAGTCTAAATATTACACGCTGGGTGGCGATATCTACTTCGCTTGGCTTGGCTTTCAACCTATTCCCGATTCCCGATAAAGCTAAATAAATGCTTTATGGGGGTTTTGACCTGGTGCAGTACTCTTTGTCATTTTGGAATAAATTGAGACAATAAAATGGAGCTATTCTATTTAAGAAGGCATAGTTCCTGGCAATAGCAGTAGGTTAAGCAGAAGCCAGTAATTTAATTAATAAATGCTCGAAAAGCATTGTAGTAAAATATTGTAGTACAAGCTTGCAGTACTTAAGTAAGCACGAAAAGGGGATTCTACAGTAACTTGTCAAGAACATAAAAAAAGCGATGTTCAGCCAACCAGTTGGCTTAAATAAATCTATTTTGTTAGAAGTGGGTTTACCAAGCTTTTCCTAAAATACATTTCTGATTAACTTTGAATATAATAAATTTAACGCTTAAATTTTAAACTCTTCTACCAACCTATGTACTAACCTATACTAACCTATACTATCATAAGCTAACTATCCCAACGTTCTACGCAAACATTTTTAAATTTTTATCAAATTATTTTGACAAGATAAAAAAATCATACAAAATCGTTGGTTGAAGCTTGAAGTTTAATCTTACTAACAGGATTATAAATCTTTATATTTTCATATCCAAATTCTGCACTAGCATTTCGAGGACTTATTCAGTTATTTTGAAAATCAATCACACAATATCATCATTTTATTATTATCAAGTCTTTTATACCCCACAAATAGTATTGGGCTAGGCGCAGACATTCAATTTTCAGTTTTGCAATTGTTTGATTGCACATTTCTGCTCCACCTGCAACTGGGTATATGTTTATATGAATGCTGCACGCTTTCATATAAACTAATGAAACATAAATGTGAAATCAAACAATTGACTAGCCTAGCCTAAGATTGAATTAGTGAAGAAATGGGTAATGGATAAGAACAAATTAGTGAAGAAAGATCTATAAATGAATACGAATGAAGTAAAACAAAAATTAGTCTTAAACAAAATTCGTTGGATAATTTTATGGACGCCCTAATAATGGCGTTAAAGTAAAATCAGTTACAATCAAGTTAAAGCAAAGACTAATAAAGACTTTGTTTTTCATACTCTACTATTGTATATATTTATGTAAAATTATTATTCAAATATGTACAATCAAGTAAATGAGTGAAATGGAAATGGCTATTGCAGAAGGATTCTGGGAATACATTTCGGATAAGGTTGTATGGTTGAATCGTTTTAATGTCGCAACACAAGTGAACCATTAATTGTTGCGAAATGTTTTAGAAGATATTTTTTTCAATAAAAAATTTACATCTGCAACATTTCTCTTTAGTTAGACTATTTAACTAAAATATGGAAATAAAATGCTGAATAGAATATGCTCGTAGCAGTTTTTGTACAATATAAAAAAGTTTTACGTAACCTACAAATGCTACTACACACGGTCGATACTACTCTATGGTATGGAAGCATGGACACTGAAAATAACGACCATGAATAAGCTCGAAACATTTGAAATGTGAGTATACCGTAAAATACTGAAAATATCAGGGGTACATTGAGTGAAAAATAGTAAGGTTTTAAGTAGAATAGGCAGAGACCGTGAATTGATATTAACGTAGATCAAACGCAGAAAAACAACTTACTTGGGTCTTATGATGCGAAATGACAAAAATATCATATTCTGTAACTGTTTCTGCAAGGTAAAATTGAAGGTAGAAGATGTGTTGGCAAAAAACAAATGTCATGTCTAAAAAACATCAGGCAATAGGTGGGACATTTCCAAGCGATGGGAGAGTTAATGCACGCATCGCATGATAGAGAAAGCTTCAAAAATGTGAGCGCACACATTCAGTGGGGGATATGCAGCTCAAGAAGAAGAAGAAGATTATTATATTTGATTTCTCTTTCTTTCTCTTTATTTTTAATAGTTGTTATGGTTCAAAGTTTTGCACCATATTATTATGGTTCATAACTTTGATTCATAGATGGATACGATTTCTAATAATTTCAGAAAATAACCGTTGATTTTTGATTATTGTATAAAAGAACATTTTAATAAGCAAAAAATATCAAGGTAACAGTATAGGAATATTTCCATCTATTTTCACCACTTGATTAACTTTCTAAATCATTATCATCAGTATTGTGTGTGGCATAGATCTGAAACAAACTCCTTCCATGGTTCGATTGACTTCTTCATTGCAGCCACATTCTTTGTTACGTATATATTTCACCTAATTGTTATTTGGAATATACTCCACCTATATTTCTGACTGGACGGAAACAAATTCCTACCATCGTTTCGATTAATCTATCCATTAAAAGCCACGTTATAGTACGGAATTTATTTCACTTTATCATTTTTCAGACTATTAGACCACTAAGTTTTTCTTGATTTTCCGATGCGACGTGTAATTTCTCTATTTCAAACGAAATAAGAAAAATTCGAAAATTCAATAGAAATTTTTTTAATAAATAGAAAATCGGTTTTTTGTTCAATATTATAAAAAAAGTGAATTAAAGCAAAAAAAGATGTAGCATTTTTCAACTCAAGCTGAAAAATTTAATATTACGTCTCGCAATTTAACATTTTATGACAGTTGGGTGTTCGTATTGTTTTTATTTTGATAATTTTTATTTTTCTCTTTATTTAACTCTTAATATATTTTTTTGTTTTTGATTTTTTGGTTTGCTCTCGAAAATTGTAAGTTAAAAGTTTACACAGCGAATATTTATAGTATGCAGCAGCAGTAAAAATTGCAAGTTATAAAAAATAAAAAAATCTTAACCAGATTTTTTATAATATTTTTTTTTTTTGTTTTTCATTTTATGTTAACTCTTAAACGGGGCGACCAGAAAAATATATAGAATCAAGGAGATCACATTTTTTTAACATATGTTGGCACATTGTACACGAGTGCATAATAATATATACCTATATATTGTGATAAATCTGTATCTATATGTATAATTATGTTTCGCATGCTTCCAACTCTAGACTTCAATATGTATGTTTGTACATATATATTTAATGTATATATATATATAGACATTTTTATTCAATGTACGTATCTTTTTTAATGTACACGGTATAAGATTAGAGTTTTGTGGTATGCATTTAACCGGTTCTTTTCTTCTTAATTTGGTTATTTTTATATATGGTGAAAATAATTTAAAAGAATTATCTTAATGTACAGTCTGGATCAAAATAATTTAAATAATAGAATTTGAAGAAATTCTAAAAAAATATTCAAGGTGTGTGTACCTAAAAATACAATTAATTCTAATGCCATAATGGACAATTTTTGAACAATTTAAATTGGTAATAAACAATAAAAAAAAATAAATTATCAATTAAAAATATATACATTGATTTAAAAAATATATATATATATAAATGTATAAATTTATTTTATCTGTGATTTATATGTTTTAAATTAAAATTGAATTGTTATCACATAAAAACATACAATGACTCATATGCCTGAGCCTGAAAAATTAGTGGACTAGCAATGCAGACCATGAAGATAAATATGATGAAGTTGGAAAGAGCCACCCAACAGAATGCCTGGAGAAGCTCAGAAGGGGTGATCCAGTCGAAAAACTTTTGGAAAATACCAGATGCGGAAAAGGCGAAAATCATTTTAGAGCCGTATGTACAAAACATTTCATGGTCAGAGGACACGCAGCTAGAATGGACCTTATATAAAACATTACTGATATATTCATTAAGTATTAGTCATTTTTAACATTAAATAATATTTTTATTTTTATTTTTTACTTTACTAATTATTTTTAATTATTATGAAATGTTTATTTTTAAATTTAGTATGTATTTGTAATGAATTTTAGTTTCTAAGTAATATCTGTAAGGGTTAATTTCCCAGTAGATAAATAAATAAATAGGTGGAAACGGTACTTCACGTACTTTGCATATGCTCAACGCATGCCCAACGCAATGGACTTCTCGGCAGTAAAAACGAAAAAATCAACGGATATTATTCAGTTCATTAAAGGTAGTAGTTGGCCCAGCGATGGAGTCTGCTTAGAGGCCGGACAACGGACCACAAGGCCTAAATACATAGGATATAGGCCAACCGGATTGACTGTTCTTATTTTCACCCTATTAACCAACTAAACAATTTATATATGAAAATATGTTAGCACACATTTAGCAATAGATTTAACGGTTTTTTTTTTATTTATTAAGTTCAAGTTTATTTATTAAGAAATTATTAAGTTCATTAAAGGCATTAGTTGGCCCAGCGATGGAGTCTGCTTAGAGGCCGGACAACATGCCGTAAATCCTAAGTACATAGGATATAGGCCAACCAGATTGACTGTTCTTATTTCCACCCTATTAAACAACTAATCAATTACAAATATGGTAGCACACATTTAGTAATATATTTAACGGTTTTTTTTTTTTAATTACCGTATTATTTTTATTACTTTTAATATATTTTTTGTTGTTTCATATTTCAATTCAAAATATTTTTGATTATGTGACTGATAGTGATGATAGACTACAACTGCGATTGAATAGGAAACAGTATTGATTGACTGGATTTAATTAAGTGTTTTTTAAGTCAGGATTGCCAGTCATTAATTGCCGTGATTTTCAGTCATTTCAATTGCTAGGATTATGATATAAGTAATTTGTAGAAATTGAATTATCAAACTATTTACTGTTCTTTTATAGTAACAATATAATCTCATTTATAAAAAACGATTGTTTTCAAAAACACACTAGCAAATGAAAAATCTGTTGTAGCACCATTAATACACGTCTAATACACTGTCCATCAAATATCAATAAATCAAACAATAAATAATGATAATATGTGTTATAGGGGTTCATTATAGAACTTAGGTTGAACTATTTAAGTTAAAAAATCTATTGTAGGACCATTAATGCACGCTTACAGTACCATCAAATGTTGAAAATTAAAAAATAAATTCAGTTAAAAACTCTATTTGTACACGTTAGACCATTAATGTACGTTTACAGTACCATCAAATGTCGTAAATGAAAAAAATAAATTATTATTACATTAAGTTGTAGGGGTTAATGGAGTTATATTGAAATTAGGCTCCTCCTAAAATTAATTCCTAAAATGTGTTATTTATACAAATATAATGTGAGTGTTTATATTGACTACATAAAATTAAAGGTCAGGATTTGAAGATATTTACTGATTCATAGAATATATTTTTGGAACACAGATATCACCAGTTGGACTACCTATTTATTTCCATCTATGAATTCAAATTTTTAAATGTTATGTAGCAATTCAAATGGAATAATGCTGTAGTGATATACGTTTATAATTTCATCTTCAAATGATACATCCTGTTAACCCAGATATAATATTTTAACAATTGGGTAATTTATCCCCCCATTTTATCACAATAAGCCCATTTGTGGCTGCTGTGATGTAGGAACTGGATCCCTCTCGGAATAAATTAAATCTAATCTAATCTAACCCCCCCCATTGTAATGAGATTGTTGTTAAGCAAAAGACGATAAAGAAAAGAATGTTAATGGCCATGAAAGACAAGTCTGAATTTACACGCTTTTATTATTTCATTTTCATAAAGATCAAACTGATTAAATTCAGTTGATAAAACAAGAGTTATGAAATCTAAAAATTAATACAAAGCTGCTCATGGAGTAGCCTAATTCTTCAAATAACAAATTTTTCTACAACAGTTGCTATATAATAAACTATCACACCGTATGTGGGAATCCGGAAAATTATATGTTTCACGATTCAATGGGACGGGCGAAAAAAAATTAAATAAACAAAAATATTCTGTTCTATTCCACTTCTGTCCCAATACTCAATAGAAGTTAAATAGGGGTTCCAAATAAATCATAACACATGCATTTTACAACATTCCCAACTGTTACCAGTTCGCACTCACTCTACTCAACTTAATTAACATAACAAAATTGTGTAAAATATTTTTGATATTGTTCTGGTGTGTCATCTTGAATTTGAGAGGTCTCAAATGAATTATTTCCGGCTGAAATTAGCTAACCTTAATAAGCATTTGTTTAGAGTAGATTATGTCAGATATTTTTCTCATAAACTACCATAACAAATATTAAAGAAAGTTTCTGCATTATTTTCGACCAGAGAACATATTTTAATATTATAAGGTATAGCTACGGCTAATTTATGCTGAAGGAGAAGAAGAAGAAGTGGAAGTAAAAATGGATTGAAAAACGTTTTTAAATAGGTACCTAAATAATGTTTATGATCACTGTAAATATACAACTATACATAGACATAGTAAATCAAGTAGCTTAATTTTTTTTTTGTTTTTTTTTATTCGCGGCTTATAATGAAAAATAATGATATCGCAGCCTTGAAATTTTTATTGTTTTACTTTTTCTTTTTTATTTAATTTTTCCAATTCAACTTTTTTTCTTTTTCTTTTATATTCTTTTTTTTTTTTTTTTTTTTTTTTTAATTTATTTTGATTTTTATTTAATAGTTTTTAATAGAAAGTTTTAACATTGAAAACAAAAAATGGAAGTCAACCAAAGCTAGGATGATTTAAAATTTAGAAGAAAGAAAGAAAAAAAAAAACAAAAAAAAAACCATTATCCATTATAATAACTCTTTGTTGTGTCAAAATTTGACAGGCAGCAGCAGCAGCAGTGTATAGTGGCAACAGTATAACAAATAATTTCATATAAAAAAAAAATTAAGATTTCATTTCATTTAATTTTAGATATATATATATATAAATATATATATATTTATAAATGTGTATTTTAATATAATTGTCATTCAATATCTGTCATCCTGATTCGAATAACTTAAAAGAATGACTTAAATAATTTTTCAGTAGTGCAACACTATTAATTACTGTTGCAAAAAAAAATGTATTAATAAATGGTGGTAATAAGAGGAGTTACAAAACAGTAGTAAGAAAAAAGGATCAGCTTTCAAATCAAGTTATAAAAAAAACAACTCATTTTCTCTTTATTTCATTTCTCATTATTCCATAATATTATTCTATAACAAAAATTGTGACAGATTTACAAGAGTTATTAAATATTTAACTGATTTTCTATCATCATATTTAATAGCATGTAATATTATGATACACAGTATATACATACATTGTTGTTGTGTGCAATAAATTATTGCACATTACTTATAATAAAATATTTTTTTTAAACTATTTTTGTTTTTATTTTTAATTGAAGTACGTTAAAATTCTTATTTAATTCTTAATAAACATTTTTTGTTTTTTTTTTTTTTTAAATATAATAATAGTTGAATAATATTAGTTGTTAGCCTAGTGAACTACATTGAAGTAAACTATACAACATGTAGAAAATAATAATAAATTTGATGAAATTTTCGCCATGTCCGTGAATTATAATTAACGAAATAGAAAGTAGATTAAGAATAATAGTTATTGTAAAATATGTATATATATATATGGTATAATCAAATAAATCAATAAAATTCAAAGAGATCTAATTTAGATTTAAAAAATTTTAATTGTGATAATGTGACAGAATATCAATAAATTGAATTAATTATTTTTTTACTCTGTTATTATAATTTTATTTAATTGTTTTTTCTACAATATCCAGGACAATGTAAAACAGTTATTATAGAAAAAAGAAAATATTTTCACTTTTACTGAAAATATTTATAATTTTCAATTACGCAGGTTTTGCTTAAAGAATGTATTTAAAATGTATCAAAGCAAAAAAAAATTGTATTAGAACAAAATAAATTGTACTAAAAAAAATAATGAATTGAAATTAGACATGCAAAATTTATTTTTTAAATTAAATTATTTTAAGCTGACACAACACAAAAAGATTATAAATTAAGCCTGTCAACTCTTCCTTTTATAATACTTTAAATAAATTTAAATTTTAAATTCTTTATTTACAATTTTTACTTAAATATTTATTTTTATTTATTTATGTATTCATTAGTATTAAATCAATTACAATTTTAAAATATGAATAAAAATGTATTCACAAATTTTTAAAACTATTTGAATCATTGGCCAATAAAACTAAACTTCAGATGATAATTTAAATATAATTATATTTTATCGAATATGCTGTAGGTAACGAAACATTACACCTAGAATCTTCTAATGGTGGTTTTGCAACCGAAATTGATCTAAATATTAATTAAATTTAACGAAACATTATACTTATAGAATCAAAGCGTGACTCAGTCTTCTAATGATGGTGTAGTAACCGAAATTGATCAAATCCTAATATAATCAAATCCTGACTCAGTCTTTTAATGATGGTTTTACAACCGAAATTAAATTAAATATTAATTAAACTTAACGAAACATTATACCCAGAACCAAATCGTGACTTAGTCTTCTAATGATGGTGTAACAACTGATTTCAATCAAAATATTAATTAAACTTAACGAAACATTATACCTAAAATGAAATCGGGACTCAGTCTTCTAATGATGGTGTAGCAACCGAAATTGATCAAAATATTAATTAAACTTATCGAAACCTTATACACAAAGTCAAATCCTGACTCAGTCTTCTAATGATGGTGTAGCAATTGAAATTGATAAAAATATTAATTAAATTTAACGAAACATTATACTTAAAGAACCAAATCGGGACTAAGTCTTCTAATAATAGTTGTGCAACCGAAATTTATCAAAATATTAATTGAACTTAATGAAACATTATACCTAAAATGAAATCGGGACTCAGTCTTCTAATGATGGTTCAGCAACCGAAATTGATCAAAATATTAATTAAACTCAACGAAACATTATAACCAGAATCAAATAGTGACTCAGTCTTCTAATGATGATGTAGCAACCGAAATTGATCAAAATATTAATTAAACTTAACGAAACCTTATACACAAAGTCAAATCCTGACTCAGTCTTCTAATGATGGTGTAGCAATTGAAATTGATAAAAATATTAATTAAATTTAACGAAACATTATACTTAAAGAACCAAATCGGGACTAAGTCTTCTAATAATAGTTGTGCAACCGAAATTTATCAAAATATTAATCGAACTTAATGAAACATTATACCTAAAATGAAATCGTTACTCAGTCTTCTAATGATAGTGCAGCAACCGAAATTGATCAAAATATTAATTGAACTTAATGAAAAATTATACCGAGAGTCAAATCGTGACTCAGTGTAGCAATCGAAATTGATCAAAATATTAATTAACCTTAACGAAACATTATACACAAAATCAAATCCTGACTCAGTCTTCTAATGATGGTGTAGCAATTGAAATTGATCAAAATATTAATTAAACTTAACGAGACATTATACTTATAGAATCAAATCCTGACTTACGTCTTCTAATGATGGTTTTGCAATCGAATTCATTCAAAATATTAATTAAACTTAACGAAACATTATACCTAGAATCAAATTATCTTACTCAGTGTTCTAATGATCGTGTAGCAATCGAAATTGATCAAGATATTAATTAAATAGTTTTTGGTACAGTAAAGTAGTTTAAAGTAAAACACTATAACGTATTTATGTAAGATGTATATAACATGTAAGATTATTGTTCATTCCAATTAAAGTACACCAACACTTTCCTAGGCCTAGTCCTCTTATCAAGTCGAATATCTGACCTTGAAAATGTTTACATATATACGTAATTTATATGGAATAAATTAAATTCCATAACCGTATATATAAAAATATGTGTTCTGTTGGGAAATAATTACTACTCTATTGCAAAAAACTAGGCCCACCCTTAAACTTATCACAGTGAAAAGGCTGTCACTACTTATAAAATTTAACTACCACTATTAAAATTTTATCTGATGTAGAGAACCAACAAAAATTGGTAATCACTATGTTAGTACTGAAACGGATTTATAACACAAACAAAATATAGGCTAACAGACTAAGTAGTATATTTGTATATTCACATTCATGTACAAGAAGCTCTTTCAATTAAATTTAAACTGCACATAATATTCAAATAAAATTGTCATCTATTTAATATGACAAAAACTTTCAAATTGTGGTTATAAGTGAATTCAATTAATAAAATATAACCTCACATTAATAGATAGTATGTATTTACATAAAAGTTGTAATAAAAACTTAAGATGTTTTTTACAACACCATCTTTTCACCCCACAAATTACAACATTTTGCAATTTCCCTTTTTTTATTTATTTTTTTTTATTTTTGATCTTTTTTCATGTTAATTTTGCAATCAGTGTTAAAATATTATCTTATTTAGTGTCATTTCATCATGACTTTAATTGTTAATAAAATTTATGTATAATCTTTCTAAAATTTCTTAATCTATTGAAAAGTACATATATTTACATTGTATATATATAAGTATGTATGAATAAAACTTTTTTTTTTATTTAAGAAGTTCAATTTATCCATAAAAACATAACATCTTTAACCTTATGAGCTCAAAATGTTATGTTTTCTTTTTATATTTTTATTTAATTTTTTTTTTTTTTTTTTTTGACATACTTACATTCGAATCAACATCAATGTATTTAAAAATGTTTAAATAATAAATGGAAGATTTCATAGAAATAAACATTTTAGTAAAAAAATATATAGGTATGTACAAATAAAGTGAAATGTTATTAAAGTTATCACTTTTCTGTACACAAATAATGATAATACTGACTTATATGAATATAAAAATGTCACATTAAATTGACTTAAAATTGCAAAAAAAAATGTAAAAAGTTGTCAAATATTAAAATAATAATTTAAATATTAAATATTTGGATAATATTGAAAATAGTGATATATTATGAAGCAAATATACATTCAAGACAAAAATAACAATAAATGCAGTGAAATAATAAAGTTGATATGTTCAATGTCAAATTTAGAAATAATTGTCAAAATTGATGGTGAAGTTAAGCTTACTTGTGTGGACCGTCAGTTCAAATATTATATTTGTTCATCAAAATTGAAAGTTTAAGCTCAACTCATTAGAAAAGAGCAACACATTTTGTTCATATATTAAGAAAATAAAAATTAAATTAAATTAAATTAAAATGCACCGTTCACTTACATTATGCTCATTTTGCTCATGAATTTTACTCATGAAAAATTGCTCATTTTACACTCACATAGAAAAGGTAAACATCATTTTTTCATATTAGAAAAATTAAATTAAATTAAAATTTAAAATTCACTGTTCATCGAACTCAAAAATTGCTCATTTTGCTCATGAAAATGAAATAGCGTTATTTTAAATAAAGAATCGAGAATTTTACATACTTTTCTTGATCGTAGATGTAAGATATAAGATCATAATAGGCAGTGATACAGAACCACTAAAAATTGTTTTTGCAATTATTAAAATATATATTTGCAACTATTAAAATAAGGAAAGAAAACTTTACATTACAAAATACTCATGTTGGGGTGCATTAAGAACAAAATGAAACAATGAACTAGTAAAAATTAATCATTTTTATTCTCAATTATGGTTCCATAAGCCGAGTTACAATAAACTAATAAACACGGGTTATCACAATAAGCCCACTTGCGGCTGCGGTGATATAGGGGACAGATCCCCTCCCGGAAAAGTTTAAATCTAATCTCTAAGTTTAAATTTAATTTTAAGTTGATAATTGTAGAACTTGCTTATTTTTATTGAATTAATTAAAAATAGGCTTGACAATAGCAAATAAGAAGCAAATAAGATATGACTCAAAATATCTGCTCAAAATATCGAAACGAAATAAATTTTTAGAATTTTTTTGTAAAAATATAATTTAAATAAAGTAAAGTTAACGGGGCAAGTTACTTTAAGTCACAACAGAAGCCCTTTAAATAACTAAAATAATTTTTTTTTAGAATTGTGGAATAATCTTTGATAAATGAATTATTGCACTGAAATGTCCTCGCATTTGATATTAATGAGCCAAATATTATTTTAAACCATTTTTTAGATATTTTAGTTTCATTAAATCCATACCTCTAAAACAGTTAAAGTCTTTGAAACTATATTAAACATATATTGTTTTAACTCGCTTTGGAAGTGCATCAGAGATTCGACATAGTTCAGACATTGTACTTTTAAGGCTCTAGTGCTCCTGTTTCAGTAATAATAACTTTCAAGCCGCAACGTAACTGATCAATCTATTATTTCTAGTCTATCTAGTCTTCGCTTCGGCCTCTTATTATGTAGTAGAAGAGACGGCATTTATCTCTGAAGGCATTTGAACCTTTATTGCCTATATTGTCAGATCGAACTTTTCTGCGTATTCCCACCGATTAGGTTTAGGGTTTTGATACTATATTAAGCTTTCCCATAACTAATGTAGTGTGTGAGCGTATAATAATTCCACTTAAAAAAATTCAATTTGTATTTATTTTAAGTGTAAACTGTTCGATTAGGTACAAAAATATTTACGTCTAAAGCAATTGAATGTATTAATAAAATTAACAAATTTCTCTCTGCTCAAATTTCTCAATTTCTCAATTTCTTTGCCCCACGGATGGGGATACAGGACAACAGAAATACATATTGAACTCTTGACATTAAAAAACCCTAAGCTGGATTATATTAACGGATATATTAACAAGACCCCAACGTAAATTCATTATATCCTGAATAAATCTTTTTTTTTATTTTATAAAAAATTTTGTTAGTGAAAAACAAAGTTTTCCAGCTTTTCGGAAGTACTGCCGCAAAAATTTTAATTTAAAATATTCAAAATTAATTAAAACATTTTAAATTACAAAATTTTGCAATTAAAAGTTACTTTGACTGATAAATTAGAAAATTTTAACCCGTATTTTGCAAATATCGATATTTCGGAAGCAATTTACTTCCTTCGTCAGTGCTTACCACCTCGATAATTGCAAAATTAAAATTTTTTATTGTGGAAATGACACTTATTTTATTCAATTAAAATCATTAATGCTTTTCTCTTCATACAATTCCAGCTTAACACTAGGAAGCCTTCAAATGCTCATTTGAGCAAATGTTGAAATGTCCATCAGGTAGTTCAAAACTGATTTCAGAAATTAATTTATTCTAAGAACTGCAAAAATTTTAAATATTCTCATTTATCTCATGTGCTCCCCTCCGACAGATATAGAAATGCTCAATTTCACAAATTGCATTTTGTTAAAAATAGCCTGTTCAGGCTCATCTACAACTTATCTACCAATTATCTACTATCATTCAATTTTTCTCCTAACTCTTTTCTTCCTTGTATAAATAAATCCTTTCCCAGTTGTTTAAACGCAACCACAACCCATTTGTCGCTGCGGTAATATATGGAACAGATCCCGATATAACATTCTGTTGTTGAAAATGGTGGAATATTTTCATTTTAATTTTAGTCAATAGGCTTAATGCATATTTAATGTAAAATATTATATTTTAAAATAATTTAACACATGCTTAAATATGCTTAGCAATTTTACTAAATATGCTTTTCGTCTACTTATACTTGCAGGCTTCTTCAATAATTTATAGTCGACTTTCCTAGTGTTTAGGTGCGTACACAAAAAATTTATAACAAAAATAATCCATCTGAATTTGTTTATGAGAACCTGCATTCATTAATCAAACATATTATATACTTTATAACTGAAGCATATTATGGCGGAAACAAAACTTGTTCCATCGTCTTCTATCTGCAAGCAGTCTCACCAGTTGCAAATTGCAACTACTCTGTGTATTTCCTTTGACATTAAATGCAAATTCAAATAAAAAGAACCCTTACAAAACGTTTATGAGAAACAAATATAAGTACATATCGATATATATATACATATTATATGTATAATAACATTTCACATACACAAATATGACTCATCATTTTCACACTAAAATAAATTAAACGAAATACGTTAAAGCATTATACGTGTATTAAAAAAGAAAAAACAAACAGAATTTCTCTTAATTAGTCTATATTCAAAATATTTATAGTCTATATTTTATATAATATTATTTTCAAAATATATGTAAATATATGTAAATATATCTACAAGCACCAAGTATAGAAAAAAAACCGTTAAATATTTACTTAATTAAGTAATATGGATTCGTTAAAATCAACCTAATAAGAAAACTGTTGCTACCATTCATTAAATATTGAAAAATATATATGTATATATATATATATATATATATATATCTATTGTATAATCTAAAACTGTAACAATATCCGTATGGAACAGTCTTAACATAGAAAAATAAACAAAGAATGAATGAAAATTAGGTAAAGTAATAATCGATTGTCATCAATTTAAACGAAAAAAAAAAAACAAAAACAATAATAACAAAAAAAAAAATTTTTTGAAATAAATAAAATGAAAATTTTTTGTTTTTTGTTTTTTCTTTTTGTTGTATAGGTAAACTAACCATGTTTACTTTTTGCACGCAGTGTTACAGTTTTCTTTTTGCATACTATTTTGTTTAATTTTTTTTTTTTTGCAAGGTAATCGTCAATAAAAATCTAAAAATAAAAACAACAACAAAAAAGACAACTATAAGAGTAATTTCATAACATTCACTGACCCTTTTTATTTTCAGTCTTTTTTTTTTTTGTTTTTTCAACTTTTATATTGTTTTGTAACACCCCTCAATAATATCAAAAGCTAATACGACACACAAAATAAATCTCTTATATTACCATATAGAATTACATAGTATTATAGTCATCGTAGTACAGTACATAGGTACGATAACTAACTAAAAACACTATTCAAAAATTTGAATTGGCCAGAAGGAATAGAATTTTAAATTAAATTTTTTAATCCATATAGACAATAAAAATGTACATCAGGTAAAAAAACAAAAACAAAAAAAACAGAATATGTGTATCAGGTGTATCATATGACATGACATTCTCATATTATACCGAAAAATAGCAACAACAACAACAACAACAAGTATTAATAAAACATATTATAAAAGGGAATAACTAAAAAGTAGCGGAACACCATCAGACAAAAAAAACATACAATTTTTTAACAAATATCATAAAAAATAAAATAGGTATACAAAAACAAGAAAAAAGGTTTCTGAAAGATTCTATAGAAAAACACTTAACCGTAACAATTCAATGATCAGTACAACGGAACTTAAGTTCATGGTACAATGCATCTAGCTAGTTAATTTTTTTTTGTTGTGTTCTTTTCTTTTTTTTTTGGAAGAGAATATTTTAAAAATCCTTTAAAGTACATGAAGTACAAATATAACTATAAATATGTTGTCCATATATTATTTTGTATACAATCCAGAAGATAAGCGGTAACAGTAGTAGTTGTGAAAATCAATTAAAAATGGTAGAATGTGAAAATTCCATAACACAAGAGTGAATACGTTTTTTTTTTTTTGTTTTTTAGAGTGACATTATAAATTTTAATTATAAAACACAATGTTTTACCAAATTTAACAAATTTTAGTTTTAAAATATCGAAATGGAATTTTGGTTGGAAAACAAAAAATCATTTATGTACAAGTGCAAGGTTGAGTTTAATTGTTTTATATTATATACTATCAAATATTACTATATTAGAGCAAGCAAATCAGACGTTTATTTCGAAAGCTTGCACAATGTTAGTAAGTGGTAAGATCATCATCCAGTCATCATCGTTAGTAACTAATGTTGGTATAAAAGATAAAAATAAATAGTTAACATGCTGTATAGTTAGTAGAATGTTAAAAAGATAAATTCAAATAAAAGAAGAAAGTAGAAAAAGAATAAATATCAGTTACAACCACTATTTATCGGTTAGAATGTCGGTATAAAGCTTTAATTTATGAAAAAATGAAGAGTGACATGAAAAGCAAACCTCTTGTCAATCTCGGAGAAACTGAAAAAATAAATGATATAAAAAAAAGTCCGAATTCTTAAATTTTATAAAATTTTGAAGAGATTGGAAATATTTTATTACTATAGCTATTCCCGACGTACCATTACCATTACGTCGGTCCAGCATTAAAAGGCTATAATTATTTCCTTAAACAAAAATTAATTAACTAAATCAAGCTTGCTCTATCGATTGGTGATATTTTCAACTTTCAAAAAGAACCGAAAAAGGTTTTTTAAGGCCGAAATTCGCTGAAATCGAGATTTTCAAATGGAAAAAAGTCCCAATAGTGAATTTTTCAAGGTAGGAAAGCAAAATTTACTACCATGACAACAATAGAAATATTTTTTTACTGTTTATCAATATTTTGCTTTACAAAATTAAAATTCAAGTCAGGTTAGTCTAAATAATTGTAAATCAAAGGTCCTAAATAAGTAAAATAAGCTGTTGAAATATAGAATTAAAATATATGAAAATAGTGTATTGTACAAATACATTTAGACAATGAATAAAATAATAATAATATTTAAACTTGAAGTTATGACTGAATTTTTCAATTACAAACATTTCGTGGTGGCTAATTCAAAGACACAAACCAGTGTAATTTTAAATTATTTACTACTTACATTTTTTGGGTATTTTTTAATTGTTTTGACGACTTCAAAAAATACTTCTAATTTGAAAAAGCTTCATGTGCTTTTTGATTTTATGATGTTTTGCTATTTGGTTGTTGTATTGAATATATAGTTTTCCTACATTGGTTTAGAACTTGGATATTTTTATTTATTAATGATTTATATGGAAAATAATTCTTAAATTTATTTATTTTATTTTTTAATCAGTATTTTTTTTCTGTAATATTTTCAAAAAACTTTACATTAAAATTTTTTCGGTTTCTGTTACTGCTTTTTGCTTTAATTCACCGAGGTGGAAATTTTTACAGACATTTATTAGCAAGTATGTAAATCTTAGATTAATTATATTTTTGTTTTATTTACACAAACTAAAGAAAAAATAATTAAAAGGTTTGTGTACAGGATGGCAAACTTAGAACTGAATAGAAATCGAATGTCTGAATCTTGGGTTACTTAGAATGACAATCTTTGAAAAGAAATATTTTTTTTCTGCTTATCAATATTTTGCTTTACAAAATCAAAATTCATTTAAACCTGAAGATATGCCTTCATTGGTCAATTACAAACATTTCGTGGTGGCACGAATTCAAAGACACAAACCAGTGTAATTTTAAATTATTTACTACTTACATTTTTTGGGTATTTTTTCATTGTTTTGACGACTTCAAAAAATACTTGTAATTTGAAAAAGCTTCATGTGCTTATTGATTTTATGATGTTTTGATATTTGGTTGTTGTATTAAATATATGGTTTTCCAACATGGGTTTAGAACTTGGATATGTTTTTTTATATGAAAAATAATTCTTAAATTTATTTGTTTTATTTTTTAATCGTAATATTTTGTATGGTATTAATACTTATTATGGATTTTTAAATAATATTTGAATAAGAAAATCTATTAATACAAAAAAAAACCGATAGCCATGGCAGCTAGTGCTTGTAAATTATTATTGTATCAATTTTGAATTGTATCAAATAAAAAATAATAATAATAATAAATAATATTTGAAGGACTCTAGTTACGGTATAAAACTCAACATTTAAAATTTTTAAAAATAGGTAAGTGAATTTTTATAAATATAGCTTTTTACATTATAAAGATATCTATTTGGTAGATTAAAATACTTTTGCAGAACATTTCATCTTCTTATTGAATTAGACCTATTAAGTATCTATTTTCCAATTTGTATTATCCTCTATATGAATTTTGTAATGACAATATTTATACAATGTTTGGAAGGTTTTCGTGGTAGTCTTCTAGACCAATATTGTAATGTAATGTGTGTGAATTATATATAGAAGAATGAAGTCAAGAGTATTTTTATTAATAGCCCATTCATCCATTCATTAATTTATTTATACGAAGACATTTTTCGCATAATTGAATTATCTTATTCCGTTTGAAAGGTCGTTTATCATCCAAACATTTTTAATATATTTTTTTTTTTTGGATTTGATTTAGGTTATTTAACAAAAACAATTGTTTAGGCAAAACAAATATAAATACATAATACAGAGTATTTGGGTATGGAATCAATATAATTAAAAATATTATGATCAATTATATTTCTAAACTCACCTAGAATCGTCTGTTTTTTTTTTTATATAACTACATACACTTTCAATTTTAGATTATAACAATCAAATGCAATACACTAGAATAACAAATTAAAATCATCGAGTCGAGTATAAAACACTGTAGAATAAATCTGCAATTATTAAACAAAATACATACGAATCTGCATAATAATCATATTTAGTAAAATTAAAAAAAAATAGTCAACAATTTTCAAGAATTAAATAAATTTTATTCTAACGCTAAGAAAATAAATCGTTCTAAAAACCAAATTAAACTCATTTTCTAAGCTTTATCTTTACAAACGTAATTCAATAACGAGACTTAAAATATTTCCAAATTGAAACTAAATTTTTTAAATACATAATTTTTTATTATTCTAAAAAAAAAATTTCATACTTCTCATATAAACAGTCGAACCCGATTATAATCACACTTAATTGAGAGAATTGATTGATGGTTATTATATAAGCAATGTGACATGTTGTGAGATTTATTTTATTTTATTTATTTATATTTAAATTTTTTACAATTAAAATTACAATAAATATATTTGTAAACTCTAATTACTTGGGCTATCGCCTTATGTGAGATTTAAAAGTTTGTAACTATTTGTTTTAATTTTTCATTTTAATCTTGAGTCACTCTTCTTTGAAGTTACATTGACAGTGATTTCTCTATAACTAAAACTTTGTATGTATGTATGTACTCAAAATGTTTTTATTTTTATTTTCATAATAAGCTTGTTATAAACGAAATGATTTCAATATAAACATTTTATTAGACGGCTCGAGCGAATTATGAAACCGTTAATCTTGTATTATTGTAAGTGAGAGATAGATGAGAGTATTTAGTCAACTAGTCCTGTAGTACTCCTTATATTATATTTATATTATACTTATATTATACTTATATAGGACCATCTCTTTCTATGTCAATAATTTCCCAAAATCTTAAAACAAAAAAATGTCTTATTCTCTTATTCAAAATTCTAAGGCAGCGTGTTTACACATCAATATATATTGACAGTATTTATTGATGAGAGAGAATATTGAAGAAATAGTGATGTGTAAACACATATTGTTATCAATATAAATTGAAAAAAAAAAAATTTATCCTTTTTTCTTCAATATTTATTGAGAGAGACAAAATCAAATATGGCGAATAATAAAAAACTTAGCAACATTCATATGTTAATATATTTATTTTTTTTTCTCACAGGATACTTGATTAAAACAGTTTTTATTTTTATATTAGTTTTGGTGAAAAAACTGATAAATTGTTTGATTGTTTAAAAACTGATGTGTAAACACAAATGTCTCTCTTCAGTCTAAGTTAGTCAATAAATATTGAAGAATATTGATGTGTAAACGCTGCCTAATTTAATTATGGACAATTGAAATGACTGTACTGCCACACGCACTATTTCATAAATTCAGCAATACGCAAGAGCTGCCATTGGAAATGTCAGATTAAAATCAAATTCAAAAAATATTTGAATAATCAGCTTAATATAGCTTAATAATATTAGCAAAAATGTTTTTGTCGTAATTGCATTGTTGTAAGTGTTTATTGTAATCACTTTGAGTTTTTTATTTGACATGTATCGCAATTATTTTATATCTTATGTTAATATTATACATGATTCAGTTCACTCATTTTAATATTTTAACTGAATCTCATACATTTGAAATAGTTTTATTAAATTACAATAACGTACAGATGACATTTTCGATTAGATAATATTTACATGTTTCAGTTCACTCATTTTAATATTTTAACTGAATCTCATACATTTAAAATAGTTTTTTTTTTTTATTAAATTACAATAACGTACAGATGACATTTTCGATTAGATAATTTTTGTCAGACTAAATAATCGATTAAACTACAAAAATATTCATCATTGGCATTAAAAATAACTTTAACTTAAATCAAACTATTTAACTGATTAAAGGGTAGTTGCATTTGATCTTATTTGAGCTTCAAAAAATTTTCTGAACATTTCCAAAAGTAGCAAAAAATAAAAATAAGTCGTTTTTTTGACTTAGCTGATTTTGACACTAGATTGATGAGAAAATTAATGAAAATTACCCTTATTCTAATCAACGCAAAATGACGTTTAATATTTTTTATCGTCAAATTTACGACACTTGGCAGCGCATCGGTAGCAAGATCAACGATTATGACGCTAACAATCGATTATAATTCTTAGAAGCGATTGTATTTACTTGATCGACAACCCTTTAAAAGTTTATAATTAATGTAGCCATCAAGCTTTTTTTGAATTTTTCCGTATAAATATCCTTTTAAAATAAAAATGTAAGTAATTTTATAAATAAAAATTAAAAACAAATATTTTTATAAAAATGTCTGTTCTCTAGGAAACAAATTAGTAATATAAAACAATTGGAGAGATTGGTGGATATAATGCAAAGTAATTCTTCAATTGCAAAGGACCAATATAAAAAATCTACGTTGTTACCAAAATGGGCCAAGTATGCAGCAGAACTAAATAAACTTGGTCCGCCAACTAAAACACCAGAGAAGTGGTTGGATCTGCGCTGAGGTAATTTTAATTATTTTTTTTAATTGTTTTTCACTGTTATATTATTATATTATTCACTTTTTTTTTTTTTAATACAACCTGCTGCACTTGTGTACGTTTAAAGAATAAAATTTTCCAAATGTCAAAAAATTTTATTTTAAATGTCATTATGCAATCGTCGTTCATGCTACCGATAGCGGCGACAGTCGATTACAAACGCTATTTAGCGTGACAATAACGAATCATCGATCAGAATAAGGGTCAATAAAACTATCATCACTTAACTGTCCAGTCATTGACCAGTATTGATGAAATCATTGATGTGTAGTAGCATAGATTAAAAAGCAATAACTATTGATTAAAAAGCAATAGTGTTTATTAATCTATGGTAGTAGGCACCTAGCAATTTTTTGACTTTTAAGGAGTTGTACTTTTAAACGTATTGCACTGTAATTTTTGTAGTTCAATTAACATTTTTATAATTGAACATTTTAAAATAAACTGTATAATTTAATAAAAAAATTTAATTTTACTATATATCAGATTCTCTTAAGTACCTAAGTCTATTACAATTTCATTTATCTATTCCACTTACAATCTTATCATTAAAAATAAAAATATTTTCATTTAAAAAATTCCTATAGCTAACGAGAACATTAAATTTACCAAATTTGTTTAACCATCATATTATATCCATTCATATTCCATTACAGAATTTCTCTTACCATCTGGTCAATTAACAATACAATAAAAACAACAAAAAAAAAAATTTAATTTTTGTTCCTATATACAATTTTAATATTTATATAATATATCAACATACACACATATACATATACATTTTTATATAATTCGTGATTACCTTACTATTAAATTTCATATTTATTTACCATGTGCACCTATTTTTGGACTTAAATATAATCACATGTGCATGACTGACATATCTCAGACAGAACTTTTATTTTTTTTTTATTATCATAGATCCAGAGACCAAAACTGAATTGATGGTAAATAGGGAAAGAAAAGATTCCTATATAAAATAATTTCTGTTACTCTTTGATTGTTAAATTTAATTTGAATTGTGAAAGAACACCATGGGAATGTATTTTTTTGTTTTTTTTTTGGACATTAAAAAGAAACTTTTTCCTTTCTTTTCTTTCTATCTCTTATAAAATTACGAGCTCAAATTACATTAAAAAAATAAAAATAAAAAAAAAAAAATAAAAAAGAACAAACGATTGAAATTTCAATTTATCGTGATTTTCTGTTTGCATTCGAAATAATTCATTGTGATTTTAATTTTATGTATAGTAGAATTTTATATTACAATACGTCTAACTAAATATTATAATTTGCTATACAGGGGTGTTCAGAAAATATTATAATAGTTTACCGGAAGTTGTTTAGGAAGTTAATATGTGTATATCAACAATTTTTACTCTATTTTTTTTCAATGATATTCACAATGAGTAAATAAAATTTTGTACTGATTGTTCTTGTGAATAACTATTGTCAGCACAACCTTGGCATATTTTTTTCCTGTTATTTCTAAATAAATATAAATGGTTTTATAATCGGTTAAAAATAAAATTAGATTAAAGTTGAAAAAAATGTTAAACACACATAACAACTAAGCTGCGCATGCCACATAATCCTGCGCCTTAGAATTAAAATTTTAACATTACTATGGCAATCTAATAAATAAATCAAATCAGGTCAGTTAGAAATCAATTATAGTTTAATTTATGTCAAAATTAGGTTTAAAAACTGAGTTGAAGCACAAGCAACTCATAATTGTCAAAAAAGTGGAAATTACTGTTTACACACTCAAAACATCTCTCTTTATTGAAAATGGTGCGACAAAAAGCTCATTATATAACGAACATTTCTATTGATCACTAACAACATTCCAAGTTAATAAACAAACAGAAAAATCAATGATCACAATAAGTATACTGTACAGTAAAATATAAATAACAGAATAATATTATGAAACAAATCTAACTGTAATATACAAACTTATATAACAGTATAACTTCTATCCAATTCATTGAAAAGAGTGTGAATAAATTTCTTTCGAATAAATTATATTCATACTAATATAGTCTTCAGATCAAACTAATTTTTCTCATAGCATAGCTTAGATTTATAAAGAGATGTTACAATAGACGTAATGGCCACTGTATCATTTATACTCTAATACTAACCCTAACCTTTTTAAAAAATTTAATAATGTCAATTAATATCTAATCTATACAATTATTGCTACATACAAATTTCACTGTAAAATACTCATTTAAAATTTTGTAATAAGCGGAATGGGGGAGAGTATAGTATATATGAACATACTCTATACTCTACTCTAATACTAATAAAATACTCACTTTCTCAAAAATTTAATCTATGTCAGTTAATCAGTCTAATCGATACCATTTCATTTATATTTATAACACTACCTCAATTTTTTATTGTTCCATAAATCAATTTAAATCAAAAATCTGCAATAGACGTTTTGGAACAAATGGAATTGGGGAGAGAATATGTGATGCGGAGAACAAACTAATAAGTTAATTTATTAAATTCACAATATATTATGTAAGTATGTTTATTTAATAAATTACCATACCAAGTGTGTATTAATAAAGTATATGTAAATTATAAGTAAGTTCCATCCGTTCAGTGTGACAGTTTGTGATATATCAAAAAGGTAAGTATTTTTTTTTTGACAACACATTTGCACATTATTAGCAATGATCAGCAAATTACTACTTTATTTTTTCAAACGATTACTAAAATAATATTTCCAAATAACTAGCCCATATAATGTAAGGAACTAAATATTAGATTTTATTTGTAGATTTGATTTTATCTGACAAAAATCTGTCATAAAAACGATTTTCTACAAAATTTGTGCATCTGTTGCACATGCTGAAAAACATGTTGAAAAACATTATTTGATGAAAAAAATAAAATATTACTGGTCAGACATAATGGCAACGACAACGATAACTTCTACAGAAATACAAAAACAAATTGTCATTGGCGTTGAATAACTGGTCACTCACAATGGCAACGATAACTTCTACAGAAATACAAAAACATGTTTGCAAATACAAAAACAAATTGTCATTGAATTAAATTTAATTTTGTCGTTGTGGAACATAATTTTAAAAAAAATCCACAAAGTGGAACGAACAAATATTTGCTTGTCAGATTATAAATAAATTATCCGATGTAGTGATGTAATTTCGAAAACAAAAATGTATCAAGCTTAGAATAAATTTTTGCTATGACAAATTTTTAATGGATTTCGAAGCATTAACCCACGCATGCTGTTAGAATGCGTTGAAAATTTTTAATATTATTTCATGTAATTTGTTGTTGTAAGAAAAAGATAGCAAAAGTTTTGCTTCAAATTTTGCTTTGTAGTACGCTATTTTGTATGCTGAGCAAAAAAAAAAATGAAGTTCTTGTTTTGACCGCCAGGTATTAAGCTTCAAAATTTTTGCTCTTACAGGGTATTTAAAAATTTTTTTTGCTCGTCAAAATTGGACAATTTGACATTGGACAATAAGCAATTCGTTTGATCTAGTAAAATAAAGTGAATAATCGAAGTATATATAGTAAAATAAAATAAATCTAAGTAAAATAAAGTAAAGGCGTGTTCGTAGTTGCAGTAAAACATGCGTCGTTGTCTTGCAGATTTTTTTCTCTGTCACTATGAACAAAAAAACTTGCGCAGGCGCGCAGAAAATTGTTTAGCAGTCATTCTTGTTCATAGAAGCAGCACACGCACAATACGTTTATATAGTTATATTATATTATTTATAATTATATTATTATATATTTTAATATATATTTAATATATTTTAATATACATATATATTACTTATATATTAAAATATATTTAAATTAATATACATTTTTTTCAATATATTTATTTTATTATATTTATATTTATATATTATTATTATAAACACATTTATTTTATTTTAATAATTAATTCTTATTTTTTACTTAAATATTTTCTCACGGCATTCTTATTTATTAAATGTTAAATGACATGCACTTTGAAAATCATTCTAAAGCAGGCAGACTAAAATATCTGCACAATCTGCCCGACGCTGACGCGACACCGATTACTATGAACACAAGCGCCTGCTTTTTATCTGCGCAGAATTTTTGATAATATGCAACTACGAGCAAAACATCTTTTTTGTTGCGCAGGCCCGACCACTACGAACACCCCTTAAATCTTAAAAAATATTATTTAAAAATATTTTAAAGGTTCCATTTTTCAATAATATTTTTTAGGGTTCACTTTATTTTACTTACGATTTATTTATTTTTTAAATAGTAGTTTAAATACTAGTTATTTAAAATAAATAGTTAGATTTTATTTTCACACGTTGTTGATTGTCAAATGAACAAAAAAAGCCACCTGTTATTGATTAAACTAATTTTTGATAAAATTTTGCTACCGATTTTGCAGTAGTTTTTAGCAGTACCGATTTTGTATTTTGTATTTTTTGCCAGGTAAAAATTTTTAACAGCATACTAAGTCTTACGTAAATTACATATTAAGAAAAATTTCTTGATAGCTATTTTCTTTACAAAAACAAATTGATTTCGGTACCAAAAATTATCATTCAATATCAAATGTAGCAAACTATGCAACGTATGTAACAAAAGACTAAATAAAATTGTGTCATCACATAAAATGTAAACTCTATTTCAATCCTTGGAGTGAATAGACGTATATTATTTTGGTGCGCAAAAATTTTTTTGTTAATTTTTAATTTTCTATTTTCATTTCTAACAAACATAATCATATTATAAAATATATAAACTATTTGCTGAATTTGATACCATACTGGAATAAATTAATACATTAATAATAAAGCATTAATTAGTGAAAAAGTAGAAAAATATTATAAAAAAGAAAAACATTTAGAACAATAAAAACAACATTTTAACTTAAACTATCAAACTATCAAAATGCTCGCCAAACTATGTACAACATCCAACAAAAACATAACAAATAAATCAAAAGGCATTCAGTGGATTGGTAGGTGTAAAAATTTCTACCATACAAAATGCGCAGGAGTTAATTATGTCGTATTTGACTGTTGTCGTTGTCATTCTCATTGTGTGTGAGCAGTTACACCTTTTGTTTATATTTTCAATTATTGAATTTCTTTGTAAGTTTATATTTTTATTAACTTTTCACATAATATACAATTTAAGTTGTTTATAATAAAATTGTATGTGTATCAAATGTTTGATGAAAATGTTTGATGTGTAAATAGCTATCAAACAAAAAAACTTTCATCAAACAAAATCTGATATGTAAACTATATGCATAACACAACTGTTTGCCTGTTTTTGATTCTTGATTTTTGATTTTTCTTGTACTTACGTTTAGTAGACTTTGAATCACTAAACTGATTTTCTTTTACATGTATCTATATTTTATGTATGTCAACTACTACCAGCATTCAGCCGTTACCGGTGAATTCGATTCGATATAAAATTATTCGAATTTCGCGATTCGATTCGATGAGAACTTCTTAACGGTGAATTCTATCGAAAGACTAATTTTGTACTCATTTCAAAATTGGTAATCAAATAAGAAATATACCGAAATGTAATTCCCTTTTTGTTAAATAAGTTCAAATTTCAAATTAAAAAAATAAATTTAGATTGCTGTTTTAGAAATAAATTATTAAAATACACATACGTATAAAAAAAAAAAAAAATAAAAATAATATTATAAAATTTTGAACGAGAAAATTTTCGATCAAAAATATTCGAATTTTTTTTAAATCGAATTCGCTGGTTGAAAATTTACGAACGCGTACTCGATTTTTATTTCATCGAATTCACCAGTACGGCTTATTATAAATAGCCATCATGACATTCAAATAAAATAAACTCAAAAATTCTACCACTATAGAGAAATTTACACCCAGTCATAACTATGGAAAATTATAGTGGAATAGCACTACAAATCTAGAAATAACTCAAGAACTACCGAATTTTTTCGATTTGGTTCAAAGGAGACATTAAAATTACATCTTTTTTACATATTTTTTTTTAATTATAATTTTTTCTTGAATATACATTTGAAAAAATGTCTTTCAAATATTTTTTCGATTTTTCAAACAACATTCACAGTGTTTTAGATATCTAATACATAATATTGTATGTTTTGGTATGTCACAAAAAAAAATCCAAACCCTATAACTGTTCAACCTAAATAAGAGGGTACGACGTCACGTATGGCGTATAGATATTGACATATAAATACATGTAAATGAAGAAAATCTCTATACATAATACACACAAACGCATGTAAATTGTACATACCATACGTCGTACGCTCTTATTTAGGTTGAGCAGTTAAGAAATATTTCATTGCATTTCTGTATGTGTTAGTATACTTTCAACAAAATCATTTTTGGTCGAAAATTATCTCTCTCGTACATCAGTAAAATACCCTTAACAGAATTAATTTGTAGGTATAGGATGTTTTTTTTTTAGAATGATAGAACTTTCGATAGGGATAACTGTGATTTGACAGAAGATAGAAGCCATGTAGTTTTGACATTTCTGTTCAGTAAGCATTGACAAATTATCATGAAAAGACTCACGCCGTAACAACATTTACAAATTGTTGAAATTTATTTTCAAAATCAGTGTTCTATTCGCCAAACTCAAGGAGCACTTCGTGAAATTTATGGTTTACATAATCGTCCATCAGAGCATATTATTAGTCGAATTCTCGATAGATTTCGGACAAGATTTTCTCTACTCGATGCAACAACAACAACAACAACAACAAGATAAAGAACTGTTCGTACAGAAGAAAATATCGGTGCTGTAAGAGCTAGTGTTGATGAAGATCCAAATTTCGGATCTATTCGTCGACGTTCACAACAAGTTGGACTGTGTGCAACAACCACATGGAAAATTTTACGTAAAGATCTTGGTCTACACCCATATAAGAGCTAAAGCCACTTGACCATAATAAGCGTCGTTTGTTTGCTGATTGGACCCTAGAACTTCAAGCTTCAAGTTGATCCACTTTTTTATCGAACAATTGTGTTTAGTGATGAAGCTCATTATTGGTTGAACGACTACGTAAACAAGCAAAATTTCCGTATATGGCGCGAAAAAAATCCTCAAGAAATTCTGCAGGTTTCATTGCATCCTGAAAAATGCACCATATAGTGTGGTTTACACGCTGGAGATATCATCGGTCCATATTTATTTAAAAACGATGCTGGAGCAAAATGTTACAGTGAATGGTGCTCTTTACAGATAAATGATCAATGATTTTTTGTTTCGAAATTTGATTGGGATCGACCCGGTTGTGTGTTTTGGTTTCAACAAGATGGTGCTACATCTCATACTGCTACGACAACAATAGATTTAGTGAAAGAAAGATATTTGGCGATAACATTATTTCGAGAAATGGTCCAATTAATCGGCCTCCAAGATCATGCGACATAACACCATTGAATTATTTTCTTTGGGGTTATGTGAAGTCATTGGTTTATGCTGATAAACCAGAAACAATAGATGCTTTGGAAGACAACATAACACGTGTTATTGTTGAAATAAGGCCTGAATTACTCAAAAAAGTGGTCCAAAATTGGTCTTATCGAATGCGGTTCCTCAGAGCTAGTCGTGGTGGATATATGCCGGAAATTATTTGCAAAACATAAATGTCATAAAATTATTTTTCAAATAAAAACAAATGTGTCTTCAATCTAAATTTAAAAGTGTGTTATTTCAATTTAAAGTTCTATCACTCTAAAACAAGTATGAAATGTATCCTTATCATCGATGCAAAATTCAAAGTCTAAACACAATTTATAAAATATTATTGTCAAATACTTTTTGAACACCCTATACTTTTACAAAATTCACAAAAAAAAAGAAAAAAAAAAGTGATAATTTTAGAATAATAAAATTAGAAGAAAATTATTGTTGGAGTGACCTAACATTAAGTGTATAATAGTTAATTTCAATTGATATTGTAATAGGAGTGAGTATAAAAAAGAAAAATCTGTTTTTCTACTACCCTAACTATATACAAAAATTCTTTTTTGTTGTCTCTCTTTCTTTTGTTTTTGTGTATTTTTCACCTTTGTACACTCACTGACGATCCGAATACTTCAAATAATTCATGACAGGCACACCAAACACCAGATGAAAAGTATTATAAAAAAAAAAATAAATAAATAAAAAAATAATAATAATAGTAATAATAATAATAAAAAAAAAAAATTGTAGCAAAATCATTGTAATACTTTTTATGTGAATTCATTATGCTCTCATATTAGAGCAAAGTAATTTTCAACTTTTCTTTTAGTCTTTAGATATGAGTTGTTAGTTTCAACTTTATTTATATATACACACATAACTATTTTATTTTTTCTATAGATAGTACAAAAAACAATATAATTTTCTTTCTCTTCACTAAATATCTCATAAAAAAAAAAAAATGTATAGACATTTTATTTTTTTTTTTATAGTTTTTCTTTTGCTTCTTTTTCTTTGAAAATAATATTTATAAACAATGAAAACTACTTACAGTCGCAATCTTTATTATAATAAAAATCTATATAAATATTATATTATTTATAATATACATAAAATTCAAAATAAAAATCAAGAAGATTATTTAAAGACAGAGATTAAAGATACAAAATAAAAAAAAAAAAAAAAAAAAAAACAAAAACAAGTAAAAAAGAAAAAACAAAACTTTCCTTTTGTTAATCATGAATTGAAAACTAGTTTTTCAATTTAATATTCAGAATTTAGATCAAAAACAATAAACATCATAATAATAGAATGTCAAAAATAAAAAATATAACTCTCATTTCACTTTAATATCTCTTCAGTATAAAAATTGAGAAAATCAAAAGAAAATCTCAAATAATCACCATATTTTAACTATGTATAGTAAAGTTAATTAACTTTGTTAATATTTTCAACAATATTAACTTAATGATGGACAGCTATCATAATATATGAAAAGCTGCAAAAAAAAAAAAAATAACAAAAAAAAAAATATTCTCAATTTTTTATTATGAAATTTTTGAAGTTCAATTAATATTGATATAATATAGACAGCCTAAAGTAGTTGATAGTTAATATAATTTCCGATACCCATAACCTTACTTTCTCTACAAAAATAAAAAAAATTATCGAAAAAAAAATTAAAATCAATTTTTTTTTTTTTTTTTTTTGACAATATCACATGTGAAATCTTAAGTGTTTTATTTTTAAATTACAATCGTATAACCATCAAAAGATAAGATAAATTAAATAAACCGGTGACAGGGTTCAGTACATACTTATATATGTGTACATAGAAATTGGTTTAAATTAGCAATTTTTTAAAAGATAAAAATCAAATAATTTTAAAAATGTTGTGAAACGCATGTCCAACCCTTAAAAAATTTTGGTCTTGTTACACATTGTAATGATAGAATATTGATAAGATATATTTTTTTTACAGTTATTTTGTTGCGTCAATAAATTTAAAGAAGTTTTGATTTTCATAAAAATATAACATGGGTGGGTGTTTTAATGTGTTGTCATTAAAAAATGTAATGCTAACTAATAATTAAAGAAATAATTTACCTGTGGCCTATTTCATAAAAATTTACAGGTGACAATTTTACAAAATTGTCGCGATTGTCCGACATTTTTTTTATACATAAATTTACAGATGACAAAATTGTCATGACATTTACAAAATTATGATGAAAAATTTTGTAATTTATAAATTACAAATTTTTGTCATGACAATTTTCTAAATTATAATTTATAAAATTGTCATGTCTATTTTATAATTGTATTTATTGACAAATATTTTATTAAAAATAACATATTATTATCTATGTATATAAAATAATATAAAATGCAACGTTAAAAACAAAACCATAGGTACTTATTACGAAATAAGTTCCATTGAAATAACTTCGATATTAAAATTAACAATATTTTGTCGAAGTTATGTAATTTTTAATTTTAATAAATTTCTCGAACTTATTTCATTATATGAAATTAAAATAAATAAATTAAAAATGAAATAAAGTCGAAAAAAAAAATCAAATTTTATCGAAGTTATTTCAATTGATAAAATTTGTAGCGCCTTTCTAATGCAATGAAAAATCAAATTTACAATTTTACATATTTGTCCGACAATTATAACAATTTTGTAAAATACAATTGGTATTTTTGGTTTCATAACAAAATTGACACAAAAATTACTGTGACGAAAACCTTGACAAATTTTGTAAATTTTACTTTTGTTTATGAAACAAGAATTGACAATTTACAATTTTGTCAATTTTATTTTAAAGCATAAATTTGACAATTGTCGACCTGTAATTTACAAATTTGTAATTTACAAAATTATCACCTGTCAATTCAGATGAAATAGGCCACTGGTTGTATAGTTTTTACATAGTTGTATATTTTTTTGTTGTTTTTTATTAAACTGACATCTATCTAGATTAAGAAATTCAATTCATTATAATAAAACTAGGGGCCCCTGTTGAGTAATTATATTTTAAGTTGAAGTCAAATTTCAAGTTTTTAAAAAAAACAGTAATTTACGTACTGACATAGACTTCGCACGATATAGCAGAAACCACTCGTGTTTAATAAAAAGTTTTGTAGTTAGTAAGTTTTATTTAGGACACATAAATACACGTCTCTCATATACTGCTTCGCTTCCGATATATTCCCTATAGAAAGTGGAATTTAGTGGATAAAATTACTAAAAATAAAAAATTTTGTCATTAAAGAGGTACGTATATATATACCTACATAATACATAATTTTAATAAAAACTATATTATTACTACAAATAATCAAAATTTAGAAACAGTTACTTAAAAAGATAAAAAATGAAGAATTCAAGTGATTTGGTTTTTTGTTGTTTTTATATTTTTTATTTTAGATAAATTTGTTTTTTTTTTTTTTTTTTTTTTTTGCATATATGTACATAGATTCATTTGCAAGTACATAATGTAAATTATAATAACTGATTTGTTTGCTTTTGTTTATTATTTTAATGAGATCTCACTTATGCATAATGTATTTGCTGAATAATAAAATCATATGAGTAAAAAAATTTCAACTGTGTGCGCATTTTTGTTTTATATATATACATCTTATATATTATATCAGAAGTTCATTAAGGAGTAGGAGAATCGAAATAAAATAAAAAGGTGTCTATTGCGCAGGACCTTAAATGCTTGTCAATTATAATTATAGATGTTATAAAATTGTAAAAAAATTATTTTGAAAATTAATAAAAAATAAATAATTATAATAATGCTAATAAGCCAAAATGTTGCAATGAATGGTATTATTTTCTAAAATAATACCTAGAACAATGACGTTATATAAAAAACAGTATCGGTGAAATCGAAAATGTATCCAAAAAAATTCAACCGATACAATGTACGTATACAAATACAATATGTCAAATTTTCTAAACTGACAATATTGTATTGATGACAAAATGTACTCTGCTTACATATTCCGATCACTCTAAACACATTTGGGGCTTATGATTGAAAACGAAAACGTTCAATCGTTTTCCGAATATCACTCACGTTTGTCATTAATTTGGTATGACAGAAAACGAAAACGGAAAACGTTAATTTCGAAAATAATTTTTTATATGATTGAAAACGAGCGGAAAACGTTTGTACTGCAAAAATCAAACGTTCAGTTGTTCTTAACGTTTGTGTAAAAAAAAGTTAACAAACATAAAAAAAATTTAACTAATTTGGGTGTTTGTAACTATTTGTATTTTTGAATTAAAAAATTAGCATACATATATACTTAGAAACTATTCTTTTATTTATGTTTATTTTTGTCAAACGAAACATTTAATTTCTGAATACAAATATAAAAACAAAAAAAAAGTGAAATTTTACCATGTAATGTATGTAAACAAAAATTTTTTAAAAATTTAAGATTGATTTTTTTAAAAAAAAAATTACTAAAAAATATATATGCATAACTTTATTTTATATCCCCACGTAACATTTTATTGTTATAAAAACAAAATTAGTGCTACAAGACTTCTATATGACTCCCGATAAGCACTAAAGGTGTTATAATCATGTTTTTATGGCAATAATGTGATTAATATTGCTATAAGAATGTTCTTATAGCAATTGCGGGAGTTGTTATAATAGGATTTTCAGCAAGTGCTACAGCAATGTTTTTATAAGTCAAAAAGTGCGTAATCCTATATCAAGAGTTAAAGTGTTGTTATAAGAATAGAATTGCTAGAATAGCATTAGTGGTGTTATTATTTTACTGTATTCCTATAACGTTACTATTAAACTTACTGTAGCTTTTAGATAAATATTTTGCGGCGGCCATTATTTTCTACAAACGAGGTAAATTTTTTTTAAATAATAGTTTAAATAGTTTTATTTTTCATTCTGTTCGCAAAAATATCATTTTTACTTAAAAGAATAATTATTTAAATATCAAATTTGATGTTATGCATTAATTAACATACATTATTAAATATTTTAAAGATGCAATTTAAAACTATATTTTCTTTTATTTATTTCAAAATTGGTTATTTTTGGAGGGCATTGTATTTTTTCGAATTATTTTTATAATAAATGTCAATGAAATTTCAATCCCAGCCAAATTTTGCATTTTGGTCACAATAATTATAAATATTAATACAATTATTTTTAACCGCAAAATATTATTTATTAGTAAGACATTTTTTATATTATTAACTAAAATCTATCTCCCTTTCTCAGGAAATAAATATAAACTCCATATCAGTATTATTTGAAAATAAAAAATAATACTTTTCTCACTCTCGCATAACATAAATTGCTTCAAATGAATATCATTTCAAAATAAAAACATATACACTAATCCATGTATACTAATCCGATAACAATATTACAGCACTTGCTCCGATGTCTTATAGGATTCTCCATTTTAGTGCTATAACGTATTTATAACCTTTCGCAGCAATTGCGGAGCACTCAAATTAACACTAATACTGCTATAATAGTGTTTATAATAGTGTTATAAGAGTGCGCAAGAGTCTTATAGCAATAAAATTGTTACGTGGGTCTTCTTCTTTACATTACAGGAAAAACATTTATATTTGCTACCCTGGCTATTTACTAATTCTTTATTGTCTGTTCGAAGTACTTGGCTGTACTATATATAGCAATCGCATGTTTGATAACTGAAAAAGTTGAATTGATGATGCTTGCCAGAATGTTTGCTACCAGTTATATTTGTTTTGATTAGTTTCAGTATTTTTTTTTATTTTATTTAGAAATATCAATCAAATATATAACTACCTATATAATTATCAAATATATTCAATCAAATAAATTTGCTAATCCAAAATATATAATGCATATAATAATTTTTGGATAGGTTTTAGTTTGTATGTATGTATGGCTTGCAATACAGTCATGGAGAATAGAAGAAATATAAATTGTTATATACATGGGTCTATATCATTAATTAATTTGGTTAGAATTAATATAAATGATTTATTGGATTATAAACGAAATAAATACAATATATTAAAATTTTAAAAAGTCAAATGAATTTTTAGATCCCTATGTTCTTGAGTCGTTCTACACACTTCTCTTTTGTGTAAGGTAAGAACGAAAATTGAATATGCAAGTCAAGTTTAGTCACCGTTTTATATGGTACACATTGATAGGCAATACAAAATTTCTTAGATTCACTTTACGCCACTTGTGATGATCTAATCCTATTAACTTACCATCATATGAGCAAAGACTAACTAATTGATCTGTGTACATACATTGAACTTTAGGCGTGAGGTTTCTGATGTTATTTTCATTACAGAGATTGTTGAAAAGACAATTTAAAATCAACAAATCAAAATCAATTGCACCATCTACCCTCATTCAATTTATTTAAATCATTGACTCGACACTATTAAAACATTCACAAACACAAAAATTATACAATTGCTATTTTTAGAATTTTGCTATTCTTTTTTGTTTTGTTGTTTTATTAAAATGTATGTAATTATTAAATTTTAATTTGATTTGTAGCAAATATATAATTTTGTTTTGTAAACTGTTTGTGCTAAGGAGTATAAATAAATAAATATAAATTTAAATAAACAGAAACACAACCACAAAAAATTGAAACATATGTTTTTGACAACTGTCAGTTAAGTTTCGAAAATGTTTTTATTCACACGTCTTCAATCAAATCAAAATGTGAAGAAGGTGATAGTGATGATCGTTTCGTTTCGTTTTCCGTTTCATTTTCAATCATAAGCCCCATTATTGTCTCTGAAATAAACGTCAAATCAGATGTCAAAATATTCTACTCTTGTGAATACCTATTTTTTGGATAAATTTTTAAAATATTTGAATTGAATATATTTGTGAAAGGTTATATATAACTATATAGATTTAATATAGACAATTTCGTTTTTTCAAAACCTTCTTTGTGCTTTAGCCTTACAGTTAATAAAAGCATCTTTCTTTCGTGAGTCCATTTCCTATTAAAATTAAAGTAAATTAAAATAAAAAAAAAAAAACATTTTTAAATTTATTATTAAAACACGAAGTAAAATTTATACTTATTTTTCTTTAATTTTTAAACTTATTGCTCGATTAATAAAACATAACTGTACCAAACTATACTGTGTTGGTTATCAAAAAATTTTCGGATACATAATTTAACAACACGTGTCGTGAAAATAAATCGCGGATACACTGTAAAATTAATTACCGATCATGAGACAATGTAAACAATTTTTTTTTTTGACATTTAAGATCATACGTCACATATGTTGGCGACGTTATCGATACATTTACGATGTCACGATATTCATTAACTTCAACAACATCTATCATCGTAACAATACGTTACTATACCATCATAACATTTTTTTTTTTTACATTTAAGATCATACGTCAATATGTTGGCGACGTTGTCGATACATTTACGATGTCACGGTATTCATTAACTTCAACAACATCTATCATCGTCACAATACGTGACTATACCATAATTACATTTTTTTTTTTGACATTTCAGATCATACGTCAATATGTTGGCGACGTTGTCGATACATTTACGATGTCACGGTATTCATTAACTTCAACAGCATCTATCATCGTCACAATACGTGACTATACCATCATTAAATTTTTTTTTTTTACATTTAAGATCATACGTCAATATGTTGGCGACGTTGTCGATACATTTACGATGTCACGGTATTCATTAACTTCAACAGCATCTATCATCGTCACAATACGTGACTATACCATCATTAAATTTTTTTTTTTTACATTTAAGATCATACGTCAATATGTTGGCGACGTTGTCGATACATTTACGATGTCACGGTATTCATTAACTTCAACAGCATCTATCATCGTCGCAATACGTGACTATACCACCATTTAACTTCAGTTAACCAAAGAAAATCTTTTACCAGCATTTTAAATGATTGCAAAGCACAAAACGTTAACTTGTAGACACTTTTAAAGTCTTTTAAACTCCATTTTTGCTATGTCTGTCTTATCACTAATAACTTAACAACTTTTACAAGTAGGTGACCTACATAAATAAAGGTTGTCAAATGTCCAAATATTCAATGTCCAGTTGTTAAATGTTCTTTTGCTTACTATTTATTTCACTAACTGTTAATTTTGCTGAAATGTCTACTCGTCAAATGTCTACTCATCAATTGTCTCGTTGCCAAATGTAAGTTGCTAAGCGTATCCTACTCCTTACAATTAAATCAAAAATAATTTGCATTTTAATTAAAATTTTCAAATCAATACATTTTTTATTTTTTTATCATAATCATTGAAATTTTAAAATTAATTTAATTATGATATTTTTTTAATTAACATTGAATTTTTTAAAAACCAATGAATTAAATTAATGCATTGCTGGATAATTTTGAATATATTTTCTAAGGCCGATAACCCTTTGTAGTTAGCATTTTTTTTTTATTAATTAGTAATTTTTAATTTTAAAATGTTCTTATCAGCATTATTTGCTTTAAGTAAAGTTATAAATAAATTATAATCAGCTTTTAGTAATAGAAATAATAACAGTTATTGATGTTAATACAATGTTCTAATATACAATAATTTATATAAAGTCTCACTCGTAAAAATTGTTGTCATTTGGGAATAACATTTTTTGAATAAAATATTCTATGGAAGCTATCCAATTTATCATTATTCAGTCAAATCTCCTTCTAAGTGTAGTTATTAAATCTATATTTGTGCATCATTGGAATGCTAACAATAATCACAATAACTACTTTTTGGGGCTGCAATTATGGATTTGAACCCAAAAAAATATAAATCCAAAAAAATATAAACTAATCGAGTCTAATTCAATTTTAAATAGATATTTATGTAGTAGAAGCTGACCCCGACACACTTACAATATTATACAAACAATTTAAAATTATTAACATTTTTTTTAAATATTTATAATGGTGAAAAATAAACAAATAAATAAATAAATAAAATAATAAATATTTGTATATAAAAATAAATTAACAAATAATTGTTTTTAACAGAAAAATTGTGTACGTTGAACGGATTAAAAAAATATTCAGACCCATAAAAATTAATGTGACACCTATTTTTTATTAATTTTTATTGCACTATTAAAATACAAGGGTTAAATAATAATAATAATAATAATAAATTAATATGTCAATGGTAGTATGTAGCTGTTTTTCAGTCAATTATATTTTTTTTCTATTCTACTTAGTGATATTAATCGTTGGTACTACATAGTGTCATAAATTTTTTCAAACTGTAGTTTTATCAAAATCGTAGAACTATACAAAGTGTGAAATATGTTAAGTATTAAAAACTGTAAAACAGATCATATTTTTAAGCCTCTAAAAAACTAGTTATTATAAAATAATTAAATTAAAGTCAAATTTGTGTTGAGAAATTCTAAAACACATTAAATTTTAATTATGTTAACTACGGTTTGTTTTATCGAATTTCTCATCGAAAATTTGTAATTAAAATAAAATTATAGACCTAAAATTGGTCTGCAGACTCAATTAATAAATAAATAAATCAATAAAATTGAAATTTACAAATTTCAGATAAATTGATTAAATTAAAATAAAAATTTAGGATATTATTGAGGTAAACAGGTAAAATATTATTTGTAAATAACACATAGTAAAAAAGAAGTGTATTAGGGAGATCTGAACTAGACTTGGAAAATATAGTTCAACAATATAATTGAAAGTAGTAAAACTAAAATAAAAAGTCAATAGTATTTTCTAAATTTATAGAAAATTTAGTAGAATTTACGGTCAGATTTGCTGTACAAAACCGTTGTTATTTAAAAATTTAACCCATTTACATTTGACAATTATTGTTAAAAAATATGGATGCTTCAAAGTGAATTTGGGCACTAGGATAAATCACAATAACAATATTTTAATGCGATAAAACTTGTTTTACGTGATATATACGTTATACCGTTATATACGTTAATAATATTACGCATAAATTGTATTTACTGAAAAAAATGTGTAATTCAAATTTTCGATAACATTTCACTATCATAGGATGCTCTTCTTCAAGGCAGTAAACACTAGACAAAATTATTTGACTTTATTGAATTGTAAATTATTCAGATTATTAAAAATAAAATGGGAAGAGAAAATAAAAAAATATATTTGACACAATTAGATTTCAATTTTCAGAGCTATTCAGAGAAATGAGTTAAGTCTAAGGATAGTGAAAACAATCAAATTCTCTTGTTTTGTTACTACATATAGGTTTTGTTACACAAACCTATTCCATTAGACAGACATATTAATGGATTTTATAAACAAGCAATATTGGCAATATTGTCTATATATATTGACAAGTATTTTGTTCATAAACAAAATGATGCAAATGAAGTTTGTTCATAAACATTTCTAACTTAAGCAGGAAAACTGTAAAATTATAGTAAATAGCGCATGACAATCAGTAACACAAAACTACAAAAATGTGCAAAATTCAAATTTTCATAACTCTGTCCGAAAAATGTTTTTTTCGGCAGCATTTTTTTTTTTTGCAGTATTTATGAAATAATAAATAAAGCTTTACAGAAATAATTTTTTTATTTTTAAATTACTAAAAATGGCTAAAATCCGAAAAAAAATGCATCAAAATCCAATTTTTTTTAAAATCAAATCCAAATGCATCAAAAATTCAAAAATTAACATCTAAATTCATTAAAAGCCAAATTTTTAAAATGTAAATGCATCAAAAGCCAATGTTGAAACAAAAATATAACAACGGTAAAAATTTCGAATTTGACAAAAAGTTGATTTTAGAGTTTGAGATTGGTAAATCAGCATTCCAATAATTTGTTTAGCAGTGTTTTGGGAGCGGCAACAACTAATTTAAAGTGCTTTGGATGTTGAAATAATATGCAAGTTAACGAGTGAATTAAAATGAATTTTAGAATTGTATTATTCGGCTTAACAGAAAATATGTAAATATATATTATATATATGTATGATAAATATTCTGGATTAAAAGAGATTTAGGACTTAAATCTCTTGTCATGGTTGTCGTTTGGTTCAAAATTTGTATATACATGTTAATATTCAATTTTAACTGTTTTTGTCCAAAAATACGATCGTAATTCAAATCGTATTTTTGTATGTTATAGATTTTATAATTAAAAACAATGTTGTGCACCGCAACAAAACATCCAATTACAACATATTCAATATATTAAAGTCATTGATTTTTAAAGGTTGGTTTTTAATGCATTTGGATTTCGATGAATTTGAATTTTCAAAGTTGAATTTGAATTTGAGTTTTAGATTTTACTTTTTTTTTTATTATTTTAAAGCAATAAATTCACTAAAAATAGATAACAATAAATAATTAAATTATTTAATAATTAAATTACTAAATATATTTGAGATAGTTTATAAATACTGTACAATGTATAGACAATAAATCAAAAAACCAATTTGTCAATTTGTTATACATTATATTATCAGTTTATATAATATAATATGACTTGTGTAATATATGACTTTGCCAATACCTAGGCAGACATACTAGATAGGAAGTATGTATATAATATATATACATATAAACATATAGACAGTATTATTGCATTCCTGAAGTACGTATATAATAATAAATATATATATAATAATATATATAGCTATATATAGTATATTATTGCATTCCTATAGTGTTATAATATTTAGATTAAAAATAACAAAACAACAGAGGGTATATAGTAAATGTGGTAGAGGTATATAGAGTTTAAGGAAATAAAAAGTCAGAAATTGGATAATAATAAATGTTCATTTCCAGCATGCATCCTTGAATATAATAATAAATACAGAATATTTATACGTATGTATATTAGAATATTATTTTATATATTTTAAGCTTACCTCACTTCCAATTTGTCTCATTTTGACTTCTTAATGAATTTGTCGTTTACTTTTTATTAAATATATTATTGTATATATTATAGATATTATCAGTTTTAAATAATAAAGTTAATTCAAATTTAATTCAAAATTTATACCTTTTAATTTTTTTTTTTATTATCTATGTTTTAATTTTAATAGTATGTATATGTATATATAGAAAAAGTAATTTTATCTCAATTACCTATATATAATAACATGTACTCGTATATTATATTATCAATAATATTAAATTGTAAACCACTATTAGAAATCATACCACATGTAATTCGTATTGATTATACATTTATATCCGTTATATTAAACTATATTTAAAGTGTATATATACATATATATTTACACATATATATATATCTATTTAAATATTCATTTTCTTTTTTTTATCAATTCAATATTAATATTAAATTAAATACTGTTTAAATACTTTATATTAAGTGGTATTAATTTATTTAATTTGAAATGAAAATAATTTTTTTTTTATATTTAATTATTTTTTTTTTTTCTGTAATTAAATATCTGTCAAAACAAACATGTAAAAACCACAAAAATATTAAATTTTCGATATACGGAAATTTTTATTTAAAAATATTACTTTTTTTTTGTTTTGAAATCACAGCACTTTAATAATATGTATGAAGGTATATTATTGTAATTTATTATTTTATGTAAAATAATAATCTAATATTGTTAATTTAATATCATATATCAATATTAAATATATGTATGTATAATATATAAATTTCAATTAACAAACCAAAAAAAAAAGAAATAAATAAAAATAAACTCAATTAATTTCACTAGTAGCTATTTTATTTATTTGTTTTTTTTTTTTTATATTTTAAATAGATTTTTAAAAAGAAATATATTTTAAAAATAAATAAATTTTAAAAAAATAATATAATAAATATATTGTACACCAACCAGAATAAACAAAAATAAATAAAATTATAACAGAAAATAATACAACTGAACTGTACTATACGAGAGACAAACACTGTATGAAAGATTGAAATTGAAATTTATTCAATGAAAATGTTTGGTTGGATCTTTTCACAAAAATAATAACAATAATAACAGACAACACGTTTAGTACAGTTTTAAAGTGTTACCAATTTATTAAAAATTATTTTTGGTAAATTTTTATATTATATTTTCTTTATTTTTTTTTTGCTTTTTGTTTTTATTCAATTATTAGTTAAAAACTAAATAACTAGCAATTTCACATTTATAAGCTTAATAGATATTCATTAAATCGTTAAAATGTATTAAGTTTATTCAATGTAACAAGTTTAGTAGATATTCGTTAAATCGTCAAAATGTATTTAGTTTATTTAATGTAATAATTAATAGATTAATTTTAAGACCTAGTTAAAACATTGTCTCTTCGTACAGATAAATTACGTTTTATTATACATTATTAAAATTATTATAACAAAAGTGAAGACAAACTGGTGGAGTTATAAGGTCTGTAAATTGTATTTTAAATTGTATATGAAAAATACATAAATTTAAAATGATCAGACGATAATAGATACGACGATAAACAAAAAATACAGCATAAAGTAACTTAATAATTTTAAAAGACAAACATTAAACATTGTAATTAACATTAAACATTGTAATTAACATTAAACAGTTTAATGTAATAGAACCTTCGTTTGTAATTGCCCTCTTTTGCTGTCACTCTGCTCGTTTTATTTCCCATCCTAGTCAAACGTACGAATTGGTATACCCTATCTAGTGTTTTAGCTATGTATAAAAATAATTTAAAAAAAAAAAAAGATTTGTAACAGTAAAACATTTGATATTAATATAGCCTAATTAACTAATCAAAGAAAGTAGCCATCGATGGATGACGTCTGGGAAATATACAACATAAAGATATAAACTTCTTAAAATACATGGCAATGAATGAAAGATATGCTTCAATAGCGGGGAAAATAGCTAATACAATTTTAAAATATTCTAACATCATTATCAGAAAAAAATAGTGTATATTTATAGGTAAAACATTTCAGTTTATGATGAAATATCTGCCTTTAGAAATGTTATTTCTCACACTATTCATAAAATATGATGTATTTTTTTTTTTTTTTTTTTATGTTCTTGACAGTAACATAGGTAGAATCACCTTTCCGTGCTTAATTAAGTACGGTACTGCAAGCTTATACTACAAGATCTACAATGTTTTCGAGCATTTATTTATCAAATTACTGGTCTATCAACTCATTAAATGTGGAACAACTACAAATCAGTCTCAAGCTAACAGCTTAACTGCATCGATCAACATTGTTTCTCTATACACCAATCGGTAGGACCACAAAAAAATAACCCAGGGTGTGGCTAGTTGACAATAAAAATAATTTTTTGTACTAGACGATTGATATCACGAAAACTAAGTATAGATAGAATGACTGTTATGACTGATATGTTGTACTGTTATGTAGAGGAATACGACAACTAAAAAACAAATAATGTTAAGAAACAATATAATGAAGTCAATTGAATTGAGTATAGTCATATTTGAAAATTATTATTGTTCATGCCATTTTTGCTTTTTTGACTGAATATGGTCAGGTTTGCTCTTAATTATTTTTTCAAGTTTTTGGAGTAGCAGTTTTCTGTTTCTTTTGTTTTTAAAAAAATTTTTCTTTAAAAAATATTAAATTAGAAAATAATTATAATTATATACTATTATATTTTTAATAATAATATTTTTCCTTAATGGTATAAATATGCCGTAAATTTACAAAAATAATAATTTTAAATTGTGAAAATTTAGATTAAATATCCCCCACAATATTTAGCATTAATCTAGAAATTATAAAACTATTATTTCTACCTTAAAATTATTATTGGCATTTACTTAGTTTATTTAAATATAATCACATTTCGATATTATGCTAAGTTAAAAATTTTTAAACAAATAAAAATAATTAAAAAAAAAAAAATTAATAAAAAAATATTTTAACGAAAATGAGTAAATTTAACTGAAATAAAAAAGTAAACAACTGGCAATACTGCAACACCATAAAATACCTATACCACACATTTCAGGTATTTATTTATTTACCTTTATAGAGAAAATTTTTAAATTGAAAAGAGAAAAAAAAAGCTTTGTTTTTGTTTTGCCATTCTATATACCAACCAAACTTAAGTACCTAATGATTTGATCTAGGCCTAAAAAAAGAGAATTTTTTTTTAATTCTCTCTCTCTAAGTACACATTCCGGTAAATGGTAATTGGTAATGGCTATAATGACAGTTAGTAAAAAAAAACAACAACAAAATAAAGCTTAGTATGATGGACACAAATTGGTAAGTAGTAAGTGGTATCAAATTTTACATGAGTTAATGTATAACTTTAAAAGAATTTTAAAGGAAAATGTTTAAAGTAAAATATTAGTAGAGGGAGTGAGAGAGAAAATGAATTTGAAGTATTAAATAATTAAATAAATTCCATTTCGGATTATCGGAAATTATTTTAGGTCAATTTTTAATGAATGAAAAATTGTATAGGGAAATAAAATTGCAAATTTATATGACGTGTCCATTGTGTACCTACAATAATTAAATATAAAAAATTGCATACTTTGAAATTTCTTTTACTATTAACTATACCAGCTTCATTGATTACAGATTACAGACTACAGTACATGGGAATAGTTTTGAGTTTTATTTTATATTTAATAATATAAATTACAGTCTACAGTCTGTAAGAAATGTTGTTAAATTAATATATATGCATATTTTTTGTAATTCTAAGACAACGTATAAAAACTCTTAAAAGCTTTCAACTCAGTCTTATTCTACTAATGCAAATACATGTACAATAAATTTTTTCTTTGGGTTTGAATATTTGCTAAATCCAAGTCCAAATCCAAAATCTAGTGAAAACTAACATCTATCGTAGAGTGAATTCACTTTCAAAATAGCATAAGTTAACATTTTATTATTTTACTAATAACTAGAGCTACCCTGGTGTAACTGAGAAGTTCGATCACATCACCAACTTAGGTTCTATCAATAACTCCTATATTTCTTACTTCTATATTTCAGATAATAAAACCATTGGACTTGATCTATTAACATAATATTTTAAAAAACTAAATGAATTATATTTTTTAAAAAAAATTAATTTTTAATTGGCTATCGCTTATTTCTACAAGTAGCAACAAAAATTAGGGTTATAATATTTCAATTCGTATTATAAATATTACTAGTATTCGTTCATTCCTCCAAATTCGAAGAAATTTGATAAAAAGTTGTACTAAATATTTCGCTATGAACTGCTTTCCATCATTTCAATTGATCGTAGACACTATATGTTTTTATTGATTTATTTTAAACAACAACCTTAAACGTATAGTAATAATTTATTTAAAAAAAAAAATTTAAATTTAAATCGGCGATGTTGTTGCGGCAATTTGATGAATTAAATTTTTTGTATATAAAAATGACTTATACATTGGGTGAAATTTTAAATTGAAATGTGAAAAATTAAAAAAAAAATTGTATTCGCCACGTCTCCTTTTGAACATTTTTCATTTAGTAGAATAATAATGAAAATCGGCTGTGAAATGGTTCAGATATTTCTACAGTACTTGTTCTTAATTTACAGATTAAATATAATGATTTCAGATGTCAGAAAGATTCAAATCGAAATTATTTACTCTCAAGAACAAATAAAAATTTCAATCACAATCGATTATTGTTATACATTACCATTAGAAGACATTTTTAGGCTAAATTAATTCTACCAAAATGACCACTGAAATTAAGAATAAGACAATTTCTTTTGTTTCAATATAAAAGTCGTTTGAAGGGACTACATATTTGTATTTGAAATCATTTTAGACTTAAATAAACCGGCTTATATCAATAATATTTCTATATACAATGAGATATGTTAGTATGTTATATCAGGTTATATGAAGTCAAGTCAAGTGATATTGAACTCAATTCACATGCTTTAATAAAATTTCTTCAGTATTAAAATAACATATTAATTTTTAATTTAAGGATTTTTAAAATTTGATTAATTTAATTATTTAAATAAAATATTTAAATGTGAAAAAAAATATATTTTTAACTGTAAATGAGTAGCAGAAGTTTAATTTAATATACTCTACACATATCAAAATGAATTGCATGTCAAGTGATACTTTATATAATTTATATTTTATTTTTATTATAAACATATATATATTATATACCTATATAACTATAAATTTAAATAAAAAAAAATTAATAACACAAATTTTATTTTTTTTTTTAATTAAAAATAAATAATAGTATCTCAAGTTGAAATTTTTAGATTAAATTAGTATCTAAAAAATATCAAAATAATATTTATGTGATAATTGAATTAACACAATAATATTAAAATGTAGATTTATTAAATATAATGTGTATACATGCAAGTCTATAAAATATATAAATAATTTTAACAAAATCATTTCTTTTTTTTTATTTTACAGAAATAAAAACAATAAATTCCATTGATAACAATATATGCGAACAATATTATATTTCGGTTGTAAACCTATACATTTATCTTTTGTGCAATTAATTTATAGTCCATATAAATTTCTTCAGAAAGTAAAGTTTATAGAAAAATTCATATTTTTAATTTTAATTTTAATTTTATAACGTTTCTAGAGTTATGTACTATCAAGCAGTCACAATATATTGTCAAAGAAAAGGTATATATAGCTGAAGTATTTGAAAATGAATATGTTCTACAGTTGCGATATAAATTTTGAATTTCTCTTTGAATTGAATAAAAATATCAGTTTTAGACAACAAAAGTTTGAGTAGTTATTACTCAAAATCTATAATTTCAATACTCAAGAACAACAAGAATCGTTAGTTCGGTATATCAAATTTTAAAAATAAGTTCTAAAAAAAACATGGCATATCTTCAAATCTGTAGTCGATATTTATACATTTTCAATCCAATTTTCTTTAAAAAAAAAAAACCACCTAGAACAATTTTTTCCCAAAATATTCCATAGGAATCACCCCTTAGGATATAATTTATTTAAATATCAGTAGAATATTCAATTGTATTATTTAAAATAAATTCTGATACACCCAGTGATATGAAAAAATAATTGAAATCAAAAACAAAACAATGGTAAGGTCAAATATAGTTTAATTATTATGAAAATTTTGTTAGCTAAGTTGAAGGTCAGCGGAGGTCATGATTTCATACTTTAACGTATCATTAATAACTCGATAAACGTGACCATTGATGTTGATTTTGATTCTCCCTTTTAAAAATTTACCACCCTTAAAATTACATATGTATACATATATTTTTATGCATTTGTATGTAATTGGAAGACGATCATTTTGTTGCAAAACAAAAATGTTGAAGACAAAATGTTTAAGAAAAAAATGTGAAAAAAAAGTTGATCAATGAAATGTCAAAAATAAATTTGTCAAAAAAATGTCAAAATTTTTTTTTTCCAAAATTGGCATTTGGTAAATGTCACTTAACAAAAAATATCCTTAGCATTTATTTTTATGTATTTGTGTGTAATTGGAAGCCGGTCATTTTGTTGCAAAACAAACATGTCGAAGACAAGATGTTAAAAAATTTTTTAAAAATAAATTTGTCAAAGAAATGTCAAAAGATTTTATTTTCCAAAATTGACATTTGGTAAATGCGGCTAAACAAAAAATACCTTTAACAAGTAAACATTTAGCATTTATTCTTATGTATTTGTATGTAATTGGAAGCCGGTCATTTTGTTGAAGAACAAACATGTCGAAGACAAGATATTTGAACAAAAAATGTTGAAAAAAAAATGTTAAAAAAACAATTGTCAAAAACATGTCAAAACCTTTTTTTATCAAAATTGACATTTGGTAAATGCTACTTAAAAAAAAATACATTTAGCATTTATTTTTATGTATTTGTATGTAATTGGAAGACGGTCATTTTGTTGGAAAACAAACATGTCAAAGACAAGATGTTTAAGAAAAAAATGTTGAAAAAAAATGTTAAAAAAACAATTGTCAAAAATATGTCAAAACCTTTTTTTATCAAAATTGACATTTGGTAAATGCTACTTAACAAAAAATACATTTAGCATTTATTTTTATGTATTTGTATGTAATTGAAAGCCGGTCATATGGTTGCAAAACAAACATGTCGAAGACAAGATGTTTAAGAAAAAAATGTTGAAAAAAAATGTTAAAAAAACAATTGTCAAAAATATGTCAAAACCTTTTTTTATCAAAATTGACATTTGGTAAATGCTACTTAACAAAAAATACATTTAGCATTTATTTTTATGTATTTGTATGTAATTGAAAGCCGGTCATATGGTTGCAAAACAAACATGTCGAAGACAAGATGTTTAAGAAAAAAATGTTGAAAAGAAATGTCAAAAAAACAATTGTCAAAAACATGTCAAAACTTTTTTTTTCAAAATTGACATTTGGCAAATGCCACTTGCAAAAAATACATTTAGCAAGTAAAAATTTTCAATTTAGAGTTAGTTACAAAATCAGAGTTACCCCTGCTTTTTCCAAAAAAGATTTATATACATCTGTGTATATAATATAATGTACATATATTGTTTTTACATTAATGTGAAAAAAAGAACAACTAGTTTCCTTTATTGTTAATCATTCATTTTCTAAACGTCCAGAGAACAAATGTCCATTTGCGATGTGGAATTTGACTCTGTACTGTACTGTGCCCATGAAATATATGTCAAATAAAATGATTAGGATGAACCGTAAATTTATTACAAAAAAAGGTTAACACGATTTTTTACCAAAAATATTTGTTTTGCGAAATGTCCAGAGACCAAATGTCCATTTGCAATGTGGAATTTGACAACTGTGCTGTACCCATGACATATATGTCAAATAAAATTATTAGGAAGGACCTCAAATTTATTACAAAATCAGGGTAATACGATTTTTTACCAAAAATATTTGTTTTGCGAAATGTCCATTTGCAATGTGGAATTTGACAACTGTGCTGTACCCATGACATACATGGTAAATAAAATGATTAGGAAGGACCTCAAATTTATTACAAAATCAGGGTAATATGATTTTTTACCAAAAATATTTGTTTTGCGAAATGTCCAGAGACCAAATATGTCCATTTGCAATGTGGAATTTGACAAATGTGCTGTACCCATGACATACATGGTAAATAAAATGATTAGGAAGGACCTCAAATTTATTACAAAATCAGGGTAATATGATTTTTTACCAAAAATATTTGTTTTGCGAAATGTCCAGAGACCAAATATGTCCATTTGCAATGTGGAATTTGACAAATGTTCTGTACTCATGAAATATATGTCAAATAAATTATTAGAATGGGTCTAAAATTTATTACAAAATCAGTGTAATACGCTGTATTCAGAACATGTATATAACGTATGAATATAAGGCAAACAGTGGTGTGTATTCTTGTATTTTGCTACAAATGTTTAATTCATTTAAAAACTTGATTATAATTTTATTTATTCGACATTTTTTTTCAACATTTTATTTTTCAATATAATTGACCCAACCACCCCCTCTATATAATTACATATTTTATTTTAAACACAATTAAATAGAAAAATGTTTATAATCGTATAAAATAAAATAAAATTCAATTAGAATAAGATTCAAATCAATTTATTATTATAAATAAGTTATTTTTAATTTAGTTAACAAGGTAAATATTAAATAATAACATGTAAAATGTAAATATAACAATGCAGTTATAAAATTGACAATAAACTGTTCACATCATTTTCAATATGGATAAAATAATTTTTTATATATTAAAATTAATTTACTATTTTGGAAAATTCACCGGCATATACACATTTCGTTATAATGAGAAATTAACAAAAATTTATTACAATTCAAAAATTGAAATTTTTTTATTTACAATACATTTTGGAATATTTTTAATAACACCATATTGTATAAATTTAGTTGAATATTCAAAAGAAGATAATTATTCAATTTTAATTTTAGATAAAATGTTTTCATTAACTGTATTTAATTTCAGTTTTATAATAATAATTAAATTTTTAAAACAAAAATTTATTATAAAATTTTTAAATAAATTTATTAAAATATTTATTAATTTTAAAAATTATAATTATATAAATAATATAAAAAACTTTTTCAATATACAATTATTAAAATTAATAATAATAAAATTAATTTTAACAATTTCTTTAATATTATTTGAATTAAAATATCTGCAATATTTTTTATTAATAACAAATGAAAAAAAATATTTATTAATATTTTATATAATATTATTCTATATATGGTGTTCATTAGCACTGACATTAGATATAATTTGTATAAATTATTGGATTTTAATAGGATTTTATGAAAATATAATAAATTTATTATATTTAGAAAAAATAAATTTTAAAAATAATCATAATTTTTATTTTATACAAAAATTAAAGAAAAAACTTTATTATTTAACCAAAATTTTATATAAAATTAATAGAATTGCAAAAATTGATGAAAAATTTTTTGAACTATATTTATTTGGTATTACATGCAATTCATTTATTAATTCACTTGATTTATTTTTTTGATTTTTTTTACAATTAATTTTAAATGATACTTTAATAGAAGAAATCCTACATCCAATTTTTGTAATTGGTAATTTTTTAATTTTATTAATAACACATGATCTACTTAAATTTATAATTAAACGATTTAAAAATGAAGAATGGAAATTGAAATTAATGCTGTTAACAACAGAAAATTGTAATATTAAAGTAATTAATTATTAATATATTTTGGGGTAAAATACGAGCCTATTTTCCGTCTTTTTTTCGGTTTACGATTTTTGTTTTTGCATGCGAATTAAATTATAGCAATTAACAATATTTATACATATATATATATACTCTTATACATACAATATAAATATTGATAATAACTTGATGTGTATGAAAGAGAAAAAAGATTGTAAAAACGAGCATAAACGATATTAAAATATAAGGCCTGACTAGCCGTACTTAAATTAATTTAATATTTTTCGTTAAACACAATGTTAAAACTTAAATTTACTTAATGTTAGCCAACTTAAATTATACGCTTGGTAAAACGTCATTTGATTTGACACTTTGAAAGTAGAAGGATCTTTTTGAATATTTTATTTAATATTGATTTTAATCTACAAATCGAATGTCATTTTATTCAAACGTCATTGTACTTAAGTAACATACGAACTGAATCTGGTACAGCTTAAGTTGAACGAAAAATTAATTTTTTAACGAAACTGAAACGTTAGTCAACTTAAGTACGGCTAGTTGATTATATGCAAACCCATAAGTGCATACATGAGTTTGAAATTCACTTAAGTTAACTTAATGCGCTAACTATATTGAAATAAAACTACATATGTAAATGTCAAATTGCCTAACGAAGCTGACATAGGTATTTGTCAAAGCATATGTTGACCCATAATGACATAGTAACATAAGAAAATATTTCTTAGAAAAACAACAACAACAAAAAATTACATATGTCGAATTCGGTTTGGATGGAATTCAACATAACAATTCTATGTTTAACGAAAACTTAACGAAATGTCAAATTCAACATAATTGCCGCATATGTCGATTATGGACAGTTACATGTATTTTCCATATACGGAATATGACAAATGCCGACATATATAGTTATATGTCATTATAGTTAGCACTTAAGTGAACGGCTAGTCAGGCCTTATGTTAAATTCAATCCAAACCGATTTTCTTACATACATATGTAATTGATTTCATTTGTAGTTGTTTTTCTACGAAATATTTTCTTTTTTTACTATATTATTTCATTATGGGCCGATATATTATTTGACAAATATCTATGTCATTTTCGTTAGGCAATTTGATTTTTTTTTTTTCAATTTCAATTTCAATTATCTTTTATTATTCATCATTATATAACATTAAATTAACAATTAACAATAATAACATACATATACAATTTACATATATACGCAATCCCTCTATACTACATAGCCATTTTAATTATTTAATTGGTTAATTTAGAGCAATTTTAAAAATGATACCTTATTTTCATACAAATTTTGATTTAAAAAAAAAACAAAAATTTTATAATAATAATAAAATTAATGCTTGTGATACACACTTTACACAGCAAATAAATATTAAAATCGTATGTAAATGGTTGTTGCTTATTATTGTGCCAGTTTGTGTGTTTCTTTCAAATTTTATTGTTGTCAAAAAAATTGTATACACCACAAAACAAAAACAAAATTTAAAACGGTAATTTCGGTAAATTACGAAAAATTTATCGTGAACCTAGGCTAATAGTAAAGAGGCATTTTTGTTGGTTATAAAAAATATTATTTTTCAAGTATACACAAAAAGTGAATCAGAACAAATTCGTAAACATTATCTATTCTTGTGGTTGAGTTTAAACCGAAAATTTAATTTAAAATGAAAAAAAAGGAAAACATACGCAATATTTCGCCAGTTGTTAAAATTTATTTCTAATAAAATTTTATTTAAAACTTTTCTTTTTTATTAATATTAAATTAAATTATAATTTTAACAATAATAATTAATAACAAATTGTAGTATGGAAACTATATATTTTTAGAAATTGATGAATAATTTTCCTAACTAACTAATTAACTTATTATTAATTTTACTAATTTTTTGCTTTAATTTTACTAATTTTTTTATGTTAATTTTTTAATAAATTCCAGTAGTGTGTTTGGTGGACATGGACGAAACACTCCTTTAATTAAAATTCTATTTTTAATAAAACATTTTATTAAGGCAAATTAAAATTCTTATTTCAATTAACAATAATTTTTGTAGATAAATTTTTTTTTGTAGAATCAATTTTTTCATCAATGTTTTTCATCAAAATTACGTAGTAAAAATAAATATTAAATCATTAAAAATTAGTAAAACTATTTAATAACAAGTGAAAAATTAGTTAATAATTTTTAAATAGGTATACATAGTTCTTATACGATAATTTTTAAACAAATAGATTTTACCGAATGGGAATTTAATTTCACTTTTATAACTCACATATGATTTTTTTAAATCGATATATAAGTTATGAAAATGAGTTCAACTTAATTATTTAAAAATATATGTTTATTAATATTATTTATTTACTTTTTAATAATTTAATATTATTTTTTTCTTGTAATTTTAGATTGATCATTTTTTTTTAGATATACCATTTTTAAAAGATGATACAAAAATTTTTGGAATGTTTTCGTTATCAAAAAAAATATTCCCACATTTTCTATGGAATGTATTTTTATATTTTGCAGTAACAGTACAATTTCATTTAGCAACATCAAATTAAAAACTGACGAGAAAGAATTTAGTTTTTTCATTAATAAAATAATTTATAATGTAGTTTTAACTAAATACTATAATAGCTAGTTCACAATTGAGATGGCACAAAACTATTATAGTTAAGAGTATGAATTTTTACATTCGATTAAATAAAAAAAAATAAACAAATTTAATATGAACATAGTCTTTATATAAGCAATATTAAATTGTAATGAAATTATTTAAATATTAAGTGGCTTTACGTAAAGTAGGATCGTAGGAAAATAAAATAAAAAATACTAAATATAGCAAAAGAGCCATTGTAAAAAATAAATTGTAACAAAATAAAAACAAACTAAAACAAACTAAAAAAAAAAATCAATGAATAAATGATTAGAAACTATGTATAATTTAATATCTACTCACTCGGTACGAGCTAATGAGCTGTTTTTAAGATAAATAAATAAAATTGAAAATTGAAATTGAAACTAAGGTTAAGCTCTAGGATAGTTTAAGCTCTCATGAAATACCGTTATATATTTTTTATATGTACATGAACAAATAAAAATGTCTATCAAAAATATCTGACGATACAACGATCGACCATATACGATCAAAGACCACAGTAAATGTAATTATAATTGTAATTCTGATTGTAAATTTTGAAAATAAAATTTAAAAATATCGACAAATATTTAATTATTAATTTGTTAAAAATACACTGTTGTTAAGTCTTCTATTTGAATAATAACGTTAGTTTTTTTAATTTTTAACCTTAAGCCACATTGTAATAAGTTTTGCTTAAATTATTTTTTCCTCCAATTTTCATTTTAATAAAAATTTATTATGTTTAAGTTTAAAAAAAAAGCTTAAAATTGAAATAAATATTAAATAAAATTATATTTAATAAAATAATCCTATATATACATATATATACATATATATGTATTATAATTTAAGAACTAAAATAAATTTAAGAAGCTATTAATGTCAATATATAAATTATTTTCCAATTAGGGATGACAGAATTTTAAAAGTAAATTTTATTTATTTATTTATAACCTTAATAGTTTACATAATTGTTTTTTGACAGAGTTTAGAGTATATTTTACAGAGATTAGGTATTTTTATAAAAGTAAATAAAACAAGAAAAATGTATTGTAATTATCAATTAATTTTATTTTTATTATTTGAATTGACACCATAATTTCATTAAAACAAATTTAAATCTTAATTTATATATTTTTTTTAACAATAAAATTTTAAAATAACCAAATACATACATATGCAATATTATAAATAAAAAATAATGTATCGAAACAATAATAAATCTGATAAAAATATCCTATCTGATCCTATCCCATCCACCAGTTAAATTTGAAATGGTGAAAAAAATTAATATTGTGTATTTGCTAAGTTTTCCTTCAACATTATTACAAAAACGAAAATGGTGAAAATTCATGTCTTAAAAATTATGTATTTAAATTACTCCAATACTTATGCATAAACATTTCCAACATTTTTCAACTGTTCAAAATAGGCCAACTCCCAAATGTATGCAATATTTTTTCAATATTTCTTAATAATTCAAAAAAAAATCTAATTTGTTTAACAACCGTTAAAATTCAAATATTTGAAAGATTGTTGCATCATAAAAAATGTATAATGTGAAGTTGAAAATAAAGTTGTTTAGCCAAACTCCATATTTGAATAACATATGCTAAGACTGTCTTTAATATTAAATTGTATATCAAAACTTTGTTATTAATCAAAACCGTAGATCTTTGCCCAATTAGCCAATTCAACTGGTTGTATTTCAGTTTCAAATCTTGTTTTTTTTTCTTCACATGTTCTTTCCATTGGCTTTGCATCAAGAATCGTTACCAAGGCATTTTGCAGAATTTCAAACATACTATAACAAAAAAACGACATTAATTTAAACTGCCAAAAAATTATCAATTTGGTGTCTATGGAATTAAAATTGGAATTAGTGTTTTATTAGGCACACATCCATTATATTGAATAAATCAGTAGTACAGGTAACATAATTTTTACAAAATTTGGTACATTTTATTTCAATTAAATGCAAAAGTTAAACTTGCAGTGTACGAGTATATACATTTTTTCTTCTTTCCGAAATAAACTAAATTTCTTCATGCAATGCGAACCAAAAATCTTATTCGATATAAAAATTATAAAACAAAAAAAAAATAATTTAATTAAACTATATTTAAATTTATTGATTATATAATAAAATAAAAAAATTAAATAAATTACTACTTGTATACAAAAACAAAAGCAAAAAAACAATTTAACCAATAACCAGATTAATATTGGTAGGTGACAAAATATACAATTACACTACATAATAATATTTTAAAATATTTTGTTAAATTTTTTATTAATCATTTGGGGATTGAAAAATTAAAAAAATAATAAAAAAAAATGTTTTATAATAAAAATTAAATAATATTAAACATGACACGTGTACATTATTTTTTTTTTGTGAAAATTTCAACATTTCAGAAAATTAGAAAACATTTTTTAGTTTTAATTTGAATATACTAACGTCCAAAACAAAATGGATGAAATTTGTAAAATTTTTATAAATTTTTTTTTTAATTATGGAAAATTTTTAGGAATATTTTTTATATTTTCCTATGATAAAAATACAAAACAAATTAAAAAAAAATCAAAATTTTATCAAATTATTATAATTTTAATTAATTTTATAATATTTTTATCAACATATTATTGTACAAAAATATTTATTCAAATACCTACAACACATGATGGTTTAGCATTTTATATAGATCATATATATTTTGGATTATTAGGTTTTTTTCCATTAACAATCACAATCAAATATTTATTCAATATAAATAATATAATAAAAATTTTTAATAATTTTATAAAAATATATAAAATAATAAAAAATAATTTAATTTCAATTGATAATAATAATTGTAAATTAAAAACATTTTCTAATTATAATTTTATTATAAAATATTTTATAAAATTTTCAATTACATTTACTTTAATTTCATTAGATTTAATATATTTTATTGAATATATTACACAATATAAAAATTTACAAAAACCATATTATCATTTATTATATCCATTTATACATTTATTATATAGTTGGAGTATATGTACATTTTATTTAAATATATTTTGTATATGTAATTGGATATTAATTATATATTTTGATAAAATAATAATTCTATTAAAAATATATTATATTAAAATTAATAAAATATCAAAATATACAAAATATTATAATATAATAAATTTGAAATTAAAATTAAGAAAATCACTTAAATTAATTAGATTATGTTATAAAATAAAAAAATTAAATATATTATTAGAATATGAATTAAAAATTTTATTATTAATTTATTTAATAAAATATGTATGTAATCAAATTTCATTATGTTATGATATATATTATTTATTTTTATCGAAAAATACTGAATTTAGTAGTTTAGCTGAATATATAATTTATATTATGTTTAACATATTCGATTTATTATTTTATATAAAATCAATAGAATTAAGAAATAATTATGAATTAAAAATGTGTAGAGAATTATATAAATTTCAATTATTAATATGGAAATTATCAATAAAATATGATAAGGTAAGTTTAAAATGAAGAAATAATTGTTTATTGTTGTTAAAAATTGAGCTCTGTTGCACCCAATCAATTATCATCTTTAATTTTGGTCATTTATTATGTTGCATACTTACAAAATTTGTATTGCATATTAAAAATGTATTTAACATAAATTTGATAAAGTGATAAAATACTTAAATAACCAAGAAGTTTGGTGGAAAAAATTAATTAGTTTGGGTGACAAAAATCTCTTAAAAAATTCAAAAAAAAAATTTTTTTTACTCAAGGCCGGAATATTCTAAGTTTAGTATCTTTGGATATTTGATGATCCTTCATGTCGGTTGCAATGTCCCAAATGCTGCTCTTGCTTTTTTAATCTATTTTCTACATCTTCTTGAGCACCATCACTAGTTACTATGATATTTCCCACGTAGCAGAAATTGTTCACTTTTTTGTCCCCTATGTATTACTGAGAGCTTCTTCGTATAATGCTTAGATTAGGCGTATTATTTTTTCTGGTGCTCCTTTGTTTCTTAGTGCTTTCCATATAGCAGCGCGCTTAGTCGCAGTAAGTCATATTGACTTTCTTTGGTAGTTTGAAAAATAATGCCCTTTTTCCATGAAAGTTGAATTCTTTTTGAACTCCAGATCAATTGTATATGGGCTTTAGTAGTTGAGTTATAGTCTGTATATTTGTAGCAATTTGACTGTTATGCTATCATCGCCTGATTCCACCTTGTTTTGTTTTAGACTTCTTATGGCTTCTTTTATTTCATTGATACTGGGGAGATCTTCAAGAATTCTTAAGTTTATCGATCTGTTGCTAGTATTGTTGTTGTATTGTGCTTCTTTGTTAGTCTGATTTTGAATGTTGAATCATAATGGCATTTGGGGTTATCTTCTGTCTTTCGATATTTTATTTTAAATCGACATTTCCATAATTTTTTCAACTTTAAATATATTTTTTTTCAATATTTTGCTTTTCAACAAATCGACCCACACCCAAATTTTAATTATATATTAAATTAAACGATAAGTCACAACAAAATTTTCCAGTCTTGTGTTAAAGATTTAAATTAATTCCGACTTCAAAGCATTTAATTATCAAAGAACTATTTTGAATCCCTTGTACTGATTAATTTGTAGTAAATTCCATTAAAATGTCTATTTCCGAAACATTTATAATTAGACATACATACTATACATATTAATTATTATAATTATTTTTTTTTTATATTTTCAGGCCGACAAAATTATAACACCAATTTTTCTGCATAAGAATGAAGAATTTAATATTTTTGGACTATTTTCATTTTCAAATAAAAGTTTTTTAACTTGTATTTGGAATGCATTTCTTTACGTATTTGTTTTAGTACAATTTCGAATTTCTATTGAAAATCAAACTGGAATTTAAATTATATAATTAAAAAAATTTATTAATTTGGATATGACTGTGTTTTTTAATTTATTAATATGAAGGAATAAAATTTACAAATGTAAAAAATTCAAATGTAAGATAAGTTAAGTTGATCTGATGATTTGACACATTTTTCTAACATCTACGTTTTGCAAGCAAGCATACTCAGTACTAATAAAACCCTCTACAGAGTACTTGGAATAATTTTTGGATTAAAGGACTAAATAGGCAAATATTAGCACAGAGATGTGTATTTTTTCTCCTTATCAAACGTGAATGTTGAGCCAATCGGATTAAATTAAACTGGAAGCATGCGAAAAAATGACATGTAGGGAAATATTGAGCCCTTTATTTATTTATTCATTTAAATCTCAAATAAACTTAAAGAGCTCATACACACAATCCGATGGTACCACAGACCCCGTACAAATGAATAATGAAGAATGTTGTACGTTTTTATAACCATAGTATCGCAGATCAAATTTTAACGCCTCAAATGAGTGGGACATATTTTCCGAGCGTGCAACATATTGCCTAGGACAGGCTTTCAAAGCGAATAGGGAAGTGCTTCTGTGTAAATTTATTAATGATTGAATTTATGTAAATGGTTATGTTTATTAATGGTGTAAATTTATTAAAGCCGCAAGGTGAAAAACGTAAAGTATCTCTACTAATCAAAATGAAGATACCTCAACGATGTCAAAATTGAAATGCAGAAGGTATAAACAATTGAAGAAGATGTGCTAAAGATGGACTCATCTGGAGAAGAATTTTGAAAAAGCCAAAGTTCTTCACAAGCTATTGCCAGGTAGAAGAAAAGAAAAAAGAAGAGATAATTTTTATTTTTTAAGTTTAGCCAAACACTAGGTGTCAAACAATACGCTTATACACATATGCAAATGCACAACTGATCCATAATTAGTCCGCTTTAATTGAGGAAGATTGCGGAAAGAAAAATGTCCCCTTGACCAGTAGGGATATGCTGTTAATGTTGATAATGTTAATGTTAGAATAAAATATCCAGATCGTTTGCTGTCCAAAACCATATTACATATATGTTTTTTACTAACTAATTCGCGATGGCCAGTCTGGTCACTACAGATATCTTCAGGAGATTTATTAATATTTATTTTGATATATATAATATATATATATATGTTTTGGCATATATAATATTTATATATTACTTTTGCCAATTGTGTGATGGGCTTATTTTTGAATCGCAGTGGAAACACAGGTTTGTTGGAATATGATTCTGAATTCAAAAAATTTTTACTACAAACGACTTTCGATAGCCAGTTTTAAGCCACCAAAAAATTTCAATCAGATAGAGGTGGGTACAAATATTTTTGAGAGATGGTGTTAAGTTTTTTATTTCATCTGAGTATAATTGTCTAAACCTATTAAATATATATGAAGTAGAACAATATAACAATGACGCCAAATTAGGTTTTTTGATAAGAAGTGGCAAATGAATTTTATATATATATGCGAATTGTATTCTAATTTAGGATCGTATGTAAGCATTATAGATATTTAGAAATGCTATTTAAGCATTATATAGTAATGTAATAAGCAAAATCGTATGTAAGCATTACAGATAACAGAACATGCTGTTTAATGCTATAACTCAACTGGCCAAATTGGTGGTTGCGATTTTATATTTAAGCTCAATTATAAAGCCAATTCAGGATTTTATTAATATCAGTAATTTTACTCACCAAGTTTTCTTTTATACTAGTTTTCTTTTTTAAATGTTTTACTTAGAGTTCTGATTTTGTCTTTAACTAAAGCTCAGAGCATCTACGATTAGCTTGTCTGCATTACAAATTTGCCACACAAGTTAAAAAAAAACTAAAACTAAATTTGACACTTTTAAACTCTTTGTTTATTTTTAATGATCCCAAATGAGTGTTAAATTAATAAACCTACATTATGTATATGCGAACCTCTTCTCTCTTGCTTTAAAATATTTTCAAAATTTTTTTTAAATATTATTATACCAATTAAAATATATAATTAAAATTAAATGAAATAAAAACAAAAATTTTATTTTCATAAATTAATTATTGCAAACACCCCTCCCACATTGTTATACAAGCACTGCATTTCTTATATTATCATCTTATTATATAAATTCTTTAAGAAAACGATCATATAAAAATAATAATACCGCTTTTATAGAAAAAAATAAAAAAAGGGCCATTGTTGAAAACAAACCAATTCAAAATTGCATTCTAAGACTGTTTTTTATGATGTTGGAAATTCATGCATATAAGATGTACACTGTACATTATATAGTTGTATATAATGTTTTATACCATGTTGGGTTTATCATTTTGTTGTACTAATTTTTAATTTTTTGTTATATAGGATGAATTGTATATATACATACAAACTGTCGGCACTTTGACAAATATATTTGAACCAGGGGAGCTATTTTATGCTGTTATCGCACTCATATATGTAAATTTTTTATATATAGTTTTTTGTATATATACAAAATAAAATAAAAATTTGTACACTTGATTAGGTTAAATGGTTTTGCGCGTTTATTTAAACAAAATAAAAAAAAATTTATTTTCTTTTTTTTTCTTTTTTTTTTATATATTTTTGCAAATTAGTCCTATTTCAATTTGAGTGCAAATAATTTTTATTTTATTACTAATGATTGTTGCTGCTGAATGCTGCTGTGGTTTATTGTTATTATTTTATCTATATATTACAATAGCCCAGCTATGATGATGATGATGAGTGTAATGTAGTAATTGTCGATCATTTCTTTTTTATATTTTTATTTACTTTAATTTTTTTTTTTTTTTGCTTTTTTAGGGTTAGATTGAGTTTTGAATATTTTTATGGGCCAATTTAAAAATTTGTATGTATGTATATGTGTATAAGTTCATGAAAAAAGGAAGAAAATTGTGAATATTGATATTAGCAGTTTTTATAAATATGACTTTTATTGCTAAAATTGAAATATAAACAATAAAATTTTAGAGGCAGAATAGTTTTTAGAAGTTAAAAATAAAAGAAAAAATGAGGTTCTATTAAAAATTCGCATGATTTAATTTTGTATGTTTAAAGCAATTTTAATTATAAAATTATACATGCATAAATTTTCCCAAAAAAATTGAAATTTTGTTTAATTATTAAATCATCATCATCATTATCACTATCACCATCATAATCATTATTATCATTATTATCATTATTATCATTATAATCATTATTATCATTATTATCATCATTATCATCATTATCATCATTATCATCATTATCATCATTATCATCATTATCATCATTATCATCATTATCATCATTATAATCATTATAATCATTATCATCATTATAATCATTATCATCATTATCATCATTATCATCATTATAATCATTATAATCATTATCATCATTATCATCATTATCATCATTACCATCATTATCATCATTATCATCATTATTATCATTATCATCATTATCATCATTATCATCATTATCATTATTATCATTATTATCATCATTATCATCATTATCATCATTACCATCATTATCATCATTATCATCATTATCATTATTATCATTATTATCATCATTATAATCATTATCATCATTATCATCATTACCATCATTATCATCATTATCATCATTATCATCATTATCATCATTATCATCATTATAATCATTATCATCATTATAATCATTATCATCATTATCATCATTATCATCATTATCATCATTATCATCATTATCATCATTATCATCATTATCATCATTATCATTATTATCATCATTATCATCATTATCATCATTATCATCATTATCATCATCATTATCGCCTTCTAAACCTTTCAGTAAGGCATTAAGACTAAAATCAACTCCTTTCGTCATTTCCAATCAATGGTTGGTAAATAATACTTTGTGGATAAGACTATAGAAGCATCTATGTATTGACGTACGCCTAAAGTACATATTTTTTTAATTATTACAAGAGAACCGAATTAATAATTGACGTCAACAATATTATTTTCGTGCACGAGTATTCTGAAAACAATATAGATCTTCGCTAATTTTACAAGTCTATTGCATGCAAGTTTTGGCTTATTCTAGCTTCCATATTAAATTCTACACTACCGTCATCTAATGACATGATACCGCTCAGATATTTAAAATACTCCACCTTATCGATTTGATATCCTTTTTTGAAGTTTGAATGCAGTGTTATGTGAGTTTTACGCATGATTTTGATTTAAGCTGTATTAACCTATTAACATTTTAACACCCACTTGAACTGTGACACTAAAAAGACACAACTAAATGATAATTTTTTTTCAAAGGCAACTAGAATAGTAAATTTTATATACCTAATCATAGATGATATTTTTAAGTCCAATGTTGTTACAATTTGGGTATAGTATCATAATCAATAATCATCATCACTGTGCTGCAACCTATAATTGGGTGGAAATAAAGTTCTTCTATCGTCTGGTATCTACGGCTAACCTCTTCAATTGCAGTCACATTCTTTTTTGTGTGCTTTCTCCCGCTAAGACTGTTATCCTCCATAGTTTACTTCATGTTTCGATGTATACCATGTATTCTGAAGATTTTATTCGGAAAATTGTTTTGCAATGTTGCTATATGACGTTTAGTCAGGCTATATTTGATTTAATTTTCTCTGTCAGATTTTCACGTTTATTTGTTAATAATATTATTAACAAATACTGTTATATACAAATATAATATTTTATACAAATACGGGGCTAATATTGAAGAAGAATACACAAGAAGTGTAAATATTCGTCAAATCTAATTATTACCAAGCATATAATGTTGTATTGTAGCTGAATTATTTTTTTACTCATTTGTGTATCATCATCATTGTCCTGTAGCATCATTCGTGCGGTATAGGGCAGTGTATAGTCCAATATTTTCACCCCAGTCTTACAGCATTTTCAAATTATCGGCTTAAGACGATTTAAATAATCAATTATCAATCAAGTCATAAAAAGTGAAGCTCTGCTCTAAGTTTTTTCCAGAAATGATTTGTCAGAGGTTAAGAAGTGATTGATTTCAACTAGCATAAAATCAAATAAAAATAAACAATAGCTTATGCTGATTTTGCATTCATAAAACAAACGGGGATTTTAAGCCAACTTCCAAACATAAAAATCAAATGTGTAATCGGACTGAAGTCAAGTTAAAATAACTGTGAAAATAAACAAAAATAAATTACCGTTTGTAGATATACGGCGCAACGTATTGTTCATTTTGCAACATCAACATCGATAATGGACGATAATGTGTGAAAATGGTCGACTAATGTGGAGCATCGGTTATTTACATTACTATGTATATTCACTCCGGTATCATTCCATAACACAGTTAGATTAGATTTAAGTTAATATATTGTACTTTGTTATCGTACCCAAGCGAGTTTGTTATATGGTTTATTTATCATCATTATTTTTTCTCAAATATTTTGTACCCGCCTTTACCACTAATTTATTGTCAGTGAATATCCCACTATTTTCGAAACACACTGTACATAGTAATTCCTTTATATGTATATTCAAATCCAGCAGATTAAAACAGCAAATTATTTTGCATATTTAATAGAACTGTAAAAAGGAAATGATAAAATTATGTTCTGAGAATAGAAAGGATTCAAAAAAAAAAACAATAAGAAAAGAAAAAATAATTGATAATAGCGTGTAATTTCAAAAGAGTACATAGGCTATATTTCAAATAAAATTTATTTGCAAAATAAATTTTTTTTTTTTTTTTATTTAATTTCTAATAAAATATATTAACAAAAAGTTATTTTTGGAATCAATTTTAATTAATATTCAACAAACAAACAATTAATTTAATGTAGAAAAAAATAACAGCAAAAATCTACTTGTTTACAAATATCATCATAACAAAAAAAAAAAACAAAATAAAAATACTAAATTTATTCATACTCTACCATCTAATTAGTATACATAGGAGTTAGTGGAACGATTTGATATTAATATTAAAGTCCATTAGAACGAAATATCCTGATATAATCAACCAACCAACATCTAATGAATTATAGTGATGATCCACACTTCCTTTTTTTCAATATTATCATCATCATAATCATCATTACCATAATCATCATCATTACATCCACCAACAATTGAGTTAAATTATCATTCGTAATTTACCTGATGATGTGATGTGAAATTATACAAGTTTATACAAGTTAAATAATAAAGTAAGACTGTTTAATTTATTAGAGTGAGATCACAATAATTTTATTTTTCATGGTTTAATTTTTTTTCTTCATGGGGAGTTCTATGTAAGCGCGACCTCTTAAGATCTATTGTACTTTCCAGTTTATTATCTAATTGTATTGTAGGTCTATGGGAATGATGAACGCTATTATTGCTTTGATGTCAATTTCAGAATAGTTTAGTTAGACTTTTTTATTTATAATGACATTATGTTAAAATATTTACTTGCATCTGATGGCTTTTGATTAGTCTAAAATCAACCTTAGATCCTCTATTCTAACTATACATAATGGAACTATACTTCTGTATCTTATATCTTTAATATAGATATATAATTAGTAAAACCAACTTCATCCAGAACTGTAAACAGCGATCCACATTATTGTCGTTCCAATTAGCAATTATCTAATACAAACGGCATACAAGCAATTCGATAATTTCACACCATTCCATTTTTTCTGCTTTCATGGTTTTTTTTTATTAAGAGTACGAAATCTAACATTTTAATTTAGTGTATAGATACCTTAAAGAAAATAAGGAAGGAGATGTCCTTGCTAAAACAAGCTTTCAGAGTTAATTCTTAGGACCAAGGCCTATAATATTACTCGTTCTAACACCTATCTACAAGGAATTGTTGCCAAGTGGGAAACTACAGAAACCCAATACAAATGAGATATTTGCAAAGGATTTACGCAGTCCAAGGCTTGGCGCAAATAAAGAAATAAAATATATATAGCAAATAAATAAATTGTAAAAAGGAATCCTTTCCTAGTGTTTGGCTAGCGTGTAAAAAAAAAAAAAACAATATAAAACCAGTTCCAGATCTGCACGCTTTCATATAAATTAATGGAACACAAATGTACAGAAACTAAAAATTGCTTATCTGATGCGCCTAGCCTTAAGCAGCTCTCAAACTTAGTAATCACCGATTAAATCAGATAATCAAGGATACTAGATCCAATGTCAGAACACTTACATGGCTTGTCACAGATCATGGTCCATTTAACAAATATTTGTTTAAGATTGGTAGATCAAACACAGGCAGTTGCGGTTTCTGCTTAGAAGAAGACGAATCCGCCTCTCATATTCTATTTGTTTGAAGCCATAGCTATGCAAAAGACATAAATATTTCTAGAAATATATATCGCCTGGTTCTGAAATTGACATCAAAGCAATAAAAGCGTTTATCAGGGACATAGACTTGCAATTCTAAGATAGCAAGTGGGGAAGTACAATATAAATCTTAAGAGGTCACGTTTATATAGAAAGAAAAAACTAAATAAGTCAAGGAATCTTAAAAATAAAAATATTTCGTAATTCAATACAAAATCCTTCTTTCTTCATTGCCACTTCAACTTAATTTTATATGACCTTTAAATGATTCTGGGATCTGCTTTACAAACTAAAAAAAAATATAAAACTTTTACAAACCTCTGAAATCCAAATACATTTTCTTTCTCCCCTGTCACTCCAACTTAATTTGAAAGATCTTTAAACGATTCTGAAGTCTGCCTGCATCAAAATGCAAGTACATGAATTTTTTTTTGTTTTTTTTTTCAGTTACGAAAAGATCATCGAAAGAGCTTTTATCCATTTTGATACCTATTTTCCGTAGTGAAGAACGATTTCAACGCACTCTAAACCGACTAAGAACCTCTTTCCGTTTGTTCAAATTAAAATATTTTAAACTAAACTGAAATTTATACAATATTAGCGATATTACTTCATATATTGGCATGTAAAGGATCTTAGCTTAACACAGTTCGAAAGGTTCAGTTCGTTTAAATCGCCTAACAAAGTTTTAATTGTCAGCTAAGTTTAATACTTCTACGTTGGTATATTGAGAAAGACAACTTTCGGGGCATACCGCCTGTTTTTTATTTCGTTTTTCTATGAACATCAGCATTGCAAACCAACAAACACTGACAATGCTTCACAACACTTTGTCTTTGAACGTTTGAATAATTTGAATATGAAGTTGTTTAGCATAACCCAGTATTTGGATATCGTTAGTTCAGACTTGCAAAATACCTGCATGTACCTGTACCTATTATGAAAAAATGGCTAACACTGGGGCTTTGAATCCAATTTTAAAATCCCCCAACTTTGAAAAGTAGTTAAGCTTTTGAGATTCTCAGCTTTGGCGTGAGCCAAGGTATTGTAAAACAACAGGTACAACCGGCCTGACTAGAAATTTGATTAATGAGCATTAACTAACATGGGTAATCATAAAAAGCTTATTTGCTGCGATGATATTGGGGAGAAACATTTGCTGCGATGATATTGGGGGATGGCATTGACGGGGAAAACTTAACTCCATAAAGAGTCCTTGCGCTTTCCCGTTGTTCCATTTCCGATGACTAATTTAATAAGTCATACAAAATTTTCATTATCAATGAATTAAATTCGTTACCTACAATACTATTTGCATTCTTATGCAATCTTTCAACATTAGCTCACAATTTGATACACGATCCTACAAATAAAAATTAATCTAAAAACGATGATTCACTCTTTTTTTATTGCAAAAATTGTGTTAATCCGTAAAACAGAGTTTTAACAAATAACATAACAGTAGTAGACTATAATAAAAAATAACATTGAATTATACAGACAACTGAAACGATGTTTTCAAATGAATTCGGACTGAATTGAAAACAGAGAATTGTAAAATATTTCAAGAGAAAAAAAATCGAATTCCACAAATCTCATTTAATAAAATAAAAACGAAAATTTCTGAGAACCTTAAAAGGAGACGCCATTTAGGTGAAGTCTTGTAATGGGAGTATATTGGAGTATATTATATATATAGCATGTACATATACAAACAAAAGGTGATTCTATAAATCTGATTCAACATTATTCTTGTTATTGTTATTATTTTATATTATCAGCATAGTGTTAACAATGAGATCAGGTGCAAAACCTTAAAAAAAACAAAACAAAAAACAAAATAAAATTAAAAATGATCGTCAAATACATAAGAATAGCATACCTTCACATAGTTTCATAACCGGTAAACTGGATAACAACGCTTAAAATATAAATATTCAAAAAAATATGTTGTGTACAGTGTGTTTTGAATGAATGAATTCGATATGAATTCATTCAGAATGGATGACGCATACTAATTATTATTATTTTGTTTTTGTTTTAGTTTTTTTATTCAATGTTGTTTGTGTTTGATTTCTGATTTAATACCTTTTGTTTACATCTATTTAATAGTATATATTTTACTACACAAAACTGTATAATACATCAGCATTGTTGAATACTGACTTGAAACTCAGGCTTTAAAAACTTCATATATATTAACAGTTTAGTGGAATACGAATTTAAGAGTAGCCATCATTTGACTAAAATTTCACTTTCGGATTTTGTGACAATGCGATTTTGGTATATAGGCCAAAATACTGCAAAAAGGCAGTGTAAATATAAGGCAGAAACTTGTGGCATTGAAGAAAACGAAGCTGAAGATTATCTAGCAAAAGAAAAGCATTGCATACACGTTTCATAAGGAAGAGTCCGTTCTGTGGGATTCGCCTGAGCACAGCTAAAATGCAGTTGAAAGCTTAGGTGGAGTAAAAAGCTGAAAATTTCTGGCCCAACATTTCTAGAAATTGTCAAGCCAAAACTAAAACTCTTCTAGGTTTCAATAGATGCAAACAGAATGCGTATCTTGGCAGGGATAAGAAAAAGCCACTGCCTAATAAAAAAGCATCTTTTTATAAAATAGGCTTAACCGAAAACAAATTATGTATAGAATATTTGGAATGAAGGAAGAATCTGTTGAACATCTGTTCTGTGAATGTGAAGGTCTAACTCGTATATCAGACTTCGCCACTTGGGAACAGAGTGCTCCGAACAATGGGAGCTATTCAACATACCAATACAGAATACCAATAATCTCATCTGTGATTGTGAAGGTCTCACTCGTAGCATATTTTGCCACTTGGGAACAGCGTTCTCCGAACAGTGGGTATTGTAGTGTAAACTTGCAGTTCTGTACTTAATTAAGCACGAAAAGGTGATTCTACCTAAGTGACTGTCAAGAAGATAATAAAAAAAAAATATGGGAGCTATCCAGCATACCATTAAAGAATATCCTGAGTATGATTACAAAATACTTAAGGACTTCGAGCACTAATTAGGACGATTAAACACGAAAAATCACAATAAGCCCATTTGCAGCTGTGGTGATTTAGAACTCCCTCAAGAAATTACATAATCTATATCTATACTCTCAAAAGTAGAAAACTTAATGTATTCACATAAACATTTTTTTAATTTTTTTTTTTTATTTTTTTTTTTTTTTGGAAACATAGGACTTCCACTTGACATTTCCATCGTACTCGATTTACTATGGTATTATCATTTCCATCTCCGAGGCAAGGTCTAATTTCATTTTTTAATCTGTTTTATACTCACATAAATTGACTTTACCTAAAGTAAATCTAAAAATGTTCAATTTAGTCAGTTTAAAAGGGGGGTTGACAGCCGCAGAAATCCAGTCCATGACATTAGATCACGTGTTGGACAATAGCGATCTCTTCATCGCAAAATAAAATTTCAATCATTACCTATTCTTCGAATAAACTCGTAATTAACGCAAATTTGTATCCTGTTATATATATGTACTATATTGCAGAGCACTTCGCTTTCATAAATAGTATAGTTCCGTTTTATGTTTAGTGATACTGTTGATAACCAACGTTGTCAAATATTTTTTATACTGAACCAGGCCGAAAAATCCAGAAAGCATTTTTTTGCCTTCGTTTGGAATCGGACATGGGATCGTTCAGTTGAAAAGCAGACGTTCTACCAACTGCGCCACCCAGTTCGTAAAGTCTATTTAAAGATGAATGAATGGTCACACATAATACACCTCCATACAATCTACAACAGACATTTTAATTTTTTTCTTTTTTTATATAATTCCAAGTAATATGGTATGAACACCCAAATTCATCCGTAACTACATGAACTGCATAAACATTCCTGCAGTTATTATGGTAACCTTAACAAATTTTACAGTAAACTATTTTTAATAAAAGGTGATTACGATTTTGGTTTTTTTTTAATTTGTTTATATTTTTTTTTATTTCCGATTTTTTATGGACTGTGACGTCATTAAACATAATTTTAGACTTTTTGGAAAACAACAAAAACAAAGAAAAATTTGAATGAAACAACACTAGTTTAGATTACATATTTTTATTCCAATCATTTTTTTTTTGTCCACTATTTAAAATTTAAGTCACGATAAATTCTTGAATGAATAAAAATTAAAATTCGAATCAGTCTTTTTCAATCCAGCTACTTGTTAATTAATTATTAAAGCTTTGTGAGCACAAATACTATTTTAAAATTTTATGTGGGTGAATAATTTTTATTTTTCTTCTGTTTTTTGTTTTTAATTTTTACTCTACTTTAATATTTTATTGTATACAATTACAATGTGTTTTGCCTTATTGACAATTTGACAATTTTATTTTATTTCATTTTTTTTTTTTTTTGTACTTCGATTAAGGAAATAAAAAACAAGATTGTTATAAAAATTAGGGATCAAATTTATATTATATGGGGTCAGAGCATTTTAATATCACATTTTTTTTTATACAAATTTATGTATATTCAGACAATAATATAAAATATATAGAACAGAAAAGTACAGTCAAATAAAAATAGTAAGTGAAAATAAAAACAATAATAACAAAAATAAATAAACAAAGTTTAGTTTATTGAATTGAAGACTTTCAATTCAGAGATCACTTTTATTTAATTATTATTAAGTTTCAAAAAACAAAAAAAAAAACAAAAAGCAACAAAATAACAAACAAAAAAAAATGACAAATTGACCCTAAACTTGTTGACCTTTTCAATAGTATTTTATACTGGAATAAATTGATCAATTTTATTTTTTTTTTGTTTTTGTTTTTTATTTTCTAATTTAGTGTTAGAAATATTTTTTGTTGGAATTTTATATTTTCTTCTTGTTAAATAAATTAGAGAAAGGCACCTTCTTAAAATAAATTAAAATTAAAATAATAATTCCAGATCTCTGCTATAGCACAAATATTAAATTCGAATATCAGTTCAATTCAGGGATGGGAAAATTGTTGAAAATAAGCCAGGATTCAGATTTTTCATTCAGTCAGGAAAATTTTATTTATGAACCGAATTACAAAATAATAGTTTCCAAAAAATAATCTAGAAGTTGTCTAACAGATTTTTAAACAAATGATGGATCCAATTTAAAATTTGTTGAATCTGGATTTGAATTTATTTGAATTTGTGCTCCAATAAATGTGTTTTCATATCTCTGCATATAATTTATTTATTTATTTATTTATTTAGTTTAGCTCAAACTTCATTACAATTATTATTTTTTTTTTTTTTTCACAATACAACATAACATATTCAATTTACAAATTCAAATTATATCTAACTTAACCAGAACTAGTTAAAATACATTGAATAAATTGCAGACATATTTTAATTACTACAGATTACTTATCTAATTTAAGTTTTTGATCCTGTTTCGATGGTGTGAAGTCAATATAGTTTATTATCAATTAGTAACATTTCTATGAATTGGCTCATAATTGCCATAATTGCTCCTATGGAAACTTAATATAAAAAAGTTTGTATTTCGTAGCCGATTATTTGCATTAATGTTGATGTTATTCAAAATCTGTGGACAACCAATGTTTCCTTTAATAATTTCAGTAAGAAAAATAACATCCGCCACTTTTCGTCTTAATTTCAAAGTTTTCAAATGAATTAAGTTTAACCTATGTTCATATGGAGGTAAAATTAATGGATTTGACCATTGGAAGTTACGCAAAGCAAATCTTAAAAAATGTTCTTTGCACTGCTTCAATCTCATTGATATGAACATCATAGACTGGCTATGTTTAAACAATCAGATTTTTGAAAAAGGGTTAAAAACGTGTTTGTTTAGTTTTGAAAGAGTATCTGATTACCGATATTTAGGTTTGTAACTACTTTGATTTTTGACATAATCGTAACGAACGCTAGGAGTTGTATGGTAGCTACTCGAACCTGTAATTTGATAGCATTGTGAAGTAATGCCTTAGGTCGAATTTATTCGATTTCATTGTTGAAGTAATGCGTAAAGTAACGTTACTCAAAAATTTCATTCGCCATTTGGAAACCTCTGCGTAGCTTATTCCATCTATCATTTCAGACTGATCAATAATACAGCCAATGGAAAGCTGTGTCCGTTCATCCAATTCCAAAAAAAGGTGACAAAAGCGATCCAAACAAGCTACATCCCCGTCGTTATCATTTCGATTTTGTCCAAAGTCATGAAAAGCATAATTAATGAGAAACTTTCAAAAGATCTTTAGAGCAAAGGCATATTATCTGACAGGCAATATAGTTTTAGATAGTACCGGTTAACGTTTGACATGATACCGTTTCCAAGGTGTTACTCTACAAAACTCAGGTAGTCTAAACATTATTCACCTGGATCTGGCACAATCATATTTTTGAAATCACGAAAAGAGCATCAACATTTTTGGGGTACTTGAGTCATTGCGTATAACTTTCTTTTCACCTTCGGAACTTCTTCATATCTATAAATCATTTATACGACCTAAGATGAAATACAATTCACACATTTGGGCTGGCGTTTCCCTTTCAGTGGTAGGCTACCTTAAACGTGTTCTTCAAAATCGCGCAATTCGTCTAATCGACGACCCAACTGTAACTTTGTCTTTTACTTCTCTTGGTCATCGTCGTATAGTAGGAGCGCTTTCTCTGTTTGATAGATACTTCATTGGTGTGGACACATGCTCATTAGAAATCAAATAACTATTCCCTCAACTTAAACAATTCCATCGTTAAACAAGAGAAGCCGCAAATGCTAATGCCTACACAGTAAAAATACCTAGATGGCATAAAACAGGTTACGAAAATACGTTCAAGTCCGGATTTCACAAATGTGGAATCATATCCCTTCTAATGTGTTTCCATATTCAAATAACATCAATACCTTCATTCTGCAAATTTGTATCAATTCCTACAGCAACTTTCTTCTTTCTTCCTATCCTATTCTATCCCATCCAAGAAATACTAAAGGTTACATCCTAACGGTTGGCTGTTTATAAAAAAATAGAAAATAATTGAAACTCGTTATAGTTAAATATTTCGAAGGGCTCTCCCGTAGCAGATTTGGGAACAGCGTTCCCCGAACAATGTGAGCTACGCAGCATACCGTTGAAGAATATCCTGAGTGTAATCACAAAATCAGGTATCCGAAGGACTCAGAAACTTGAAAACCGGGTTATCACAATAAGCGCATTTGCGGCTGCGGTGATGTAGAGACTAAATCCCTCTCAGAATAAATTAAATCTAATCTAATAGTTAAATAAGAAATTTTGAGAACTCATTTTTTAAAACTGTGAACCTGTATAGCAAGCAAATAAACAAACTATTTTCCTCTTTATAAATATAGATAAACAAATAAATAAATTACAAAAGTATCTGTCAAAATTTTGCTACCCTTCAAATTAAAAATTAAGCCATCTATAATATTAGTCGCAAAACGCCCTCAATGGATGTATTTTGCTTCCGAAATATCGATATTTATATTAGATTAAAAAAATATTGTCGAATTAATTGAATTTAAAAAGCATTTACAAAATACTGCTTCTACACTTGGAAAATGCATCTATAAATATGGATTTCGGACATTTTGATTCCAAAGATATGTACAAAAAATTTAAAAGATAAAATTGAAATTTCATTAGACACATCGGATCGGGAAATGACAAGAAGACATAAAAAAAGAAATTGAAATCAAACAAAAACATTGGAAAACTGAAATATCTCACAAAAAAAATTTCCATAGGGGAAATTTGCAGAAAAAAAAAATTATTGAATCACAAAATCCTCATTAAAGACAAAATCCCCAAAAACATAATACCTAAAGCCAAAAACCTTAGATATAAAATCTCTCAAGTTTTGTTTTACGTGGCTGCTTTTGGGTAAAATAATATAACCGCCCTGATTCCATGGATTTCGCTTTTAAGGATTTTGCCATTGGGAATTTTGTGTTTAGCTGATTTGTCTTGTAGATTTTGTCTTTGGAGATTTTAAAATAGACATTTCGTATGCAACCCAATAAATTTGAAAATTTCATTACTCCCACAAAACTCTAGTCATCATAATTTCATGCTCCATTTTCAATTTCCCCAAAATCCCAACTCTGTTTCAATATTCAACTTTTCATCATATCAAATCGCTTATTACCTTCAAAGAACAGTTTAAGCAAATTTCTTTTATGTTTTTTTTTTTTGTATTAATTACAAGTCGCTATTGAATGCATTCAACTACTGGTAAAAAAAAAAACTCTTATCATTTCTTAAATCTTTTAAATCATTCATCATTTCAACTCAGTAGAACAAACGCCCTTCAATTATTTAATTTTAAATTAAATTGACATTTTTACAGTGTAATCCCTTATCTATTTTATATTGGTTAAAATTAATCAATATGACCTTTAGCATATACATTTCGAGGTTTCCTATTCAATTTGACTTTGATTAACACTTCAAAAAACAATAGAAAAAAAATACAATCACCCCAAAACATTTTTAATGCAATTGACTTGACTTTTTTCTAACATTTTCTAATTTTCAAATTTTTGTTTTTTTTTTTGTTTGTTGGATAAAAGAAATTTAGAAAAATGATTTCAAAAATTTGGAAAAATTTATTTCCTAAAACTAAACCCAAAAAACAAATCAAAGAAGAAAAAAAAGGGATCGTTTTCCTGTTTTCTCCCAAAAACATTTACTTTCATTTTTCACATAACAGAAATAATGCTGGTTGACACAACTGTGTAGAATGAACTTATATAGTGATAATATCTTCAATCAAAAATAAACAAAAAAACAACAACAACAATAATAACATAATTTCAATATAAAAGAAGGGAATAATTTACATTCATATAAGACCGACCATGCCCTACTAAATTGTTGCATATGTTGCATATGATTTGAATGGTCACGATGGGAATTCTTTTTCTGTATAATAAATGCATTTGTATTAGACAAATTTTTTGTCAACATACATACATACATATTACGTACAACATTGTAAGAGTAAATATTACAACTATTGACATTTTGGTGTTTATTGAAACAAAATTGATAAAATAATTTAGAAAATTTTATCAGAGTGATAATAACGAATGCCTATAAAATATTATTATAGAAAAAACAGTATATTTTTAAACAAGCTGTGTGATAAAATTTCCTAATGAAATAACACATTAAAATCAAAGCAAATTTAAATAATTGATTAAAAATTTATGTAAAATAGAATAGAAAATTTTTAAGAAGATTGAGGCTTCATTATAGAATAGTTTTATTGTATTCGCAGAATATTATTGTGTATATTTTGTTATACAGGGTGTATATAAGTTACATAAGAGAAAAAATGTCTTGTAGACAGACAGTTTATTTTTAATTTTGTCCTATACCCTAAAGGGGGTTAAAGACAATTTGATTGGAAAAATAATTGTCTAAGGCAGCGTTTAGACATCAATATTCTTTAATATTAATTGACGATTTTAGATTGAAGAGAGACATTTGTGTTTACACATCAGTTTTGAAACAATCAAACTATTTGTCAGTTTTTTCTATTCACCAAACCTAATATTAAAATAAAACGTTTTTAATCAAGCATAGTATACGGTTAAAAAAAATAATAAAAAAATTAACATATGAATGTTGCTAAGTTTTTTATTATTCGCCATATTTGATTTTGTCTTTCTCAATAAATATTGATGAAAATAGGATAAATTCTATTTTTTTTTTTCAATTTATATTGATAACAATATGTGTTTACACATCAGTATTTCTTCAATATTCTCTCTCATCAATAAATGTTGTCAATATAATATATTGAAGTGTAAACGCTGCCTAACAAATATCTACTATCTTCATATTTGATGAAATTAGAATTGATATGCTTAACTAACGGTATTTATTTGGTGGACATTAGACTTACCATTTTGAGTAATAGCCTCCTAAACAATTTGAAAACAGAACTTTTCGTAAAAAGTGTTTGTTATCTCGGAAAATTTGGTCAACATTTTAATTTTTACAACTTTATTTATTTTGATGCATGATGATTCAAAATGACTCTACAGATTTGTATTATATTATTTTCATATCAGATTTGTCGTTTCGCTAATAAAGTGATACTTAAATTGAAATAAATCTTAATTTTGACTAATTTGACCTGTGGTCGATATTTATAAGACATTATTTTTTCAATACAACTTTATTAGATCCAATGCAATAAAATTTAATTAGAAATATAAAACCTGTCTAGAACACCTGTCTAGAGCACTCCTTAAATGATTTTCAGATTAAATCAGACCACACGGTATATTATTAAAATAACATCTCTAAAGAGACATTTTCTAAATCGACTAAGAAAAACAGTGTTGCCATTTAAAATTTATTTTTTTTTTTGTAATTTTTTATGTTTTGACATATAGAAAGTTGAATATTTTCAAATGTATACATTGTGTGATACCTTTGTATTGATTAGAATAAGGCCCGGTATGAATAAAAATTAATATTTTGTTTTTAGACTCTAAAACTGATTTTATTTTCGTCTAACAACTTACTTATGTCGACTTGACTACAAAAATAGTAAAAACTAACGAAATTGTACTGTGTACTATAGAATTTAGCAAACTTTGAAAACTTAAGTAAATGTCAAAACACACAAAACGTCATATCTCGACATTTTATTTCATATTATATCTAAATACACAAAGATATATCTAACTTGATTTTTTTATGTACTACCCAATCGTCCCAAACAATAGAAAATAATTTTTTCATACAAATTTATTATAATTTTGGGTAAGAGTGATAGGATTTAGGGGAAAATAGGATGCTTAAAGAGAATTGATAGGTAAGTGGAAGACTGCATTTTAACCGTTTTCAAACACTAGGAAAATATTATACAAATTTATTATAACTTTGGGTAAGAGGGATAGGGTTTAGGGCAAAATAGGATGATTAAAAACAATTAATAGGTAAGTGGAAGACACTATATAGAAGCATGTTCTGCATTTTAACCGTTTTCAAACACTAGGAAAATATTCCTTTATACAAAATTATTATAAGTTTGGGTATAATGGGGATATCATTAGGAAGAAAATAAAATATGAGGGGAAAATTGGTAGGTAAGTTAGAGAAGAACTCGAATAGGTTCTTTTTGAAATCTTAAAATATAAAATATTAAAAGAAAAATATTTCGACAAATCTATAGTCATAATATGGTGCTATTAGATTACAAAATGGACAATATAGAAGTAGATATAATGACGAACTATATATATGAGCTGACGAATGGCGATAATATAATAAAATTCTTCAAAAGCCAAAGACTAAGATGGGCCGAGCTATAAGATGATAAGAATGATAATAAGAATGTCAGAAAACCGAGATAAACTTAGAATATTATCGACAAATCCCATATAAGGGACAAATCCCATAAGGACAAGAGATAAAGGTAAACCGAGAAATATATGGAATAAACAATATTGAAGCAGACACGAGAAATCTGAAAATAGTAAATTGGAAGACGACTGCAAGATAAATAGATAATTGGAGGAAAATTGCGAAGAAGGCTAAAAGTGGTGTAATTCTATATGATGATAATGGCCCATATTTCGATAGTCATCTCATAAAAATGAAAATGACAAATGTCATATCATTTAAATGATTTTTTGAGATTTCGATAGTCGGGAAAAATGAAATGAAATTTGAAATTTAAATGAGATGATTTTTGTTTTGAAACCGGCAACACTTTTTGTTTTGACGTGTTTCGGTTATAATTAATAAAGAAATTTTATTGCGAAGAAAAGAGTGAAGTAAAAGAAGATGAATATGTCCAAAAAGTTTGTTCAATATGCAAATAAGAGACCGTGTCATATAAACTACATCTTCTAGGTGGTGACTGGTGGAAGATGTCAAGTACAAGAAATTGAGCAGCCTTCAACAAAAATAGAACCAAATCCCACCTCACAACGCCCTCAAAATTTTTTTAACTTGTCTTCAGTAAAATGGCTCATAAGCACGATGCAAACAAGCGGTCCCAAGTGTCGGGATCGAAGACCTTAATTTTTTTTTTGTCATCAGTACAATTACCCTTAAATGTGATGAAGACAATAGGTCCGAGGTCCTAGGAATTGGGGCCGAAACTCTATATCAACGGTTTAAATTATATTTTTGTGGGAAAAGGTTATTATTAATTATTATAAATAATTTTAAAAAAATTTCGAAATAACTATCAAAATATTGGCCATTGTGTTGTTCATCATGTTGACAATATAAGTTTTTTTTCAAAAACAATTTAATAAATTATATAATTCATATTGAATTTTTGTCAATTTAGAATTGTTTTCATTTTTTATTTTTTATATCTGTAAATAGTATGTTATACTAATAAATAATAATAATATATAGTAGGCATATTTACAGTACCGATTACGATAAAATTTTCATGAAAAAAAATCTTATTTTATTCATCCTATGCTCCACAGATCTTGACTAATTATAATTTAGAACTTATTTCATACAGTCTTTAAAACAACTTGAAAAATTATTGTTTTTCTTTTGTCAAGAATTTCATTTTTATATTCTAAAATAAAATTTATTATATCCAATATTCTTCAAATACAGATTTTCATTGTTTTAAAGGTTTCTGAAGGGATATTTTTCATTCTAAAATGACTCAAAACGATTGTATATAGCTAGGATATATAAAAACATATTTTCATTCTTATGTACTGATATTAAAAACTTTGGAATGCTTTTAAAATTGAATTAAAATGACATTTTAAATTAGATTTTTCAAAAATTGTATATTTTAGGGATAATAAAAATGAATATTTAAATAAATTATATAATCTATATACAGGAATATATTTTCCTATATTTAGAATAGGACTTAATAGCACTTAATTTGTGGCGCATAACTTTTTTTTTTCAAAATAAATTTATTTAATTAAATTTTTCAATAAATTTACAACTTTAAAAGTATTTTTGGATTTTTTTTTTTTGATTTGTATTCAAGTTAATGGTATAGAGATAAATTGGATATTAAAAATGTGTAGCGGAAATAATTCTAATAAATTTCAAGACCAAAATGATTCATACTCTTAGACGTGATTTTTTTTTTTAGTAAAATAATTATTTAAATTTAAATTTAATATGTATGTATATGTATATTATTTTGAATTAAAATTTATTAAAAATAATTTAAAACATTTTGATTCAATTAGTGAAATGAATCAGTGTTCAATTGAATTGATTCATGGATATTAAACTTATATGTGGACAATATATTTTCGTTTTCTTCGTCTACTCTTGTCAAAAATTAATCAAAAATCCTTTTAAATTAAATTTTTTTTATTGTCTGATACTACAAAGTATAGTGTGTTTAGTCATTGTTTTAATATTTGCATTCAAATAATTTCAGTTTAATCGATTGCATAGATAAATAAATGAAAATATTAACCCTAGAACGGACTTGATAAGCCCTACATAGATAAATAAATGAAAATATTAACCCTAGAACGGACTTGATAAGTCCTACATAGATAAATAAATGAAAATATTAACCCTAGAACGGACTTGATAAACCCTACATAGATAAATAAATGAAAATATTAAGCCTAGAACGGACTTGATAAGTCCTACATAGATAAATAAATGAAAATATTAACCCTAGAACGGACTTATAAAGCCTTTAATGTAGTAATAAGCCCTTTAATTTATAAATAAAAATAAATTTATAAATAAAAAAAAAAATTAACCCTATAACTAAAAAAAATAATTTTATCCCATATTTTTATATAGTTTTTGTTGCTAGTCTGTAAGATCATACTTGGTAGACGATTAAATAAATAAATAAATAAATAAAATACATCATTTTTAAAGATATAGTTAACATTAATTTTAACAATTGTAAAATTGAGATGAATATTAATATTCAGAAATTAAAATTTACAGTCATTTTAATTGGTTTCGACGACAAGTTAATGCGAAAATCAAAAGATATAGGAAAATTTAGTATTACAAGCATATTTCGCTTAATAGAGTAATAGGCCAACATATGAATTTAAGAAGCCGATATAATATAGTATGTTTCATAGCAAATTTACATATGCGCTACAAATCTGAGGGAATACTTATAAAAATATATATACTAATGATTGAAAAATACTTCAAAACGTAATATAAAATATCAAAATATTTTAAAACCATAAAAAATCTCTTCGGCTATGCACTAAGGACTCCTATTAAACTATATTACACATATAAAGAAGTAAAAAACATAGTATTATACCACTTGACTTACTTATAAATTCTGAACTAGCCATCCAAGTATATACTCATATAAATATTAGACCGATACAAAATAATGATTTTCATAAGTACTAAACTATAGTACCTACAGCAAGTCACATTAAAATAATTTCATTAAAATTAAAGTTCAGTGGATTTGATACAATTGGCTTACAAAACCTATAATGCAATACCGGGACGAATTATTATTTATTTATTTATTTTATTTATTTCCTATAAAACTATTTATAATTACAATAATATTCATACATTAATAAATAAAATTTAAATGATCTTGAATTGAGAGATAAAAATAATTTTAATAGGATTGATCTGATTATCAATTTCAAAGTTTCACATTTTAAAGTAATTCGTATATCAAAACTTTAAAAATAAAAAGTTATTGTCTGTGACAATGTATTCAATACCCAATGCTATGCCCGTGTGTAAAAGCAGTTGGTGTGTTGATCTCGTAGTTTTTGAATGTAAAAAAAGCTAATAATTCAACTTCATCACATTCCCACACATTCACTTCTCATCTTAGGCCCTTCTAAGGCCTCTAAGACATTTCGTGCCCATCTTAGAGTTTCTGCTTTAATAAATTTTACAATATTTGAAATTCTAAAAAGTGCTTCTTTGTTGGTTTGATCTAATTTATCTATTTAAGCCCATCTTAGAGTTTCTGCTTTAATAAATTTTACAATATTTGAAATTCTAAGTAGTGCTTCTTTGTTTTGGTTTGATCTAATTTATCTATTTAAGCTCATCTTAGAGTTTCTGCTTTAATGAATTTTACAATTTTTGAAATTCTAAGTAGTGCTTCTTTGTTTTGATTTGATCTAATTTAATCCAAATTATAGTTATCAATTTATAATTTTGGATCCGCCCTATGCCCCACGGATGGGGTTACAGGATATTAACGATGATGATGATGATGAATTTTTAATCTTGAATGTTTCTAACTACTCTAGTTTTTACCATTTGCTTGTCATTTATTTGGAAAATCCAAAATTAGGGTTAATTTATGGTTTAAGTTCAGTACAAATCTTATGAGTATCTCATGTGACTACTTTTTTAGTGATTTTCAATATTGAAGTGAAAATTATGGAACAAATATGTCCCATCAGGTTTTAAACACGGAAAATATATAGGTAGGTAGGTAGTAGAGGCTGTCGACACACTTAGACCGGTGAGGTTCATTGTGATACCACGGGAACTTTACTCGTGTACGACTCTACTCGTTGAACCAATTTGAACTTCTAACGAAATGGGGCAGATTTTTGTTATTAGTACTTTCAAAGTCACCCAGCGAGTCCAGAAAGAAGAATATTATACAATCTATATAATACAACAATTAAAAAATTTATAAAAATTATAAATAAAACTATCAAAAAAATTATGTTCGAAATTATTTATTTATTAAAATGGTCCAAAGCAATTTTTGTATAAAAGTAATTCATCATTCTTCACACAGTGTTTTAGTTTTGGTTTTAATTTTATTTTTCTAACAGCTTTCACAACAACGTCTAATTGGATCTTCGATTGGTAGGTGAACTGCTGAAGGTCCATAACATTGCAGTTTGCATTATTTTTGCAGTTTTCTTCCCTCCTGCTATTAAAGTTTATCCCAATTCAATTAAAAATCCAAGAAATTTTTTTTTTTTGATGTAATTCACCATAAGTTATACAGCCATTTACTGATGATGACGTTATCACCAACCTGTAGAATGCTTTCTTCCACCATTTATTTGATTTGTGGTTTACTTCATATTTTTGGGAAATATATCGTCGGTTGAGTTTAAAAAGGCTCCATAAGCGATTTTCACTTTTTTTCACTTAGGAACAGATTCTTAGGTTTTGCTAGACGCTCTTTCTTTTGGCACGAACCGTTTTCGCTATCTTTTACCGTTTCGGAGATATTTAGTTCCGGATTGACCCATATCCACCTTTGTAATAGTTTGTTAATTATAAAATGACCCATACACCTATTTTTTGGATATGGGTAATTTTTGTATGAAGTTTGACGTCAAAATTGGCTTATTTCTGAGAAATGGGGAGATTCTCTTTCTATTGACAGTTGAAAAAGCCATTGAAAAATTTAAAAATATGCATACAAACACTGAATGGGAAAAATTTGAAGCAATTAAAAGGCAAATTTTATATTTTAATGTTCTATAAACATTTCATGGGATTGATATATGCCCCAATAGATGCGAAAGGGTTAAAAATTACTCTTATCTGAATTGTAAAACTTATTTAATTTCAAATTATCTCTATACATTCCTGGTTAATTTGTTATATAATATATTTCCTAAAAAAACGTTAAAGACACATCTTGTGATGTGGAACATAACTCATATTACTGACATACTATGTGTGACATTATTAAAATTTATTTTATTAACTTAGTATTAAAAATCGACTTCAACTGGAATTTAAATAAATCGGTTTTTGTACAATATATATAAACATTTAATAATGTCTGCAATCAGCCAATGTCTGCAAAAATTTTATGCAAATAAAAAGGCAAATTTTATATTTTAATGTTCTATAAACATTGCATGGGATTGATATATGCCCCAATAGATGCGAAAGGGTTAAAAATTACTCTTATCTGAATTGTAAAATTTATTTAATTTTAAATTTAACATTCCTTGTTAATTTATTATATAATTTTATTTCCTAAAAAAACGTTAAAGTCACATCTTGTGATGTGGAACATAACTCATATTACTGACATACTTGTTATGGCATTATTAAAATTAATATTATTAACTTAGTATTAAAAATCGACTTCAACTGGAATTTAAATTCAAATAAATCGGTTTTTGTACAATATATATAAACATTTAATAATGTCTGCAATCAGCCAATGTCTGCAAAAATTTTATGCAAATAAAAAGGCAAATTTTATATTTTAATGTTCTATAAACATTGCATGGGATTGATATATGCCCCAATAGATGCGAAAGGGTTAAAAATTACTCTTATCTGAATTGTAAAACTTATGTAATTTCAAATTATCTCTATACATTCCTGGTTAATTTGTTATATAATATATTTCCTAAAAAAACGTTAAAGACACATCTTGTGATGTGGAACATAACTCATATTACTGACATACTATGTGTGGCATTATTAAAATTTATTTTATTAACTTAGTATTAATAATCGACTTCAACTGGAATTTAAATTCAAATAAATCGGTTTTTGTACAATATATATAAACATTTAATAATGTCTGCAATCAGCCAATGTCTGCAAAAATTATATGCAAATAAAAAGGCAAATTTTATATTTTAATATTCTATAAACATTGCATGGGATTGATATATGCCCCAATAGATGCGAAAGGGTTAAAAATTACTCTTATCTGAATTGTAAAATTTATTTAATTTTAAATTTAACATTCCTTGTTAATTTGTTATATAATTTTATTTCCTAAAAAAACGTTAAAGTCACATCTTGTGATGTGGAACATAACTCATAGTACTGACATACTATGTGTGGCATTATTAAAATTTATTTTATTAACTTAGTATTAATAATCGACTTCCACTGGAATTTAAATTCAAATAAATCGGTTTTTGTACAATATATATAAACATTTAATAATGTCTGGAATCAGCCCACTGCACTACAGATGCTATAATACACTAAATCAACAAATGTAGGATACTACACGACTAAATTCTGCGAATAATTTATTTAAAAAAAAAAATATTCATACTGCCACTAATTTAAAACATAATAAAAGATTTTAACAAAAAAAATAGCAATAATTAATAAAAATAAGATTTTAATTTTTATTTATTTATTTATTTAGATTCTTTATAATTTCATAAGTCTTACTTTAAATTAAATAAACCATTGTTTGTAATTCACCCTCATTTTTATAATTTTTGATAAAATTTGTAAATTTAACAAAAAAAAAAACAAATTCGTCTGAATAAGATGAAAATTTTTATTTTAATTTATCCTCTCCTACCCTTATACACAATACTTAATACCTCTATTCAGTAACAAATCAGGAAGAACAATACAACAGACATCATAATTTTTTTTTATTCCATCAGGACATTACTATACAAATAACCATACATTAATGAATGTGAACAATTAAAAATAATTTTTATTCGTTTTAAATTCGTCTGTTTTCCCACTACCTCCTTTTCATTACATTTCATTCGTACTAGATGTGTTTCCAGCATATTTAATTTAACTAATACTAATAATAACTTATTTATAGAGAGTTAAGAAACACGCGTCGCTCATATAACTTTTTCTAAAATAGAATTAATATTATAATGAATATTTTTATAGCTACAAAACCAGCAGCAACTCTGACAACACAAATTAATTCTAAAGATTGAAAAAAAAAAAAATAAAATAAAATGTTTTTGTATTTTGAAATAAAATCGATGACGACAATATTATTCTTGACAGCATGTTATTATAAAAATGAATTCTACTTTTTTTACACTCTCTTAATATAAATTAAGTGAATTTTTAAGAGGGTTGAAATTGGTTGAAATAAGGTGACGAATATTTTCATATTTTTGTTGTGCCCTTTCCAAAATGGACTTTATGACGAAGATCTTTTATATACGCTGATGATAATATGACAGTGATGATAACGAAAAACATAATTTTTCTTTTATGTTGTTGTTAACATTGAAAATTTGTCATCTTTAATAATAATAAAAATAAATAAAAAACAAAAAAAAAGTGGTCGTATCTGACTGTGTTTATTTGTGTTAAGTGTATTCGAAAAAATTATATTCGTTTATAATATCATTTTGATATTAAATTAATTAATAACATCTACAAAGTGGATGGTACAGGACTGTCAAAAATTATAGGTGTGCATTTATATGTTTATACCGGGTGTTCCACAGCATGCGTATCAGCTTCTAATTAATTTTTTTTTTTTATTTTTTGTCATAGAATCCAAATTTGAATAAAAAACTACCCCTTCTCATTTAAAAATCTCGATTTCGGCCAATTTCGGCAATTTTTGAGCTTGCAAACCCCTTTTTCGATCTTTTACGAAGGTTGAAAATATCACCAATCGATAGAGCAAAAAAAAGCTGTTACGCATACTCTGGAACACCCGGTATATACATAAATCCGAAGTCTGACTCTAGCTAATGCTGGGAATCTGGAAATGAATTATTCAAGAGTTTCTGTCTCATTTTCATTTTTACAGTTGCGACAATGGTGGTTGAATGGAATACCTAGGTTGGCAGCTTTGGTTCCTATCTACCAATGACCCGTATTGATGGCTGCTACTACTATTGATGTGACAGAGACAAAGCGATTAAATATTTGACAGAATGATCATAAATATTGGGAGCCTATCTGCCAATGAACCGTCTGATTTCATTTTTACAGTTGCGACAATGGTGGTTGAATGGAATACCTAGGTTGGCAGCTTTGGTTCCTATCTACCAATGACCCATATTGATGGCTGCTACTACTATTGATTTGACAGAGACAAAGCGATAAAATATTTGACAGAATGATCATAAATATAAGGAGCCTATCTGCCAATGAACCGTCTGATGGCTACTACTATTGATGTGACATAGACAAAACGATAAAAGATTTGTCAGAATGATCATAAATAATCCAAGAAATATCCAGAAGAGTGACCAGAAATATCCCCAGATATATCGCCAGATATATCGCAGAATCGTAGAAATATACAGAGATTCGCCAGAAATATCGGAAAGAAAAAATGACAACATATTTGGAAGAAGCCGGTAGAAGTATCGAAAAATTGCGATATATCGGAGAATCGTCAGAAATATTGAACAGGTCTCCAACGAAGATTATCTATAAAAAAAAATATTTTCCCTTCGGATATTTTCAGTACTATTGTCAGTACTTCAGTACCTCTACTGCAACTCATCAAAAATTTTATTAAAGAAAAGTGTAAATCCACAATAAACTGTCGAACAAATTTACGCATGCTACATTGTGACAGTGTTGTACTACAGTGGTGAATACAATTGAATTTTATGAATAAATGAAATTTAAATTCATTGGGTATGACTAAAAAAAAAATATACAAAAACGTTTTATAATCTTGAAATTTGTTCATGTACAATGCAATTTCGTCAAATATAAAATGCTAAAGATGAATATTTCTGGGTTTTATACTGGGCTTTATTCGAATGTTTTTAGTTGACCAATGCAGGCACATTTACAAATGAATGTTTATTTTGTAAAACAAAATATTGACAGGCAGAAAAAAAAATATTCCTATCGTTACTTGCGACCTTTAAAAATTAAATACGTTAATAAATTAAATAATATAATTTAAAAACGATCTTAAAACTAGATTTGCTAAAAGTCGTTCTTATGGGATCAAATATTTTATAGAATGTATAAAGGGCAATATTGGAAATTTCTTCAGTTCATCTTGAAATTACAATACTACCATCTTCTACCTCTTCTCTCCACTTTTTGGGCTAAAGAAAATTTTAAGGCATTTTATTTCTTTGCCTCGGTTTCCAAAGTGTCTATCAAAATATAATATTATCATATTATAAATAATAGCTTATAATCCCACCTACGTCACACAGTATTATGCATATTATATAATCAGCTGAAACACATTGGACAGACAGTCACAGTTTCGTGTGACAAAAATAGAAAGCATTTTAGAGCAGTGATGATTTATGGGCTAAAAACTATAATAACAAAAATTCAAAGTATCAAAAATTATCTGCATATTTCTTCATCTGCACAGATCGATTTTTTGAGGTTCTTGCGAACTTAATCTATTATATTTACCTTACTTAATTCCCTTCTGGACAGTACTAATTTTTAAAGCCCTGAGCTTGGCACAATATTGTCCTGCACTGACTGTGGGGTTACGAGTAGATTCTCTGCAATTGGAAATATAAAGTTTTTTCATATCTCCTGATACTTTATCTCGTCAACGAAGGTGTGGTCTTCCTAAATGACGACCTCCTCACGATTTGGGCTCGAAAAGTTTTGTTGCTGGAGTATTTTCTTCCATTCATTCTACATGGCCTAGTCTAAGTGTTATCACAATATAAAGTAAAAATTTGATTAAATATAATTAAATTGATATGAAAAAAAGGTTAGTTTAAGCTACTGACCTTCATTGGATTAAATAAAACAAAGAAAAAGTATTGTGTACAGTTCTCACAAAGAACCATTGCAATCTATGTTTGAGACGTACCATTAGTTACTCAGTTATAATTTTACTTTACATTTTCAACCACATTTTTCAATCTCAAAACAATTTAATTAATTAAAGTTCGAAAACTGATTTTATGAACATCCCAAGAGGAACTAGTCGAATTATTAAACAAAATATTTTCATATAAAAAATAAATGATCTTAAGATTGTAATGAACAACCCTAATACATATTATTTAACTCATCTTTTCATATTATTATTTTGTTAATTGAATTGAAGTAAATTTTCTTTTTATGGTCTTTTTCTTTCAGTTTTTGTTTTTATTTTATTCTTTTTTTATTTTCACAACAATTTGGGCGCTAACCCTTAATTTGAAAAATTAAAGAAAAAAATAAATAAAATCATAAGAAATCAAAATAAAAACATGAAAAGTACTATGTGTAAAATTAGCGTTCATTACAAGATGAGAATGTCTACTATATAGACTTTGGATATCTTAAGAATTTAACATTTTATATAACAAAAATGTACATTAAATACACAGTTTTTTTTTGTTATACATATATATATATATATATAAATAAATTGTAGTCGTCTAGATCAAGGGTATGTAACCCAACTTAAGAATTGTGTTTTATGATGCTCTCATCAACATTTTAAATTTTAATAATTTTCAATTTTTGTATTGGACTGCACTACATTTGATTAAATGTTTGAAAATTTACCCAGACTGTTACAAAAAACCAGTGTTTTACAAAATTTGATTTAATTTTAGAAAATATACATATACAAATTTTATATGTAATAAGCTTACTGAATCGAGATTCTGTGGCATCACACAATTGACCACCTTGGCCTAAGTGTACCGACTTAGGCAGGCACTCGTACCTATCCAAGTACCATACTTATTGGATAAGATCAACACTATAATTATTAGTGATGTTTTATTGTAAATATTTTTAACACAAGGAGTTATGTATGAATTGTAGCAAAATAAAAACTTTTTGGGGTGGTATATTGGCAATTGAAAGGTCCTGGACAATGAAGAATGCAGTATATTCACATAAGAATAGAACATTTTCAATGAGCTGGTAATATCTATAAAAAAAAAATCCGGAGAAATGCATCTGTTAAATCGCAAAAAAAATCGGAGTCGAAAATGTCCGAAATATATACGGGGATGATGCTGGACATCACCAATAAAAAAAAAACAACAACTATGATACTGAGCAGAAAAAAAACCTTACTAAACGTTGATGTCACCGTCACGATAGATAACATTCCAAATCGAATGACTGTTTTGTTTTAAATATTTGGGCTGTTGGCTTGACGAGGATTGAAATCGGACATAGAAAAGAAATGGCTAAACCCTCATTTTGAAAATACATAACAGTACGAAACATAAAATATTGGTTTGGTCAGTAGGTTTGATCAGTTCCATCCTATGCCAACGGACAATGATGGTGATGATGATGATGATGTTTGGTCAGTGTACTTTTGTATAGTGTAGAAGTTTGGGCTTGATGAAAGCACTAAATAAATTAGAAGCTTTTGAAATATAGTGCTACCGCTCTTTGTTGAGAATATCTTCAATGAACAGAATCAAAAACGACGAGGTTCTCCAAATGATAGAAAAAAGACAGAGAACTACTCCAAGTCATCAAACGCAGAAAAACAATCCATTTTTGCTATACCATACCATAGCACGTTAACACCATAGCATTAAGTCGCCTATATATAATGGAAAATATGAATTTAACAGATTCCTTCCTATAGTCCACACATGCGGTTACAAGAGAATAATGATAACAATGAGATCAAAAGATATAACGGTTTATATACAAAAACATTAAACAAGAAAAAATCGAAGACAAGAGAAAAATTGACAGAGATGTCCTGACTAAAAAAAAAATAAACTGGACCGGGCTACGAATAATTGAAAAATCGGTTTACACAGCCAGATGCTGATAGTAATTTAGTAAAATAGTAGCTAATTTATTTTAGACTAAAAACGGAAAAGAAAAGGCTTCAAGCAATCGCTTAACTTCCAGTAGTTGGAATAGATGATGAAGATTTTGAACAAAATAATATTTTCAACGAATCCAAGAGACAATTAATAGAGTCCAAGGTTGACATCAGCACTAAAGAAACATATGAAAACAGAACATGGAGCATTGTAGCCTCATGACACATTGCCGCTATAAATGAACCCAAAAATAAAAAATGTTAACTCAAGGAGGAAGAAAAAGATAAGAAATATAGAATATTATTTTTAAAAAAGTAGTGTTGCCGTTTTTGTCGTTAGAAAAAAGTGGTGTTGCACTTCGGAAAAAAATTTCAACTTTCAACTACAATATTTCCATAACGGCACCACCTATACTTATGAAATAAACGTTAACGTATTTTCCAGACCGTTATTTTTATTAGACACTAACCGAATATATACCGAGTGTTCCAGAGCATCCTTATCAATTTTTTAAGAGGGGAAGGGATCGTGCTCTATCAATTTATTATATTTTCAACTTCCGAACTATTTTCAAAAATCTCCGAAATTGGCCAAAATCGAAATTTTTCAAATGGTAAAAAGAGGTACTTTTTTATGCAAATTCGGATTCAACGTTAACAGATCCCGTCCTATGTCAAACGTCTGGAGTTACAGGACAATGATGATGATTTCAACACATATAACGGTTTATATACAAAAACATTAAAACAATAAGAATGTTTTCAAATGTCCTTTTCGTCCTAATAGGATAAGGTCCTTGAAGATCGAGAAGATTAAAGATATATATTTTTATAGAGTTAAAAACACTTAGGTATCCTTGATACATATAGTAATTTTGTCCTACACGAGTACAACTCTAATTTATGATGTAATGTATGTCTTGTTATTTGTTTATGTGTATGTATCTTTTGTTTATGTTTATGTGTATGTATATGTACGTTTTCCGAATAATACGTTAAGCGCTTTTGTGGCCTCGTTAAACTATATTACCAGTTCTGTACATTCAATATTTATTTTATAAAACCCAAAAAGCATTTATCTATAGTTTCTCAATCTTTAGATTATTTAAAAACAACCCTTAATTGTAAAATTGTTTCACATCTCTGTTTCAAAATATTTATGAGTTCATAGCGCGTGCTTTTTATGTTTTTAAGTTGACAAAATGTTCATCACATACTTCACAATAAAGTATCTTAACATTGCTTTAGAGAGATTCTATATACTTTCTTTTCCTCTCTAAATGTATCTAAAAGATTTTTTTTTTTTTTTTGTAGTCTATATTCAAAAAGTATATAATATATAGATTTTATTCAAAAGAAAATAAATTAAAAAGAAAAAAATATATAAATGTGAAATGTAGCAAAACCACTTAAAAAAAAAAAAAAAAAAAAAAAAAAAAAATATATTTAAGTCAAAATATCGGCATAGTAAATTTAGAAAAAGTGTGCATTCTTCTTTTGTCAAAGCTCTCACTTGTTTTATTTAGATATAAATATATTTATTATATACACACTTATATTTAAAAAATATTAGTTTTTTATTAATAGAACAAAAAATATATAAGGAAGAGTTAAAAGGAATGAACAAAAATTATGTGAGCCCATCATGCATACACTTCTAGTGGGTTGAATTTGTTTTTTTTTTGTATTTTTGTTGGGCATATTTTGAACTAATATGCTGGGAAGTGTGTATATTAGACAACATAGTAGTCTTAATATGGAATGAGGTTTTTTTTTTTTTTTGCAAATTGTAATTACAAAGAAATTGCAATATAATTAAAATACAAACGAAAATTACCTGTGTGTATATATTGGAAAAATGCCAAAAAAAAAAAATTATAAAAAATAAATCAATTTTTTGGTCCAGATTTATTTTTTTCACTTTTTTGTTTTTTATCTTAAAATTTTCTTAGATGCATCTGAAAAAAAAATATTGTCTAGATTCCTAAGTAAAAATATTAAAATTTATTTTTTGTTTTCATTTACTAGGAAATTTAAATCAAAAAATGAATAATTTTAATTTTTAAGCATTTATTATATATATATATATATATACATATTACATATATATACAATTAAATAAAATAATTTTAAAGATTATTTTTAATTAATATGAATATGAGTTTTAAAGTAATAATAAATTGAAATATTTAAATTAGTAGACTTGAATAATAACTCATTTAGAATGTGTGTGTATGTTGTTTTTGTTTTGTGTTAAGAAAATTGTAAGCAATTAAAATAATAATGAATTATTATATAAGCATTTTTAATATTTTAATTCAAATATATATATATATATATATATATATATATATAAACAATGTATTTTCCAGCAACAATGACGAAATTAATTAATATTAACCAATGATTGTTAAATCGTTGAAGTATTTTTTATTATATAAGTGTTTAGTGAATACATCAATCTAGTTTAACGAACTCTGTTGTTGTTGAACTTTATTGATATTAAACTTATTAACTTTGTTAGCTTTTCCGGGTTGGTTCTATAATGGATTAGGTTTTTGTGCCATTATAACAGCAACTATATTGTATTTCGTCGGCTGCATTCCTATATCAACCAAAAGCAAAATGTTGAGAAAAGTGATTTTTTAAAATTGACGGAAATTTTGACTGGAAAAATTTAAAAATAATCAAACAAAATTTGAATTTAATAAAAATTTGAGTAATTTTTTAACATCTAACATATGTACATAATTTTAATAATTTTTTTTTTTCAAAATATCAAAAATGTTAGTATGTGTAGTGTAAAGCTTCATATGTGTTTGGACATTTGGCAATAAAAATGGTCTGTTAGATACTTAAGAATACAAATTTTGTATAACTTTTCAGTATATAAACTGTAGTTTGAATAAATAGGCATAACTTGAAGGCCTAAAAAGCAGCAAAATATAGCTTGTATGGATAAATCAGAAAAAAATAATTCGAAAACTATAAGACATACCGTTAATTTGACTGCAAATTCGAATAGAGCATAGTCGAAAATGGTATAGTACATTGAAAAGTCAATTTCAGAAAAAATGGTCTGTTGGATACATAGGTATGCAGTGGACGATTTATTCACGATACTATTCTACTTTTCTACTCTATCTGTTGAGAGTATAAAGCTTCTGGACAACTTGGATATGTGTTGCCAAAGTCAGTTAGCTACTATTGCAGTTATAATTTGAATAAAGTATATTTACATATAATTTCAGATCATATCCATTATCTTGTTAGTTATCATATATGTCATATTTTGAATATATTCACATAATCCCCAATATTGTCTTAGAAGCATCACTGAAGCGATGAAAAAATTTATCACGTCACGTCTATGGTTCAATATGTATAGGCGCTGTAAGACGTGTGTCGAAAATTTTATTATGTTGGCTACTGCAATGTGTTGCTTCAGGTATGGTACAGTTTAAAATTGGTATCAATTTTGTAGTTGAATTTATAATACTTTTACTTTTTTAATTAGTTTAGTATTAATTTTGTAGTTTGAATTTCATACTTTGAGTTGAATTAAGATATTTCAAATTTTAAATAATTTTTTTTATATAGTAATTTTTATATAGAATTTTGTTATAATAATATTATTTTTATTTAATAAATCTATATTTTAAAATTTAACTATAATAACTGTTATTTCATTTAACTGTTAATTTTCAAAAAAAAACCTAGGAGTATATTTGTTGGAATGTACTCTCACAATAATATGACCAATGCACTATACTCAAAATTGTAATTTACCGAATATCTATTAGAAGTTTTTGTCAAAAATTTTAAAATTATATATTTAATTTTCTGCATTTATCTGGACGTTTGTAAGTTCGACGGAATACTCCAACACATATACAAATTACAATATATATATACAAATTGTAACATCATATAATTGTCATAAACATAGTATCTGTTTTTTATTGCTTATATATGCCATCTGTCATCTGTCATTTGTCATTTGTCATTTGTCATTTGTCATTTGTCATTTGTCATTTGTTATTTGTCATTTGTCATTTGTCATTTGTCATTTGTCATTTGTCATTTGTCATTTGTCATTTGTCATTTGTCATTTGTCATTTGTCATTTGTCATTTGTCATTTGTCATTTGTCATTTGTCATTTGTCATTTGTCATTTGTCATTTGTCATTTGTCATTTGTCATTTGTCAATTGTCATTTGTCATTTGTCATTTGTCATCTGTCACCTGTCATCTGTCATCTGTCATCTGTCGTCTGTCATCTGTCATCTGTCATCTGTCATCTATCATTTGTCATCTGTCATCTGTTATATGTGTCATTTGCCCATCATTTCATAATGATTATGTCATTCAAGTGTTAAATTTAGATGGCGCCATAGATTTTTTTACTCCTAATATGTCTTAATTAATTTCATTTTACAATTTGAATTTTACAGTAGAACGCTGCTATGATTGTAAAAATATAAAATTATTGTAAGTTTATATTTTATAGTTAAATTTTGTTTTCATTAAAAATATTATTTGAATTTAGTATTTCTATATTAATTTAAATTGAAATTATCTTTTTGACTAACTTATACTATAATTAATTGAATACAATAGAATCTCTAAGAATATTAATTATTTAGAATTATTGAGGTCTTAGGATAATATATGTTTAAATTTCCAATGATGGCAAATAAGATGTCGTTAAAATGATCGAGTAAATAACCCTTATGGAATTGAAAATTTTGCACCCTACTACAAATATTCTGTTTATATGGTAACTAAAAGCATTCTAATAATTCTAATAAAGGTATGATATTGATAAATTAGTAAGCAAATACATATTTTCCTTAAACTTGAAATGAAAACTCTAATGAAGGAAGAAAGACTAGAATTTATTTTGCTTCCGTCATTTATGGCGGATTACAAAACTAGTATTAAAATATTGGATTGTAAATAAAGGTAGAAGTAATAATAATAAAAAAAAATGAAATTAATTTTCTCCTACAAATTTTATAAAAAAGTATAGTTGCAGCAATGGTTTCTGTTTTATCATGTGTTTTAAATAAGCAACGTGTTCCTGTAATCAGTTGTTGAAACAAATTGTTTCGTGTATGAGTCGCATAGGATAAAATGGGTGCAATCATTTATCTGGATGCATTGGTGCATTATATATCTTTGATATAATGCATACATTTTAATTTATATTTAGAACTAGTACGAACTCATAGTTCATATAAGCAGTGTCACAACATAACTTTGTGAAATATATTGCACATAAAAAATTAAAACATTTTGATTACAATTACGGTTAATATTAATTTTATAATAGTCCCCAGGTAGTTTCACAACCCAACTTGTTGCAATTTAAATAAAAAAATCATTTTCGTTACAATTACGATTAATTTTAATTTTATAATAATTTATTCCCCGCTCAATAAAATGCTAAATAATAGTAATACCTACACATAACCAGTAAGACAATACATTTTGTTAAGCAGCAGCCGTTTTATCTTCATATCACTTCTAACTATAAATTATAATATTTATAATATTAACTAATTATAAAAATAATAATTATATTTAATTATATTATTATAATATTATATAAATAAATTATAATATTAGCTATCAACATATTTACACTTTGTAATTCTATCCAAAACGATTTCATTTAATTACACTTCGATTATATAAATTTCTCTCAGTATTATGTTTATTTATTTATTTATTTTAATCTCCAATGAATCGCTTGTACAGAGTGTATTTTATTAACAATATTATTGTAAGAAAAAAAAAAATTTCATTTCATCAAAATCACATGATCTCTCTTACTTATTAGTTCATAAATTATTCTTACGTGTAAAATGTAACTGTATTTCTTTCAAATCAATTTTAAAAGTTCTAAAACACTTGTTGTTAACAAACAAAAGCATGTATACCTATATTTAAATAACTTTATACCTACTTATAAAATCTGTAAGAAGCTGCAATCTGTACTTAAAACAAACATTTTTTAAACAAATATAAAAAAAATTAAGTAAATTGATCTAAAATTAAATACGGTTAACATTTTATTTCCCAGGAAAACAGTAAAAACAATAATTACTATTCTATTCACAAAATAACATTTTAAAGCTTCGCTTAATTGTTTACAAAAATGTAAATCAATAAAAATAACATTTGCAAATTCACTCTCAATTTTATTATTTTGTTTTAAAAGTTAACAAAGAGTTTAAAAAATATTCCATATGCAAGCAATACTAAAATCTCCCTATATTCTTTTAACTGTTATACTTATATTTTATTATTCGTATTAAATTGTTATACACATGTAAAATATAATCTGATTTACATAACAGATATAAATATTATTAATTCACGTTAATTTTTAAAATATTTTAACAGTTAACAGAACATTATTATTGTTATTATTTTTAATGTGAAATAAAAATGTCAAGTAAATTAAAATCGTATATATATACAGTAAAGGAGACAGCCGACGAAGCAGTTTAAAACATTTTATATTTATTTTAAATGGTTTTCAAATTATTACAGTTGTATTAAAATTAGTTACCTCTTCTCACTCAATATGTATTTCTCATTTTATTTGTTTTCAGTTTTCATTCATTGATAAAATTTCATCACGAACGGTTGGTTTTCTCGGTTAAAAACGTGGAAAAAAAACATTTAATTTTTATTTTTATTATTATTATTATTATTATTGTTTAAAGACGATCTTATTGTTTAAGGTCGTAACTATACATAAATAAAGATAAAATATTAATTAGTAACAAAAAAAAAAATTTTTATTTTAAAATTTAAAATGAATAAAGAAAAAACAATAATAAAATATTTCATGTTAATTACTTTTTAATTATTTAAAAAAAAATAATTTAATGAAAGTGAAGTGAAATAGGTAAATTACAATAATAAAAAATTTTTGTTTTAAAGTGAAATTATAATAAGAGAAAAAAAATAACTATACAAATTGAATTTCCAAAATCTAACCTTAATTAATAAGTAAATAGTGTAATAATTTAAGTGGAATGCAAATTTTTTGGTTAACTGGTTTTTCAAATTTGTGTTATTATTTTTTGAATGTCCTTTTAATTTGAATTTGATGTTATTGATAATTATTTCCTTAAGTTCTTATCACTTAAGTCAGTCAGATTGATTGATATGTTTCAATATTTACATATATAATAATTTTAAGATTGTGCAAAATTATTATAATTTCAAATTCTTCATTTGAAAATTTACATGTAAAAAATATATATATATATATATATATATATTTGATAACAAATATAAACAAAAATAAAATAATCTACTTATCACAAAATTTAAATATGAAATTTTGAAAAGAATAAATAAATAACCGAAAAAGAGTTTTTTTTTTTGTACATATATTTAAAAAATTTAAACTTAAACAAAAAATAATAAAAAATTTTGAATTTTTAAAAAAATAAAATAATTTTTTTTTTTTTTTGTTTATTTAGAATATGGAATTACATAGTTGGAAATTTATTACATTATGCTTATTTTATTTTATGATAATAAAACTCTCTTTGAATATATACAATTCAATTGTGGTTTAAAGTAATAAAATAATTATAAATTAAAAATTAAAAAGCAAAACCAAAAACAAAAATAAATAACTAAAGAATAATAATTAAAAAAATAAAAATTAAAAATAAAATAAAAGTAGAGAACGAAATTGGGTTAAAAAATTTAAGTATAGCATTATAGTGTGCAATAGTGAAAGGTGAGATTTAACAAAAATTATCTATTTAAATATATTACATACATACCTACTAATAACTATATTTAATTAGCTCTAAACAATAAGTACTTATTTAATTTATTACCATACTATAATAAGTTATTACAACTATAATAAACCAAACAAAACCAATAAATGTGAAGACGTTGTTTAAATAATATTTCTTTTGCGAAGTGGCCTAATTAATTTATTTAACTTAATTTAACTCTTTCAGACCCACATTAAATGATTATAATTATAGATAGATAGATAGTTCGTTTATTTCCAAAATTTGTTTATTTATAATAACAGAATCAATCTTCTTACACTTAAGTTAACGCTTAGACTATTAGTATCTTAACAGCTGTGAGTTTTATTTTATTCTAATTTTTATTTTGTATTACATTTGTTGTTTGATTTACAATTTATTTTAATTGATACAAGGAAAAATGGTGGAAAATTACAAAAACGTTGTGACTACTTTTATTTTTAAAAATTTTACTTCAAAACTTATGACTAGACTTAAACTAATTTAGAGCTAAACAAAGATATTGAAAATGTTATAATTATAGATTTATAAATTTTTAATTTAAGCCTATGTAAGATAGGTTTTGGTTTTGATGAAATAAAATCTTTTATTATTATTTATTATTAACATAGGATGTGATGAAAGGCAATTTTTACTGTGTGTAATATTAATTATTAATTTCGATTTAATACCAAAAAGGGTCGATCGATATATCTTTTGTTTAAAAACAATGCAAATCATTAAATGCATCGGTTACATATTTAATTGATGTTGCGTAAAACCAATTTTAAATATGTAAAAATTAAATTTTTGCTTGAGTCTGAAAGGGTTAAGCATGAAAACTATATATATATATATTTAAAAATTATATATTTAATTTTCGTTGTGTAAAACCAATTTTAAATATGTAAAAAGTATATTTTTGCTTGAGTCTGAAAGGGTTAAGCATGAAAACTATATATATATATATATATTTTTAAAAATTACGTATTTAATTGACGTTGTGTAAAACCAATTTTAAATATGTAAAAAATAAATTTCTTCTTGGGTCTGAAAGGGTTAAGCATGAAAACTATATATATATATATATATATATATATATATATATATATTTAAAAACTACGTATTATATTTTCGTTGTGTAAAACCAATTTTAGTTATGTAAAAAGTAAATTTTTGCTTGGGTCTGAAAGGGTTAAGTATGAAAACTATATATATATATATATATTTAAAAAATTATTATTAATTAATTTCTCAATTGTTACTAAAGGTTTTACTAATTTTTTTGCAAATGTTTAGGAATAAAAAGGACAAATATAAATTTACTAAAAAATTCATTTTTCCTAATGAGTTCAAGTAGGGTTAGTGAACGAAACACTCCTTCAATTACAATTTATTTATAGTTAACTATATTAATATAATCCACTACAATTGGCCCTTCCAAATTCAATTGCCAATTCCATATCTCGAAAAGAAAACGGTCTGACATCCAATAGGCAACATTTCTATTTTTATGTAAAAAATTACCAAACCTAATGTGTACTATACTTGATCCACGTTTCAAAAAGGTCTAAACAACTTCTCCGTATTTACGATATGGAATCTTATATTAATAAATTTAATTTAATTTTTTTTTTTTATGATCTAATTTTATTTTATTATTTAAATTCACATAAATATACACCTAAAAATTAGAACCCTTTTCCTGTGTGGATATGATTGGTTGCCAATTTAATTATACTTTGAAACTAAATAATAAAATTTGGGCTTAAAAAGGCAAAAATTATTTATTAATTTTTAATTAAAGGTTTTTACTTGTCATTTAGTCCTTTACAAATTAAATTTATTCTAAATAATTAAGTCAGATTAGTCTAAATAAATACAAATCAAAGGTGTAAATATTCTAGTAATATATAAGCTCTTAAAATAAAGAATTAAAATATATGAAATTAAACATAATGTATACAAATACATTAAGGCAATAAATAAAATAATAATAATATTATTTATTAATTAAACACTAATTGTAATTGTAAAAATATATTAATATATTTTATGGACACACTTCGACAAATTGTATAAATCTACTCGAATTGAATACGCAATATTAATGATTTGCAATAATAGTCATACTTTGAGTAAATTGAAAATGAATAATGAAATTTTGACTCAGTTCTATAGGATTATGCTAAATAAGTTAAGTTTTAACTGGATTGAATATACAAAATTTCCCAAAAACACAATCAAATCGGCTTTCAACTCTATAGGGGTATAATTTCTTCTTTGGGATATTTTTCTTTGGGTATTTCATTTTTTTTTTTTTGTAATTTTACATGTTTACTTTATTTTTAATTATTATTATATTTCAAAGTTAGCCTAACAAACCTAACCTAATTAACCTAATACAGTGTAGGCTTTCTTAATTTTTTTTTTTACTAATAGCCCTAGAGCCTAAATAAGCTAGAACTCTGTAAATACATTTTTTAATCATTTTATACATTTTATATAAGCTTTTTATATCTCATTCTATTCTTATAGTTTTTATTAAATTCTTATTAATTTATTATATTGTTGTGTTATTTTTAAAAATTAATTTTATTTTTGTTTAATTGTAAATTATTTTAATTTTTTTTTTCTTTGGGGATTTTTTTTCAAAACCCAAGCTTAAAAAAAAACCGAATTAACAATAGCCTTTAAAAACAATAGCCCTGCTCTGCAAAAAAAAACTAGGTAATATAATTTTGATTAAAATTGTCTTTACATTTAAAACTAGTCCCCGTGATGATATTCCATTATAAATTTGTAAAATGGGTGAAACAACTTAACTATTCAACACTGTTAAATAAAAAAAATTATAATATAGGTATTCGGCAAATTTTAATGTTCAAATTCAATGATATGGCTCATATATCAGTAGGTAAAGGACTCAAATATTATGTTTACATGTATTTATATGTATTAACTAATTAATAAGTAAATAAATAAAAATCAATTAATAAAATATCGTATATCTGGAAAAAATATAAACAAAATTAATAAAATTTCATATATCGTAAATATGGAGAAGTTTTTTTATAATCTTTTTCCTTTCAAACGTGGGTCAAGTAGTACGTGGGTCAGGTGGTACAATATTATAATTTACAAATTTCAAATGCTTCCTAATTGATTCATTGTTTTGCTATGTTTTAAATTTTTTTGATTTTTTTTTATTCTTTTTTGTTTTTATTAGTTATGTTAAAATTATATTTTTAAAAATCTTGTAATTTGTTTGATATAAACGAAGTAAATAAATAAATAAATTTATATTAATTTGGTAATTCATAAAAACTAATCGAATTAAATTGATTCGATTTGTAGATTATACGATACATACTTAATAAAGTTAAATAAAGGTAAAGTCATCAAAATATCGTAAATTTATAATTATTAGTATTATTTTCTAAATTAAAATTTGTTAAACAACATTTACGTAAATTTCCCAATCTCTAGAATATTAACTATGATATGAATTTAATTTTCAATTATTTTTATTTATTTATTCTCAAAAAGAGCAGTTCTACTCATACAGAGTGTATATACATAGTGTGTTGTAGTAATTTGTCTTATTTGATTACGACTCTCCTTTCAACTAATTAATTATTGTCCATTTTTCAATATCAAAAAACATTTTTAACACTATATTCATCACTATGTGTAACAAACTACTCCCATTTAATTTAATTTGCAATTTTAATTTAATTAAAAAATATTAACTCTAATAATGTATACATATACACAAATATTCATAAAGGTATATAATAAACAGTGTTGTTATTGTTTTTTTTTTTTTTTTGTAAATCGCAATATTTTTTCATAATGATTGCTTATTTTTCTAAAAATAATCGTCTGTACATTTCTAAAAATAAACAGTAATTTAATATCGTAAAAATATGTTGGATCATATTCAAGAGAGATATTAAGATTAAAATGTTTGTATTGTTTATAAAATGCCGCCCTTTACCACCCCTCATCAACAATTTAACGGTAAATTAATGATATGATTAAGTAGATACATATACGAAATGAAATATGTACTTTGAATAAATATTGCATAATATTAACATTCTTTATTTTTTTGTTTTTTTTTTTTTTGTTTTATTTAGATAAACTCAATCTAACATGATACATTACAAGGTTTATTAATAAAGCAAAAAACATGACAAAAATAACCATCATTAAGGAATATTATTATTAAATATAGAAATACAAAAACAAATGAATACATTTGATAAGAATACAAATTAATTGAGTTAGTTAATCTCAAAAACAAAAAAAAAATTATATTTATTTAAATGTTTCGTCGCAAAAAAAAAATTTTGCCAGTCTTCAGAAAAAACACAATAAAACAAAAATTCCAAAAATACCTGTTTTATTTTACCTTAACATTTTTAGTCAGTTATAAGCTAATTTTTGAAATAACAACAAGTGATAGTAATAATAAAATAAACAAAAACAAATAATAAATTCCATAACATACGAATTTAAGTATAAAAGTAGTAGAAAATATTATACGTGAGTAATTTTAAATATTTACAAAATATTACTCATCAGTCATCATCACAATTCACTTGAATCATCAAAATTAATATATATATATATATATACCAGTTAATAATGATCGTTAATGTTATTTTTTTTTTTAATTTCTTATATTTACCCAAATAAAATACATATATGTATCTACATAACATATTGAAATTATCACGATGTTTTAATAAATGAAATATCCGTATATATAAACAAAATAAGATGAAAAATGAAAATATCCGTACAGCACCCCCCACTGTTCTATCTAGAGTCAGTTTAAATTGAATTAAGATCATAGTGCTTATTTTGTGTTGTATTGTGTGCGTCATTATAATCTTGACTTTATTAAATTAGAAAATCGAGGTTTTCTCAGTATAAGAAATTAATATTTTCTATAGTACAATTACATACTTGTATATACATATATAAAAATACAATTTACATGTTGATTTGACGGTGACTAATTTATATTGTTAAATAGATATTTTTTTAACTGTAAAATAAATGAAATATTAATATTTAAAAATTCAAAGTTATCAGCAAACGTAACTACTTTATTACGTTGATGTAAAAACTATAAACAACAAGAATAGTATATGTATATAGAAATAGTTAAAAACAAATATGTATTGCCATTTGTTGTACGGTCATTAAATGAATAACTTAATAATTTTTTTTGTTTTGTTAATTATTGAAATAAAAAAAATTGTTATTTAAAAATATACTTCCCGGTGATTGTTATTGGAATGTAAATAAATAATAAATTAAAATTAAATTCAACAACACTGTATAATATAAGTACAGTATAGTATAGTAACTGAAGCTGAGGTAATAACATATGTGTGTAAATAGTTCAATGAAAAATTCAAAATTGTTAATTATTTAGGCAAACAATACTTGAATATCAAAAACAAAAGTGATAACCTATTTTGATAGAAATACGAAATTTCTAATCCTGTTGTGAATAAAATTAGTAAAAAAAAAAATAAATAGTGTTAATTAACTTTTACTTTAAAATGTACGTTTTAGATATTATTAGGACATGTATAGATGTTTTGTAAGTGAAATTTATTAATTAAATTTTATATTATTTTATATAGTCAAGTTATAATAAAAACATAATAAAGTCAAGATTATAATGATTGACTCTAAATACAACAGTGGGGGTGTTGTACGGTATTAATTTTTTATCTTATTTTGTTTTTACGGATATTTCATATATCAAACATCGTGATAATTTTATTATGTATGTAGGACAGGCTTACAAAATTAATAGAAATTAAACTAAATTAGTTGAATTAAAATGTCTCTAGATTATCGTATACCATGGTTCTTCACGTCTACTATTCTTATTTTTTTTACGTTACGTTGTTTTTTCTATGATTTTGTTCTTATTAAAGCTTTTTGTCAGCTAGAGATATGTCGGCTAGAGAAAATAATTCAATCATTTTCTTACATGGGTATAGGACATCTGTATATAGTAATTTATTTGTTCTATTAGTCTTTATTCATGATTTTTATCATTTATTCCACTTTTGTTATTCGGTTGTCTCTACAAATATCAATGTTTCGACAATATCAGAATCCATAATTTTTACTTTTTATTAAACGACATGAAGAAAAATTAATAATATTGAACGAAAACAGCAATAGTATAATAAACCTTATTTCATACATTTTTGTATTATATTGGCTGCACTTATTTGTTATTTAATTTTATCTAAGCTTTAACGACTTTTTTTTAAATATTATATATATATAAAACTAGAAACATTCCATTAAAAGTAGTTGACAAAATAAAAACAAACAACTGTATCAGGTGACCATGAACGTGATAATCATACAACTGACAATCTTGTTTTGAATTTTAAAAAATATTAAAAGTTATTGATGAAATATAGAAATTCTGAAATGATCGAATTCAAAACGTTTTGCTTAAAAATGCCGTTAAATTGGTTGATTTAAAGAATTTAAAATAAATTAAAGAAAATTGTACAGTAATATTAACCCTTTTACTGCCTACGTCCATTATAAAGGACGTACAATTTTTGCTTCATGCCTTTACGGTAGGTATATGCCTTTACGTCCATTATAAAGGACGTAAAATTTTTGTTCCATGGCATTACGGTAGGTATGGAAAGGGTTAATAGTTTGTCAACTTTTTATATATTTTGGTTGTTTTTTCAAATTTGATTGTTTTCATTTTGTTAATCGTTTTTCATCATAGCCGGTTAGTTAATACTAATCTTCGCAGTTTTCTGATGATGACGTAATAATCCAAATCGATAAAAGATATTTAATAAAATTAGTAAAACATATCCATAGTTTTTAATCTTTATTTTTACTAATACATACTAATGCATATATTACTAATACATACTAATTCATCATATTTTGTGAGTGACTTAAAAAAAAATTTTCATACTCTTGTCATTGTTCATAAACCCTGAACTAAAACTATTTGTTCACACATCTTTTAAATATTGTTTTTTTCTTCTATTGAGTTTGTCATCTATGCTAGACTATTAATCATATGATTGTCAATGTGAAAAGTAATATCCTAACCTTTTTCTAATTGCATCCAAGATCAATAATCCAATTTAATCCATTAAATCCAAATAATAAACGATTTCGACATATTCTTATTGATAATTTGCATATGACAGTGGCGAGCTCATCATAGAGTTTGTATTTGCTTGCTTAGCTGCTTTCTGATCAAATATCGGTATTCGGCTTATTTTTTTTTTTTGTGTTTTTAATAAATATCTCTTCTTATTTTTGAGCTTATTATCTCTTCTTTAATTAATTTTTTTCGTATGAAAATAAAATTTGGATCTAAAAAATGTAGAAATAAATACATTCATCATACATTCATACATAATCTGGTTTTAGAATTGTTATATAGAATTTTCATGTTTGAGTTTGAAACAGAAGCCAACAGTTGTAAGCCATATGTTTAGATTGATGTCATATTAGATTTATAATGCATTTATAATAGATAATAAATTAAAAAAAATTTTTTTTTGGAATTTAGCGTTGAGAATAAATAGGTTTGTACTATATCAGTATATATAAATTATTATAATTACACATTTCATACAAAACTGAAAGCTTTTGCACGTGGTGCTTAACTATACTTTGCCATTATTTAAATTATGTATGACATGCAATTTACTACAATAACAATAATACAATATTAATTATGTATGTAGTATATATACATATATGTATATCATTTATAATACCTGAAGCTCGCTGTGGAGTAAATTCAATTTTTGAACTGCCAGTGGAGCAGTTTGAGCAGCCACATATTTCAGATAACATATTTCTTCAGACAATCTCTTCAGACTCATCAGTTGCATTACCCCATCTAACAATGTGTAATTGCAGTATATAATTTGTACTTGTATATATGTACATGTACTATTTTTATTTCTATTAAAATATTCTTACAATATTGTTTTTTTTTTTTTCATAATTGAAATCAATAAAAATATTTTATTGCATATTACATTTAAACTAGCTATAAACTATTTGTATACATTACCCTATTGCAAAAAAGTTGGTCAATACATTGTTTATATTTTAAATCCATTTCAATACTGCGGGTCTACCTCGTATGATAAAATTCGTTTTATAAACAAAATTCGTTTATTTAAAATTGAATATTACAAAAGTAGGATTACGCGGTAGACTTCCTATGCCATAATATGTATTGAATTCGTTGTTAAACTACGAAGTTTGACGACCCGAACAAATTTCGTATTACGAAAAAAGGACTATACGCGATAGACTGTTATTAAATTATTTGTATTGAAGTGGAAACTGTCGCATTTACGTTCGTATATAACACAATCTAAATTGGCAATGTTTTTTTTTTTCTTTAATTATAAATGTCATTTTGACACTTTTTTTATTGATTATAAATTTTCGCTTTATATTTGGTCTGTATGTTAACTCGCAAATTTATATAAATTTATATAAATTTATCCAAATTCCTATATATGTTTACTTTTTTATTTGCACGCTCTTTACAAATTTTTGAGAAATTTAAGAGAATTTTGTGTTTAAAACGTCAGACGTCAGAGCTCTCTCTTAAATAAATTTTTGCAAATGAAATTTCTATTTGCAAAAATTTGTAAAACTTTACTGTCAATTTTTTGTTGTTGTTTTAAATGTCAATAGAATATTTTTCATATAAAAAGTATAGTATACCTAACCTGAAAACTTATTTGTATAACTTTTTACCGATAAAAAGACCAAAACAACGAAAAATTATTTAATTTAATTTTTTTGCACAAAAACATTCAATCATTTTTTAAAAAAATTTCAGAAAATTATTAAATTAATTCAAATTTTAAAAAATCTCAACCTAAAAATCAATTATTTATGACATGAAAAAATTTGTATAAATTTATTCAAATTTTGCGAATGTCTACTTTTGTTTGGAAAATAGAACATTTTAACTATTCTCGCAGAATTTTATGATCACGTGATTTTTCCTCTTATTTGCAAATTTTTGCATTTAAAAGTAAACATACAGACCTATTGTAATAAAATGAAACTTCACTTGTTAATGTATGACAACCAAAAGGTGTTTGGATTTAATTCTAAATTCATCATAGACCCTATGCATAACAATTTGCAATTTTATCTTTTATTTTGATGGTCATAAAGTCTCAGTAGATGAGGGATAAAATCAAAATTTTTAATATATAGTAATTAGACCTATAAAATATATTTTAATATGATAAATTTAAAGATGAGACCAACTTTTTTGTAATAGAGTAGTTTATAGTAATTCATAACTAGTTTAATTATATGCAATAAAATATTATACTGATATACATTCAATCATTCAATATATTCATATTTAGATCAATATTTTTATCTCCAGCTAGACAATTAGACGTCAACTATAATAAATTTTATAATAATAAACTAATAACATTCAAATATCTATTAAACTTCTTTAATACTATTAAAAACTAAACGGGTGTCACAATATTATTCGTTTATTTTTATTTCACTTTACAATCATTTGATAATTTTTTACAATATTCAATATTCATTCCTCAACAAATTTCATATGTATATATAGTGTGTGCATATATGTATACACCATATTAAAATCGGATCGATCTTCTTTTATTTTTATTTTATACATTACAATAATTTTTGTTTTATAGGCTCAATGAACCGAATCTTAACAATCTATAATGATGAATATCTTTTATGATATTTTTATTATACATATATAAAATATTATATTTAGTTTTATTAATGCAACCAATCTTAATTTAAAACAAAAATAAAAATAAATAAAAATTAATAAAATCACAAAAAATATATATATGTATATCATAATCGTAAATAATTCCATAAACGCATTTAAAAAAAAAAAAAAAAAAAAAAAAATTAAATAAATATACAAGTATGTATATACAATCTCAAGATGAAAAGTGTTAATATAAACGCATAGTTGTTGTATTGTGAATTTTCAATACAATATATTTTTTTTTTTTTTTGTTTTATTTTTTTTTTTTTTTTGTATAATTATAAACAATTATCATGAAAATGCACTCTTTGATCTTTTATTTATTATTTTATTATCAAGAATTATTATAAGACATTACCTACCCCAAAACACCCATCAATAATAATATTCTAGACGTAAGGCAATGAATGAATGAAAATATAAATGTCTTGAATATTGATGTTTAAATAATGTAGATTGAAATTTTAAATGCACACTATAAGAAAAAAAAAATAAATAATTTTAAAACATTTGTTAAGATACTTACATAAGTTTTTATAAGTAGCTAAGTTCATCTATGCACTATGCAGTATAAGTATATCTCATAGAACTTTTTATAAACATAAATTAAAATATTTAGAAAAGTTTTAATTTTTTTTTTTTGTTTTTATTGTTGTTTTTGTATAATAAAATACTAATACCAAGTAATGTATAACGTAGAACAAAAAATAATAATAAAAAAAAAAAACTAATCACATATTGGCACCACCCGGAAATACTATGGTTATTCAGAATTGTTGTGTTATCAGTTGTAAAACATTTTTTTTTGTATATATACTTATATTTAAATATGTAATAAGAAGATATCCATTGAATTTGAATCATCATTGAATAATTCATTCAGCAATTTTTTATTTTGTTTTTATTGTTTTTTTTTTTTTTTTTTATTAATTTATATATAATTAGAAATTTAATTTTAGTAATCAATGATCGTTTTGTGTGGGCTAAATTATTTATAAAAATAGAGTATTTATATAGAAAAATGGATATGGTTAATGAACTGGATGTCGCAAAACGATATTTTATTACATTTGTTGTATTTTTAAAGTACTTAAATATTTTCTGGTTATATAGTAAGATTAGATTATTAAGTAAAGATTATTATGATCCAAATGTCTGTGTAAAAGCAGTTAAAAAATATGTAAAATATGTTACCATTACCAATGGGAAATCAAAAACCATTGCACATTTAACCAAGCATTTAAATTTTTGATATCTAAAATATTAAACTGAGCATATAACATTGAATCGACATTTATCACATAAGTAGACTATACGATTTAATGTATTAGTACTAGTACGAAAGTCATTATCTAATGCATTCGTTAATTCTATTATTTCATTTTAACTGTTATAATGACATACAACTGCTATTGTGGGTTAGGTTGCTAATAATTAGTTTCTTGGTGTTAATTTTAAATTGTGTAAAATACAATAATAATCAAGTAAATAGTTATAAAGAAGAATTAATTCAATCAAGAGAAAAGCAGTATATACAAAACTAGAATAATAATATAAATGGAAAAACTATTTAAATTTCCAATGTATATTAACTGTAGTGGTATATTACAGATTCTTTTCTTTTCTTTGGCTCTGCTCTTACTTCCTTGATGTAAAATTTACTTCTTGCATGTACCAAAGCTAAACACCTGTACCACTTTATAAACAGATTGAAGGGATTTAACTAGTAATATACATTGTTGAAATTAATTTTAATACATTGTACCACAGTATACCTACTTAGTCTAAGTATACCGGCTTTTGGCATCCCACTGTTATCTATCTTTCACTCTTTTCCCAAGCTTAACATTTTTACAAAAATTTTACTCTATTTAAGAACATCGATTATATCAAATTTATTTGTAGTTAACCTTCCAAAATAATTTTCATTCTGGGGTTCCATTCTGGAGCCCTGATTTCAATATTTCCTGCTTCTTTCCAAAGTGAGTGATATATTTCATTTACAATATCAAATACGTCAGTTATCTTATTTTTATATATAAAAAGAGAGGCCCAGGACCTACATGGTCTGTTGGCCACCTAAGTAAGTAAAAAGAGAGAAAAAATTCTGCACCGGTTTGTTAAAAGCTCGAAAATGTATAACAAGTCGAATCCATGCGAGGAATTTTGTTGTAATATTATATAATAGACCTACTTAGCGTAAGTTTAACGATTTTTTTTTGGCAGCCATTGTTATCTAACTTTTACTCTTTTACCAAGCTTAACATTTTTACAAAGTTTTTACTCTATTTAAGAACATCGATTATATCAAATTTATTTGTAATTAGTTTTCCAAAATAATTTTTGTTCTGGGTCTTCATTCTAGAACCCTGTATGCTTTCAATAGCATACAATAGCAAATAATCTTCTTGTTTGCAACTGTAATTATTGTATAGGTCAATAATACTCTGCTTTCGACTATATTTTTTTTTATTGTTAAGCGAAAAATATGAAATGAATAATAAATAATAATAATTAGAAAATAATATAGACTGTATAGGACTTTGCTTTTTTGTTTCTTTTCAAAGTGAATGCAACAACCATTTACACTATTTTATTTATATTGCTATAGACTATGGTTTGCGACTATAATGACTGTATTCTGTATATACATTCTTAGAAGAAGAATAATTGAAATAATTATGACACACTGATAGGCAATGTACTTTCAGTAATATTATTTTAATATGGCTAATAACAACTGATATATAATAAAATTAATAATTAATATTTTTATGAATAAGCAGCAGTCATTTTAGAAACAAAAAAATCTTTCAGAGAAATTTAAACAAAAAAAAACACCTTTAGAAATTAATTTTTAAAATTTCATCAAGTATAATAGTGTGACATCATTTTTATGTGTTCTAAGAACTGAATATAGAAAATTATAATGCAGCTTTACTTACTTATTTTCATCACCTACTTTTATTTTTGCAAAACAACTATTTTCTTCGCAAAGCACATATTAACAAAAGTATTAAACTTGTATTGTACTTTATTTGTAATGTCAGTTTTGGAAATTTGTAAATACATATTTCTATTATAATACCATATTATTATATATAAATACCTTTAATATTTGTTTTTTCGTTTTTTATTCAATAATATTAATTATTGTCAACAACCCACCAGTACAATTCAAACACCCAATTATAACAATTTTATTGGCAAAAAAAAAAAAACAATAATGAAATAATAACTAATACAGAATAACAATAATCACTACCACATTAGCTACTATTACGATTCAGTTCAATAATAAATAATAATAATAATAACAATAATAATAACAATATTCTTATATGTATGTTACTCTCATAATTTTATTTTCTGGTACATGCTAAATTAGTGTCAATTAACCTATTAAAAAGGTCAACTATAAATTTGAGCACCATTTATAATACAATAAACAATATAACAACATACAATATTCTTTTATATAATACTTATAATATTGTACTAATATGTGTATAGGGTGTTTCGGATAAAAATTTTGTAGGGATGATTGGGGTGGTTGTAACCTCGGAAAAATTTGTGTGCATATATATTCTAAACCATATGGGTATTCTAGTGTTAAATTTTTCATCACTGTTAAAATCCCACTGCTCAACTATAAAATACTGAAATACGTCAAAATTTCGTCCTGTCAAAATTTTTAGTTATTTACAGTATAAAATGACAGCCAGATAAGATATGATAAAATTATCTAACGTTATTGGTTGAAGTCTTCTCTAATCCAATTCTCTAATCTTTTTATTCTAAATATATTTTTGATCCAGAGTTATTATAAGACTCTAAAGTCTAGTCAAATTTGGATTTTATTACTTGAATTGTATGTTAGCGTTTCTTTATGCATGATTCACTGATTCAGAACGTATGCTCCGAACCCATGCGCGCTCATATTTTTTGTATGAAAATTTTAATTCTCTCAATTTTCAAAAATGTTCAGAACATTTTTTTCTCTCCGGAACAAAAGTTGATTTAACTTTAACTTTGTGTTCGGAACAATTTTTTTTGGCTGTCATTTTTAATTTTTTTGACATTTCTCACATTACAATTTACAAAGCATAAACAAAAAAAAAAAGCAAACAATTCAGAAAAATTTTTTTTTTTTTGTTTTAATTTTATTTATTATTTAATAATTTTATTTATTTGAATAACAATGATTTGATATATCGAGATTGAAAAATTTTAAAATTAATTTAAATCAAATTCAAATTTTAATGTCTGCTGTTAAAATTTTTTTTTGTTCGGAACACAATGTTCTGAAGCAATGAATCGCAATCATAAGAATTCTCTTTTAACAAAATTGTTCGGAACAAAATGTTTTGAATCAGTGAACTAAATTGTAATTTTTATTTAATTTTATTTTGATTATACATATCTGAATTTAAATTTCATAATTGTATATTTAACTATAATTATTTAATAAATTGTTATTTTCATTTTATTTTGATTATATATCTGTTAATATATTATATTAATTATCTATTTATTTATTTATTTTAACAATAATTGAACCTACAGATTATCTGTAGGCTAACTTTATAAGTCCTTTTTCCTTTCGAAATGTGGGCTTTAATTATCTATTTAACTATATTTTTTTTTATAAATTTTATTTTTTTATTTTATTTGTGAATATTATCAAATTATTGTATAGTATTTCAATTTCGTAAACCGTAGCTATATACTTAATTCTGTATATGTACATACATTAATTTTACTATAAATGTTATTTTTAATTTATTGTGAAAATAATTATTAAATTTGAACTTGATTCTATAATAATGTTTCAATAATGTCAACCAGGTGATGAAACAATACTAAAATGTATAGTTAATAATGAATAACGAATTTAAAATAATAAAAAAAAAATAAAGTCAAGTATTATAATTACTTTTTGTATACAAGATATATTTTTAAAGCCCGTTTATTATCAATAAATATAGTTTTTGGCTGCAAAAAATTATATAAACAAGGTATTTCTACATTTTCATTTATTATATTTTATTGAGTATTAGAATTCATTACAATTATAGTAAATTAATTAAAACTAAAATTCAAAACATAAAAATAGAAGATAAACAAATATAGTAATAGTACAAAATTAAAAGAATTCAAAATATGTACAAATAAAGCAATTATATCCCATTCACTATCGAATTGTATGCGGTAAAAATATATCCACGTTTATCATTTTCTAATACAATCTGGAACACAAGTAAATAAAATTCAAAGATTTTGATCAAACCTTTGTCCTTTATAATGTACATTAGCAGTAAAAGGGATAACTAAATAACACATATCTAAATTTTAACAGTTTTTTAACATTTTTTATTCGTCACCACAACCTACTCAATCATCACATTAAGCTATTACAGCTTAATTCAGTTACACCCTGTATAACTATACACAATACAAAATATTATAGGCTATTTGTAATAAGAATCTTATTCAAATAACAAATTCACAATAATTTCAAATAAATCTCTATTTTTCTAAAGCTCTTCTTTTAGTAAAGTCTAAGTACAATTTTGTTCATATTATATGAGAACATACAAACAATGTAATGCTAATGATGATAAATATGGAAATTTGAAAAAAAAAAAATAAAAAAATGATTATACAAAATGTGCAAAACTTTATTTTTCCAATTGCAAAACTATTTATTTTTGTTTTTGTTATTTCTATTCAACAAAAGAAGCTCATAAGTATATAAAATAAAGGTAGAAATAAAAATTAGAGATTAAAATAAGAAGAGAATATTTAAAGGGAAATTACAAAGTTTACAAAAAAAAAAGCAAATACATACTTATCAGAGGAATTAGTTATTAATAAATTATTTAAGAACTTATTTTTACATTGCCACAATCATTCTAGATAATTATTTAGTATTGATTGAAAATTATATACAGGGTATAGTATCTTACTTAGATATGTAAATATATTAACTATACGTTTTCAGATTGTATATTATCAAATCTAAAATAATAAATATTTGTTCACGTAAATTTTTCCAGAGAAATTGACAAAATTTTATCTTATTTAATATTTCCTAAAAATGTGTACCTAATAATATAATGTGTACCTTCTAATTCCCTAAACATCAAATTGACAAATTTTTAACAAATTAAATTCACAATTTGTATATTTTTTCAATTAAAGATAAACTGTAACAAAATAGAAGCATATCGGGTTTGCTTTATCCAAGACGCAAACCATGGAAATTTTAAAACAATTAATTCTAATTCAAACTCTAATATAAATATGAATATTTGTCAAAATTGAAATTAGTTATGTCATTAGCACACACCATATTTTACTGGCAAAATATTTTTTCAAACTTTTATCTAATATCTACTAATAATGTGTACCTTAAAGATTAATTTTAATTCAATTCCCCGTAGCAGCAAATTGACAATTTTTTTTAACAATTAAAAAATTACAATTTGTATGTTTTTTCAATTAAAATTGAACTGCCAGAAATTAGAAACATTTTGAGTTGGATAATTCCAAGACGCAAACCAGGAAAATTTCATAACAGTTAATTTCAAATTCAAATTCTAGTATAAATATTAATATCTGTCAAAATTAGAATTAGTCATGTCATTAGGACACACCATATTTTACTGGCAAAATATTTTGCTTTTTCCAAACTTATATCTAATATCTACTAATAGTGTGTACCTTGATTAATTTTAATTCTAATTCTCGTAGCAGCAAATTGCCAATTTTTTTTAACAATTAAAAAATTAAAGTTTGTATGTTTTTTAATTAAAATTGAACCGTTTACTGTTTACAAAATTTTATCTTATTTAATATCTCTTAAAAATGTGTACCTAATTTTAAAGCTAAATTCTAATTCTAATTCTCTAAACACCAAATTGACAAATTTTTAACAATTTAAATTGACAATTTGTATGTTTTTTTCAATTAGAGATAAACTGTCACAAAATAGAAACATTTAGAGTTGGCTAATTGCAAGACGCAAACCAGGAAAATTTCATAACATTTAATTAAAATTCTAATATAAATATGAATATTTGTCAAAATTGCAATTTCACACTATTTGGCTAATTCCAATACGCAAGCCAGGAACATTTTATAACAGTTAATAAAAAAATTTAAACTCTAATATAAATATGAGTATCTGTCAAAATTAGAATTAGTCATGCCATTAGGCATACACCCTAACTAAGACTAGGAGGTAGAAGACAATATACTTTGTTAACGTATTAAATTACTTACTTTTTGTAGTACTGGAATTTGACTTCCGTCTTATTCATTAACACATCTTATACTTAATCAAGTACACAAACCATTTAGTAATTTAACCTAAATTAAATTTTCCCATCTTGAAATTACTTCTATACGTCATCAAAATTTCTACTACGTGTAAAACGGTAGTTAATTACGTAGATAATACGAAAACAATTAAAATAAACACGGATATGACCTACAGAAAATAAAGTAAAATAACGTAAATGGGGAAAATCCATTTTTTTTTTTTTACAAATAAATTTTTGATGAATGTGCTCTAATAGAATTTTTTTTCTTTAGTTATCAATGAAAGTAAATTACTAGATTTATTAAAAATAAATATTTTTTTATATAAAATAATTAACCACATTCAGTATTGTTGCAAAAAATAATTAAATTGCAACAAGTTATTTTAAATCGATTTAATACGATAACTAAAGAAGGTAGACATCAATTAAGTATATGATATAATTTTGGTAATATTATTGATAAAGTGGAAATATTTTTAACAAAATCACCTATCACCGGTGATTTATAATTATATTATAAATGTGATAAAATAAATATTAAAGGTTTACTGTCCCCAGATACTGGAGCCGGCCATTGTTTAATTATTTTAAGAAAGTTTATATTTATACAAGCAGTCAAAAAATTTAAAAAAAAACAAATTAGGAGTCCACGTCCACCAGATACTAGACCCCGGTCACCGATTACACCGATTTTAATAAATATCATATTTATAGACCTTCAAGAAATTTAAAAAAAAAATGTTAAAAGTTCACTGTTCCCATGATACTGGATCCCGATCGCCAGCCATTTATTTTAATATATTTTTAATTTTATCTCATGACAGTTTTTTGAATTTTTAGTCATACCCATTTTATTATTAATATTATTTTTTTTATTGAATACAATTAAAATTATACACAATAGGGATTTACAAACACTAGCTGTCAGGTTTGTTGGCTTTTTTACTAATTTTCATACCTAATAAATTTTTTTAAAATTATTAATTAACTTTTTAAAAATATTGCTGCTTAAATAGCACCATTGCTATTCCAGTATTCAACATTGTTTCAATATACATGCAGTACAAGCCATTATTGGTCCTGTTTTGCAGAAATCAAGATAACATTTTAGTAATTTTATAACATTCTAAATATATCTTGTCATATCAATATAACAATATACAATTCATTGTTATGTTATAAATAATAACGTATATTCTCCAATTGATTGTTTTCGCATACTTGTCATATATTTTTTAGTTCATTATCCTCTTTAATATCACTTATATCAATATAACAATACAATTCGTTGTTATGTTATAAGTAATAACGTATATTCTCCAATTGATTGTTTTCGCATACTTGTCATATATTTTTTAGTTCATTATTCTCTTAACTTTTTCTCTGTCAAATACTTTAACTGCCACAAGAGTAAATTAATTTTTAAAAAATAAAAGATTTTTCTCAAGTCTTACTTTTTGATGGTGTACTGAGCATTTTAAATTTGCATCTAATACTGTTAACTTCAATTAGCTGAATTAATGTTACATAAACATCGGTCAGCTTCATTAAATTGTCGTTTTATCTTTTGACAATATAGTATTTACATTTGTTTTAGTACACATTAATATTTTTTTATTATATATTAGTATTGTATAGATTTATAGTTTAGTAGAAGAGTTTAATTAAATGTTAATTATTATAAACATATTTAAACATTGTTAATCAGAAATTTATATATTATATACTTGTCCTTTTTTAACTTCCAAATCATATATTTTAATTGTTATACTAAACGAATTGAATCATCAATTATTGCAATGTCTGCTCAGTGTATATGATGTCGTGTAATCAAAAATCATAGTGAATTCTAGTGAAATGCAAACTTTTAAATTATATATAATATATATATATATATATATATATTTCGATTAGTAATGAAAATTATATCAATTAAAATATAAAATTCTTAAAGCACGAAATTGATTTAATTAAACAAAAAAAAAAATATATTTAAAGAAAATAAAGAAAATAAAAAACAAAAAATCAAATAAAAACCACCCAATATGGCATTTCATGATCACATTTTAAGAATATTATACAATAGCTAGTAAAAATTTTCTTTAAAAAAAAAAAAATAATAATAATAGTAGAAAAAAAAATTAATTGATATTGAAGGAGAATTTAATTTTCTAGTGAAAAAGAAATTATTTTAAGAATTATTCCAATAAAAATAATAATAAAAATAATTTTTATTTTTAAAATAAAAATTAAATAATTGATTAATTAAGTTGTTTATTTGAACTCAATGGAATTTTTATTGTATTTAAGCTTTAAAAACAACAAAATATAGCTATGTATAAAAATTTTAATGAATTAAAAACTTTGAAATTAAATTTAAATAAAGATAGATAGATCCTCATTATAGTATTGTATAAAAAACATATGTAAGGTACTTCAATAAAACAGTAGTACCTTTGAATATAATTTAGAAAAAAATAATAAAAATTAAATAAAAATTTTTATTTTATTTTTGAATTTAGTTATAATGCAGAAAACTATATGTATAGATTGGTAATAGTTCCGTAAACGCTCTGCATACAATTTTCGCGAAATTTTATTAAAACAAAACGGTTAATGAAATAATTAACACCTTATAAATATTCATCACAGACGAATCGTGTAAATATGTATGCATTACGATGTTCAAGAGAACATCAAAAATATTATTTTTAACTGTCTAAGTCTTTGGAAAACTATGGTCTGATGATTGGGAGGGTATATATATGTTTAAAAACATATAGCAGAGATAGATTTTTAGCAGAATCTCACATTTGCCGCTCCTACGGGTCTACGGCAGATAATAGTTATTTATTTTATTAGAGATTTATTATTTAAAAAAAAATTAATTAAAAATAAAAATCAAAAATTAAAACTAAACAGTTCATAATATCAAGCACAAATTAAAGAAAAAAATAGTTACTGAGGAAAATTAAATACCCGAGGGCATGAATGAGTTCTTTACTAATGTAACGGATAACTTAAACATATCAGATGAACCCATTGAACAAAATTACTTCGACAATACATTGCGAACTATATACAAGTCTTTTGACCTAACTCCGACTACAACTGAAGAAGTAGAAACAATCCTTAAAATCAAACTCAGCAACAGGGCATGATAATATCTCAGCAAAATTTGTCAAAAGGTTTGCTGGTAGACTTGTACCCTTATTGATCAAATTTATTAATACTTCCTTCGAAACGTACATCTTCCCGGCGGAACCACTAAAAACTGCTATTGTAACCCCAATTTTTTTCTTCTTCTGGTTTCTTATATCTTATCTTTATACTTCTTTCAATCCATCATAAAAAATATAAAATATAATTAAAATAATAGAAATAACAATGCAAAAAAAAATGAATTAGTAATAAAGTAATAAAATTAAATTCAAATAAAATTATATTAAAAAGTATGAAATTAATTAAAATGCACTTTTGCATACATTTTACATTAATTCTATATTATTATTGTACATCCATGTGATTGTTCTGACACGTATTAGGAAAATAAAAATTGATTTATATTCGACCAGACAGCTTAGGCTAGGTCTTTACATTTTAAATTAATTAGTATATAATATTAATCTTAATCTAAACTACTTTCTTTTATATTTTTTTTATCTTTTTATTAAATCAAATATAAATATTCTCTATACTTAAGATCATGTTACTATACATTATGTATAGTATGTAGTAGGTATAATTGAGTAAGTAAGTAGCATACTCTTAATTCGTGTATAATTGAGTATAGTAATTCGTGCTTGTAATGTGGTAAAGAGAATCTCTATGAGCCCAAACTCATGGTTTAATGACGTAGGGGCAACAGATTGAAATAATTTGTATAACTACCCTACACCTGCCAGAATCGTGGTAAACGACTTCAACGTTGAGGAATTAAAATATCACTTTAAAAGTTATAAAGACATATTCAATCAAATTTAAACATTTATTTATTTATTTTAACACAGTTGATCCTACAGATAAATCTGTAGGCCAACTTTATAGGTCCTTTTCCCTTTCGAAATGTGGGCGAAATTTTTATTAAAATTATATTAATTATTTGGTATATATTTTTTTGTATATTATATATTTATATTATTTCTTTTATTAGTTATATATTATATCTATACTAGGGGCCCCTGTTGAGTAATTATATTTCAAGTTGAAGTCAAATTTAAAGTTTTTAAAAAAATAGTAATTTACGTACTGACATAGACTTCGCACGATATAGCAGAAACCACTCGTGTTTAATAAAAAGTTTTCTGGTTAGTAAGTTTTATTTAGGACACATAAATACACGTCCCTCATATACTGCTTCGTTTCCGATATATTCCCTACAGTAAGTGGCATTTAGTGATAAAATTACTAAAAATAAAAAGTTTTGTTATTAAAGAGGTACGTATATATATACCTACATAATACATAATTTTAATAAAAACTATATTATTACTACAAATATCCAAAATTTAGAGACAGTTACTTAAAAAGATAAAAATGAAGAATTCAAGTGATTTGTTTTTTTGTTGTTTTTATATTTTTTATTTTAGATGAATTTGTTTTTTTGTTTTTTTTTTGGCATATGTACATAGATTAATTTGCAAGTCCATATGTAAATTTTAATAACTGATTTGTTTGCTTTTGTTTATTATTTTCATAAGATCTCACTTATGCATAATGTATTTGCTGAATAATAAAATCATATGAGTACTAAATTTTCAACTGTGTGCGCATTTTTGTTTTATATACAATCTTATGTATTATATATATTAGAAGTTCATTAAGGAGTAGGAGAATCGAAATAAAATAAAAAGATGTCTACTGCGCAGGACCTTAAATGCTTGTCAATTATAATTATAGATTAATTATTGAATTATATTTGAACCAATGTGGTTGTATTGAAAATTACATTTTCAGTCATTTTCACCATTTGAAAATTTTTTCGGTTTTCACGGGATTTGAACCCGTGCTCCTTCGGTCGTTACATTACTACACTCGAGTGCTTTATCACTCGGCTACCGAGGCCACATTTAAATATATTTTAAACTATTTTTTTATTTTCCTACTCGGTAGAAGCCCCAAAAAAATTAAAAGTTTTACAAAAACGAGTTCAAATTTAGTTGAAAAGAAAAAAAATGTCTTTTAATATTCTACGCAGACGCAGACGACATAAGGTAGAATGGCAAGAGTAGACTAATAAAACACTGTGCAAAATTAATAATTACAAGTTTATTAGACTCTGAATAACAAATTTGACATAATGTAGAATAGCAAGGGCACTATATACTAATCAAACTCTTCGACCAAAATTAATGATTATAAGAAGTATTAGACTCATAATCACAAGCTTTTTGATACCGAATATCGATTGAAAGTTTTTTGACACTAATAAATAATTTTAAAAATATTTTTAATTTAAAAGGAAGGCTTAATACCTGTTTAAAAAATTAAACTAAAACCTGAGTAACGTAACAGAGCAGTTATACTAACCCAATAAATCTGTTTAGGGAAAACTAAACATTTCAGAAAATATTTTTGACCAAAACAAAAACCGTTATTTTGAATATTTTCAATCTATAAATTCGAATTTAAACAAAAAACTAGAGCACTTCTTACCCTTAATGTTGGTTTAAACAAAATTTTATTGTCTTTCTGAATAGACTAATAATATTTTCAATGATTGAAAAAGTTTAGAATAATTATATTTAAATTTAATTGAATTTGTACTATACTAACTTAATTCATTAAACTTGAGCTATACTAACTATAGCTGTGTTCTTTTCATCCGGTTCAAGGTCTAGATCAATCGTTTAAAATGAAAATACAATAACAACTCAAAACCCTGATATTTATCTGGTTTTTATACAGGTCTCAAATATTTATAAATTATATTTGTCACGACTGGCACTTTCGTAGTCTTTTTTTGTTGCTAAGTTGGTAGCCATGTCATTTGAATACCATTTGTTATTTAAAAAGTAGTGTCAATTGAAAACAATAAATTAAAATATAAAAAAAAAATGAAATTGAATTTTTCAAAAATGTATTTTAACCTCATAATGGTGTTGATTAATTGAGTACTCATTTGTCTTTGAAAAGTTCATAATGAGGTGAATTATAATTTTTTTAAAACGATTTAATTTTTATGACGCTATGTTTGTTTTACTAATTTCAATTAATGTCTGGATCGATTTTTGGTATTACACGATCATTAGAAGACTGATTTAATTTTTCGTCACTTATTTTGAATGTTGGTCTCCATATTAAAAATACTTAGTTACAAATATTTTTTTCCCTGGTTCATTTCCCTTGGGAGCATTAAGGTTCCACAAAGCTCTTCTATCTGACTCTGTTCTCTGCTAGATGTTTAATTTACTCCATGCGTTGTTCTCTATTTATTTATGAACAGATCTGCACCATGTTACGCGCCGTCTACCCCTTCTTCTTTTACTCTACGGATTTCAATCCAATTTGGAAAAAAAAATTGTAAATACCCGGGTATATAAATGAGGAGCAAAAATTTTGAAGTTTAATACCTGGCGGTCAAAACAAGAAACTTATTTTTTTTTGCTCAGCATCCTAACAGCGTACTACCAAGCAAAATTTGAAGGAAAATTTTTTTTACCATTTTTGTACAACAACAAATTGCATGAAACAATGTAAAATTTTTGCACAGCGTATACTAACAGCATACCTAGCTTTAGTGAGCAAATTTATTTGTCATTTTGTATTACTTATGTTTATGTATCACAGAGCGTTAACAATTCATTTTTAAATATTTGACAACCACATGATCGAATGCCGTAAAATATACGATTGCATATTAATTATTACATCTATTTTTTATTTTTGGTTTGTTCGTATTTAGTTTTAAATGTTTCCAGTAATCGCAACAGTTTTGTATACTTTTTATTCATTTTCAATCCAAGCAAAACAGGCGCTATACTGTTCGTCGGTCTTCTTAGGATGTGGCATATCCACCACCTCTTCCTTTATTTGTGTGTTTATTCCTTATTTGTTCTTGTTTAGCCTTTTCCCACAGTTTTCATTGTTTCTAATTTAAACTAATAGCTTTTATTTTTTAATTGCTTTCAATTTTCCAGTGCCAATGCTAAATATTTGCTTTTTGTATGTTCTCAGCAGTAACTTAGGTAGAATAACATTTTCGTGGTGAAAGTACGGTATTGCAAGTTTATACTACAATATCTAGAAAATGTCAAACATTTATTTATCAAATTACTGGCTTATCAACTCAATAAATGTGGAAAACTATTGCTATTGTCAGGAACTAAGCCTTCTTAAATAGAATAGCTCCATTTTACTTAAGTTGTTGTTACCAGATACTCTTAATTATTTTTCTCATTTATTTTTTAATACTGTCAGATTTATGCTTAGAGCAAGCACATCAGACGTCTATAACTATAGACAAAGGCTTGCTTCATTTAATTATGCAATAACTCATCATCCAGTAGGGATAGGGTTAGTAAATCACCGCCACCTTTGATTAGAAAAATCTAAAAATAAACTAAACCAGATACATGCTGTTAGTAGAAGGGTAAACATCATAAGCTATGTTAATAGCTATACATTTATTAAGAACACTTCCAAAAGTTAGGCCGAAAGTATCAAAGCTAAAAGGAACAACAGTTGTTAGTTAGTCTCAGTTGAACGTACATTAAAACGTAATCCTTTTTTAATAGTTGAAACACTAAGTTGTTGATCAAAAGAACTAAAGTTAGAGTTTACTTCACGGAGCATTCTAGTGATAGGGTCGAATCTACCATATTCAGTAGGGTGAAACTCAACGGCTCTGAGATTATTCCGATTGGATCTTTCAACCAAATAATTTTAAATTTCAAGCGCTAGCTTCATACTCGAAAGGATCTGGTGAATAAAAGATAAATCTGTAATTATCCGACGATCGGACAACAATTGTAAGTCAATGAGTTTAAGACGGTGAGTATAAGGTGGAAGTCGCAAGGGATCATATTGGTAGTTGTTGACCTACCTCTTTGAAAACCGTGTTGCTCAACACAAATAAAACGTTTACAATAATCATATAAGAAGTCATATATTATACACTCAAACAGTTTAGGAATACACGAGAGCTGCAATGGGCCTACAATTGGTGCATTCTTTTCTGAAATCTTTTTTATGAACTGGAATAATGAAAGACTTTTTCTATAAACAGGGGAAAATGCCCGATTGAAGGGATAAATTAAACAGAAAAGATATTTATTTATTTATTTATTTATTTAGTTTAGCTCAAACTTCATTACAATTATTATTATTATTTTTTTTTTTTTTTTTTTTACAATACAACATAACACATTCAATTTACAAATTAAAATTATATCTAGCTTAGAACTAGTTAAAATACATTGAAATAAATTGCACACATATTTTAATTACTACAGATTACTTATATAATTTAAGTTTTTGAGTTTGTTTCGAAAGTGTGAAGTCAATATAGTTTATGTGTTTATTACCAATTAGTAACATTCTATGAATTGGCTCATAATTGCCATAATTGGTCCGATGAAAACTTAATGTAAAGAAGTTTGTGTTTCGTAGGCGATTATTTGAATTAATGTTGATGTTATTCAAAATCTGAGGAGAAGCAATGTTTCCTTTAATAATTTCAGTAAGAAAAATAACATCCGCCACTTTTCGTCTTAATTTCAAAGTTTTCAAATGAATTAAGTTCAATCTATGCTCATATGGCGGTAAAATTAATGGATTTGACCATTGGAAATTACGCAAAGCAAATCTTAAAAAAAATTTTTGCACAGCTTCAATTCTGTTAATATGAACATCATAGAAAGGTGACCAAACTTGACTAGCATACTCCAAATTTGGTCTAACGAGACTAGAATACAAAGATTTGAGAACATAGGGATCGTTAAATTCCTTTGACCAACGTTTAACAAAACCTAGCATAGAATTAGCTTTATTGATAATATTACAAAAATGTGATTTAAAGTTAAGCTTTTCGTCAAAGTAAACCCCTAAGTCTTTAATTGAGCTCGTTTTGGAAAGGCTCATACCATTTAACGAATAATTAAAACAAAGCGGATTACGTCGACGTGTGTAACACATAAGTGCACATTTATTCACATTTAAAAGAAGATTATTAGCTGTACACCATTTAAAGAAGTTATCTAAATCGCCTTGTAGGAGTAAAGCGTCTTCTAAAGAAGTAAATTTTTTTAAAAATTTTCATGTCATCCGCGTAAATTTTCAGCTCACTATTAAGAATTACTGAACAAACATCATTAACCGAGATTATAAAAAAAAGCGGTCCTAAATGACTGCCTTGTGGGACTCCTGAATTAGCATAAAAAGACTTAGAAGTATTTTTTCTAAATAAAATACTATAAGATCTATCGGTTAGATATGATTTAACCCATTTCAGAAAGAATTCTGGGAAACCAAGTATTCTTAATTTTAAAAGTATTATTGCACGTGGTAAAACATCAAAGGCTTTACTATAATCGGTATAGATAACATCCGTTTATAAACCTGCTTCCGTATTTCTCGTAAACGTTGATAAGATTAGTAACTGTGGATTTTTGATCCACAAATCCATGTTGGTTGTGAACTAAAAAAGATTTACAGTGATAATAAATGGAATCATACAATATTAACTCAAAAAGTTTAGGAATGGAGGAAAGTTTCGCGATTGGTCTATAATTAGTGATTTCATTTTTGGCGTTCTTCTTATGAACTGGTCTAATAAATGAATGCTTCCAAATAGAGGGAAAAACGCCTGATTTTAAAGAAGAATTGAAGATGAATGACAGTGGAATTGCTAAGGCACTTGAGCATTTATTAAGTATAACTTCGGGAATACCATCTGGTCCAGGAAAGTTATTAGTCTCAAGATTGTCCACATATATTTTTTTATTAAAGTTTCATTAATATCAATATTAGACCAAGTAGTTTTAGGAAAATCACTTAAATGAGAAAAATCATCATTATTTGGTGCGAAAATTGAGTTAGTGTACGCTGAACTAAAATATTCGCGAAAGAAATTAGATATTATTTCTGAATCATTACTAGAAATTCCATTGTATTTCATATGAGTAGAATGCAATAAGTTAATCATGCATTGTTTAAGAAGGATCGGACGAATACCGTCTAAAGAAATATGTTTCAACAATAGTTCTGCAGTTATAAGAATGTTTTTGATTTCAAAGTTAACACCTAAATTACTCTGAGAGGAATCATTCAGATTGCTAAAATAGCTTTCATCAGGAGTGAAATCATTTCTTGAAAAAGTAGAGCATAAAAATGATGCAAAAAGATTCGCAATAGTAGTCGGATCATTAGAAGATCGGACCATTTTATCCCTATGACAAAGGATACTGGACTAGGCCGAAAATCACATAAAGCATTTTTTTTTGCTTCATCGGGACTCGAACCTGAGACCTTTCGGCTGAAAGACATGGGCTCTACCTACTGCGCCACCCATCTTATCATTATCCCCCACAAGTGTTAATTATATCCTAATTAATTTTCGTATTAATTTTTGTATTTTGTATTAATGATAAATTTTTTGAAATTAGAACATATGAACTTTTCGGAACTATTTCCATTTTATGAATTCACTTCCACTTCAATCAAATTTCTGATATTTAATTTAAAAATTTTAAAATAAAAATAAAATATTAAACAGAGAAAAAATGAATCAACATCATCGTTTCTCAATTGTGATGTCATTGACTTCCAATTGAACATTTTTTGTTTTTTTTTTTAAATTATTTCAACATAGTTTTCATATTATATATATATATATATTTACCACTTCAGATATTGCAAATATACAAGTGTATTCAAAATCCCTTTTAACTCTTGATCTTTTCATATTTAATATTTTTTTATTTATTTATTTTTTTTTTTTATTAAATTTATTGACAGAACATGTTCTATATGTACATGCATTTAACTTAAGTCAATAATTTCCGAATAAAATTCAAATGCATTATTGCAAAAAAAAAAAAAAAAACAAAAAAAAAAATAAATATTTTTTTAAACAACCCCATTATATCAGTCTAAAAAATTCCTATTTTTTTATCTGTTACAAAAAATGTACAAAAATTGCAAAAAAATTAGTTTTCTTATTATCAAATAGAAGAAATATACAGGAAGTACTTATCAATTTTTATTGACTTGTATTATTTTAGCAGAAATCGATTTACATAAAGTAGATAGGGTATAGTATAATTTCGAAAAAATAAAAGAAGATTAAAATTAAACGGAAGATTTAACCAATCAAATAGTTTAAATAATCATCCTATCCTGATGGACATTTTTTTTTTTTTTAATTTATAATTTTATAATTTAAATTATTGTCTAATCGAATGTGTTATATATATAAATTTCTATAATAACATATAGAATATTGTATTCATATATTCTTCCTTTTATGCAGTCTTATCTTATAATTTTAATAGGATTAAATTGCGGTTTGTATATACTGTAGTACATTCTACTGTTACAATCTACAATAACTGCTTCAGCTTCAGCAGACTTTCAAGAAATCAAGCATAACAGGAAATTTAAAAATACATATTACAAATTTATATGCATGAAGCAATTATTTAATTACTTTGCAGGATCAAACAAGTTGACATTTAAAAAAAAATCTGTTCAAATACTCAGAAATGAGCTGCACTTCGAAGTACATACCCACAAGATTGAATATAAAACTAAATGTATTGTAAAATATTATAAAATGATAAAGTCAAAGTCTTTGGACACGATCAAAAAAATAATGCGAATAGATGTCAGTTCTGAAATAATAACAAAACAGAAAAGCTGCGATTTTTATATTTTTTCTTTAGTGTAATTGCGTTGACGAACCTTCTAGGTTATAACAAGTTTTCGTATTATTTTTTGGTCGTGTACAAAGATTTTAAAGTAAATTACTTCTATCAGAAGTTATTAGATATTGTGTTTACAAAATTAATAACAAATTTTTTTTATGTGTCTTTGCAGCAATTTCTGCAAAAAAATTTTAATATAATAAAATTTCCAAAACCTTATTTTCCATTATTTTACTTTCAGTTTTATTGTAATGGAATTTCGACATAAATTTTGGAGATTGATTCGGCATGTCAATGTTAGAGTTAATGGAAACTGCTAACAAGAACAAAATAATAAAAAAAACATATTAAAACATGAAAAAAAGAATTAAAATAATAAAATTTCCCAAAGTCTTATTTTCCGTTATTTTACTTTTACTTTTATTGTAATGTAATGTAATTCCGACATAAATTTTGGAGATCGATTCGGAGATAACATTAGCTCAATTCGATAATATTAGAGTTCATGAAAACTGCTAATAATAATGAAATAATACAAAAAAACATATTAAAACATGAAAAAGAATAACAACAAAAAAATTAAACTATATATTTTGACTATTTTCATTTGTGGAAAATAGAAATACAGCTGTCAAAATTTTAATTAATCAAATTATTTTTTACTTTAGAATTTATAAAGAAAATATTTACATCGTACCAAGTCTATTCAAAGTCAAATAATAGCTTTGATTGGTTGATATAATGGCAGTAGTTGTAGATTTTTTTTTTTTGCAGACGAAACATGTGAAAATCTACCTTTATAAGTTAAATCATAAAACTAATTAATGAATAATGACTTATGTATATGTATGTATGTTGAAATGAAGCTTATGTTAAATAATGAAATATTAAAGAGTATTAGACAGTATCTGCGAAAAAATTTTAAAATGATAAAATTTTCCCAAGTCTTATTTTCCGTTATTTTACTTTCAGTTTTATTGTAATGGAATTTCGACATAAATTTGTAGATCGATTCGGCATAATGTAAGAGTTAATGGAGACTGCTTACAAAAAAACATATTAAAACATGAAAAAGAATAAGAACAAAAAAATTAAACTATAGATTTTGACTATTTTCATTTGCAGGTAAAAAAATTTGACAGCTGTCAAAATTTTAATTAATCAAAATATTTTTTACTTTAGAATTTAAAAAAAAAAATATTTACCAAGCCTATTCAAAGTCAAATAATAGATTTGATTGGTTGATATTATGACAGTTGTACATTTTTTCTGCAGATAAAAAAAGTGAAAATCTACCTTTAGAAATTTAACTGAATTACACTCTGTACGAGCCAACAAACTCTTTGAGATATGAATAAATAAATAAATCAATAAATAAATAAGTTAAATCTTAAAAATAATTAATGAATAATGACTTATATATGTTGAAATGAAGCTTATGTTAAATAATGAAGTATTGAAGAATAATTAAAGAGTATTAAATTAAAGATAGTATTTTTGGTATCAAAATTAGAGAGACCTGTAGTTGGACTGCAGATTTATCTGCAGATCCCACTGTTATAATTAAATAAATAAATAAATAAATAAAATTATAAATTTGATTAACCAATTGTTTTAGACCTCTTTTGATTGTTGAAAATGATCGGTACTTTAATTACATATTGGTTCAAACGCAGGTTTGAAATACGTTGTGCGTCCTTGGGAATAGTATATAAGATTAAAAGAGGTATTTGTAGTAATATGTTTAAGCAATTCAGTAATTAGCACATTTCTAACTGCCATTTTAACTACCATTTCTACATTATGTTAAAATAAAATCCATGCGAAGTGACAAATATCACATTTTACAACTGATTCTGCAATGTAAAATTGATGGCAGAAAACAAATGTCATGGCAAAGAAACAGCATGCAATAGATGGGCCTCCAAACGATGAGAGAACTAATACACGTAGCGCAAGATAGAGAGAGCTTCAGAAATGTGATCGCAGACATCCAGTATAGTGAATGCGCAGCTGAAGAAGAAGAAGCAAGACATAAATAAAATAATAGCTAATAATATAAAAGTAATATTTCATGAATAACGAATTAGAATTACAATTACTATTACAATTTTTCTTTATAATGTATTTGTCAGCTTAAACCAGCCTAATTAATCCATATGTAGCAAAGTGATGTTAACATGGCTATACTAAAGTAAATCTATATTTCGAGAAGGAATTTATTTAATTAGGCTTGTTGAAAATGTCTTTGTTAATTTTTTTACAAGTCATGCAGAAATGTTTACAAATCTTTGTACGTTTTTTTACAAGTTCATGTACAAAATTTTACATTTTTGTGTGAACCAAATAAAAATACAACAAATCTTTAAAAGTTATTTTTTACTTGTATTTTTATACATATATTGTAAAAATTTAAAGAATTCGAATCTATAACGAAATCCGTAATTTAAAAATCCAACACACAAAATCCATATCGACTGCATTATTAGCACTGAATATTGAAAATCTACGGCGCCGTTAATAGTAGAATATTTTTTTATGTTTGGATTTTATCGGTTTGAGATTTTGAAAATTTGGCTTTTGCGAGCTTGGAATTTTCAAATTTGACTTTTTGAAAATGGGAAAAAGTGGTGGTACATCCATCAAAGAATTCAATAACGACAATTTTGTAAATAAATTTATTTATAAATACAATAGAATTAAAATTAAAGAATTAATATAGATCTTTATTATTTACAAAATTTTACATATTTTAAAGAAATAAAAATAATTAATATTCAATTTGTTTATTAAACAACTACTTTTTTGCTTCTTAATTGCTTAAAACGATGATTGGTCTTAAAACTTATATGGAACGATATCGAAAAATCATATGTGAGTTATAAAAATCAATCAAAAATTCAATTTTAAAAATCATAGTTCAAAACTAGGAGTTCTCTAGGTATAGTTTAACACTAAAATATACCTATTGATTAGTTCCATTAGTGAAACAGCTTGTGAAGCACTTATTTTCAATAATTTATTATCAATATGTCAATATGTATATATATACATAAATTGCAAGAGCTATACTTAATTTTATTTCTCGATTTCATTTGTTATATTTTTATATAACAGTATAGCTTGCAAGTGATGTATAACAGTTCACCTTCGAATAAAGAGTAGGACCCTGCAACTAAATGTATAGTAACAACAGAAAAATACAATGACATAATGTCAAATACTAATAACCTGCTAAATTCAAAGTTTTAATATAATGTAAAACTATACATCGTCTAATTCGTCTTCGTGTAATTCGAATTATTAAACAATACCGAGTTTTGACATATCGTTTAAATAAATAAATAAATAACGTGAAATACTAAATTTGTTGATGGTTCAATATGTTCCATTTAATTTTGATTTTTTTTTAAAATCAAGGTTGCTGATAATTCAAAATATCGAAGTACAGTTACAAAATTAATAAAATTATTAAAAAATAATAAAATATTGTAAAAAGTAAAACATTTAGTTCATATTTAGAATTTGGAGAAGACAGTTAATAAAATGTCATAAATAAAAAATTAAAACTGTTATAATATTTTTTTATTTGTTTAAAAATATAAAAGCCAAATATTTCTATAAATACTTAGATTTATTTATAATAATTATTTTATTTTTTTATTTATAAATTTATTCATAAAAGGCTTATCACCACATTAGGCTTGATCAAGCCCACATTTAATAATTATTGCTATAAGCTTTTTGATCTAAGTATACCTGAAGTTTCTACAGCTATTACCTAACACCTGTTATTTACAGCACCATCTACCGTTATTTTACTTTCAATTTTATTGTAATGGAATTTCGACATAAATTTGTAGATCGATTCGGCATAATATTAGAGTTAATAGAAACTTCTAACAATAATGAAATAATAAAAAAAAAAAAACATATTAAAACATGAAAAATAATAACAACAAAAACATTAAGCTAGATGTTCACTCTTTTCATTTGCAGAAAAAAATTTGCTGCCACAGCTGCCAAAATTTTAATCAATACCAAATTTCCAAGTATACCAAATTTCCTACAGCTTTTATCTACCACCTTGACTACATTTTTGATTCATTTCAACCTCCCCTTCGATCTCTCCCAGTACAAATAATATCTTCAAGTTTCTGATACCATATACAAATACTAAAATTTCTAAAAATAAAACATATTTAATGGGAATTTGAAGTTCACCAATCTATATACAAACGATTCAAGAGTTTTCCCACAACCTCATAAAATAAAATAAACTAAATTATATTATATTAAATACAAACATTGAATAAAATAAATATATGTACATAACATATATACATAAATAGTAAATATTGAAAAAAAAAATCTGCTAGTTCTTATTCTTCTAAAATCAACATAACAAAAAAAAACCTTATTGTAATTTAAATATGTAGGTAAATAATCTTTTAAAGTCAAAAAATTAATAAAAAAAAAAATATCAAAACAAGAAAAAAAAATGAAATACTAGAAGACAAACAATGATCATAATATTTGAAATATCATGTGAGAATAATTTTTTAATGTTATATGAGAGATGATAAGTAATGAACATTAATAAAAAAGTGACGACAACAACCAAAAAAATCACGGATTATCCAACAAAATTAGAATATACTGTCGTACTTAAGATAAGCAAATTTATTAAATAAATAATTTCAAATATATTATGATAAGACTGGGTCATGAATCTCTTTCAATTGATTAATATATAATAGAAAATAATATTATGTACTTAGATACATTATTTTATAATAATTTAATATTTTGTTATTATTTAAAATTTATAATAATATTTTTAATTCAAATTTAGAATAAAATATACTAATTTTTTGTTATATATTTACAGTTATTAAAATTTTATAAAAATTGTGTATATTAAATTTTTAACTGAAATTTTTCCATTTAATTATAAATAAATAAGTAAATTCGTTAATATTATTAAAACAATAATAGTTCGGGTTGGGTACAAAATCCCAAATTACTAAAATACTAAACTTTTATAACAGGATATTACAAAATACCGAAAAATAAAATATCATGGATTTAACGGTACATTGCAATGTCCTTTGATTAAAATATATTCTCATTCTTTATATGTACGTATATATATACCGGGTGTTCCAGAGCATGTATATCAGCATTTTAAGAGGGGAAGGAGCCGTTATCGAAGGTGTTCTATCGATTGGTGATATTTTCAACTTCCGGGAAGGACCGGAAAAGGGTTTGTTAAGACCAAAAATAGCCGAAATTGGCCGAATTCAAGATTTTTAAATTGGAAGTGGAAAAAAACAAAAAAAAAAACAAGACAAAAAATTTACATTACAAAAGTCTCTTATTTTTTGACGTAGAATCCGAATTTGCATAAAAAGTACCCCTTCCCATTTTAAAATCGCGGTTTCGGCCAATTTTGACCATTTTTTATCTTAAAAAACCTTTTTCCGGTTCTTTCCGGAAGTTGAAAATATCACCAATCGATAGAGCACTCTCGATTTAGTTAAAAAAGTTTTTATTTAATTTTAAAATAACGGCTCCTTTCCCTTTAAAGCTGATAGAGCATGCGTATCAGGAAACACCCAATATATATATAAATACTTTGTTTACATATTTTTAGCTATCAGATGTTGCGTAATATATCGATTATGACTAAATGACCACATCTCGTAAATATTATTTTAATTTATGAGCTTAAATATTGTTAATAAACTATATACAACACTGGCGTATCAAGTTTTGAAAAATAGCACTAATCAACTATATAAAATCCTACGTACTACAAAATCTCTCATATACATAGGTCAACCTGCAACAAACGTATTATAATCCTGATTTTGTAAGCAAAACTATAAAATTTCTTTTAATTTAAAATATCCCATTTTTTTTAAACATAGCTAAAGCACTAGGTGGGGACTTTTTATAGCGATTCGTACGTTTGGCTTGAATGGTAAAAGGGAAGGAGGACAATTACAAACGAATGCTCGTTCTGAATTTATTTAGGTCATAAATATAGAATTTATCATGTTTTGGGAACACATAAGATAGAATTTGGTTCCACGTTCGGGATGTTGAGGTTATAAATGAATTTCCATAAGTTGTCTTTTGCCATCTAGGGATTTCAGTGGTGTAGGGATGAGCATTACATACAATTACATACATATTATCCCTTAACCATTTACCGAGCACCCAAGAAAACATCACTTCGATTGATTTTACATAACTCAAATTTACTACTTAACTGTTAAAGTTAATATTTTTTTCTTTTATTTTTCGTTTTTTCTGGTCAACGCTTTTAAGTTTTAAATCGTATAGAAGTATTTCCTCAACATCTTTTAATCGCTTAAAGTGGGTGTGAAAGCGATAAAAACCGGTATAATCATGATTTTATTACAAAATATGAAATACGTAAACTTTTACACTGTACATTTTTATTTTTGGAATTTTGGGGTTTTGGGATTTTATAATTTAAGATTTAATGTTTTTTGAAATATCTGGGATTTTGTATATATTTTGATATATATTTTACAAAAAATATGGATACATTTAAGAATATCAGAGACCTTAGTTGGTTAATGTTGGGTTAATGTTAAAACAATTCTTCACTTTGTTCACTCCTCTAAATAACTGATTGGTGAAGACACTTGAACTAATACAACTCAACACGTGCCGTATAACTTACAGATTTATGATACAAATGTATAAGACGTAACATCATTCTTCTATCTTGACAATCTTATTACTGTGGATAGTGATGCAGATGCGAACATTGATGTTAAAAGCCGTATCCGAAAGCCACGCCCAGCATATCGTACCGTGAAAAAACTTTAGAGATCTTCAAACATCTCACGTAACCTGACACTTTAATTCTTCTTATCTATCGTTCTTTCAGTTCTTTTATATGGATGCGAAACATGAAAAACAACAAAAAGTATCGTCTCCCGGATACAGATATTTGTTAACAAGTGTCTGAGATGGATTCTTCAGATATTCTAGCCAGAAAAAATCACAAACAAGGAATTGAAGGAATCAGAGAAATGATTAAACGCAGAAAATGGAAATGGATCTGGAAATGAAAATCCGCAGGGTCAAAGAAAGCGTGGTTGTCCTAAAACAACGTGGCACCAAACAACAATGACCGAAGCAAGTGCATGTAGAAAAATTTAGAGTGAACTCATATCGTTTTACCAAAATCGAGATCGGTGAAAAAAGTTGGTTCGGTGAAGAAAATTTACCTTTTGCACCCACGAGCAGCGACAGTATACCAATGATGATAATCCTTTGTTTAAAATAAAATATTCAAAGTGTACTAATCAATTAATTTATAATTTGTATAAATCTTAATATTTAATTATTTATTTAAAAATTCTCAAATGAGCCCAATTCCTCGTACAGAGTGTATAATATAATAAAAATACTAATATAATCAATTCTTTAAAACTCAATTTGTGTTTGTCAATAAAGTAACAATAACAAATTTTTAAACAGCTTCCATCCTACAATTTAAATTAAATTTAACATTTAACATTTATGTAATTACATTTTTAAAGTATATGGAACCTATTTGATACCCTGATATCACATTTTGGTATGTAATATGACAAAACATACTTATTTGGCTTTATAAGACCACAAATTATAGAACATCCAGACAAGCTATAAAAATTTCTTAAATTACACATAACTAACAATATTTCACAATTTGATTTGAATATGTTTGTTTTTAAATTGTGGGGTCTATTGTTCTACAAGACAAGCCATTAACATTTTTTGTATAATAATGACATATTCTTAGAATTTATATACAACTTTCTATTATAATTTTAATATTCAAAAAATTTAATATAATAAAAATTTAATTAATAACATAAATTTAATTTAAAAACAAACAAAAAAGCAGAAAAATGTAATAAGAACCCATGTACATATGTATTTGATCTCTAAAATCATAAAAATAAATTATTAATATGACATGTGCACTACTATAAAAATGTATCTATTTCTAGATCAGAGCTATTATTTGATCCTATTTTTGGCATTTTCTAATAGAAATTTTGTAAAAAAAAATTATTTGATTAAAGATCAAAAAATAAAAAAACAATAAACAAAAAAAAAAAAATAAGTGAATATAAAAAAAAAAAATTAAAATGTCATGTTAAAGTTTTCCATATAAGAGGTCGAAAACATTATTTGAAAAAATTTAACATTTTTAACATTTTTATTATATTGTTTTTAGTTGTTAGAATCAAGTATCACTCCTTTTTCTTGTTTTTATTTCTATTGAGTTTTATTTAATATACAAAACTTTATTTCCACTTTTGGGTCAGCTCAAAATTGATAGAAACAAGAAATTAGAGTTTTAAAAGACATAATTGAAAAGTAAATTAGTCTACCGTTGCTATTCTACATAGATTTGCTTGTCCTACCAATCTTCTAGTAAAAGAGACGAATTTCAACTATGGGTCGTTGCAATGGATTAAGATTATGTTGCAAAAATTATGTGGTATACAAAATCTTTTATTACATCGTATACACTCAAAATAGAGCCGCCTTAAATGAAATATTAAATAAATTCAAAATTTCCCCACTTTTAATATATACCATATATTTTTATATCAAAAGGTACAATTAAGTGCTAATCGGTTTTCCTGAAGCAACTGAAATGGCCATTTGCACCTATCTACCTATACCTAATCGCTAGAATAACAGAAAAATGCAATCTAACGATTTGATAAGCCTGCATTAAAATCCTATGGAAGATAAAATTCATCTCTTCTATACTAGGGTGATGCAAACAACACTAAGTATAGTATAACAACAGTATGCTAATTAACTACTCTGTAAAAATAATGAATAATGACTGGTTTAGTAAATTTTGTATTTTATAATTTTAATTTTAATTTAATGACTGAATTTAATGCATGTATATTGTTGTAAACAATAATGTCTGTCGTATGGAAATCGTAGCATGGGTCTGTAAAACAGACTAAAAATGTTTTTGGTTTGTTTGAAAGCAACAAAAGCTGATTTTACATATTATAATTTGTTTAAAATGGAATTTTCAGTATAATCATCAAAGTTATCAAAATTATCCAACACATTTGGCTAGATAGTGCAATGACAGAATTAAGTTGGATTTAAATATTTCATCTGTTAATAACATAATTAAAAAGAAAGCTAAAAAAATATTCATATCACATAGAGATTCACCCAAATTCGTTTTGGGCAGTGTTGTTCCTTTACGCGTAATTTTTAATTGTCTACACTTTGAAGTAGACTTTAATGTAAAACAAGCAATTTACTGTAGACAATATAAACTATACTGTATAGAATAAAAACAATTGTTTACATCATAGTTGGAATTGTTTTTATTCTATACAGTATAGTTTACATTGTCTACAGTAAATTGCTTATTTTACACTAAAGTCTACTTTTTCAGTAGATTCGCTTCATTTCAAGTACTTTATTAAAAAAAATCGGCCAGCGTATTTAGATAAAGTTTCTAAAGTAGGAAAACACTGTCATCAACTTGGCTTGATTAAGCATATAGAAATTTATTATATCAGCTAAGGTTATTATGAGTTTAGACTCAGTTTTATTCATTGATGGGTGGAAAAATTGTTCCATCAATGCAATTGTTTCATATACTACTATCAGACATTAAGCTTTTTCTTACATGCTTAACAGGAGATTCTGTGAACAGCTGTGAAATGGCCTAAAATTGTTGTGGAGTCTGTTGATATTGCAAAGGATCTGAATTCCTACTGTTGTTTATGTTATATTGTATTCGACAGTAGCATAAAAAGATGGGAAAATTGCGTCAGCACTTCATAGTAGTGGTATAGTAACTGAAAATGGGTACGTCGGCAATCTACTTGCAAAAGATGTTTTAAAGAAAAAATTAATGGATCAAGCGTCATCATCAGAATTTAAGCAAGTTGATTTTGAAAATTTTTTGATTGATTAAAGTAGAATTGGGATTAACATTAAACCATGTGATCTTGGAATGGTTGAATCAATATATAGAAAATTTTATGATAAATTCGTAGAACATATTAAAGAAAATATAAAGCTTTTTGTACCAATTATGTGAACTGATTAATACATATCAATCGTGGGAGTGTTTCGAAATACAGAGGATCTGCATGATTCGGATTAAATTTATGTTACACATTTTATAATAAATATATAACACTAGACTTGTAACCCGCCATAAATGACTGAAACAAAATAAATTCTAGCTTTTTCTTTACTTCATAAAAGTTTTCATTGCAATTCAGTAGTTTAGTCCCACTGGTCCCACAATATTTATTTGATCTTCTTTGTTTACTTTTATTTATTTTTAATATTTAATGCACTTTGGGTAGCGAAATTTATTTATTTTATGTTAAAAAACAGATCAAAGCAATTTTTATATGTATTGGAACGTCCCATCGAATCCACAGATATATGAAGGAAACTATAAATTATATACTTAATATAATTTTGCTTTTTTTTTGTAAAAAAATTCAGTATTTGCATTTAACTTAATTGTAATTCATTATTATTTAATTGTAAACATTGTCTACGCAATGAAGTAAACAAAATTATATTGACTACAAGGTATTGTCGACGTGTAGAAAATAACGTAATCGACATAATGTACTTTACGCGGCACAACACTGGTTTTGGGCTCAACTAATTAATAACGAAGCATCAAGCAAGCGTATATACTGAAACGTTTCAGACCACTGGATTTAAAAATCAGATTTACTTGAGTCTCCATAAATAACCAAAATTTAATTTAGGCTATAAGTCCTTGGTCTTTTTTTTAGAAACATGTCAACTACTCTTAAATATTGTATTCAATATCTTTGTTTATGTTTAATATAGTTGTACAGAATAAAGATAAAAAAACAGAAATTTTCCGAAAAGCCTCTGTTACAAATCAATGTTACAAAGCCCCTGTTACAATTTAAATGACAACTGAACAACTCAGAATCAAATTATCTTAACTACAACGAAGCATTTTATACTCCCAAAAATAGCTCGGAGCATCTAAGTAAAAAAAAAAAAAATGTAGTTGCAAATGTAGATTTTTCTATTGTTCTTTCTTTCAACAAACTGAAGTTGTGATTAATGGAAATATTTATAACAAATTTATAGGTATACAAAATAATGACAAAGCATTAAAAATAATCATTGTAATTCCAAATAATAATTGAAGCCACAATTAATGGAGTAATAGAGTGGTTGGTAGTAAAATGATATTATTCAAAAATGAAACAATTTGTTATATAATTTTTTATCATTAGAAATCAATTGAATTAATTGCAATTATATGTACTTATATACGAAAGACCTGTATACATACATTTATTTGACCTAATATATTTTTTTATTATTTATGGGGAAAAAATTCTAATAGATTCCTAAAACTGTTATCTTATATTTATTTATTTAACTTAAAATTTCTTATTTCAACATTTTCATATTGTATTCTTGCTAATTTTCTATCTTTTATTTACTTTTAACTATATACACTTTAATCCAATAAATATTTATTTAATAATTTTACTTTCATGTCAATAAATAAAGTATAATAATTAAAGTAAATATAATGCATGATGATGAACTACACCTTAGAAATTTTTCAATATTTATTTAACTACTTACTTACTTACCTATTAATCAAAATATTATAAAACAGATAATAACAATTATATATCGGTACATAATATATTGCTAGTTCCATGCTTAACAATATTTTTACTGAAATTAATGCACAATTTTTGAACTATAACATCTGGGCTATGCCGAAACCTTATGTAAAAACTGTGATAATTCAATATTTGAACTGCACCGACCCTACGGATTTAAATTCAGTTGCATTGAGTCGACATATGAGTCATTAATCAACTTATATCTGGATTGAGCACTTAAATAATATATTAAAAATAAAATGAGCTATAGTTGTAAATAATTTAATAAATATATTAAAAATTATATTTGAACTCATAGTGGTGAGTGATGTTGCAATACAATCATTAATCGTTAAAGTTTAATGATCGGAAAGTCTAAGATTATATATTTTGATTTTTATTCTCTCATTAAAACAAGCAATTAATACTAGAATTGATTAATTTAAAATAAATAACTGAAGCGTGTAATTTATATATTACATTATTACATACATAAATACACATTTTGCGAACAACGTGCAAGATTGTTCAATTTGTGAATTTATATTTTTTTTTTAATTTCCACATATTTTTATTTCATTTTTTTTTTTTTAACTAATAGGAAGTGTTAAAAAATGATAATGTCTTAATTTAGAATTATGAAATTACACTTTATCAATAAAAACAAAAAAAGTAAATAAAAATAAAAAAAAAAATCGAATATAATTTTAGATTTTGATTTTATGCAATGCAAATTTTCCATTTACTAATTAGTAATGTTCGTATATAAATAGTATTTGTGCAAACAGTGCTGTGAAATAAATTCTAATGAAATAAAAATATTGTAAATTAAATCGAATTGAGTTTTTGTGTAGGAAGAGGTTGATGAAAACGCCCCTACTGTTACTTCCTATTGTAGCACAGCACTTGTAGAACGACATCGACATACATATTACATTTTAACGAATACAAATACATACAATACATATTATAATACGTATACAAATTGACAATTGACAATACATACAAATTTTACATTTTGATATTTCACGACAATACAATTTTAAACATACAAATACATACAATACATACAAATTATACATTTTGACATTTCAACGACAATACCATTTTATACATACAAATTGACAATTGAAATCCATACAAATTTTACATTTTTACATTTCAACATTAATTCAATTTTATACATACAAATACATACAAAACATGCAAAATGACAATTGACAATTAATACATTTTGACATTTTTCATTTTAACATTTCATCGCCAATACAATTTTATACATACAAATACATACAAAACATATAAAATTATTATTGGCAATTAATCATACAAATTTTGCATTTAGACATTTCAACGCCAATACAATTTTATACATACAAATACATACAATATATACAAATTGAAAATGCATAGAAATTATACATTTTGACATTTCAATGACAATACAATTTTATACATAGAAATTGACAGTTGACAATGCATACAAATTATACATTTTTACATTTCAACGACAATACAAGTTTATACATACAAATACATACAACAGATACAAATTATATATTTTGTTTGGAAAAAAATTATACAAATGTATACAAATTATACATTTTGACATTTTAACGACAATACAATTTTATACATACAAATACATACAATACATCCAAAATGACAATTGGCAATTAATACATACAAATTTTGCATTTTGACATTTCAACGCCAATGCAATTTTATACATACAAATATATACAAATTTACAATTGACAATATGTACATACAAATTTTACATTTTGACATTTCAACACACTACAATGCAATTTTATAAAAATAAATTGACAATTAATAAATACAAATCTTACATTTTAACATTTCAACGATATACATACACAGATATATACAATATATGCAAATTTTAAATTTTGACATTTCAACGATCAAATCGTAGTCAAAATACATGGTTATTCAATGTAATTAACATTATTGTAAGCCCCAGAACGAAAATATAATAAACGACCTTAAATAAAGCAATAAACAGAATTAAAATAAATCATATTTAAATGAAAAACTAATTCAATTCAATTTTATTTCATTTGATCGTTTTTCACAGCACCATTTTTTATGTAATTTAAAATCATAATTTCTAATCATAAATTTTTTTAACGGAAATTAAATATTAATTTTTTCATTATAATAATTTCATTAATAATAAATATCTATATGTGAGTTTAGTGTAATGAATGAATTTAATTTTATAGACACTAGTTCTAGTGGTAGTCAGCAATTTTGGTAAATTAAGGAAATTAACATTGAGGTTAAAGGAAATTGATGATGCTATGATCTCTTCTGTTTGATTTCATAAATATTAATTTTTACATTACTAACTATATACAAAAAAAAAATATATATTTTCTATCAAATTAAATTTTAATATTTATTTAATTTTTTTTTCTATTTTATTTTCAGATTGTAGTAATTTTACAGAAAAATATTTAAAAAAAAATATGGCAGAACAAATAATAACAACAACTTTAGCAACAGTTGCTAATCATCTGATTCAAGCAACTGAAAAAGAATCTACTAGTATTGATGATTCAAATAGTGTTTTCAAAACAGATGTTGATGTTGGTGATGAAATTAGTCGGTATGTTATTTGTTTTGTGTTTAAATGAAATTTGATACTTGTAAAGTATGTAATCCAAATTTTAAGAAAATTTATTTAAAATTATTTTCTTTTAGCTTTGTATTGTGTTGGTTTGAATCTGTTTTACTTCAAACAACATTTAATATGTTTTGAGCTAATCCAAAGAAAAAAAAATATATTTCTTAATTTAGTTTTCAAATAGTAATTAACTGTCAAGCTAACATTATAAAAATTATATTTAATTTTTAGTCTAGTAATTAATGTTTCATTAAAATATATGTAGTGTTAGGATTTAAAACACTTGTTTGATACAAATTATATTTTAACAAAATTAAATTGTCCCTGGACTGTTTTTATAATGTATTTTACCGTTTTTTTAATATTCCAACTTGTTCGGGTAGTTGTTACACAACTTTCGGCCCCCTTAGGAATATTTCGAAAACCAAAAACGTTACAGACATGAAAATTTGTACTCAGGTGCTCTTTAAAAAATATATCAATACGTATATTACGGTTTTTCGAAATTTTGACCTATTCGGATAGCTGTTATACAACTCCCCAGCACCTCTTAGGAATATTTCGAAAACCAAAAGTGATCCAGACCTAAAAATTTGTACTTATGCATTCATTCAAAAATAATTAAAAACATATATTACCGTTTTCCGAAATGTTGACCAGTTCCAGTAGCTGTCATACAACTTTCGGCCTCCTAAAGAATATTTCTAAAACCAACGTTACAGACATAAAAACTTGTACTCAGGTGCTTCTAAAAAAATAAATAAATACGTATATTACCGTTTTTCGAAATTTTTACCTAGTCGGGTAGCTGTCATATAACTTTCGGCCCCCTTAGGAATATTTCAAAAATCAAAAGCGTTACAGACATGAAAATTTGTACTCAGGTGCTCTCTAAAAAATAAATAAATACGTATATTACCGTTTTTCGAAATTTTTCACCTAGTCAAGTAGCTGTTTATACAACTTTCGGCACCCCTTACGAATATTTCGAAAAACAAAAGTGCTAAGGACCTAAAAATTTGTACTCAGGCACTCATTAAAAAATAATTATAAACGTACATTACCGTTTTCCGAAATGTTGACCAGTTCCGGTAGCCGTGATACAACTTTCGACCCCCTTAGGAATATTTCAAAAACCAAAAACGTTACAGACATGAAAATTTGTACTCAGGTGCTTTTTAAAAACTTAATAAATACGTATATTACCGTTTTTCGAATTTTCGCCCTACTCGGGTAGCTGTTATACAACTTCCAGCACCCCTTAAGAATATTTTGAAAACCAAAAGTGCTAAGGACCTAAAAACTTGTACTTAGGCACCAATTCAAAAATAATTGAAAACGTATATTACGTTTTTTCGAAATGTTGACCAGTTCCAGTAGCTGTCATACCACTTTCGGTACCCCTTAGGAATATTTCAAAAATCAAAGTCGTTACAGACATGAAAATTTGTACTCAGGCACTCATTCAAAAATAATTAAAATTACCGTTTTCCGATATTTAATATTCCGTTTTCTCCGATATTTAATTTAATATTTCCGTTCTTTAATATCCTAATTTGTTCGGGTAGTCATCATACAAATTTCGGCCCCCTTAGGAATATTTCGAAAACCAAAAGTGCTACATACCTAAAAATTTGTACTCAAGCACTCATACAAAAATAATTAAAAACGTATATTACTGTTTTTCGAAATTTTGATTGGTTCCGGTAGCTGTCATACAACTCCCATCACCCATTAAGAATAATTTAAAATCAAAGATGTTACAAACCTGAAAGCTTGCTACTACTCTTTCAAAAATAAATAAATACGTCTATTACCGTTTCTGAAATTTTAACTATTTCAGGTATGCATCAGTGTGTCACTAAATGAAAATGAATGAATTTGACAAGACTAAAGGCAAGGAGCACAAATTAAAACTAGGTATACGTTAATATTTAAAACTTTAATCAGATCTGGCACCCCTCGTATATTCTAGTCAGTCTTATCAAGTTCATTTATTTTATTTTTCACATTTAAACAGTTTAGTTACAATTACTATTATTTTTTTTTTAATTATAAACGGTTAAAGTAAGCTTTCAAAATATGTTCAGTTATATACGGAACGTTTGGAAAATACATTTGTATTTGACATTGCGATTACACTACTATTCAGTACTACAGCTAAAATTAGGTCTTTCTAATAACTTCATATCAAAGTAGTTAAATATATCTTTAAAATTGAAATTGATATGAAAATATGAAAATGATTAGAAGAGATTAAAAAATGATTAGGTACAGCTCAAAAACTTAAAGAGCAATTTTTAAAGAGTGTTATTTGAAATATGAAAAAAAAAATGGTGTATGACGGAAAAGAGAACTCATCCGATGACATGATGATGAACTGACATTGAAATTATTATTTTTGATATTAAACATGAATTTTGATACATATATATAATCATATATATGTTGTTCTCTATGTTGTTAATAATATATTATACTTAAATAGCACCACAAATTATGATTTTTTTTTTGAAAATTTTCATTTTAAAAAATTGTTTTGTTTTTGTAATTGCAAAATTGTATATCAAAAAACAAATTTTTTCAACTGGTTTAAATTATGTATAGTTAATAAAACAATTTCAATATTTTCTTTTTTTATTTTAGATTTTTTTTTTTTTTGAATATAAACCGGAAATTATAATAAAAAATGTGTATCCGAATTCATAGGGTGACAAATGAAACACTTAAAACAAATACAAAAAGTTAACGGAATTGATTTGTTTGATTTTTTTTTTTTTTATAAATCTCCCCCTATCTTTTATTTACAATATTAGGTGATTTTTTTTTTAAATATTAATATTTTTAATAATATAAATAAAAATAAACGAATATAAACAACAATGTATATTGTTAGTTAGAGATTTTTAAAATTAATTCTTCCCTATGGATTTTAGATGTATACTAACTAAGGAATGGTTAATAAATGATTCTTCCTCAAGCTGATATAGAAATTTTATAATAGGATAGGACCTCAATAAAGAAAATTGTTATTTAAAATAATACCAAGGTAATGATTGAATATATTTACTACCAGTATCAAGTTTAGTTAAACAGTAATTGGTCAGGTATCGGGGGTTCAATTACGAAGATATATCCTGGAAAGTACAATGTACAACATGAAACAAAAGACAGTAATATAATATATTTATAATAATATATAATATGTATATATACTATATTTACCATCATTGTTCTGTAAGCCCATTCGTGGGGCATAATAGGGCGGAAATAAAATCTTTCCATCGGCTCCTATTTGCGGCTAACCTCTTCAAGTATGGCCACGTTCTTTGATGGGTACAGTAAATATATTATACATCAAATATATATATATATAGTAAATATATTATAGTAAATATATATATATATTCAATAAATATATATATATATATATATATTCAGTAAATATATATATATATATATATATATATATATATATATTCAGTAAATATATATATATATATATATATATATATATATATATTCAGTAATAAATAATATATATATATATTTACTGTCTTTGATCGAACGGTATCACATATATACAAAAAATTAGATCTCAGAAAAAAGCTCAATAGACTTCAATAGTTTACCCATATTTCTAAAATTCAAAATTCTCAAAAACTTCTTTATAAAAAAAATATCTACATGGTAATAGAACAAAATGATTTAATGTTGTAGCAGCTGATATATTCAGTATTATTATTTCACTAGCATAATACCATTGCTAACCTAGTAAAATTTTGTTGTAGTTTAAAAATGTATACAACGCTATCAAATAGAGCTTATTATGTGCTAATCAAAATTATTCAAGTCCTACTTCAGACACTGATAAGAAGTAAAAACAATAATAGAAATAAATTTATAACTTACCTAATTGAATTATTTTATTAATGTTACAAGTGAAACAAGAAAGTTGTTTCTAACTTATTCTCATAATTATAAATTAAATCCATAATGTGAACAATCCGCTGTCACAATTTTACATCGAATACAACATCGAAAGTACAAGGGTGCGTACACGAAATCATTAATAAAATCATTGTAAATCTACACCTACTACATTTCTATATTTAATCGTGAATATGTTTTACACATTACAAATTTAATGATTAACTTAAAACACCATATCAACAATGTAAAGTAAAAATGTATCATCTCTCATCATAATTTGCATTAATATTTCTCACTATATACTCTCTATCTACACCTACTTCAATAATACATTATGGCCCACATCTGCTAAAGAAAAGGGGCCAAAAAGTTTTGCATACATATTTATATGTATGGAAAATAAAATTCAATTCAATTCAATTCAATTCAATAATACATTTTTTAAAAAATTGATTTATTCTCTAAATTCTTATTCTATCACTCATAATTAAATTAACTGTTTTTTTCATTTTGCTTACTGTTGTTATAATTATTGTGCTAGGTTATATTTTTTGCTATCATTTTATAACGTACATGAATACGAATATATATGAATAATGTTTATTATATAATTTATTTTGGTTTCTATGAATATACATGTATAATAATATATTTAGTAACTAAGGCTTCAGACAGCAAAACAATATTATGTCTTAAATTTTTACAATTACTTATTACTATGAACTTAAAACCTAATTTACAATTATATATACTACACTATAATGTATGGCTTAATAGCTCATTTAGAGGTTTGTAATACTCCTAACAATATGGATTAATAAAACTATACAATCAATTGAATGTATGTATAACAAGCTGAGATATATAGTAACTATTAAATTATGTGTAGAAACATGGATGAAGTATAGCCTAGAAATTTCATTTTAGCTAAGGCTTCAGACATCAAAACAAAATTAGTATATATTATAGATATGATATGTATAACATTTAATTCCGATTAAGAGAAACAATTTTTCAATTGAATGTATGAATGTATGTATAAGCTAGAGATAGTAGCTGTTAAATGAATAGAAACATGGAGGAGTAGCACAGAAGCTTCATTTGAGCTATATGTGATTGAATCGTTGAAAAATAGAAGAAAATATGTACTTATAAATTATTTATTTTATTTATTCTGGTTGTATATACTTTAAGTTTGTAATGTAGAATATATTTTTATTTAATGTTTCTAATTGTCATTAGAATTAAGATCTAAAACTGTATTGGTAGTTTTTAACTCTTTGGACACATATGTGTGTATATAGGGTAAATCTTTGAACATAAATAGGTTAAAAATATTTTCTATAACAAAACAAATTTAATCAACCCACTATCATTGATTAACGAAATTATTCTTAATAATTAGAATAATAAATAATAATGTTAGTTTACTAATATTAGTTTACTAAATTTACACACATGCTGTGAACAAAAAATTTTGCGCAGTTTACTGTTACAGGGTAAAAAAAAACAAATTGCATTCACAACAGTCTCAGTCACACCTCATCACACCATGTCTAAGCCATTTGATAATATTGTTGGTGAATAAATATTATTTTTAAATCTAAATGAAAATTATGATCCTACCTACTTTATACACCAATAATTTCACTTTAAATAAATTGCGTATAAAAATGTATATCTGTAAAATTGTAATCAAAATCACCACGTGACAACTCATTAACTATACAATACTTTGATTTAAATCATTTCTATTTTAAACAATTTTTTTTTTTTATTATTTATTAGAATGGTTTTTGGCGTAGATACACCTCGAATTGAAACCCTCTTATATATATATTTTTTTTAAATCAAAATTTTCAATCATTAAAACATAATTTTTAACTTTATTCTTCTTTTATTTTTTATTTTAATTCTTTTATTCTAACCTTTCTATGGTAAAAAAATAAATCAATTTTATTCATTTAATAAATTTTGTTACCAAATAGCAAAATGGAAAATTTTTTGATTTTAAATATATAATATTACATACAATAATGTTGAAATGCAACAATAACAGTACTGGGACCGGCCATTTTTTGTTTTGTTTATACAATTTTTAGTTAAGTACTTCTATATAATGCTCTTCTATTAATATATATAGAATTAATTTTTAAATATTTTTTTCTGAAATTAGGTACAAACTTATTGATCTAGTTTTTAAATATTGTCATTTCAGATAATACTTATATATATATATATATATATATTACATACATATAAATGTGTATACTATGTATCTAGATCAACAATTTTTAATTTTCATTATTATTGTATTTCATAAATACATACTTATCTACTCTCACAATATTATTATAGGTGTGGAATTTTTAATTTCCTGCCGAAATATTCACCTGATTTTCATGATGGTGAGTACACCTGTCTTATGACTAATTAAAAACTAATAAAATGAGGAGAAAAAAAATAAATAAAATAGAATAAAATATAAATCGAGGGATTTCCCAGTTTTCTATTACATACTAAAAATGTATATTTGTAAATAATTTTAATTAAATATATTAAAATAATTGGATATGATGACATTCCAGCCTAGAATTGTTAATTTTATACATTATATGGGAATACTACAGAAAAATATAATTTAATGGTTCTAAGCACAATATAATTTCCATCAAAAACAAAATATATGTCCAATAAATCTGGGGATTCTGACTCAGCAATCCTCCTCCATTTTTTTCGGTCACGGTCCGCTTCTCTCCAGTTGAATATAATAAATTGTATCATGTTTATTCCATGATATTTGGTCTCTCCAACGAAAGTTTGATCCGCCCCGAACATTTAGGTCTGACCCAAACCTTTGGGTCTGGATACGAAGATTTTCTTGGCTGGATCATTTACATTCATCCTCTCTAAGTGTCCGAGCCACTGTTAGATTATTATTAGATTATATAATTGAGGGAGGGGATCTGTCCACTATATCATCACAGCCGTAAATGGGCTTATTATGATTATCCGTGTTTGTTAGTGATATTAGTCCTCTAAATCTTTAAGCATACCTGATTTTGTAATCACACTCAGGATATTTATCAATTGTATGCTGATACCGAGCCACTCTCTTGATCTTAATTTTCGTGACTACGTCCACTTCATTATACAACTCAGCTTAAAGTTTAGTATTACATCTACTCCTGCAGACCCCATCGTCATTTTCAAGACCATATATCCGTAGATTATTTAAAAAAAAAAATCGCGCAATATCATCTCGAATGTATAAAATCTCAAATTCATATTTTTGGCATTGAAGAAAATCTTTGATTGTAAAACAACTCGGAAGTACACTGAAAATAATCTCAAATTTTAATCTCGAGTATTTTTTAATTAAGGTAAAACTAAAAATTGAAACAAAAAATAACCTAAATTCCAAAAAACAAATTTTTAAGTAAAAATTATCAACTGCTTGATAAAAAATACATGTTTTTATAATTTGAATCAGTATAAAGCAATGATAACAAAATCAATTTATTATAATGATTGTCATTAACCCATCCAAAAACCAATAACAACAATAATGTTGTTAAAAATATCTTCTATAGGTAAAAATAGATTGACCAACATCAGATCATCAAAATAAAAATAATATTTCAAACTCAGGGTTTCCATTACCGGTATTACCGAAATCGGAATTCCGGTATTACTGAAGAATATTAAAACCGAAATATCGACATTACCGAACCAAGAAAACCGATTTTTCGGTATTGAAAAGTTGTAAAAATATTTCGGCAATCTCCAACAAAAAATGACATGTATTTACAAAAACATGTTAAAGAAGAATATGAAAAAGAATTGAAGTTAATTTTAGATTTTAGAACCAGATGTAGGAGTAGTCTTTTGTTTATGTTTGAACGGTTCTATAAATTGAAAAGCTCTTTCCAAAGGCTTTAATTGATTTACAAATGGACATTGCAGTTTCAAAAGAAGAGCTTGACTTAGTTTTTCGTATAGTAACGGCGTTAACTCTTATTAAACTAGCTGTAAAAATTTATGCTTTCCAGATGCTGATTTGCATAAAGGCGACATTGCATTAGAGTTTATGTTTGATGAACTTTCTAAGCAACTAAATTCGTTCAAAAATGATCTTAAAATCGCCTACGAAACACGTAGAATTATAGAACGGTGCTTTATAGAAAGCCGCTTCAAATATGCAGATCTTCTCAGTTTCCTGCAGGATCCTAAAAATATTAACAATGAACGAGAAGATTATGACATATTTAATTTAACTTCAAAAACAACGATGCAGTCTCAAATTATTTTTCTATTGGAAAGATTGTTCACTCTTTCACCAGACTTAAGAGAATCAAATGCCGAGGACGTTTTAGTGATCACTAATTCAGAAATTATAGTCGAGGAAGAGAGAAAACAGTTGTCATTAAAAGAAGTTCTTCAGCAAAAATTAAATGAAAGATCGGAATGCAAGCAAAGTAATGTCAGCCAAAAAATAAGATCAAAACAAGAGCTTCTAAAAGTTATTCGAGCAGAAGTGAAATATTACGAAGAGGAAGGTTGAAAGGGCAAGTATCTAAGTATAATTAAATGTTATTTAAAAACCGTACGACCTACCAGTGTTGAAGCAGAAATGGCCTTTTCAGCAGCAGAGCTGTTATTAACCAAAAGTAGTATAACCGGTCGGTGCTTTCGGATAACAGTATAAATAATTTATGCTTTTTAAAAGCCTATTTCTATCGCTTGCTTGAATAAAATAAGTTTTTTTTTACTACCGAAAATACCGTTATTTCCGGTTTCGGTATTGACATCAGTACCGAAATACCGGTTTTAAAGAAACTCTTCGGTACTGGAAACCCTATTTACTGTTGAAGAAGTAAATTGTTTCAAGTATATTGGCGTAATAATTGACGATTACCTGAAATGGTTTGTACATTTATCAGCATTTTTATCTAAGTAAAGATGGTTCACAAAAGATATTGTTTATGGTATATTATGCTTTTTTTTGAATCTAAGCTGCGTTATGGTATAACGAGTTGGGGGAGCTTACTTTAATATAATTAGATCTTTACTGGATTCCCGGCTTTTCTCTTCTTTCTTCCGGCTCCTATCAAACATATTAAATTATTGTCTAAAATTTCTCTAAAAATGTCAAAATTTATATTTTGAGCTTCGCTTATGATCATATTGAAAACCTGTTAAACCGGTTGTAGTTTAGCTTATTGTAATTTATTCTTATTTTCTTTTTTTCTTCAGCAGTCTATGTTGGAAATCAACCTTTCAAAATCAGAATAAAAAAAGATTCAGCTGTTGAAGAACAATCAAATTTTAATTCGAGATTTTTGCTTTCGATATTTTACCTCAAAAAGGTTTATAATTTTCGATATTTATTTTTTGGAAATTTCCAACGTTTAAAATTTTTTTCGGTATTTTGATAATAATTCGATCCGAAACCTATCCAAAAACAAATATAACAATAATGTTAAAATTAGAAATTAGACTGATCAGATCATCAAAATTAAAAAAAAATATTTCAAACTAAATTTGGCTGGTGGAAAATTTTTATGATTAAAAAAAAAAAATTTTAATTCGAGATTTTTGGTTTCGAGATTTTACCTCTCAAAAAGCTTTATAATTTTCGATATTTATTTTCAGAAATTTCCAACGTTTACGGCTTTTTTTTCGGTATTTTTTATTATTAAGATTTTACATTTCGATATAAAAATAGTAGACCTGTTTTCTTCTTCACTTATCTTTCAGGCAGCTCCTCCTATTCATTTTATTCTATATTACCTGAAATCGGTAGTTAATTAATTATTTTTATTCTTATTTGTATTCTCACCTTGTTGACGTTTTTCCCATACTTCTTTTGGCATTCTAACTATTCGGCCAGCCTACCTTAATTCAGTTTTTGTTATTTTACCATATAATATCAGTTAGTTTTGTCCCTATAACTACTCTGTAATATTATTACTCTATTTCCGTTATTCTATTTCTTCTGGTGATTCACAACTCAACCGTTTTCTATTCATCGCTTTTCAAATCTATCCAATTTTTCATCGCTCATTGATTAATTTGATGATAGTAGGTAACACACATCTAACGATTTTAATATTACAATATCGATATTAGTATGTCTGTCAGTAGTACAAACCACTTTCATTTTCTTTATAGAATGTTTTGGTAATATAAAAATGCTTCATTGTGTTAATACTTTTTTTTTGTATAGGTGAAAACCTTTTATATGTGTCTATGAAGCTATCCGCACTTCATGGATATGTAAGACCCCCATGATCTTGTTCGGGTTACTCACCAAAAATACCACCTACTTTTCCCATGGTGAAAACCAACCCTAAACCGCTTTCGCATTATACTTCAATTTGGGGCGAGCTTTTTCCGTATTTTCTGCTATGTTTCTTATTCTGAATCCTCTAAATATCTGAGCTGTTTCTTCCTGCGTAGTTTTGATTCTATGTATTTGACTATTTACTATAATTTACTATTTACTATTTTCTATAACTTTGTGTGCGAGAGAATTTAAGAAGAGTAAAATCTACAGTCTCTCGGATAGTAAAGCAGCCATGCTAGCTATTAATTCATATCATCACATCACATCAAAGCTAGTATGCGATTGCTTAGACATACTCAAAACCCTCGCAAAAATAAATAAAGCCACAGTAATGTGGGAACCAGGGTATTCCGGCATTGCAGGAAATAAAGCTGCAGATTATCTAGCTAGAAAAGCATCGCACACCCCTTTTATAGGTCCAAGTCCGTTCTTTGGAATTCCCCTGAGTACAGTTAATATGCAATTAAGAGTTTGGGTAGAGCAAAAAGCTAAAGATTTCTGGGCCAACATTCTTGAAAATCGTCAAGCAAAAATGCTCATGCCTGAACGCTCGCTCAAGAAAACTTAAGCACTTCTCAGTTTCAACAGAAAACACGTACGTATCTTGGCAGGGATAATAACAGACCATTGCCTAACAAAGAAATAACCTCTATAAAATGGGTCTAATTGAAAATAACCTATGCAGATTTTGTGAAATAGAGGAAGAATCTATTGAACATCTGCTTTGTGAATGCGAGGGGCTTACCCGTAGCAGACTTCGCCACAATGGGAGCTATCCAACATGCCATTGAAGAATATCCTGAGTGTAATCACAAAATCAGGTATTCTTAATGACTCAGAGACTTAAAAACCGGGTTATCACAATAAGCCCATTTGTGGTTGCGGTGATGTAGGGACTGGATCCCTTTCGGAATAAATATTAAATCTAATCTAATCTAATTTGGTGTTAAAAATCTTCTTTCGGGTTCCGCTAAATCACATTCGAAAAAAACGTTGTGTCATGCGTTTCGATGCAGTGACTACGTTCTGATTTATTTTTTTTTTTTTTTTTTTAAATTGGGGAGTTCTAAGTAACCGCGACCTCTTCAGATCTATTGTACTTCCCCGTCCATTTCAGAATTGCAGGTCTATGTCCTTGTGATAAACGCTATTATTGCTTTGATGTCAAATTCAGAATCAGGCGATTTGTATCACTGGCTTATTTACTTTGCCCATTTTGTAAATGTAGGATCGAAATTATCTGTGGCCTAATAGAAACTGGATGATGTTTATATATGTTAGTAAACTAAGATGTCATATTGACACATTGATCATTTATTTTGTTTGTTTTTGTTTTATTTTTTTTATTTAATTCAAATTATATTTTATTTATAATATTTAATTATTATTAGGTATTAAATACATATTTTTATTTTCTTTTAGATTTTCACGTTCTCAATTAACATTTGCTGCTGTAATGACAATAATTATCATGATAGTAGGAATTTTTGGTAATATTTTAACGACAGTAGCTTTATTAAAATGTCCTAAAGTAAGAAATGTTGCTGCAGCATTTATTATAAGGTAAAATATTTTATATTCAATTTTAAAATGATAATAAAAGTAAGTTTAACACATTGGATTCCATAATTGATGATGCTTAGAGATAACAGTGATAATAAAAGCGAAAAATGAATTTTTATTTGATCAAAAATAAAAATTATTATATTCCTCATTATTATAGTTCTTGGCCCGATTTTAAAAATAATACAGGACATTTTGATTATGATAAAAATATTAATACATATTATATACACTATGGTGATATGGTATATTTTTTATGCCCTATGCCCCAGTGATTGTGTTGCAGAACAACGATGATGATACACTGTTTACGGTCACAAATTGTTGGACTTCGATTTGGATCGGGTTACAGGACAACGATGATGATACACTGTCTATGATCACGAATTGTTGGACTTCGATTGGTATTGTTGTTGTTTGAAGACTAACTTGAATGTAAGCCTGAATCAATTTCTGCAAATAATATCATTATTTCAGATTACATGGTTTGAATGATTCAGATTCATGATTCAGATTGTATAGACTGTGTTTTTTCCTGATAATTTACAAAATGTTAATTGAAATGTTAAAACAAACAAAAACAAAAAACCATTTTAAAGTGATTTTAACATTTTTCAAAAGAAAACATATTTTGCTTTTTTATAAAAATAAAATTTCAGTATGAATGGGTTTCGCTATTAACACATTATTATTCATAAACTTAAAAGCTATTTAAAAGTGATATTTTAAATATTTCAGAAAAAAAATTTGTATTTTAAGCACTGGTTTAATATATGTTGAAATGTTGTTGGTGGTGAATAGTACCGGTTGCTATTGTTGGTAATCACATCATTATTATAGAATGTAATATAGAGTTGTACTGGTCATAACCACATGAATAAACACATGTGTAAACTAGCACTAAGTGACGACCCAACCTATAGACACTGTCTGGAAGAGGAAGAAAACGTTGTAGGAGAGTGCTTAGCTCTTTCAAGGCTGAGACTCAGGCTGCTGGAAACGCCCTACATAACCTCAGAAAACTTCTGCAGGATAAATCCCCCAAACCTATTGGCCTTTATCAAAAGGGTCGACTAAGTTGAGGGGTGGAGGACGGTATAAAGGGCTAAAAAGTCTACATGCCGGCTCTGACATATTAGGGCCACCTCCGTAGAAGAAAAAAAAAAATATAGAGTTGTCAAAATAACCCTTTATTTATTTATTTATTTTTTTTTAAACATTAGATCCAATAACAGATAAACCTACAGGCCAAATTATAGGTCATTTTATTTATTATTAATATTATTTTATTTATTGCCTCAATGTATTTGTCCAATATGTTTATTGCTAAAATATTTACACCTTTGCTTTGTAATTATTTAGACTAACCTGACTTAAATATTTAGAATAAATTTAATTTGCAAAGGACAAAATGGCAAGTAAAAACCTTTAGCGGATTTTCGGAATTGTAACAGCTTTCAAAAAAAGCAAAAATAGTATTAGTGTTTACTAATAAGTGCAAGTTGCTTGAATTAATTTAAAAACAATGTTTTGCTTTCTCTGCAGCAAATTGAAATTAGTTTTGACAGAACTCATCCATACGGGGAATCCTTCGAAAAATGGATTTAAATATCAATAATTTATTTTCAACAATTAAATTAGATTTTTTATTTATGATTGGATATAACATTTTTATATAGAGTTCTATTTTATTGATGGTTTTCATTAGATGTGTTTTGAAAAGTTGTTTTTTATCTAGGTGCATACACCCAGGTATTTTATATTATCAATTTCCCAAACCATTTCGAAATTTCCACATTATAGGTTTCTGTTCGGCAAAAAACAACAAAACAATTTCCTTCTTTTTGTAAAGAAAATCGATTTAGTTTTTTCTCCGTTAATTTTGATTTTCCACTTAAAATAGTGGTCCTTAATTATTTTGAAACCATTTTTAAGGTTATTTATGATTTCATTTGGACAGTTAGAGCCAAATTATAACGCAGTATCATCAGCGTACAAACTAGTGTAACAGTTTGGAATATTGGGTAGATCTTCTGTGAAGATGTTATAGAATAAAGAAGAAAGTGTAGAGGTTTGCGGAACAACTGCTGTAACAGCGATTTTATCGGATTGTGCTAGTACAATTTTTACTGTGAAAAATCAGAAAATATAGACTTTTTGTTATTTAAGTTGTAAATTTGTGGGTCTTCATTTTCAGTATTAAATTATATTTTTTAGAACAAATTTTTTTTTAAGCGTTAGAGTAAAATTTTGTAAAATTTTCTTATCATATGCAGATACGCTATTTTGTCTACTACTTGTAGACTTCTTCAGTTTTTTGTGTTCGACTCAGTCTATGTATATGTGAGAGCCTGCGTATCAGGTTTTTACGAGAGGAAGGAGCCGTTATTTTAAAGTTTAAAGTAAAATGTTATTAACTAAATGGAGAGTGCTCTATCGACTGATGATATTTTCAACTTTTGGAAAGGATCGAAAAAGGGTTTTTTAAGCCGAAATTGGCCAAAATTGACCGAAATCGAGTTTTTTAAAATGGGAAGGGGTATTTTTTTTTACAAATTCGGATTCTACGACAAAAAATAAGAAAATTATGTCAAATTATTTTTTTTTGGTTTTCTCAGTATTTCTCCTCAAAATTAATAAAAATAAAACAAAAATCCACCATATTTTCCTTTAGCAAACTAAAATTAATAAATTAAAACATTTTTATCTATACATTTGTTTTTCATGTTATTATATTTTTTATCTCAGTTTCGGGTTGCCACAAAGCTTGCATTAAACAAAAACAAACAAAAAATTACTTAACAAAAGTTTGTTATTTTTTTGACGTAGTCGTAGAATCCAAATTTGCATAAAAAGTACCGTTTCCAATTTAAAAATCTCGATTTCAGCCAAATTCGGCGATTTTTGGGCTTAAAAACCCTTTTCCGGTCTTTCCCGGAAGTTGAAAATATCACCAATCGATAGAACACCCTCAGTTTAGTTAATAATTTTTTTTTAATTCTAAAATAACGGTTCTTTTTCCTCTTAAAAAGCTGATACGCATGCTCTGAAACACCCGAGATATATGGCTCATGCTCAGTCTATGTATATATATATATATATATATATATATATATATATGTATGTTTGACAACACGATCTACGTATATACACTTTTCTGTTAATTTCCTAAACTCTCTATATTAATCCAATAATGATAAGCGATATCAAATAACGGAAATAACAGTAATAACAGTCTGATACCTATTATTACCGTTATTTTTTTTTTCAAAACTGATTTAACTCGATTTTATCGACGTAAAAAAATTACATTCTATGCAAAAAACAAAAAAAAAAATTAATTGAAAAAACAAAAAAAAATTATCTAAGCACAAAAGGGTTAATGGTAATCTATCAAATTTTCAATATAGGAAGGCAATGTGTTAATATTAATTAATTATTATAGAATATTTTTTTAAATTAATATTTTTATTTTTTTTATTTATTTTTTTTTTTGTTTTTTATATAGTTTATGTATAGCTGATTGCATATTTTGTGCAGCAGTTTTACCATTTAATGCATTTAGATTTATTGAAGGTACTTGGACTCATGGTGATTTCTTATGTAAATTAGTGCCTTTTATACAATATGGTAATATTGGTGTATCTTTACTTTGTATAGCTATGATTACAATAAATAGGTAAGTGAAAAATCAAAAATTTTAATTATTTTAAATTTATTAAATTTTCCCAAATCTGGAATAATCAATATTTAATTGATTGTGTTCCCAGAAGTATAAATTCGTTTATGTAACCTAGACAATTTTTTTACAAAGATTAATATTAAAAAATTTTGTTGGGAAATATTCCTACTAGTATATTTAATTATTTTTTTAGACCAAAATAAAATTGATAATTTCTGTCAATACAAAAAAAAAATCTTCTAACTTCTTAATGTTTAAATGTGCAATTTTTAAATATATTTGAATTAATGTAAATTTTTAATGAATTTCTAACTGATTGTATTTGTTTTATATTAAAAGAAAAAAAAACAAACTATTGTCAAACAATTGAATTTTTATATTATTAATAAATTATAAGACCGGACAGCTTCGACTACGGTCTTAAAATTCTTATGTACAATGTGTGTCAAAATTACAACTTTAAAATTGTTTTACAATTATATTGAATTAATTTGTAACTATTTTTGAATTAAATACAATTGTAAGTGAACATTTTAAACAACATTTTAACATATTAAACAAATTATTTAATTTATATAAAAAATTTAATTAATTTTATTCTATTCTATTTTTTTTTTTGTACAGATATATTATGATAGCTCATCATACATCATATGCAAAAATATATAAACGTCATTGGATTGGTGCTATGATAGTATTTTGTTGGGTATTCTCATATGGTATGCAATTACCAACATTATTAAGTGTTTGGGGTAGATTTGGTTATGATGAAAAACTTGGTACATGTTCAATATTACAAGATCGTTTTGGTCGTAGTAGTAAAACAGCATTATTTGCAATTGCATTTGTAACACCATGCATAATAATAATAGCATGTTATGCAAAAATATTTTGGGTTGTACATGAATCAGAAGTACGTATGAGAAAGCATGCACATAAACAAAATTCAATACCAAATAATATGCGTCAAATGCCAAATACTGCTGCAACAACAACAACAACAACACCAACAACAACAACAGCAAATAATGGTGGTGCTGGAACAAGTACAGCAGCTGGTAGACCATCACAAATATCATCAAGCTCATTTGATAATACAAGTGGTGGTGCTGGCATTGGTGGTATTAGTAATAGTGGTGTATTAGATGGAGGAGTTAAACAAAAATCATTAAGAATTAAAGATCATCGTGATGCAAGAGCAAAACGTAATGAATGGAGAATAACTAAAATGGTTTTAGCAATATTTTTATCATTTGTTGCTTGTTATCTACCAATAACAATTGTTAAAGTATTGGATCGTGATGTACATTGGCCTGGTTTTCATATATTTGCATATATTATGTTATATTTATCAGCTTGTATTAATCCAATTATTTATGTTATTATGAATAAGCAATATAGACAAGCATATAAGACTGTATTAACATGTAAACCAACAAGACTGTTACCATTCAATGGAGGTAGTAGTAACGCAGGTAAGAATTAATTTCTAATTTTTGTTTCAAATTAAAAAAAAAAAAAAAATTCTTTGAAATCGCATGTTATAGATTTTTTTTGTTGTAGAATTACAAAACGTTTTAAATCAAAAAATTATTTTTTGTTTTGTTTATTAATTTTTTGTGTCAGTTTTAAGGCATGTTTTGATTCAAATATATATATATTTTTTTTTAATTTAAATTTTACTTAGACACCTTATCTTTGATTCATATATATTTACTTATATAATTAAACTGAATAGTGTTGTGGTAGTTGAAAACAGACCCTGCGATTTCAAGCGAATTTTGTAGAATATTGACTGAATTTCATTATTTTCAATTTTCCTTGTTTTCCTTTTATTTCTCTTCAGATACTTAAAAATAATTTGCACGATTACACCTATTCAAAATAAAACGTTCTTAGGCAGCATGTTATTGCAGATTGTTACTATATAATAATCTTCTTAGATCTTATTTATTATTTTTGTTTTATTTTTGTTTTTTTGTTAATAAAATGAATGATGCATGTGATTTTAATACATAAGAAAATAGCACCGATTGTGATACAAAATAAAAAAAAAAAACAAAAAAAAAAAACAAAACAAACAAAAAAAAAATCCATTATGATTCACTTAGAAAAAAAATTTCGTTTTAGAGAAATGGAAAGACATCGGGTACAAATTCGACAACCACAGCCGTACAATGGTATCACAGGTTTCCCTTGCAGATCCAAACAGTATAAGCAGTATCAGTCACAGCAACCAATTACAACAACACCCGACCTTAAGTACAGTGGAGCTTACAAATACAAATTTAAAATTCCAACAACATTACAACAACAACAATCATATCCACCCCAACAATACATCATTGAACACTACAACTATGAACATGACGGAACAATCACAATTCCAAAATCAAAATTCTATTCCTTACAGCCGAACTGTGGAATCAAACGACCAAAATGGACAAGTGAATTACAGCAATATCAGACGAAACAATCGATTAAATTGGCTAATGAATACGAGAGCCCCGACAGAGAACAACAACAACAACAACAACAGCAGCAACAACCACAACAACAACAACAACAACAACAACAATACGATGAACAATATCAACCATATTTCACACAATATACCGGAAATGATAGATACGACAATAAATCACCCCCTAGCCAACGTTTCAGTCAACAACAACAACCACCATATCAACAACAATATGCAATTGAACAACCCTACAGTTATACCAATTTACAGTCCATTAAACCGTTCAATAAATATACAACAACAGCAGCAACAAAAGATATCAGCTCAAATGGAATTACAACCACAAAACAAGAATATGACATCATCAATAATGGAACCAATTCAAATTCAAACACAATCTCCTCCTCTGCAACAACAACAAAAACAACAACAACAATCAGAAATCCAATCTATCGTATCAAATCTCCCATTACAACGGCAACAATATACCCAACGCCACGGTATTCAGCGTCCAGGTATTCGAATCACATTGGACGAGGGGGACGTAATTATCGAAGAGGACGAATCAGTTGCAATTTCCCAAATGGTATCGTCGGTCGAACCTATTTCTATGAAAATACCAACAACAACAGTAGCAACAACAACAGCAGCAACAACAACAGTAGTAATACCAGTAATATCACACACAAAGGAGAATATTTCAATACAATCAATAGGGAAAATTTCAAACGACATTCCAGATAACAACAATATTCAATCTATAATACAACATAATAATAATAATAATAATAGCGACAATGATGGTGATGGTGGTGATAAAATCGAAGATATTCAAAAAGGTGCTGAAAAATTGGTTGATACCTCTCAAAATAGAAGTCATAATAATAGTAATAGAATATATGCAAAAGACAGTGTAAGATTTTAGTTTTAAAACAAGAAAATTGAAAAAAAAACAGAAAAAAAAAAGATAATACAAGTATACGCTTAAGCTTTTTTGCAACTATCCCAAAGGGATTATTTTTTTTTTTTTTTTATTGTATAGGAAAAATAATAAAAAATTCTACTCGTGAATCACTATTAAAATATTTTATAGATTAATATTATTTGATTGTATCCTGAATCTCTTATAATAAATAAATAAATGTATATATATATATTTATATCAAAAATTAATAAATATATATATATATACATATATTATGTGTCTACAAGTATACAGAAATACCTTATACAAAGCTATCTCATACTACATAAGGCTTGCTAAAATATTCGTTAATTTTTTTTAAATAATTTAAAATAGAGATTTGAATTGAAATACAGAGTGGTTTAATAAGAGTTGATTGATTTTGTTTATTTTTCAGTAAAACGTAAAAAAATAGAACTGAATAAAATTGACATATAGACTTACTAAAATAGTCGTTCAAAAATTTGTGAATAATTCAAAATAGAAATTTGAATTGAAATACAGAGTGGTTCAATTAGAGTTGATTGACTTTGTTTATTTTTCAATAAAAAGTAAAAAACTAGAACTGAATAAAATTGACATAGACTTGCTAAAATAATCGTTCAAAAATTTGTAAATAATTCAAAATAGAAATTTGAATTGAAATACAGAGTGATTTATTTTAATTGACTTTTTTTATTTTTCAATAAAACATCAAAAAATTAAAAAAAAATGTAATTGAATAAATTTGACATATAGACTTACTAAAATAGTCGTTCAAAAATTTGTGCATAATTCAAAATAGAAATCTAAATTGAAATACAGAGTGGTTCAATTAGAGTTGATTGACGACTATTTTTATTTTTTAATAAAACATAGTGGACATCCAGAATTGTTTTGTAAAATTAGCTTAAACTTTGTATGAGATATTGCAGTATACCCAATATACACATATATATATATATATATTTTAATTCTATTTGATAATTTTTACATAATATTAAAAATCAACACTTAATTTGTTGATTAAAATATGGGATTCAGTTATTTTATTCATTCTAGTTCAAACTAAGCGTGTAAACGATGCTCAAATTCATGAACTAAAACCGTTATGTTCTGTTACTAAACACATACCCGCTTATGATTATCAATTTCAATTATAAAAAATAACATGTTTCCGATATCAGACTGACTTGAAATTTTCACTAGTTCCTTAAATTTTTACCCTAAACTAAATAAATGATCTAGCTAGCTAGATCTAACAATCATATTAGTAATAATATAAGCTAGCTATGTCTAGATCTAACAATCTTAATCTGTCTAGGCTGAGCTAGATCTAACTATCATATTACTAATAAATATTATACTAAATATTATTAGTAATATTATTGTTAGATCTAGCTAGCTAGTAATATGATTGTTAGATCTAATATCTAGCTAGATTATTTAGTTTTTTTGATCAGTAACAGAACGGTAAAAAAAATCCATACTAAAGAACTGTGTGACAACGCAAATACATAAAACGCATAGTTTTCAAAAACTAGAACTTAGTAAAAAAAAAAAAACAATAAAAAAAATGGACGAATGATCGAACAACATTTTCAATTTAAAGATGATGGCTTTAATTGCGCGTATACACAATAATTTACAAAAACAAAATTTGTTGACAAAATTTATTTTTTTTTGTTGTAATATTGAAATTTATTTTCTCTCTGTGTAAGCAACAGTAGTAAGTAGTAGTAGTAGTAGCAGCAGCAGGCAGCAGCAAAACATATCACTTAATTATAGGAACTAAATTAGACATTATTACAATAAAAAATTCAAAATCACAATTTAAAATCACAATTTTTGACCTTTACTATATATACAAAATCAATTCTATACTAATTATACATTATTAGAATATTTTTTGATTATATTAAATTTAATTTTAGTAATTATATTCAAATTTTAAATTTAAGTGAAATTATAAATAATATAATATTTCAAAAAATTTATAAATACATAAGCTTAGCTTTGAAATTTTGTAATTATAAAATTTTTCAATTATTTATTTTATTTAATAATTTTTTTTTTTTTTTTTTTTTATTAGTGAGTAGTGATTTATTATTTTTTGATATTTAGCCATTAAAATCTTGTCATTGAAAACATAAAAAAGCAACAAAAATTAATTAATTAAAATAATAAAATATTAATTAAATACAATCAACAAAAATAATGTAAATAGAAATTTATATTTATAATTATTTTTATTTGTTTTATTTAAGATAATTATATAATATAATAAGATTTAAAAACAAAGATTTAAAAAAAAATTAATTGTAATAAATAAAAAATAATTGAAAAGAAATTATTAAAATACCAAAAATAAGAAAATAAAATAATTTACACATTTTGAAAGCAAATTCGTTTTCGAAAACTAAGTGTTATAAAAATGTTAAAAATTCTAAAAAAAAAGAGAAAATATTAGAAAATAAAAGGTTTACCATGTAAATAAAAATAAATTTATGAAATTTTCAAAACAACTTACTGGTTTTTTTTTTTTGTTGTCCCGTAAACTCCAGAAATATTGATTTTAGGGTTTAAGAGAATGTCTTAAATCAAGTTTTCAAAGATTGTTATTATTTTTATTATTATTACTATAATTGTTATTATTATTTCAATTATTATTGTTTTTATATTATCATTATTATTATTATTAATACTGTAATTATTATTATTATTATATTATTACTATTATTATTTTTATTATTATTTATTATTAATATGTTAATTGGTATTATTATTGCTATTATTATTGTTGTTATATTTATCATTATTATTATTATTACTATAATTATTATTATTATATTATTACTATTATTATTGTTATTATTATTATTATTATTATCATTATTAATACTATAATTATTATATTATTACTATTATTATATTTATTATTACTATAATTGTTATTATTAATGCTATTATTATTGTTTTTATTATTATCATTATTTTTATTATTATTATTATTAATACTATAGTTATTATATTATTACTATTATTATTTTTATTATTACTATAATTGTTATTATTAATGCTATTATTATTGTTTTTATTATTATTATTATTATTATTATTATTATTATTATTATTAATACTATAATTATTATATTATTACTATTATTATATTTATTATTACTATAATTATTATTATTATATTATTACTATTATTATTTTTATTATTATTATTACTATTATTATTATTATTATTATTATTAATACTATAATTATTATATTATTACTATTATTATTTTTATTATTACTATAATTGTTATTATTAATGCTATTATTATTATTTTTATTGTTATTATTATTATTTTTTATTATTAGTACTATAATAATTATTATTATATCATTACTATTATTATTTTTGTTATTCTTATTATTATTATTATTATTAATACTATTATTATTATATTATTACTATTATTTTTATTATGACAATAATTTTTATTATTATTATTATTATTAATACTATAATTATCATTATTATTGCTATTATTATTATTATTATTATTATTATCTTATTTACAGTTTCAAAAGATATCAGAGAAGAACTACAGTTATTTTGTAAAACTTTTGTACAGTTAACCCAATCTAATGCTAAATTGCGAAACGCCATTTCTCCCAATATATTTTGCCGAAATTAACATTTTACAATTTTCTATTTGACATAATTGGTTATTTGGCAATCAGTCGTTTTACATGAGTCAATTTGGAAAAAGATGTTTGGCAAATATACAAATATTTAATATTTTGGAAAAAGGATAAAACTAATTATTCGAAATTAATTTGACATATCATATATATTCAAATATACATATATATAAAAGTATAGTAATTAGTTGTAATTTTGGATATTGTGTATAAGTTGCGAATTGTCCTATTTGATTGAACATACAATTTGTGAAATGATAATTTTGCTAAAATGGATCTTCTGAAATAAGAAATCATACGAAATAATAGACGAAATAGGAGTTTGACACATCGGTTTTGCTAACTCTTCAATTTTGTAAAAATATGTCTAAAAATGATCTTTAGAATAATCTAACAACAAATACTGTCTAAAGTAAAATTCTGTAGAATTACGAAACAACAATAATAAAAAATAAAAAACGGAAATGGTACCAGATATCAACGTAAGGCCTGACTGTAAATAAACAATAATGGTTAGAAAAATATTTTTAAATAATGTTAGGTTGGAATTCTCAAGGTCATTGTAAACGAAGACATTTAGAACAAACAAGATAATATGGATGAAAAACCGGATATGCAGTATTAAAAACCGGATTTATCAGTTATTTTATATTTTTATTATTATAAATAAATTAATGAATTTGACATTTATTTAACGGTTGAATCGGAATCATTATCAATATACAAAAACAAATGCGTTAACAAACATAATCTTTGTTGAATCCACAGGTTATTATGTGCATTACTATACATTGATTATTTTATTCATCGAATTTTTAGGAAAAGAACGATTTAAAATGAAATTATTTAAAACAACTGGGGCGCAATAGTCAACAGAATAGCCCATATTTTTGAAGGCTCATCGCGTCAGTGATGAAAAATTTACCCGCGTCTACGTCTCAATAAATTTGTTCTCCTGAGGCTTGTGATAAATTTCATTATGTTGGCTATCAAAATAACAAAATTTTTCACAAATCTTCCAGAAATAAAAAATTTACTTAGACATGGGCGCAGGTCAAATTTTCAGCACTGACGCGATGAGTCTTCAAGAATATGGGTGAATACTTCTAGTTTGGTTTGTTGCTTCCAATTTAATTTGTAAAACACTTGTTGGTTAATTTCATGTCAACATCAACTATCATAACTCAATGAAGTCTGAAAAGGATACCATACAAATAAAGAAAAGGATTTTTGTAGTAAAAAAAAAAACAAAAATATATTAAATAATATTACGTTTCATTTATTGCATCTAAAAAAAAAAAAAATGTTTTCTTAATATTAATTTTTACTTTTTTTTTTTTTAATTGATAAATTTGTAATTTAAATTTAATAGATATTTCTTCATTTTTATATTTATAATAACATCTCATATAATCAAAATATCTTTTTAATTTCGTTTGTTATATATTTTTTTTTTTTTTGTTTCTCATATATTATATAGTTTTTATTTCTATTACACATACATATATATATTTCATTTTTATTTTCAAAAATATTAAAAATATATTTAGTATATTTAAAATTCAGCTCAAAATTTATCTAAATCGAAAAAACTATAATAAATAAACAAATCAAAATTATGAGAATTTTTTTTTTTTTACAATTTAATAAATTTAAATTGAATTTAGATACTTAAAAATTAAATAAAACAAAAAAAAAACTGTTATTAATCATTAAGAACATATTTTGCTTTTCCTGTTGTAGTGATGATCTGATATTATAATTTATATAATTATATATTTTATATTATAATTTATGTAATATATTTAAAATAATTTTTTGTACAATATTAATTTGTTGTTATTGTTATTATTTTAAATCAGTAGAGCATTTAAAGAAACGATATTTTATTTATGTAATTATGTATGTTTTGTAATTGAAAATTACAGAAATAATAAAACTAAGAGATTATTAATTTATTATAAATTAAAAACAAAAATGAATAAAATTATTTAAAAAATATTATATTTAAACGAAAATATGTATATGAAAGGTTTAAAAAAAAAAAAAAATGTATATTAATTATTTTAAAATAAAAATTATTATAAATTAAAATTTCGAATAATAATTCGAAAACTAAAAGAGAATAAGAAATATAATATTATTTCACTATAGGTCACTTAAATTGTCAACGGTTTTTCCTTCCGATATTTTTACATATTTAGAAGGAAAATAAAAACTAAAGAAAATTTTACCATTACATTTTATAGATTCTAACATAATTATTCGTAACTTTCATTTAGTTTTTGTTTTTTTTTTTTCTCTTTAACTTTTATTAAATTCTTAATAGTTCTGAATCAAATTTAAATGGCTAACTTATAATATGTTGATTATTTGTAGATGTTATTGTTTGTGTTGTTGGTGTTGTAGTTTCTAATTTTTTTGTAATCGTATCATCATGATTACGTAATTGATTATCAAAACTATTTCTACGTTTTTCATTAATAATACAATCTGTTATTCTTTCATTATGTTCTTCAAAACTATTTACATTACTTGAATCGAAACATCGACGTTTATAATCACTTAATAAGAGTCTATATCTAGTTTGACTAAAATCAGGTTGTTCTATTTTAATTGATTGTGTTGTATTGCTAAAAGCAAAAAAAAAAAAAAAATAAATAATTATTAAATAATTTAAATCAATTAAAAAACATTAGGCGTGTGTGTAGGTAGGAAGCGATGGTTGCAAACTTAGACAAAAACAAAAAAAAATAAATCATGTTTACCTTGTTTTTGTCAAAACGGCACATCCATTATCATTTGACATTTGTAATGAATACAATTTTGCTAAATTTGATAATGAATCTTGCTCATGTATTTCTAAATCGGGTAATCTAATACAATTTTGTCTTTGATCTTGTAAAAATCTAGCTAATCTTTCATTAACACTTGTTTTTACAATAAAACCAGGTCGCTCTTCTCTTATTCGTCGACAACCCGCTCTTATCTCTCTAATGTCATTTAACTGGCATGGAGGTGATGCTAAAAATGGATTTGATGTTTCACCAGACATTTCACTTTCAATTTGTTTAACTGGAAAACGAAAATTTTTTATAATTTCATTTTGATTATCGCCAGCATCACCATCATCAACAAAAGAATCAACATCACGTTCACCACTTAAATTTTCATGTAAACCAAAACTATTATTTCCACTATAAAAACCGCTACATGCACCACCACCACCAACACCACTACCACCACCACCACCACCACCACCAGCACTACCCAAACTAGTATTAAAATTCATTGTATTTCCACTATTAATTGTAATCGGTTGACTTTGTAACATTGATGATTTCATTTGTAATCCCAAAGAAAAATTCATTCCAATCATACCACCAGGTGGTGATAATACTTCATCACCACTCATTAATGTATCATCATCACCACCAGCAGCATAATCATCTGATGATTTAATTAAAGGTAATGGTTTTTTATTTAATTTTCTTTTAAAATCATTTTTTGATGCAAAATTAATCATAACTTCATTGCCCGGCCAATCAGTCAATTCATCATCACCCTCTCGATCTGATTCATTTGTTTCACCATCTTCTGAATCCGATGAGCTTAATGAACTTGAACTAACAAAATCATTTAAATCATTGCCGCATTCCATTGAATGCGGATCATCAAATTGTAATTGAGCTCGAATTCGTTCACGTTTCAAACGATGATTTTTATGTCGTCTACGACGTTCTCCAGTATGATGATGTTTTGATTTATGAATATGTAATTCAGAATTATTAGATTTTAAATTTGATGAACATGATGATGAGAGTGGATTTAATGTTGTTGGTCTTGTTAAACCTTCCATTTTTTGTGATAAACTAGAATTTATATTTGAATTTTTCGTATCGATATTTTCTGGAATTTGACTTAGATTTGATGTTGTTACATTTACATCTTTTTCAATTGGAAAAACATTTAAAATAGCTGGCATATCCATATTTATTTTTGATTGATTAACCGATGTTATGGTACTATCAGAAGAATTTTTTGTATCAAAAATATTAACAGATTCAGCTGCAAGTAAATTTTCTTTTGAATTAGAACTTGATGCAATTGGATTTGTTACTATTGGCTTAAATGAAAATATATCTGATTTTAAATTTGATTGTTGTTGTTGAACTGCAGACATTTTTTCAATTTTAGTTATTAATCCTTTTTGTAGTGGAAGAATTTTTTCACAATTAGGTTTTATTCCCGATGAAAAACTACGTGTTCTTATTTTATGTTCTGGATATGAATTTTTTGATGTAAAAATATGACTTTGACGTGGTACACTCGATGAATGCTGTTTACCATAATAATCATGATGATCATGATAACGATGATCTCGATGAGAACGTTTACGTTTACCACAAAAGAATAAATTTGTACGATACATTTCTTGTGATGCATGTTTTAAAACACGTTTTTTAACGGCACCACCAGTAACCGGAAAAAATGCTGAAGAACATGAATTTATGCCTGTGGCAGATGGCAATACACCACTATTATCATTGTTATCATTTGTCATATTTTGTGAATCTATATTTTCTGTTGGTAATAGATTACCGGTTTTTGGACCTGGTGTTGATGGTGTTGTTTCATATTCAACAGCCATTCGTTTAAATTTTCTCTTACGACGTTCTTTCATTTTGTTGGGTCGAAAAAATCTTAAAAAACAAACAAATTGATTTTGAAAATGTTAATAAAATATATTTTGTTAAAATTTATTTACCTTGCTGGACTAAAATTTTCATTTAAAGAATCCGATTCGAAATTCTAAAGTAAAAAAAAAATTTTAATTCATATTTGATTAAATTTTTACAAAAAAAAAAAAAATTAATTATACATGTATAGCTCTAGGAAATTCTGAGCGAAAATCAGGCCGGTCATCAGAATCACTATGTACAGAGCATAATCTATCCATATTATTTTGATTGTTAGGAATTTCATTTGGAGCATCTGTTGGACTACTTGATGAATCTTCTGTCGGTTGAGGTGCACAAGCTAAAAAATTTTTAATTATTTTTTAAAATTAATTTTTTTTTTTATAGAATTAAAATTACGAATTAATAACACAAATTTCATATCATAAAATCAACATACACATAGAAAAATATCTTCATTCACTCACAGAATACTAAATTTATATGGACACTTTTAACAAGTACATTTGTGATATTTTAAAAAGTGCATATTTGGCAACCGAATTTCTTATCGCAATAAATTTAATATTATTTTTTCAATTAAATTTTATTAAATTTTTTGTTTTTGTTTCTTACGTAAATTTCCTGTAGATCGTGTTCTTCTTCTAGGCCCCCACCTACCACGTAGGACACCTTTACTTGTTTCTTCAAGGGCCAGTGTTAAATCGTGCGAGAATTGATCCATTGTCTGCATTTTTCTTTTATTTTATTCAAACTACTGATTTTTTTTATTATTCAAATAAAATTCATTAAATCAATTTTTCACTTTACTTTTTTTTTTTTTTTGCCTTTTGGCGTTCTTTATTTTGCAATTTATTAATTTATTTCCTATCAAACACTCATATAAATTTAACGAACTACATTGAAAATGTATTTTTAATAGTTTAAATTGTAAATTCTTGTTTAAATATAATATAGATTTTTATAATATATTAAATATATATTTTTTCAATTGAAAATAAAACATTTTATTTGTTTTAATTACATTTCAAAGTTAGTTTTTAAAGAGTATATTTAGAAAAAATAAAATCCAAATTTTCACTTTCTTCCTTGACCATTTTCTTGACAAAAATGTCAACTGATAAATGACAATGCTGCCATTGTATATTTGTTTAGTTAATTATTTTGTGGTGAAGTTGAATATAGTAATACTGTCAAACGATTACTACGGTAGTGTTTATTATTTACAACCTTAAGCTCACTACTCGTCATTTGCTTTAAAGTATTCTAAATTTTAATTCTTAATTTTTCTATTTACTCTCCTTTCCACTATATAATAATAATTAAAAAAAATTATTGAAATGAAACAATTTAGAAAATTAGATTATTTTATCAGAATTTTTTAATTTCACAAAAAAAAAATATTACATATTATTATTATTGAATACAAAAAACTATAATTAATAATTTTTATTAAGAATTTATTTATAAAATTCATGCTCTTGTTCATCCTTTTTAATGTTATTTTTATAACCTTTTTCGAAATCTTTTCCTAAAACAATATAACGATTTTCTCTAACTGCATGCATACCAGCCTCCTGACAAATAGCATTTACATCAGCACCAGAAATTTTATCTGGTCTAGCAACAAAATCTTCTAAATCAACATCTTCACTCAAATTCATTTTTGATGTTATTGTTGAGAATATCAAACGTTTTTGTCTTCTATCTGGCAATGGGAATTCAATTTTTCTATCCAATCTACCAGGACGTAATAATGCTGGATCTAATGTATCAGCACGATTTGTAGCCATAATAACTTTAACATTTGTTGTTTGATCAAATCCATCCATTTGATTTAATAACTCCAATAGAATACGTTGTACTTCACGATCAGCACCAGTTTGTGCATCAAAACGTTTTGTTGCAATAGCATCAATTTCATCAATAAATATAATTGCTGGAGCATTTTCTTTAGCCAAACGAAATACATCACGTACCATACGTGGACCTTCACCTAAATACTTTTGAACAAATTCAGATCCAACAACACGTATAAATGATGCTGTAGTATGATGTGCAACTGCTTTTGCTAACATTGTTTTACCACAACCAGGTGGACCATACATTAGTACACCACGTGGTGGATCAATACCAATTTGTTTATAAAGTTCAAAATGTGTTAATGGTAATTCAACAGCTTCACGTATTTCTTGCTTTTGCATATCCATACCACCAATATCAGAATAGCATACATCTGGTTTTTCATCTGGTTGCAGCATAGATATTGAACTATCTGCTTCTGGTGGCAAAACATCAACAAGAGCATTACTATGTTTATGTAATGCAACTGATGCTGATGGTTTTAATAATTCTCGATCGATTGTTGATAAAATTCGTACATAATAATTTGAACCAGTTGTTGAACCAACAATTCCAGTATTCTGATCAACAGCTTCTAAAAATTGTCCAATTACTAATGGTACAGATTGTATACGTTTCACTTCTTCTTGGGCATGTAAATATTCTTTTTTCAAATTTCTTTGTTCATCTTTAATGTATTCTTCTTGTACTTCTAGAAATTCTAAAGTTTTTTGTAATTTCTAAAAAATAAAATTTAATTTTTATTTTAATAAAGTTTAATTGCATATAAAATGTGTGTGTGGTGTGTTTACCTTATAACGAACATATAAATCTTCTATGTCCAAATCTTCAAGTGAATTGTGAGTTGCATCTTTTTGAGTTTTCGAATCAAATATTTCCTCCTATAAAACAAAAAAATTCAATTTAATGTACATGTATTGATTAAATTAAATTAAATAATTATTAAAATTATAAAATATTTATTTATAAAAAGTTTTAATTACTTTTTCTGGAATAATAACATCTACTTCTGCCATGATTATTAATAAAATTTACTTTCGAATGCTTTTTTAACAAAATTTTGTGTGGTTTAATATTCGTCGGTTTTTGTAGATGACTTGCAGGTGAAATTGTCAAAAATTAGTTTGACAATTGACAGCAGGCCTTGAAACCTTTGTGGCAAATACTAGAAGTAATAAGAATGTTTATTAAAATATTTGTAATATAAAATTGTTGAATTGTCAGATATTTTAGAAAAATTAATTTTCATTGAATACAAATATTTATTAATTATCCTTTTTAGTAGTTACTAATATTTAATTGGTTTAGATTTATTAAACACAATTAATTATCAACATATGACTTAAAACGTTTCTCTCATCTTAAATAATTATTTCAAAAACTGACGGACAGGTGACTGCAGTACATACATTATTTCTACTCATTTACAATATCAATTCATCCAACATTTCATCCAATCAATATGCAATATCTTCGTTTTATTTTTTTAATTTCGAAACTGTAAATAATTGTTTCGAAAACTGACGGATAGGTGGCAGCAATGCATACATTATTGTCTTTTCAAATCCAATGCCAGTTTAACCAAATTTCATCCAACATATATGCAATATTTTCGTTTTATTTTTAAATTTCGAAATTGTAAATGTTAATCCAAACGGTATGCAATACTTTTTGAAATAATTGGAACGAATTAATTTTTAGTCTTGGATTTGCAATATAACAGAATTGTTAACATGAAAAATGTTTTCAAAGATTACAATAATAATCCGTAGATAATCTGATATAATATAAATAGATCTTTAAGTCTAACGGTATTTCATTCATTTCACAAATGGAGTTCATACAATATTAATCAATAGCCTATTCTAATTCATTATTATTATTGTTATTATTATTATTATTATTATTATTATTATTGTTATTATTATTATTATTATTATTATTATTATTATTGTTATTATTATTATTATTGTTATTATTATTATTGTTATTATTATTATTGTTATTATTATTATTATTATTGTTATTATTATTATTATTGTTATTATTATTATTATTGTTATTATTATTATTGTTATTATTATTATTATTGAATTGACCATAAACAGTTCTAATGCTGGTCATTAGACTGCGGATATGCTTTTGAATTTGTTCGTTGACAGTGTTGAGAATTAAAAATTAAATTAATTAATTATAAATAAATTTAAATAAAATAAATAAAATACAATTTGAATAAAATATTTCAAGCATTTTTATTTGTGATCTTTTTTTTGTTTTTTTTTTATTTTATTTTTTTTGTTTGTTTTATTTCCTTTTACAATAAATTTTTAATTCGCATATTTTTACTTTCCATATTGTTTTGTTTTTCTCTTTTTTTTTTTTTAAATTTATTTTAAAGTAAATATAATTTATATTTATTATGATTTTAGTTTTTTATTTTGTTTTTGTTTTTTGTTTTTTTCTTTTTATACAGATTATATAACTTTGGAAAAGGGGGGGAAAATTTTTATTTTGTTTTTTTTTATTAATGGTTCATTTCGTTCCACAACAACAATTAATTTTTTTTTTATTATTAATAAATATATAAATATGCATATACATATATGATGTATATATATATTCAGATTAATTTAACTAATTTTTATAAAGATTTTAATTTTTTGTTTATTTGTTTTTGTTTTTGTTTTATTTTGAAATTTATACAAACACGATTTTTATTTTTTATTTTCAAACTTCATTCTATTTTGCCTATATAAAACAATTTTTATATATTATTTATATTAAATTTATATAAGTAAGTACACACATTATATATGAAAAACATGAATTAAAAAATTATTCATTTTCATTTAGTTTTCCTGGTACGTAAGTAGGTACATACAGAAGGAAAATTTCAAATTTTCAAATTAAAAATATGAAATAAAAATTTAAATATTTCAATTCTTGTTTTACAATATATAATTTTGTATTTATTTTATAATAATAATATTAATCTGTATTTCTTTTGTTTATTTTATTTGTATATATATCAAAAAATGCATGTGTGCTCAGATTAAATTCATTTACTATATATATGTATATATATATATATATATATATTTTTGTATTTTCTACAATTTTCATTCTGTTAGTCAATATATATATATATATATATATTTATATATTTTCTTGTTTTTATTTATATGTATATATATATATATGTTTCTAATCAAATTGTGTTAAAAGCAATAACAATCAAATTTTCTGACTATTATTATTTCGACATTATAATAATTAAATATTTAATTTTTATTCAATTTTATTTATTTTGTTTTATTTTGTTCCTAACAATTATTATTTTATTAACTCTCAATAACCAAAAATTGATTATATTGCTACACCTACTACATATATAATATTATATTTTTGTTTTTGTAAGCACAATTATATATATATTATATATATGAATTATTAATTATATATATTATATTTATAATACATACTATTTAATGAAATTCTAAATAATAACACAGAAATTGAATAATTTGAAAAATTTAAATTAAAAACAAAATCTCATTAATTAATAAAATTTACAAAAATTTTTAAAATATAAAACTTAAAAAGATTATATAAAATAAAAATGGCCACATTTTTTTCTTAAATATAATTTAATTCAATATTTTTTTTTCTTAATATTAATAACATATAGATTATTAAAAAACATACATTTTTTTTAATTTTTTATTTTAAGATTTTAATTAAAAATTTTATAAAATAAAAATTACAAAGAATTTATAAAACTTGAATGTCGATATATCAAAATTATTTATAACGTTTTTTTTTTTACGATATTACGGTTTGATATAACGGTTTTTTTCTGTATCAGTGAAGATTTTGTCAAACACCTCAAATTGCAATAATATAGATTGATAAAATTTAGAAAGTTATTCTGATCAATGTCCGGATACGGGTTAAAAAAATAGTAAAAACACATTAAAGCTAATATAAATATCTAATCAATGTCCGGATAAGGGTTAAAAATGAATAAGAGTACATTAGTGTTAATATAATTTTCTAATCAATGTCCGGATAAGGGTTAAAAATAAGTAAGAGTACATTAGTGTTAATATAATTTTCTAATAAATGTCCGGATAAAGGTTAAAAAAATTAAAAACACATTAAATTTAATATGTTTCTCTAATAAATGTCCGGATAAGGGGTAAAAATGAGTAAGCGTACATTAAAGTTAACATAATTTTCTAATAAATGTCCGGATAAAGGTTAAAAAAATTAAAAGCACATTAAAGTTAATACAATTTTCTAATAAATGTCCGGATAAAGGTTAAAAAAATTAATAGCACATTAAAGTTAATATACTTCTCTAATCAGTGTCCGGATAAGTGTTAACAATGAGTAAGAGTACATTAAGGTTAATATAATTTTTTAATATATGTTCGGATAAAGGTTAAAAATGAGTAAAAGTACATTAAAATTAATATGCTTCTCTAATCAATATCCGGATAAAGGTTAAAAATGAGTAAGAGTACATTAATGTTAATATACTTCTCTAATCAATGTCCGGATAAGGGTTAAAAATGAGTAAGAGTACATTAATGTTAATATACTTCTCTAATCAATGTCCGGATAAGGGTTAAAAATGAGTAAAAGTACATTAAAGTTAATATAATTTTCTAATAAATGTCCGGATAAAGGTTAAAAAAATTAATAGCACATTAAAGTTAATATACTTCTCTAATCAGTGTCCGGATAAGTGTTAACAATGAGTAAGAGTACATTAAGGTTAATATAATTTTCTAATATATGTCCGGATAAAGGCTAAAAATGAGTAAAAGTACATTAAAGTTAATATGCATCTCTAATCAAAGTTCCGGATAAAGGTTACAAAAATTAAAAGCACATTAAAATTAATATGCTTCTCTAATCAATGTCCGGATAAGGGTTAAAAATGAGTAAGAGTACATTAAAGTTAATACACTTTTCTAATAAATGTCCGGATAAAGGTTAAAAAAATTAAAAGCACATTAAAGTTAACATCATTTTTTAATCCATGTCCGGATAAAGGTTAAAAATGTGTAAAAGTACATTAAAATTAATATAATTGTTATATCAAAGTCCCGATAAGCACATAAAATCACATTAAAGTTAATACAATTTTCTAATCAATGTTCCGATAAGAGTTGAAAATAAATAAAAACACGTTAAGGTTAAGCAATTCAGAAATACAAACATTGATTTAAATATGTATATATGTTACACACTACTAATTACTATATCCAGATACTTCATTAAAAATTCCATATAAGGTAAGAACTTTGACCCAAATCATTTTTACGTCCTAGAAGAGAATTTACTAGTGTTAAGTAAATTAGCATAATATAAATGGGTCATTAATAAATATATTAAAAAGACAGATTAAAAATTTTGTATTTTCCGTAAATTTTTCAAAAAAAAAAAACTGTTTAACCCTTGCAATACTACTTATGTCGATTGTAGACGATTCAAACAAATTTACTTTATTTTATTTATTTTCATAGTTTGTTAACAATTAACATAGTTTAATAATTAACATAGTTTGTTAATTTTACTAAATATATGCTTATCATAATCGTAATTTGTCTATACTACTTGCAAATTTCTTCAGTGTTTTATACTCGACTTTAATTAAGTCAAATCAGCTACCCAACCGTGTATTGCTACTTTCTCAAAATTATTTTCGCATCTAAACATGTTTCGTACTCTGTATTGCGAAATTAGCATCGATGTAATCTAATCAACATTTCAAAACTATAATTATTATATATTAAATATAAATACATATTAATATAAATAATATTAATGCATTTTTGCACACATTTTGCCACATATCGGTACGAATACATTTCACATTCGCATATGCTATGCGTATTTGAATTTTTTACGCGGTTAGGATGTTTTACGACTGTAAATCAGTGTATGAATGTAAGACCGTACGTAAGACTTTAAATGTAAATAAAACAATTAAAATAAAAATATTCCATGATTTTCCAAAATATAAAAATTTAACGTAAAAGAATAAATATAATTTTTTTTTTCATTGCATCCCAATGCGGCAATGACATCAGGATTAATTTCAATAGTGTTTGTGAAAAATTAATTGACAAATAATAGTAAAAAAAAAAAAAAAAATTAAACTGAAGAATAACATCAAATATTTATTTATTTACATTCAAAAAATAAAATTTACAATTATACATAAATAAATTACTTAATTTAAATTAATTAATTAAAAAATAAAACTAACAAAATGATAATAATAATAATAATTATAAAAATCAAAATATAATATAACAACTTAATTTATAAAATATGTGTAATTATTATAGAAGCGCTTTTTAATATAGCATTTTCCTTAGCAATATCTCAAATACTCGTGTGTATTTTTTATTTTATTTTAGCAATTCAATTTTTTTATTTTGTTTTTAATTATTATTAAGTTTTCTATTTTTTTTTTTTTATTTTAACATATATTTAAATTATACACTATGAATGAAAAATTATATTAAGAATATTTAAATATAGACAATAATAATATTACAATTTATTAAAATAATTATTATAATATAATTGGGATATTATTAAAAATTATATCACACTGTATTTAAAAATATTAAATAAATTTTTAAGCAAATTTCTATTTATTAATTTTAATTAATTAAATAATATAAAAGGTAAAAAGAAAATTTCAATTTCATTATTAGTATTGTTTTATTAAAAATTAATAAAATTTACTGAAATATGTGTTTTTTGTTTTATAATATTAATTATAAAGTATACAATTATTGAGTGCGTTCTGGCTTTTTCTGTTATTATATTTTAATTATAGTATTAATAATATTTCATTTATTTATGATGTTTTTTTTTTTTTTTTTAAATTAAATTATAGAATTTAATTATTTATTTTTTTTTGATATAGATTTATTGCATTGATACATAAAGTAAAACATATATATTTATTTATTTTAATGAACAAATTGTTATATGGACATAATATGGTATAGAAAAAAAAATTGTAGTGCAATTTAGAGTATTAAAAAATTATGTTTTTTTTGTTTTTTATTTTTATTTATTTTTTTAAATACATTTTTAAGAATTTCAAAAGTTAGAAAAATTTAGGACGGGTTTAGTAAAATTTGTATTTTGTAATTTTAATTTAAATGTAATGACTGAATTTAATATATATATATGTATGTATATTGTAAATAATAATGTCTGTTGTATGGAAAAGCGAAGCATGCTCTGTATAAGACTAATAATGACTGAAAATGTTTTGGTCTGTTTGAAAGCAACAAAGGCTGATTTTACATATAATTTTAATTGAAATGAAATATTCGGTATAATTTTGAACTCTATTGCGTATTAAAAGAGTCGTCAAAGCTATCTACACATTTACAAAGACGTCAAGATTTGTCTCTGTTACAAATCAATGTATAAAGTGTTTAATGTAAACATTTTCGAAACAAATTCACAAGCTAAAAATTGTTCAGTTGACATGATTGAAATATATATACGTTAACATATTTATTTATTTATTTTAACAGTGGATCCTACAGATAAATCTGCAGGCTAACTTATAGGTACTTTTCGCTTTCGAAATGTGGGTGGATCTTAATTAATTATTTGATATATATATTTGTATATTATTATATATTAATATTCAGTATATTATTATGTATATATATATATATATATATATATTATATATATATTATTATTTTTATTAGTTTATAGTTATATTATTATATATCTTTATCGTTTTTGGTATATATTTTTGTATATTACGTTAATATATTTTTTCTATCTTATTTTGAATATAAGACCGTAAAACTTTAATTGTAAATAAAACAATTCATCAAGTTCAAATCAGTCGTTTATATCATTATCATTCATTTTGATTTGTTGTGTCTCAACTCAATGTCATGTAGACAAACTCATATGAGAATTATACATTTTTTTTTTACAATTCTATAATTACTTATTTTTGTAATAAACTCACTTATATTTTTTAAAGTATTGTAATTAAGCGAATTAGAACTTTAATATTATTTGTATTACATATAAATTGTGTTTGTATGTATTAAAAAAAAAAAAAAAAAAATGCATATTCTAAATCTATCTTTTTTACTCATTATTAAAAAAAATATATATACATATTTCATTTCAATTTTAATTACATACTGTAGTGTAGTATATTGTATTGTAATAAATGAATATGCACAACTGTACTGAACAAACTGAACAAACGGTAGTCATTCCACAATAACAATAACATTTACCGTAGATTTAAACACCCTGTATTCTTGTAATACCATAATATATTTATTTTGAAAAGCATAACAATATCTACTGTTGTGAAATTTATTTTTAGTTTAAAATTTTTGAAGTAGCATACACATTTTGTTTTTTAAAATAATCAAATATGATATTAATTTGTTATATATATTGAACAAAATAAATCAAAAATTTTAATTATCAGGTCTGAAAAGATTTGTATTTAAACAAAAATAATGGGTTTAACTTATTGGTATTAGATACATCCGTTTTAATTAATGTTACCTTGGTTAGTGCCGCGACATGCTAGTTACTTGCTGAAAATTCAATAACATTGAAAAAATTTTACTAATGCATTTCCGGTATATCAATTATCAGTTCTACTGGCATGCTTTTTTCACGACAGTAAAATTTGCAAGTAAATTGACATTTCGTACAACATATTTGTGTACAAAAATGAAAAGAAATAACAAAAATGGTTTTTGAATTGAATTTTTTTTTTGTTTATTTGCTTATTTTTATTTATTTTTTTATATTAAATTTAGCAAAATTTTTTCATTGAATTATTTTTTAATCAAATCATTGAAAAAAAAAAAACATTTTTCAATAATTATATTTTTTTAAAATATAAATTAGTGTTTGCATTAATTGTAGTGCTTAAATATAACTATCTCAAAATTTGAAGTTCATTGCAAGTTATTATACAAGTAAACGCGCCATAGTATAGAGATAGTAAAAAAATTTAAATGTCAAGCCACTACTAGGTAATTGTCATTATCATGAAATTTGAAGTTTGTTGTAAATTATCATGAAAGTAAACCAGTCACATACAATCACGATAGTAAATTTTTTTTTTTTTTACAATTTTTTTGTGTACCTCACTTGCAGACCTTGCAGCAATGCCAAGTGAATTACTAGGTAGCAGCAAGTAACTTGCATGTCAACTACATTCATTACATTACTAATATGCTAATAAATGTTTTCAACACTTTTATAAATAAAATTTGAAAGTGTTTTAAAATGTAAAACAAAATGTATTTTAAAATTATAAAAATTTAAAAAAAAATATAATTAATGTTTTAAAAAATAGAAATAATTAAAAATAAAAAAAAAATATTTATATTATAACATTTATATGAGAAGAAGAACTTGATTTAAAAACATTTATTTGTTACATTAAAAATTGAAATTTTCTGGGCTTGATAAATTTCAATAAAGTGAACCCTCAAAATATCAATTGTAAAAAAAAAATTGAAATTTTGTGTAGATTTTTGTTTTTAATACAAAACACACATAAAAAATTTTCAAAATATTTTTTTTTATAAATGATAAATTTTTATACAATATATTTTTTTTAAAAGTGCAGCATTTTAAATTAAAGAAACAATAATACATTGTTTTTATACATATGTTATATACGTATATATGTTTTCGTATATTTCATAAGCAAAAATAAGCGAAAAAACTTTTATTTAAAATATATATATATATATATATATTTGTTTTGTTTTTGTTTACTATAATAATTCTAAAATTCTAGGGATTGTATAAAAGTTTTATTTATTTATTTATTTAATAAATTTTTTTTTATTTGTTTTAAATTTTGGATTTTAAATAAAATTTTTACTTTTTTTTTTACTAAATTTTATTAAAGTATAATAATTGTAATGCAAATTGCTTTAATTTCTTGTATTTTTTTTTTCTTTTTGGTTTTCAAGAGGGCAGTAAATTCATTTCGAAAATATTTTAAGCTAGTTTCTATGAAATGCTAATATATTATAATGTCAGAGAGAGAAAGAGTATTAAGAAGTAATAATTAAAGTATAAATAAATAATTTGGAAATTTATTTAGATGTTGGCTTTTAATTTATGCAATTATACAAACACAATTAAAAATTATATAAATAATATATATAAATTTTGATATATTTAGAATTAAATTTCAAATTATCAATAAAATATAAGAACATTTTTCTAGAACAAATTTTTATAGAAATTCCATCAATTTAGGTAATTTGGCCTTTTAAATAACCAGATAGCAGACATTGGTACATTTTCATATTTTATTGATAATTTTATCAATGGTAATGTAAATAATTCAATGAAAATAGTTAAACGCCCATGTCTGATAATTTCTAGTTAGTATTAACAATTTTTTTGTATAAAAGAAAATTTGATTTTAATTAAATGAAATTAATTTAATTTAATTAATTTGAATATTACATAATAAAAATTTTAATTGTTAAGATATTTTTCTGAAAATATAATAATTTTCTATTTTAATCTTTATTTAACAAAAACTGTTTTTCTTTTTTTAAACAGAAAATAAATCAAATTTATTTGTACATATATAAATGAATTTAGCTACATATTTGAAATTTGAAATTAAGGATTTATGTATAAATTTTTTTGTACATATATACTTTAAAAATGTAAATTTATTATATAATAATATTAGCATTAAATAAAAACTAATCTTTTTTTTAATATTTTTTTATTTAAAATTTAATTTAAAATATATATATATATATATATAAATTGGTATATTATTTACGCTTAAAATAAATAAAATAAAAAAATTTCCATTATTAAATTTTTCATATTATTATTATTATTATATAAATTTGTATATATATATAATTTGAAAGCGCACAATTATATTATTTATTTATTTTTTATTTAAATATTTTTTTTTATAGCACAGAAAAATTTTAATTTTTGCTTTTTCAGTATTTTTCAGTTTTTTTTTTGTGATTTTAAATTTTTGTTATTAAATAATTGTATTTGTTTTTTTTTTGTTTGTTTTTCTATTTTTTTATTTAATAATTAATTTATGGCATATAATTTAAAGAAAATTTAAAGAAAAATATTAAATTTTCAATTCACTTTTTGGAATTTAATTATTATTAATAATAATATTATGATATATTTATTTATTTAATAATTAAAATAATAATTACACCATATTTATTTAATTTAATTTCATATTTTTTATTTCTTTTTCTTCTATTTTTCATTTTTAAATATATAATATTAATCTAAATTATGTGTTTTAATGTGTGTTTTTATTTTTGTAATTTTAATTGGAAAGCGTAAAATTTGTTTTGTTCATTAATTTAAAATAATATTTTATAATAATAATGTTTTTTTTTTTTTTTTTTGCAAATAATTATTTTATTAATTTATTTTCTTACATAAATACTATTAATAATAATAATAATAATTAATTAAAAATTATTTTCTTATATAAATACATGTGTTTTTTTGTTTTGATCTAAAATAATTTTTTAAATTTTAATTTACTCATTTTTTTTTTTGTTTTTTTTTACAAAGAACAAGTTTTTTTTATTTTTAATAAATTAAATTTAATGTAATCTATGTTGGGCATAACACTTTCAAAATGTAATCAGTTAAGAGTGTTGGTACTGTTGGGCTATCTTCATTGATCGCTTTTAAAACTATAATAAAAAGAAAAAATTAAATTTTAATAATCGTTATATAAAATAAGAATATAATAACAATAATAGTATGTAATAATAATAATGATAAAAATAATAATAACAATAATAATAACAATAATAATAATAAAATAATGATAATAAATAAAAACAATAATAATAATAATAAAGCTATGATAATTAAAAACTAATAAAAATAATATATATAAATACAATAATAATAATAATTATAATAATAACAACAATAATAACTAATAAAGCTATGGTAATTAAAAACTAATAAAAATAATATAACATTTAAATACAATAGTAATAATAAAAAGAAAAAATTAAATTTTAATAATCGTTATATAAAATAAGAATATAATAACAATAATAGTATGTAATAATAATAATGATAAAAATAATAATAACAATAATAATAACAATAATAATAATAATAAAATAATGATAATAAAAACAATAATAATAATAATAATAATAATTATTATAATAATAACAATAATAACAAAAATAATAAAAATAATAATAACTAATAGTAATAGAAATAATAATAACAATAATAAAAATAATAAAAATAATAAGAATAATAATAATAATAATAATGATAATAAAAACAATAACAATAATAATAATAATATTAATAACAATAATAATAATAAAATAATGATAATAAAAACAATAATAATAATAAAATAATGATAATAAAAACAATAATAATAATAATAATAATAGTAATAAAATAATGATAATAAAAACAATAGTAATAATAATAATAATAATAACAATAATAATAATAATAAAATAATGATAATAAAAACAATAATAATAATTATAATAATAACAATAATAACAACAATAATAATAATAATAATAGTAATAAAATAATGATAATAAAAACAATAGTAATAATAATAATAATAATAACAATAATAATAATAAAAAAATAATAATAATAATATTAATAAGAATAATAATAATAATAATAATATTAATAAGAATAATAATAATAATGATAACAATAATAATGATAAATATAATAATAATTATAATAATATCAACAATAATAGCAATAATAAAAATAATAATAATAATAGTTATATAATATGTATATACTAACTTTTAATTAGAACTTGCAAAGCTTGATTATCTGGTGATCCCGATTCTAAATTATATGGAATTACTGTTGTCAAATATTTTGGATCTAAACCTAAAACAAAAATTTAAAATTTTTACTAAAGAACAAAATATATACCTAATATATTTAAACAGTTTAATTTTATAAAAAGATAATAGAAAAAACTATAATAATGTTCAATGACAGTAAATTTTGCTGTCATTGAAAAGAATAAAAATATGTCAATAACAATAAATAATCAAACATTCATCATCATTATCCTGTAACCCCATCCGTGGGACTAGGATAGGGCGAAAAACAGAAAACAGTACAAAATTAAATACAACATTAACAACATTATTTATAATCGACAATCAACACACGATGAGTTTAGTATACGTTATGTATTTAATAAATGTGTTCTCATCTGTCAAAAGTTTTTATTAAGTGATGATTGAAAAGTGTTTTTGACATATAGAATTTTTTTTATTGTATGGTTATGTTTTTTGAGCATAGGGCTTCCCCAAAGCTTTTCCATCTGATTCTGTTTTGCGCTAGGTGTTAAATTTTACTCCATGTTCTAGTGTTATATTTTATTCCTTTATGGACTGATTTGCGTCATGTTTTCGACGGCCTAACTCTACCTCTTTTATCCTGCGGATTTCAATTAATGCCGGCCTTTTTATATTGTTATTAGGTCTTCTATGGGTATGGTCTATTCAACCCCAAATTTTTTTGCTTTATTTATCTTCTTGTGGGTTCTTATTTTAGCATTTCATATAATTAATTATGTAGACATGTAGCATTATTTTGTTTGATTCCTGTTTTTATTTCAAATTTGCCAGTTATTTTACTTTGCACTGCGCTACGCATTTTGCATTTGATGGTGTTGTCTGCGAATTAGCATAATTAAATTTGTCAATTTTCGTGTGATTTTGATGTTATTAAAAATAGCTTGTCAGCATTATCATCATCATCATCATCATTGTTCTGTAATCATATCCATGGGGCATGCCGCTTTCACCATATATTTTTTTTTATTGACTTGAAAGCCCAGCTGTAAGCCAATTATTAATTTAATAAAATCTGTACCTAATTTAATTTGCTGAGCTCGTAGCATTTGTTTTTAAATGCCTGAGTAGAAATATTTGATTGATAGTATGTTTCCTAGAATGTTTTCGACTACAAATCATAATCTATTAGCAATTGAACAGTTTAAAATGGATCATTAGATAACAATTATTAATAATTTTTCCTTCTTAAGATTCCCCACCTACTGTAATTCTAGCATACAAAAAAAAATATATAATTTTACAGTTACAAAATTTTATTTACCTTGTGTTTTTCCACGTTTTTTCTCAACATGATACTGTCGTCTTTTATTTTGTACTGCCAGCAGTAATGAAATAAATGTATTTTTTAATTCCTTCTCATATTCAAGCTCATCGCGTAACGCTAATTCATTAATTAATGTTTCACTAAATTCACGAATTAACACTTCCATTTCCATATACAATTCATTTAGTTGGGATATTGTTAAAACTTGTAATTCTAAAAAATAAAAATAAATAAAAAATTAAATTAATATTTTTTATTTTAATTATTTAATAATTTGTTATTTTGATTAAAAATGAGTTGATTGATCGATCTTCCAGATGCTAAATTTTAAAATATATTCATGTGTGTAATTTAAACCAAATATTATTGATATCTCTATAGCCAGCCAGAGACTGACTCATAAGGCATTATAGTATTGGTATGTCATCTAAGTTAAGTAAGTGGATTGATGAGACATACAAAAAAGGGTAAATATAAGTACATAGTCATAATTGTACATTGACAGATAATAGAATTTTATATTTAAATAAATAATTTTATCTTGTAAGCAAGAATGAACTATAATGTATTTTTTTATAGAAAATTCTTATCAATATTCTAAAAAATATTTCCTTCCCATTTTCGTATCAAAATCATTTTTGTTTTTTCTTAAGAAATACACTCATAGACCATGGATAGTTCATTTCAGTATATTTATTTTTATGATTATAATACAATGTTGATCTAGTTTTAAAGTAAATAATAAGAAAGTCAATATAGAGTTGTTTTAGTCATTTTCTAGGGCAGTGTAGGATGAAGAAATATTTTTTTTTTTATAATTAACTATTAAAAAAAAATTAAATTAAATTTTTATTTTCTTCAATTCAGTAATTGTTTACTTTTCATCATAAAAATTTAAATAAACTAGAAATAATAAAATAAAAAGATAATAAAATATGATTTATTAAAATAAACTATGAAATTGTGATTTCTCTTCCTTCATTTTTTTTTTTTTTTTGTTATGAAAAATAATTTCAAATCAAGTAGTTTTGAAAGTGGTTCCAATTACAATGCAAATATTTTTATTATTTTAAATCAGAAATAAATAATACAACCTATCTTTAGCCTAATAAATACTATGTAATTGTTATAGAAGCATAGAAACAACAGGAAGTGGAACCCAGCTGATGTAACTGATGGTAGATATAATTCGGCTCTGCCAGTATAAACGCCACGAACAAAACTAGTCAAAATGTATAATATTTACGCACCATTAACAAAAAATACATTAACAGTATCATTTACACACTCTGGAGAGTGCGGTATCGGTGGAATGCATGGCTTTTATTTGAAAGCTGTTCCAATGCAAATATTTTTATTATTTTAAATCAGAAATGAATAATACAATTTTTCTGTAGCCTAATATATACTATGTAATTGTTATAGAAGCATAGAAACAAAAGGAAGTAGAACCCAGCTTATAACTGAAGGTAGTTAGATGTAATTTGCCTTTTCTAGTATAAATGTCGCAAATGAAACTAGTTAGAATATTTACGCACTATTAACAATAAATACATTAACAGTTTCATATACACACTCTGGGGGAGTGCAGTATATAGGTAGAACGCATGGCTTTTATTTGAAAGGGTTACAATAAAAGCAAAATACATGGATTTTTCGATCTAGTCCCGTACACTTTTCCACTTTGATAAAATAAATTAAAAATAAATATAATTGGATTACATTTCGAAACTATTATAAAGGGGGTTTTTTTTTTTTTTATAGTGATAGAACTTTAAATTGGAATAAGACACATTTAAATTCAGATTGAGGCAAATTTTAGCCATTGACAAATTATCATTCAAAAATTCAACAACGTTTACAAATTGTTGAAATTTATTTTCAAAATTAGTATATGCCATACGTAAAACTTATAGAGCACTTCGTGAAATTTATGGTTACACCGAGTGTTCCAGAGCATTCGTATCAGCTTTTTAAAAATTTAAAATTTAAAAAAAAGTTTGTTAACTAAATCGAGGGCGCCCTATAGATTGGTGATATTATAAACTTCCGGAAAATACCGCAAATCGATTTTTTAAGGCCAAAAATCGTCGAAATTGGCCGAAATAGTGATTTTCAAATAGGAGAGGGTACTCTTTTATGCAAATTCGGATTCTACGTCAAAAACTAAGAAACTTTTTGAAAATACCACCAATCGATAGGGCACCCTCGACTTAGTTAACAAACTTTTTTTTAAATTTTAAAATAACGGCTTCTTCCCCACTTAAAAAGCTGATACGCATGCTCTGAAACTCCCGGTATAATCGTTCATCATAATATTCGATAAATCGATTAATTTCGTACATAATTTTCTCTATTCGATGCAACAACAACAATAACAAGACAAAAAACTGTACGTATAGAAAAATGGAGACATCGTGGAGGCATCGTCATAACATATTTCTTTGAAAACGATGCTGGAACTAATGTTAAAGTGAATCGTGCTCGTTACAGATCGAAGACTAATTAATTTTTTTTTCAAAATTTGAATCGTATCGATCCGGAAGTGTTTTGCTTACAACATGATGATGCTACACCTCATACCTGCTATCGCAACAATTAGAAAAGTTCTATGCTCCAAACAGGAGTAGAAAAAAAAATATATAGAACCTGCTTCGAAATTCAATAAAAATAACGTATAGAAAAAAATAGAAATGAAAAACTATATTGAAAAAGAGAAAAGATGGCCGACCTGTATCTGACTACTAATCAGAAAGTCGCGGGTTGAGAATCCTACTCAGATTATGAATGTTTATCTGGCCTATGCTGAACTTGAAACACTCCTTTAACCTACTATCGTTGAAAAGTTGTAAAATCAGTCCCATGATAGGTGTCATTGTGTTATTGACAAACATGGCAGAAGGCTTGAACTTCCCTCAAATAAATTTTACAGAACGTGTAGAGAAGCGAAAGAGGATGAAACTGTCCAACACATACTCTGTACCTGCCCTGGTTTTTATCAAATAATAAAAACGGCCATCTAGAAGCATTTTTTCTGGATTCAATGAATGATGTTGAAGGCACTAAGATCTCCACCGCATTGTACGTAAGCACGTAAGCAGTAGTGGCTAAGGTTCATTGTGATATCACAAGAACTTTCCTCTCATGAAACTCTACCCATTGAACCATTTGGGGGGTGTTTTTGATTTTAGTGCCTTCAAGATCATCCAGCAAGTATAAATAACAGGTAGATAATCACCGCTTTGTAAAAAACTCGAACCAACTTACCTATAGATGTTGAATCTATAAGATGTAGAATTTTCATTTCATTTCGTTCCGTTATAATAGATAAAATTTCAATCGAATGAGAGTCTTATTTTAAATAGTTGGATTTTTGCGGTTTGAAGAAAATTGGCATCCGGATAAGTAGTTTATATGTAAAATAGAAATGCCAAAATATCTTCAATTTGGAAATACAAAAAAGTACTTTCTTTACAATTATAATATAAACATCAAACTGCGATTGCGTTATTTAAACTGCTATGTTCGGTCAATACTTTTGTATCGTAGAAGCTTAGACTTTAAAAATGAAAACAGTAAATAAATTAGAAGCGTTTGTAGTGTTAGTTATACAAGCGTTTGTTCAGATTGTCGAATTCAACGTCGAGATTTTGGGAATGATAGAAAATGATAGAGGGCCACTCCTAGTAAAGAATAGAAGTTAAGCGAAAAATCGGTAGAAAGCAGATGTACTGGTAGAGACAGAACGCAAATGTCCGACGCTAGGTGGTAGGAAGTAAAGTCAACCGAAAGGTTCCAGTTTAATTACCGATGAAACAAAAAATGTTTTATGAGTTTTTCTGACCCTGTCCAGTACTCTTTTTCATTGGGATAAAATAATTGACAAAAAATAATTCAAAGTATAATCGGGTAACAAATGAAATAAAATGTATTTATTCTAGCAGTAGTTTTCCACATTTAATGAGTTAATATAAGCCAGTAATTTGATAAATAAATGCTCGAAATAATGTAGATATTGTAGTATAAACTTACAGTACCGTACTTAGTTAAGCACAAAAATATGCTTCTACCTAAGTTACTGTCAAGAGGATAAAAAAAAGAGAAACATAAGAAACTGAACCGAACTAAGAACAATTAGAGAAATGAGCCACATACTGTAGCCAATTTATAATTTGTAAAAAAAAAAATTCAAGTGTGTGAATTCGAGAAGTGGACTATTATAGAATTCAATAAAATTTTATAAAACTTGTTCGAAATTTTGTAATAATTTAAAGAAAATGTAACTACACAATTTAAGAAAGTCTAGTTCATAATGGTAACTCTTCCCCCAACGACTCAAAATCCACCTTCAGTTCCTATAAGTAACTCATCCTTCGAAAGAGTCTACTTCAGAACTCGTGCCGTTGTTAAGGTACTTAAGAATCTGAATATCAGAAAGTCTACCGGTCCCGATGGCATCCCTGCTATGGTTCTAAGACATATAGCCTTCGCTATTTCCAAACCATTGCGCAACCTTCCAATTCCATTTATCCTACTCTAAAGGAGTATACCCAACTCAATGGAAGATTGCGCATGTTAACCCAATTCCCAAAAAAGGCGACAAAAGCGATCCCTCCAACTACAGGCCCATAGCTATAATATCGATCCTCTCCAAAGTGATGGAGATCTTAATAAACAAAAAGCTGACCAAATATCTTGACAGCCAAGGTATTGTCCACGATAGGCAATATGGAGTTAGATCCCACCGGTCCACCGGTGATTTAATGACATACCTTAACGAGAAGCTAAATATTTGCTTGCACAATTCGGGTGAAGCAAATATTGTGGCTCTAGATATTTCTAAAGCTTTCGATAGAGTATGGCATAGCGCATTATTAGCAAAATGTCAAGAAGTAGTCCTGGGTCTCTCTCCTCTCAAATGGATTGAAAGTTTCCTCTCGAATCGTACGATTCAAGTCCTAGTTGACGGATTTAAATCCGATCAATTCCAAATAAACGCTGGTGTTCCCCAAGGATCAGTTCTCTCACCTACCCTATTCCTTATATTTATAAATGATTTGCTCCAAACCACTTTCAATCCAATCCACAGCTTTGCAGACGACAGCACTCTAGTAGCCTCCTACGATTTTCATAAAAAATCTGAAGATACATCCACCGCTGACATCATGGCTAGTTCCCTCAGCCACGATTTGGTCGCAATAGCTAATTGGGGCATAAAAAACAGAGTCGAGTTTAGCTCTTCTAAAACTCAGAGCTGTACAATCTCCCGAAAAATTTCCATTTTTCATCCTACTCTTTTGTTTCAGGAAGATAAACTTCAGCGGTTTGAAAGCTTAAGCATATTAGGTATGCACCTTAATCGAAAAATGATCTGGAATGATCATATATTTGATGTTGCAAAAAACGCAGCCAAATGTTTGGGTTTTCTTAGCCGCTGCAAGGCTTACTTCTCCCCCTGTGACCTCTTGAAAATCTATAAAGTTTTCATACGACCCAAAATGGAGTACAATTCTCACATATGTGCTGGCGCCTCTAGTATTGCGTTAAAACATTTGGAAAAAGTCCAAAAATGGGCTATTCGTCTAATCAACGACCCAAATGTGACAGCCCATCTTGCTCCTCTTGGACATCGTCGTATAGTCGGAGCTCTCTCACTTTTTTATAGATATCTCGTAGGCATCGGCACATGCTCAGTGGAAATTAAATCTATATTATCTCCACTTAAGCTTTTCCCCCGCGAAACACGAAAGGCAGCATGTGCTCATCCCTACACCATTGAAATCCCTAGATGGCAAAAGACAAGTTATGGAAATTCGTTTATAACTTCAACATCCCGAATGTGGAACCAAATTCCATCTTATGTGTTCCCAAAACATGACAAATTTTATAGTTATGACCTAAACAAATTCAAGACGAACATTAACACCTTCGTTCGTAATTGTCCTCCTTCCCTTTTACCATCCTCCTTTCCAAATTTTTCTTTCCCACCCTAGCCAAACGTACCAATCGGTATAAAAGGTTCCCACCTAGTGTTTTGGCTATGCATAAAAAAAAAAAAAAAAAAGTAGTATAGTTTTTCACATTTAATTAGCTGGATCTAACAGGAAAATGTATAAACGAAAATGGTTAAAAAAATATTTTTATGTACCGTTATTCTATTTAATTTATTAACCACATAAGAAAAAGGTATATATATATATATGGGTATTAAATAATTAAACGTTCTACGTTAAGTTTGTTAAGCTTTTCTAATTTGACTTTCTGAATTTAAATTCACCCTCTGGATTGAAATTTACCATCAAAATTTAACCTCTGGATTTCAATTCACTCTCTGGATTTAAAATAACAAAATATTAATATAATAATTATTATTATGAACTTACTTTCTTCATATAGTGGTGAACCTAAAACTTCTTTAGCTTTTTCCATAACTTCTGATTCAATAACATCATCTTCAGATGGTGTTGATTCATCCATAATATCATCAATTTCTTTAATAACTTCTTCAGCTGTTTTGATTGGTTCATCATGTTCTGGATTTAAACCATTTAATATTAATGCATGCATATCCAAATCATTTGCAACAGCTTCATCTTCACTTGATAAATCATTTAATTCATCGGGTGTTTGAACTTGTGAATTATCACCATTATTACCAATACCACCACCATTACCACCATTAATACCACCATTTCCATTAATATTATTTTGATTGAATTTTCTTTGTTGTAAATTTAATGTTGGCATATGCATTTGTCTAGCATATGATTTTGACCAATCAATTGGTAATATATTACCAAAGTTACCAGTAATAGTCCACCACATTCTGAAAGAAATAAAAATTAAAAAATAATTAATAAAAAAATTGAAAATAGTTTTTTTTTTTTCTTTTAAATAATCAATATAGAAAAAATATTCAGATTTTGGCTCGCTGAGGGTGTTTTATGGACAGCTATGACGATGATGATAATGATGAGAAACAATATTTATATATATATATATATATATATATTAATTAATATATATATATATATAGCAATATATACATACATATAACAATATATATATATCACAATTATATATATATATATAAATAACAATCCAGGACATTATTTTCTTTTTATATTATTAAAATACATATAAATAAGAGCAGATATTAAAATAAATCTGAACAATTTTATATTATTCAAGTTGTATAGATGGACTAGATAAAAAGCTTTGGTGTACATTATTATGTATTATCAACTTTTGAACTACTTTTTATTGAATAGTACACTTACTATTCATATATATATGTGCATATTTTTTTGTTTTGTCCTTTTTCAACTCTCTTTGAGTTGAGTGCATATGAGCAAATTCAATATATTCAGATATTGTATGGTAACAGAATTTTTGTTGAAAGATCATTCAAAAATTTAATAATGTTTTTGATCTGTTCTGTATTCATTTTTAAAAATTTATTTGATTGCTATACAACAAAAAAAATATTTTATATTAAAATTAAACTCAACATTCGATTTTTGGAATAAAAGGTTTTAAAATTAGTACAACAACAATATACCTTTGGTGTATGTGCTTAGATTTATGAAAAAATATATACAAAGACTAGAATCAAACTTCATTCTTCATTTGTATCGGTTCTCGAACTGAATTCATAGGTTCTGATGAGTTCTAGATAACAAAATTGAATTAAAAATAATGGGTCGTATTCACTATATGCTTCAATTATGTTATTGATGAGTGGAAAAATATATATTTCATCCTGTTATTCACTTTAATGGCATGTATGACATACTATACTAGAATTATATACTAGAAAAATATACTAGCATTGTATTGCTTATATAATAGTTATACATGTGATGCTTGTGCAATCAACGGAAATTAGAAGAATAAAAAAGGTATAACTTAACCGAATTGTGTCCTGAGCATAAGAGTCAATTGTTGGATATAATACAATAGCTTTTAGCTATATAGGTCATAAGCCTCTTCTGTGGTATCTCCATAAATTGTCTTTACAGTCCAACCCATTTTTTTCTTACAAAACAATTTTTAAAATTCGATTTGTTTATTATTCAAACTGTCACAACTGTATACAATTCTATTCCAATAACTCGCAATGATTAATTTTTATGAATTAAGTCTTCAAAAAACAAATATTGGTTAATACCATAAAATTATGTGACACAATATTATTTATTTTCATTTTAACCATGTAATTTTCATAAAAACTATATAAAACACGGTAAGATTACCATCCAGATGACAATATACAAATGTGAAGCATGAAATTTAAATCTTTTAAAATCTTTTCCAATTTCGAAATTTTTTTTTGGTAGTTTAATTTTTTATAGTTTATAAAATGAATTTTCATTCAGGTTAATTTTAATATTAACAAAAATAAATAATACACTATAAAACGATTATGACTAGTAATAGCAGTTTTGACAATAATAGAAAGCATTAAAATTTTTTTCTTAATTTTATTTTATTTTTTACAAAATTTTTGAATACAACTTTTTTAAGAGAAATTTGTTATAAAATTAGATTATAATTGGATTTAAAATGATGTATTACTCGTCGGCAAAGTTTTGCGTTTTAAATTTTTTTTATTGAATAGAAATGGACAGTAAAAACTGGTATAAATCTCTCTTACAAAGTGAATAGCATCTACATATGCAATATTAAATAAATTGTAGCGGCCCGCCAGTACAAAAAATATGGAAAAGAAGTATATAATACCAAACTTTCATTTCGATTAATATAAATACATCTGTGAGCTATAAAAATCAACCAAAAATTTGAGTTTTTTATTTATTAAGGCTTAACTTATTACAAAATGTTATAAACATATCTGTGAGTTATAAAAATCAACCCAAAATTGGATATTTTTTATTTATTAAAGTATGAATTAGTACAAGATGTTATAAATACATCTGTGAGTTATAAAAATCAACCAAAAATAGAATTTTTTTAATTATTAAAGTATAACTTATTACAAAATATTATAAATATATCTGTGAGTTATCAAAATCAACCCAAAATTGGATATTTTTTATTTATTAAAGTATGAATTAGTACAAAATGTGATAAATACATCTGTGAGTTATACAAATCAACCAAAAACTTGAGTTTTTTATTTATTAAGGTATAAGTTACTACAAAATGTTATAAATACATCTATGAGTTATAAAAATCAACCGGAAATTGGATTTTTTTATTTATTAAAGTATAATTTATTACAAAATGTGATAAATACATCTGTGAGTTATACAAATCAACCAAAAATAAAATTTTTTTACTTATTAAGGTATAACTTATTATAAGAAGTTATAAATACATCTGTGAGTTATAAATATCAACCAAAAATTTAATTTTTTTTTTTATTATGGTATAATTTATTATAAAAGTTATAAATACATCTGTGAGTTGTAAGAATCAACTAAAAATTTTGATTTTTTATTTATTCAGGTATAACTTATTACAAGATGTTATAATTACATCTGTGAGTTATAAAAATCAACAAAGAGCGTAAACTTTTATCACTAAAAAATTTTAATGTATTTATTTTATCTAATACTTTTCACAACATCGAACTTTACAACTACTACTTTATATATATATACATATCTTTTTTATAATATATATTTGCCAAACATCGTTTTGTAAAGTATAGTTAATTGTCTAATTATGTCAAACGATCGCTTACAAAAAACTAAAAATGCCAAATAGAAAGCGGCGAAATATTTGCTGCACATTGTGGAAATAGAAATTAAAAGTGGAAATAGAAATTCATATCTTCAAGTTCTCAAGTCTTATGTAATGTGTATTAAGAAGTAAAAAGAAAAATTATGTACTTCAAGAATACATTTCAAGTATTTTTTTTGCAAAGAATATTAGGCAAAATTGCGTTTTTAAATTTGGGATTCGGCTAACCGTACGCAAACAGTTAAAAATAACAGTTAAAAATATACCGATCATATTCAGATAATTCAATTGACAATTTACGACTAAAGATAATTTCATTATAGTAATAATTAGCAATAATTACCAATACTAACAATAATTATCCCACCACTAACATCAAAAAAATTATAATCAGAAACAATGGCAGCATACTAGTGGCTTAGATACCAGGCAACATAGATAATAAAGGTGATGTGTTTGAAAATAGAAATGTCAAACTAGTAACCGAAAGTTCGCTAATTGGGGTCAACCATTTAAAAAACCAAAGTTGAATCAGCGAAACATCATAAACACGAAAATATATAAACACGAAAGCTCCATTTGTCGAACAAAAATCTGGTGTAAACCTCACTATCTTACCATCTACTGGGGAAGCCATTCACCAATTGTGTTTGCGCAGACGTTTTTTTCGCGATTGATTATTTACCTGTAAAATAGACCTTGAACCTAAATCGGCACATTTGGAAATCCTCCTTCAATCAACAAAATATCATTTAAAGCCAACTGATTAAAATATAACGGTATAAACGCATAACTTTTGTACAATTATTTTAACGGTTTTTGTACTTTTACAATTTTTGAACTAGAAAAATATTATAATGCTCAAAATTTATGACGTGTGTACAGGCGTTTTCGCGTTTAATAAATCATAGTATAGATCTGAGCACGCTATGATTAAAATGAACATAGTCTAAGAATAGCATATACAGAGTGCACTTCGATTGCTCAGATTTAATAAAACCGACTGATGTACTTAAATAAACTGTCATTTTTAATTAGTGACGTTTCAAATTGTCAAAACACAGTGGATTTAAATAAACTATCATTTTTAATTAATAACATTTTAAATTGTCAAAAAATAGTGGACTTAAATAAACTGTCACTTTCAATTAATGACATTTCAAATTGTCAATAAATCAATTTAAATTTTTAAATACAGTATAAATTAATAAACAAGAGAAAATATTTTAAACGTCAAAATGTAGGTACTTGTCAATTTAATTTATGAGGCCAGTTGTGGTTTACATACTTATTCTTAGCATGTATAGAGCATGACCTTAGCGTACTATAATTTAATTTAAAAACAAAACATTAATTACAAGCTCTGAACGGTCAGTTCTGAAAAGACGAGTTTTAATTTGACAGATCATTCTATGATCTGAATTTGATCTCAGATCTGATCTAAAAAAATTAAACAATCGAAGCCAATAAGAAATTATATTAATACCGTTATTTTTTTTCAAATAAAGAACATTGAACTGCTAATCTTTTGTTAATGATACCTATTTAAACTTCTAAATAATATTTCAACTTCTATAGTAAGACTTCTGTTGACTGGTAGTATATTGAGACATAATGAACTTAATAATTAATCTATACATATAATATAATCTTCGTATAAACGCTTTAATTAAAAAAAATGTTTATTTATTGTCGTTGAAAATTTATTATTGTATATACAAGACTTAATTCGTTAACTTTAAATGAACTTAATTAATTACTTCATGCCAATTTTCTGAGCATTTTATCAAAGAGACAAAAACCTTTTTAAATTATATATATATATACACGCAAATATTATATGTACATAGTATGTATATGTATATATGCGTGTATAATTTTATTGGATATGTTCAATCTTTGAACTTTATATTTTATTTGCCATTAAGTAAGTGCGTATCGGTATATATTCATTTAACCGCCAAGGTGTAGGTACACACACAATTTTTTTTTTTACCAAACCAAACCAAAATAAAAGTCTAATAAAAATTTCTCTTATTATGCTACAAGCAAAATAATTATATTACAACATAAATCTATCAGAAAAACCAAATAAATAAAAAATAAATAAATGAATAAATTTTTTTTTGTTTATTTTTATTTTTGTTTTTTTATATGTACGCACATTCACATATATTTTGTGGTCATTTTTTATACGCACCGATGTGTAATTTAACTCGCCTCACCGACGATTACACTTCATTCTACTTGTCAACGCGCGTATAAAAATTTATGTTTGAGTATGCATGTGTAAGTGTGTGTAAAATACGTAAACACAACTGATTCAAAGCATAATATTTTATTACACCGGAAATTAAATTACATTTAAATGAATTTTTTTTTTTTTTTTATTTAAGCAATATAACGGTTTATGTTTTGTTTTTTTGCGCGGAAATTTTTAATGTTTTGTTTTGAATTTATTTTTGTTGTTTTTGTATTTTCTTTAAATAACTTTATTATTGAATGAAACCGAATTTAATTTACAATAATGTTAAGGTATATACATTAAAAACAAAATAAGCACTTAGTTGATAAAGAGTGAACCTATAAAAAAAATGTATTTTACATTTATGTAACATCATGTAAAGAAAGTTTTAATTGAATTAAAATTTAATTATTTTAAATCATTTTTTTTTCAAATAATTAAATAGTATAGACATTATGTTTTGACTAGCTCACTTCCCCTCCCCAGCTATATTTATCTAATGATACTTGAAAGTATAAATTTAAATTAGTATAGATTGATCTTAAATTCAGTTTTACATTTTGATCAGTCAATTATAAATAAACCTCTGGAATTATATAGGTTTTATTATAACGAGTAATTTAACTTGAGTTTCTACATTTGTTTGCAGTACTGTTTGCAGCACTGTAAATTTTCAAAATTAAAATTATTTTTAAAATGGCAAATGTTAGTTTGCAATAACACATTAGCGAAATGAATCGTTCAATCACCATTCAATGTGTTAAAATTATTCAATGGATTTGCAGAAATAACAAATTCTATACGAGCTGTATATTGAAGTTTAGGGGAAGATTCAATCAATCTGTCCTACTAAAAACTCAATTTAATCGTTGTACTGAGGAAATAATTTCAAATATAATGAAACAATTTGACGATACTAGACATATTTCAGATGGAAAACCCAGAATGGTCAATCGAACGGCGTTGGTAGGTTTAAATATTTTCTTGTAGCTTCATTTACCGCATTTTAGATTTTTTAGAGGGAATTTTTGCAGACAAAGAGATATGAAACGTATGTTAACCATATGATGTTAGCAATTTTCATGATGTTAGCACAATGACGATGAACGATTCGATTAAAATCGATCGAAATACATACAGGCTCCCCATTTCATAATATCCCCCTTAATTTATTTTTTTGCATCATCATCATCATCACCTTATAGCGCTACAGTTCTGGATGAGCATTGGCCTTCATTACTATGCTCCCACAACTGCCACTTATCTCCAATTTGGGATTTGTAGGGTCTGAGCACGTTTTTCACGTTGTTTGCACATCTGCTTCTTGGTTTTTCTCTACCACGGCCACTATCGGGCTTTCTATTCAGCACCACTGCTTGTTTTCGACTTTCGTGTACTCGGCTTACGTAGGCGATGGCCATCTTAGTTTTTGGGTGTTTGTAAACCATACAATGTTCTCACTATCGACTTTCGTGTACTCGACTTACGTGGACTGGCCATTTTAGTTTTTGAGCCTTTGCAAACCGTACAATGTCCTCGCAATCGATCATACTATTGAGCTCACTGTTACTTCTGATTACATATTCTCCATTCTGTAATCTTTTTGGACCGAATATTTTTCGGAGAATTTTTCTTTCAAATATGCGCAGGCTATTCCCCTCGGCTACGTTCACAGTCCATGGATCACTATGGGTCGTATGAGAGTTTGATATATATCGTCATTTTGGCCTTTCTTGATATTAGTTTTGATTGAATCAATTTTCTGTTTGCATAGTAGCATCTATTTCCGACCTGATTGCATACTATTATCACTTCTTATTGTTGCACCGAGGTACGTGAAGCTTGTGACCCCTTCAAAGTTGTACTCTCCCCGATTGCTATATTTTGATTATTTCTTATTTGTTCATTTCTTGACATTTTTAGATATTTTATTTTGTCTTCGTTGATTTTTAAGCCTACTTTTTTTGTCTCGGTTTGTAGTTGTGCAAATACTTCTGCCATAATATATTTGTAATTTTTTGACATGATTACTATGTCATCCGTATATATGCTACTATTTGGTTGTTATATTGAATATACTGCTTTTCTTTTCTAATTTTCCTATGGCGTAATTTGAATAATAATGGGGATAAGGTCGTACTTCCGATTCTATTTTAAATTAACGGGTCATTTGGTTTTGCATTACTATTTTAGCTTTTGATTCATGCATTGTCATTATGGCTAGGTTTGACAATTTCTGAGGTATTCCTAAATGTCTAAGAGCTGCTGTTAAAATTATGTCTCTGTTTTGTTGTCAAATGCTTTCTTTGAAATCAATATGAAAAGCATGTGAAGGTCTATGTCGTGTTCATAACATTTCTCCATGCTTTGTTTAATGACGAATATCTGGTCAATCGTTGATCTTTGGCTTCGGAATATCCGCATTGTAACTCTCCCAGTATTTATTCAGCTAATTAGGCTAATCTAGAGTATATGACATTGGATAAGATTTTGTAAGCACAGCTTAGTAACGTTATCCCCCTGTATAGTTACTGGATGTTATTTTGTCTCATTTTTTGTGAATTAGAGAGATTAGCCCAACCTTCCACTTCTCCGGAATATTTTTTTGTACCCATATTGTACATATTAAGCTATGTATCATAGCTAGCAGTACATAGAAGCTCAGCTGTTAGCTTATCTTCTTCAGGAGCTCTTCCATTCTTTAATTTATATATGGCTTGTATTACTTCTTCGTATAAAGGTATCATAATTAATGGCTCCGCTATATATATTGTAATCTGCTGCCCCTGCTGTTCCTCGTGTCTTATATTTAATAGTTCATTGAAATATTCATACCATATCTATTCATAATGTCGTCATTTTCAGAGAGCTTATTACCTTGTCTATCTTTGCATGCAACGATTCTATATATTAATATTATATTATTATAAACTCAGAACAGTTATTTGTTCAAATCTAACTCACCTACACTTTTGTTGTGAAAAATAATTTCTGCTATAAGTAGAGGGTGGTAAAACACCTTCTATCTGAACACCAACCAATAAATTATGATCTTTTAACATTGAAAAGCCACCAAAACCATTTTTGTCAATAGTATACAAATTATAGCCGAAAAATAGATCTATCAAATATTTGGAAAACTAAAATATAATTTTTTTTTTTTATTAGAATTACACTTAATAAAGGTTAAAAAATTAGATTGAAATGTTATTAAGATAAAATCACAATTAAATGGAATTTATAGCAAAAATATTCAAATGACTTGAAGACTATATGGATGAAAATGAATTGAACTCATTCTACCGAATACATATACATTCTAATAAGTCGTTCTTATTAATTGATATAAATTTAGAAATCATTAAATAAATCTAAATATTATATTCATTTCCAACTATAACTAGATACTCTAATACTCTAATATACTTAATTTAATGACAAGTGACGTCGCCTATAGTCTCTTATAAAAAAATTAAATTAATTTTTCAATAGAATTAACTTTTTCTCTATGTAAAACTACGTTTTATTATTTTAATCCTCCATTATTATCATTCATTATTACCTGTATCATAATAATAGTTTCTAATAATATTTAAATTGAATTTTTAATCCTTTTTTAACCTTTCTCAAGTAAAAATAAAAAAATTAATTAAAAAAATAAAAAAAAAACTCATTCAAAAACAGCCTGAAATGAAAATCTTTTAATGCCACGTTTTTAGACTTTGTTTTTGTTTTCATTTTCTTTTTTTTTGTTCTCATTTTAATACCGTGTTTTTGAATTATTTTTTTTTAGATACGAGACATTGGTCTGAAAAAAGGTAGCAAAGCATGTATCTTTTAGATATTATTATATACATAGTAGATATCCATCTAAAATTTATATTGAAAGTATACGATCAAATTTTTATTTTTATTAGAATTTTATATAAAATGTTGTATGTATATATATAATATGAGGTGATTATTTTTATCAAGATATATATATATATATATATAATGTATATATATCTATAAAGACAAATTTAGAAAGGTATTCAAGATTTTATTAACCGTTTATTCCATATAATTTTCATTTCTTATTGTTTTGAAATTATATAAGACATTATAAACCTAGCCTATACTTTATCATGTTATAGTAACTAAAAAATTAATAAAATAAATTTTAAATATTAAAAACAAAATTTGGAATTTCATTTATTATTTTTACCAAAGCTTTGTGCAACATCGTTACGTCTGTTCAATCGAAATCGTTGTATAGCTGTTAGTGAAACTGTGTCTTTCTTTCTTTGCCACATTTGGCGTTTCGATTTGTACATATTAAATTTAGTTCACATTAACTTAAAATTATGGAGAGTGGAGAGTTTACACAGATCGGGTATTAGAGCAGAAGGAATTACATAATGAACCGATACTGAAACCGTCGTGACGTTTGTCCAATCGAAATTGTTGTGACTGTAAATGAAACTGTGTCTTTCTTCACTTTAGCATGCTTCTTTCTTTGCCACATTTTGCGTTGGGACTTGTACATATTAAATTTAGTTTACATTAAATTAGGTTCAGAAATTATAGAAAGTGGAGAGTTTATACAGACCGGGTGTTAGTGGTGTTGAATTTGATGAGGATAAAGACAATTTTATTATATGATAAAGAAAGGAAACAGGAATTGCCGTATATTGGATGAATCAAATCGTAATGCGATTCAAGAAAAGTATACATTATGGTTAATATTTGAAACTAGTTTTTTATAAGACGATAAAGGACCGTAATATTTGATGTGTAGAATAACAATCGATATTTTTTGAACAGAAATAAAATCAAATGTTCAGATATATTGCACTTCCCTGTTTGATTCTTCAAAATTGCGATCTATGTCTATGTGCGAACGGTATTATAACCGTAATATCAATATCTGAATCAGGCGATGATTGTCAAAGATTTTGTTAATTTCATTACAATTATCTTAATAATTTTATCATACATAAAAAACAAGATATCAAGTATAAATTTTGATTTGAATGAAGGTTTCTGGAAGAGAGAAAATCCACTGATTTCTTCTTCTAGAAACTTAATTTATTTGGTTATTTATTTGGAAATCTGCAACTTAGTTAAAAGCTGTGGAATCAGCGCATTTGGGTGATTTTAAAGTCTGGAGTGATATGATGTTGACTTGGAACTAACTGTTTCTTTTACAAATGGGATCCTGAGATATTCTCGTATTCTGTCGTTTCTCAAACAAGGGGCGTTTACAATGGATCGCAGTACTTTTGACTGAAAACGTTCAACTATTTTAATGTTTGAGTTACTTGTAGTACCTCATAGCTCAAGACCGTATGTCCATATTGGTTTTAATATTGATTTGTATTTCAATAACTTGCTATGATTTGATAGCTTGGAATAACGCCCTAAAAGCCAGTAGAGTTGGTTGAACTTTATTCTGAGTTGCACTACTCTGTTAATTTGTTCTGTAGCTGAATGCTTTTGCGCAACCCGAATTGGTAGCTTGGTATGATATTTGGTTCGACTATTGTATCATTCAGTCTTCTGACAAAGAATTGCTCAAAAATTTTCAACATAATTGGTAGCAAGACAAAATCTGTGGGTTCTTTACCTTGTTTGGGCAGCATTATTATTTGGGCTATTTTTCATTTTTCTGAGAAATAACACAGTCTTAATATTGCATTAAATAAGTGCGTGAAATGCTTCATTGTCTTGTTTGACACTTCTTTTGTCATCCTTATTGTTGTTGAATAGGATAAGGATAGACTAATATGAACAAAATTTTGATTACTTCAACTTTGATTTCTGAATAAATCATTGTTGCATGGTTTAAAAATCTCATATAAGCCTGTTTACTTCTATTTTCCAATAGAAAACAATGAAGAAAAATATATAGATGGTATTTTGATATAAAACAAATCAGAATGCGGACATAAAAATTGTGATGGGTTGTGATTGTAATGCAAAAGTTGGGAAAGAGATCAACGCTAACAAAAAAATTACGGAATTTTGTAAAATAAATGTGCAAAAAACCGCTCCTAAAATAACATGGAATCTCTAAAACCGAATATATGACAAAATAATTCACTCGATGGAATCACTAACAATTTTCACTGAAATAGATAATTTCAGTGAAAACAATAAAATATTGTCGAAATAAGTTACTATACTTGTCTTATATATACTATTTTTTTGTTTTTTTTTGTCTGAGGCCTTAGTTACCGTACATGAAATCATGAAATTGCGCTAGATAAAATTCTCAAAAACACAGTCCCTAGTTAGTGGAAATATGTCCTTTTTTGTGTATCTACGCAAAATATGTCCTTTTTTGTGTATTTTGTGTATCTTTTGTGTATTTTGCGTAACTGTGCCAAGGCAAAACAAAACTTTGGCAATTTTTCTTTTTGGGGATTTTGCTTTTGCAGATTCCAATTGCCATAAAAAACAAAACGAAAAAATGTATACGAAAGTACAACTTAACTTCAATTCAATGTATAGTGAAATTATTAACGTTGGTTAAATTTGAATAAATAATAATACAACAATAAACAAATCACTAGTAAAAACAAATTCAATTACCAAAAAAAATATCGATTAATTTGTTTCGCGTGACGCAATACCACAGAAGAATAAATTTGCTGGAAGAATTTTATTATAACAGAATTTATGAAATTTTAAATATGCCAAAAATGTACAAGGGCACAACAATATCATATATATATATATATAATAATCCTTAAATTCTGTATATAAAGAAGTTAATCATATATAAGAATTTTACAAAGCGTTTGTCCTAGAGTTGATGGAAAAAGCTAAACACATTATCTTGCATTACCCTCTGTATATTTTTTCTCTCTCGAAATTCTTTTATTTTAATTTTTTTAATATATATATATATATTTTTAAATATTATATTAAAAAAAATAATCATTAAATGGTATTTATTTCGCTCCTTTTATGAAGCCTTTCTAACTAAAAACAAGAAGAAAAAAAAAATAAAACAAAGAAAAAAAAATTGAGTGCATCAATTTTTTTTTTGTTTTTATGTTTTTTTTTTTGGAATTTTAAATTAAAAGAATTTTTTTTTTTTTGTTTTATTTTCTCGTTAAAATAATAGGGTTTATATAACATATAAAAAAATAATAAATTTAAAATGAAATTTTATAAAATTTATTATGTGGTATCGAATTTCATTGAAAGTAGCGTTTTCATATATAAAAAAACTGATTTTTTTTTTGTTTTTTTTTTTTTTTGGAAGCGCGAATCCTTATGCATCAACTTTTACTAATAAAAATTTAAATTCGAATGGAGATATTTTTTAACTACATTTTCTGCTTGGTAGGACTATCGGATGTTAGCGGTTATATGCTTTGGATGTTCTATTACATATATATTACTTCACTGGTATATACCGGTATATACGAGCACATAAATTATTTCTTCGCAATATTCAGTATTTATAATAATTTTCTTCTTCTGTTTCAATTAGACATTCTATTTTATCTTGGGCAATTTTCTTTTAACCGTTAACTCTAATTTTTCGACAGTTTTACTTGTCATGATCTATCTATGCATTAGTGGTGTACCGTACTATGTCTAATATTCTTTTTGACACCCTTTAATCGCTGACATGAAATAACGCCGCAAACAGATTACTTGCTAAAATTAAATTAAGTGAAACTAAAATAATTTGAAAAATTAATTACATTTTTTTGTTTTTATTTTTCATTTCTTTAAGAGTACACTAGCATCATTAACTTTTGTTCTGCAACATGGACAGTCAATGAATGACAAATTTTCTGATATAATTTGAGCTTGTAAAGATACAATGCATTTATTACTATGCATTTGAAATGTTTGCATGGCAATAATAAAATATTTCGGGATCGATCATGCCATATAATACAAGTTGAACAATGTTGATTTCCTTTATCTGAAAGTTTAGGACATTAAAATAAAAATTGTATTTAAATATTAATCCATTTCCACCAAACCTCTGCTCCATATCATTGAAAACCTGATTTTGCTGACGGCAGGAAGATGTAGACGACAACACAAAACAAAAATTTGCATATAATTAATTTTTGTTGTTTTGAGGGCCTGTCGCTGCCAAACCTCCGCTCCATATCATTGAATAATTTTTCATATTTTTTTGATATTACATTATTATTATTACACTCTTCAATTCAGTGAGGACATGATTTATAAGGCTTCGGTATGCTCTTTTGCTTTGCTTATTGTTAGATTGTTCTTTTAACTTTCAATCATCCATATTTTATTTTTTTTTAACAGTGGGGAGCTCTATATTACTTTGAGTCCAACGTTTTCAGATCTATTATACTGCCCTGTTTGCTTGTTTAAAATTGTAGGTTTATGTCCTTGGTGAATGAAAAATGATCGTAATGCATAATCTATTTATTCTTATAAAAGGGAAAGTTTGTTTGTTTGTTTGTTTAGTTAATATACACATCCAAAAATTTGCAAAGTTATTCATTATCAGAAAGTAGAGCACACGTATTACTTTGTAATGCCATAAAATGATAGGTTCGAGTACCTACTATATAAATCAACTCCTAGCATCCCATTAAAAATTATTTCAAACACTAAAAGTGTTAAAGGCCTGTAAATTTGTAATTTGATAGATTTTTAAAAGTAAGCAAAACCGTCTTTTATCGTTTTCCAAAATTGAGATTGGTTTGGATTGTTACCATATGACTCCCATCAGTATCCATCAGGAATATTTCTTATTTGGTCTTATTTGAATTCTATTTTGGTGGTTTGGTGATTATTTTATCTGACTACTAATTCTAAGATGCAAAAGGTGTTACAGACCTGATTTTTAATTTAGTAGATTATTTTGTAAAAATGAGCAAAACCGTATTTTATAGTTTTTCGAAGTTAGTTTTTACAGCTTCGGGTAGCTGCCATACAACTCCTAGTTGCCATCAGGAACATTTCAAAAACGAAAAGTGTTCAGTAATCAGATCCTGTCTCAAAAATAAATAAACATATGTTTTATACCGTTTTCCGAAATTTTTTACTGGCTCAGAAGAATTTGTAGTGAAAGTAATTTTTATATATATTTGCCTAAAAGCTGCTATGGCTCAGTGAAAGAAGAATTTCTGAAGACTTAAATGCTAATATTTTAATAGCGATGATACACATTCCAAATAAAATGAAGCTATTAGCAAGCCAATAATGGAATTTCTAAATTTAATTGATTTGACCAGGTTTTTGTTATTTCTTCTTCACCCAACAAGAAACAAAAGTTCAGGAGGTTCAGTTGCAGTCTATGAAAGTGCATTCAAAGAAAAGCATACAATACCCAGATTATTAATAAAGTACAATTATAATATTGTTGCATCGTTATGTTATTGAAGCACAAATTCAAGCTTACATGCTGGGTGGATTTACCGAAAGGGTCAGGTTCGATTCCCGATGAAGCAAAAAATGTTTTATGAACTTTTCAACATCGTACGCTTTGTCATTGGGATACAATAAATGACAAAAAATACATAATTGAGAGTATAATCTGGTCTTTAACAACTTAAATCAAGTGAAGCTAATCTATTTAAAAATGCTTAGTTCCATTCCTGACAATAGCAGTTGTTTTCCATATTTAATGAGTTGATAAGCCAGTAATTTGATAAATTAATGCTTCAAAATAATTGTAGTAGAAGCTTTTAGTACCGTACTTAATTTTTTTTTCCCAGATAGTAGTAAATCATCGAAAGAGGCTTCTGGGACTACCTATTACCGGGGAAGGCAGTTTGAACAACTGTGGGACTTTAACCAACTAAAAACTCCTATTATTATTGCAACATTAAAACTAGTCTTAAAGACTAACCATTAATTTACATTTAACTCAAAGAAACTAAGATACCTTTGATCTAAGATTAAGATACCAAAATCCAATAAGGTTTTAATAGATAAAAGGTTTTAACCTAACTCAAGTGGTATTGTTCGTTTTAGTCGTTTCACAAAATTTTGATTGTCAATTAAGCTAGAAGCTTCGGTATTGCAATGTTGGATCAGACGATTTTTATGCCGTGCAGCGCATTTCATTATTTCGTCTTTTATAGATGAGATCTTCAGGTCTCGATGAATGTTCGGCATTGCGAACATACCATGGAGCTTGTTAGACTATGTTGCGCAGACTGGCTTCAATATTTGATTATATATCAAACCTTTGTTATAGGTCGAGACCGTAGAATTCCGCCCAATCAGCCAGGATATTTCTCTATATTTGAACAGAAGTTGTTGTTTTTTGATTTTCACATGCTCTTTCCATTTCAGTTTTGCATCCAAGCTCATGCCAAGATATTATTCTCGTATGGAATCGACATATACGACATAATTAATTTTAACTGAGAGAGGAGTTACTATGTTTTTATAGGTGAAGTTTACATGACTAGATTTGGCTTCATTTAATTTAATTTTCTATTTTTTGCACCATTTGGAAATTTTGTCATTAACTTTTTGCAGTTTGTTTGCAGCTTCTTCTACAGCCGTACTTAATTAAAAATTAAAATATTGATTCTACCTAAGCTACTGTCAAGAACGTTAAAAAAAATAACAAATTTACAATTAAAGATTTTGAATTGGACCCATGTGCTTAGATATCTGCTATGGATCTTTAAGGATATTTTTCAGAAGTCATTTTTTTAAAAGTTGGTTTACAAATAAAACTTTGTTAAGGTAAATTTTTTACATTTACATTGTGTTGGACCGGACAAGGTCGGGTGAATTTGCTATTTTCATTACAAAGTCGTTGGTTAGTCTCTTGTTGACTAAAATGATAATTCTACTTAGCTTATACAACTCGCTTACACAACTTATCTTCTAAATATGAATTTAGATGATAAGTTGTGTAAGCGAGTACAAATAACAGGATAGAAGAAAATACAAATTTTATCTCCCATGGGATTTGCACCCATGCTTGTCACATCGTTGTCGCTAATTACATTCTTCTACCATCCTACTGACTGAGACTTATGTAGATAGAAATGTCACTTTTAATAAACACTGCAATTTTAATTTAACACTGCCAAAAATTAACTTAACATATTTAGTTTATTTATAACTAATTCAATCCATCCTAAAAAAACTTTATCCACAAAATCTATCATACTCTTCATAAAATTTTGATATGCCGCATTAAATTTATACATACCCATAAATCTTCTAAAAAAAACCAAAAAATAAAAAAAAAATATCCCTGGCAAAAAAAAAAAACACATTTATGAAATGTAGGTACGACTACATATATACAGATGAGATATTATCAGTTCAAAATGTATATTTCAAATTTTAGAAATGCCCATAGAATCATACATGCATGCATATATACCAAAACATGCATGTACACATTTATCTCATAATCATCATTATCATCATCCCAGAGAATGCTCTATCATGTGATTTAAAAAACTTTTAAAAGATACATTCAACTTATTTAACCTCTGAGTTGTTGTATGAGTAGTTATATATAAACGATATATATATATATATGAACACGAAAGGAAAAACCAAGTCAAGTAGTTTTGTTTTTGCAAAAATTTCTTTGAACACGGTGCTATTTTTTTTCATTTTTTTTTTGCTGGTTTCAAGAAGCACTTTTTATATAACTTGACAAAGAATAAGATGCGAGAATAAGACAATTCACAAAAACAAAAAACAAAAAAAAAACATAATAAGAGATTGCAACTTAGGCTGAAGTAAACTTATTTTAAAAATATGATTTTGATTTTGTTGTTTTTGTTTTTTTTTTTTTGTTTTTCTTCTGCAAGATTATAACCGGAAAACTTTTTCTGAAATATAACAATATTGCAAATTCTACATATATATATATATATCTTGAATTCTACTGCATTCACGACATTTTATTGTATTGTCTCTCATATTGTGCCATTTAGTATGAAACATGTTTTTTTTTTTTTTATTTCAATGTGGGGTTTTTTTTTTGTTTTTATGAAAAATGTGCGCTTCTAAAAATTTCATTTTTCTCAATAGATTTCAAAAGTTGTTCTAGATTATTTTAATCTACGTATATATATATAATTAGTAATTAGTTTTATTTCAAATTCATTTTGAAAATTCCCAGAGCTTAATTATGTAGTTAAAAAAAAAAAAAAAATAAAAATTTCCGATCTTAGATTAATTAAAATAATTATGATATGATAATTAACACTTAAAGAAGTGTTAAATTTCCACAATTATAAGATTTTTTTTTATTTCAAATATAGAAATTATAATAACTAATTAAATAGAAAAGTAAAAAAAAACCGCCATTAACATTATTTGCTCATTGCTCATTTAAAAATGATGAGCATAATATCTGTTAATAGGATTAGTATTAATTTGTGAATTTATATAGATTTACTGCAGTGTTAGTAAAAATTATTTGTACGTTCAATTAAATAGAAAATGTTACTTGCTCAAACACTGGCTCAAACACTGTGAAACACCTCAAAATGTAATAATAGGGACATATACAGCGCATATATAAGTATATAACATTTTATTTATACTCAATTTAATATAAATTCATTAAACAAATATTTAATATAGTGAGCGTATATATATAGGGTCGGTGCAACGACGTGTTTCTTACATAGTATGCACAAGAAGAGAGTATTAATATATTTTACGGTGCCGTGAAATAACGCCACATATAAAAAACTCATAATGGGCAAATATAGAAATTATAATAACTAATTAAATAGAAAAGTAAAAAAAAACCGCCATTTACATTATTTGCTCATTGCTCATTTAAAAATGATGAGCATAATATCTGTTAATGGGATTAGTATTAATTTGTGAATTTATATAGATTTACTGCAGTGTTAGTAAAAATTATTTGTACGTTCAATTAAATAGAAAATGTTATTTGCTCAAACACTGGCTCAAACACTGTGAAACACCTCAAAATGTAATAATAGGGACATATACAGCGCATATATAAGTATATAACATTTTATTTATACTCAATTTAATATAAATTCATTAAACAAATATTTAATATATAGTAAGTGTATAAATGGGGTCGGTGCAATGATCTGTTTATTACATTTTAGCTGTGCTACTTTACTTCTATATATGATATGAAATGAAAGACGATTATTTGTTTTTCTTCATTTATTTTACATCTACTTATCTTGATGTACGGTTTCAGATTAATCGTAAATATATTTTTTAATTCTAAGTTAATTTTCAAATAATAACTATTACTCTTAAAGTCTTGCAGAGAAAATCTGTTGAAAGCTGCCTTACAGTATAGTAAAGGATGGCCTATGCCTAAAATTACAATTATGATATTACTACGATAAGAAGAAGGAGAGACGCTAGAACATAGTTTGCACAAGAAGAGTGTATTAATATATTTTACGGTGCCGTGAAATAACACCACACATAAAAAAGTCATAATGGGCAAATATAGAAATTATAATAACTAATTATATAAATAGAAAAGTGAAAAAAAAACCACCATTTACATTATTTGTTCATTGCATCATTTAAAAATGATGAGCATAATATCTGTTAATGGGATTAGTATTAATTTGTGAATTTATATAGATTTACTACAGTGTTAGTCAAAATTTTTTGTACAATAGAATTCAATTAAATAGAAAATGTTACTGGCTCTGTGAAACACTTTAAACTGTAGAAATAGCGACATAATATATAGGACATATATGAGTATATTACATTTTATTTATACTCAATTTAATATAAATTAATTAAAAAAATATTTAATATACTGTGTATAGGGTATTAAGTGTATAGGGTCGGTACGATGACCTGCTTATTACATAGTTTGCACAAGAAGAGTGTATTAATATATTTTACGGTGCTGTGAAATAACGCCACACATAAAAAAATCATAATGGGCTTATTTCGCTTTTGAATCACAAATAAAGTCGAACTAAGTAATATCGAACATTTTTATAACACATTACCCCACATTGGACTAACTCACTTTTATATATAAATACTTTTGTGTTTTCACTAAACTCAATTATCAGCGTCACTTTTCGAGTATCAAGTGCAAGTGCGAGAGGTTCGAAAACACTCATTGTAATGAAATACATCTTCTGTTTCATTTACAGAAGGTTGTAAACTGAATCACTGAATTTAATTTGACCTTGTTTCATGAGTAACTAGTTCCGCTTTTCAAAATTCGCAGAAGTTTGATCAAAAATCATACTCAATTTCGCTATGAATTGTTTTCCAACATTTCAATTTATCCTTAAAACAATATAATAGTTTTCTATTAATTTATCATAGACAACAACCGCACAGTTAACAGTCTAAAAAAATTATTAATTTTTGTAGGTTAAAATGTATGTGTATACTGTATATATACTTATATATGGGGTGAATTGAATTTTAAATTGAATTTTTAATTTAAAAAAATATTTAATTTCGCTACGTCTCGTTAAAAAATTAGATAACAATAAGAATTAAATTTTATTTAAATTTTTGTATGTTAAGATGTAGGTATGTATATATACTGTATTCATACTTATACATGATCACCAAATTTTAAATTGAAATTTCTAATTAAGAAAAAATATTTGATTTCGCTACGTCTCCTTAAAAAAATTAAATAAAAATTGAAATTAAATTTTTGTATGTTAGGATGTAGATATGTGTATACTGTATACATACTTATACATGATCACACAATTTTAAATTGAAATTTTAAATTTAAAAAAAATATTAAATTTCGCTACGTCTCCTTAAAAAATTAAATTTTAATTAAATTTTTGTATGTTAAGATATATATATATATATGTGTATACTGTATACATACTTATACATGATCCCCAATTTTAAATTGAAATTTTTAATTTGAAAAAATATTTGATTTCGCTACGTCTCCGTAAAAAATTAAATAAAAACTAAATTTTAATTAAATGTTTGTATGATAAAATGTAGATATGTGTATACTGTATACGTATACTTATACATGATCACCCAATTTTAAATTGAAATTTTTAATTTAAAAAAAATATTAAATTTCGCTACGTCTCCTTAAAAAATTAAATAAATATTGAATTTTAATTAAATTTTTGTATGTTAAGGTGCACATATGTGTATACTGTACACATACTTATACATGGTCACCTAATTTTAAATTGAAATTTTTAATTTGAAAAAATATTTCATTTCGCTACGTCTCTTTTTAAACACCTATATCATTTAAAAGAATAACAATGAAAATCTGTTGTCAAATCGGTTCAGAAATTTTGTACCGTACATTTTGTCAATTTACAGATTAAATATAATAGTTTAGAATTTGAAATTGAAAAAAGAAATTGTAAAGAAATGCGATTATCAAATGGAATTAGTGTTTTTTATTTTGTTTTAAACTGTTTCCAATGTCTTGTTACTACCTTTTTAATACAAAACAAAAAAAAAAACAGAAAAAAAATGCCTTGCATAAATAATTTTGTGGAAAACTGTATATGGATAAATTATTTAACAAACAAGTAAAGTAAATAATATTATCCATAATCCAAACCATGTTGGATATGAATTCCTATCAATAACAACAACAAACCAAAATCATATTTGTTGCATTTCAATATTCTATTGTAGTAGAATGAATATATATACGTCTTGTTTGACGATAGTAATGCTAGAAAATAAAAGAATTCAATAAATAAATATACTGCTAGTGTTTAGCAGGAAGATAAGTGAGAAATATATGGCAATATGCTAAATTTTTATGCAAGACATTCTACTACTGACTGACTTGATATGTAATTTTGTAATAGTAGAAAGTGACGATGAAAGCATTTTAAATAAATGAATTGTTAAATATGATATTCCCGCATTTTTTTTTTTTTGTTCAAAAGGAATTAAATTGCATTTTCTATGTAATAAATATATATAGAAATATGTATAGAAGTATATACAGAAGTAAGTATAGTTAATAAATTGCTTTCATTACAATAACCCATTGCTGATGTTATATTATTTATGGTTAATTATTATTGTTATGCTTTCATGCTCTTTTATGTCATAATAAAAAAAAAAACAATACTCACATGAAATTTAAGTTATTACCACTTAATATTATGCATGTTATGCATATTCATGATTACTGTGTGTTATGTCCATAGGTTTAAAAAACAAAAAAAAAAAAAAAATAATCGGGAAAATTCTTTAAATTGTTTTATACCAGTCATGCCAAACCATTTATGATTATATTTTGATGTAGGTGGCCTTATATGCAAAATCACATACAAAATTTATATACCTACATTATTATGCTAATATCGTATATAATGGAGAAATTTTTATATATATATATATATATTTCTTTTTAATTCTGTCACTTCTGATTTGGGATTATAAAACAAAATAAAATAATATAAAAAAATTATCATAATTATAATTAAGAGCCTCTGCAGTATATAGACCCAGTTCAAGTATTGTGTTATTTGTGTTTCTCGAGAGGTTGCAACTGACCTTCTACAATATTATAATATGTATAGTAGTTTTAATTTATTTTGATTCGTATAACAGTATTGACAGATCTGGCAAAAGATGGTATGTAATTTGAGGTATGAAAAATACAGCATTTTGTTTGTGTTACAGCTTTAAGGGTTTTTGTTTTTCAAAGTTTTTATCTTCAAAGAGAAGAAAAAAATAAAAAAGAGTGATGTTATCAAATATCAATTTTTATAAAGTTTTTGTTTGTTTATTTTTCATCGTTTTTCTGAAGTATGACAAATAGATTGTATGTGTGTATTGTAAGCGGCGACAACTCTATTAATTTAGAATGTATTCTAGGTTTTTATCCAACAACAGAAAGTAATTTGTGATCTAATCAGTAATAGAGTACGAAATGCGTCTGGGACATTTCAATCCTGATAACTGTCGAATCTGCGAAGGTTTTGATACTCAAGAAAATATCAAGCATATTTTCTGCGACTGCTCAAGTCTGGGGAAAATGAAGTCAAACTTAGGTTGTTTATAGAATATAATATGTTTGACAACTTGACAGAAATGTCAAAGATTTGTATTTAGAATATCCACAGATTTGTTAAAACTATACGGATTTGCAATATATGTTTGAATATATGTTTGACAACTTGACAGAAATGTCAAAGAATTGTGTTTTGAATATCTACAAATTTGTCATGTTTGCTACGTATCTGCTCGGAAAATAGGTAATGATACAGTTCGTGTTTGTGATGAGGTCAAGGGAATTGATATGGGCCTACATTCGCTATAGTATCGTGGCCGTAACGGATAACTATAGTTTGTCACCAATTTTAAGCCAGCAAATTAACTAACTATAAATAATTAACGACAGAAAATAATAAACATAAATATATTTTATTATCTAAATTAATTTTTTCTTGTTTCAGGCTTGCGAAATATCAATATTTGCAATTAAAAATAAAAATGATAGTTAAATGAAATCTGATTTTTGGACTGAAATGATTTGAAGACTACAATTTGATATTTAGACTGAAATCAAGACGGTAGCATACGATATTTAGACTAAGCTTCGAGCAAGAAGCATAATATTAAAAAGTTAATTGCAATAACAAAAATATTCAGTTATTTAAGAATGAAAGCCTTAAGCAATATTATGTAGCTATTGTAACAGTTTGATAACAGTAACTGATGAAGGCAGTATATTATGCTACCGAAATATCAATATTGCATTATGTAGCATATATTGCATTATGTAGTTATCACTTAAACTGATCAATAGTATTTAATAATAATTTATAATATACCAGAGTGTTTTTCACAATCATGTAAATTTAAACAGGCGGCTGGAGTTGAATTGAGTAAAATAATTATTGTTCTCTAGTTAACTTTTCTTATATACACATATATTTAAATTTTTCCATTACTCCAACTATTTTTAACATAATAAATTCAATACCAATCATATTAAGAAAATATCTATATACTAATTTTTTTGTTGCTGTCTGAAGCCTTAGGTACAAAATATTATGCATTCATATTCGTAGAAATAAAATTCTGTATGCATATTCATATACCTTATAAAAATGTACACTAAATAATATCAATTAACCCAGTTATAACAACAACAATAATAATGAAAAAAAACAGTTCATTATGAATGAAAGAATGAGAATTGAGAGAGTAAATTTTTTTAAAAATGGAAGTAGGTGTATGTAGAATGTAGTGAGAAATATTAATGCATTATGATGATGAGAGATCTATATTTACTTTACATTGTTGTTGGTGTTTTGAATTGTAATGTGCATACTTTTTTACACTGCACACAAACTTTACTAGATTAGCACTGGCATTATACTAGTATATACTAGTTTTATTTAATTACTTAATAGTTACTTTTTTCTGTCCATGAAAGATTTTTATTTCTCCCTCTGGAACAAAATCAATTTAATTCAGATCGCTTGTCGCTTTGAAATAAACTATTTCCAAGAAAATAATTTTTAATTAAATATTGTGGCTAATTATCTTTCCATCACTGTATTTATTATGTATATATATACGTATTAATTTACCTATATTTGAAATCGTGAAACATGAACCTTTTTATTTTTTTTTTTTTTTTTTTCAAAAAACCCAAAAGCAATTTGACTTTGTATTTAATTATTATGATGGGAATATTCATATTTTTTAGATATACATAGTTAATATATATATATGGTAGACTTCATTAGCGAGTTACATATTGTATGTAAGTATTAAGTATATGAAAATAATCAATTTTCATAATTTAATGTAATTAGACCATGAAATATAATTAAATATTAAATTTCATTTGATATTCAATTTCAAATTTATTATTATTGTTATTGGTATTATTATTATTATGCTTTCTTCTTTTACCAAAATATAAATAATTTTAATTAATATACAAGTAAAATGATAATTATTTAAATAAATTTATATCTGAGTTGAATATTCATTTAATTTATTTCTAACTTACAAAAGTATTTAGTAAAAAAAAATTGTTTACCAAAAATGACTGTTTATAATATTTAAAATAAATTAAGTTACTACTTATGAAATGAATAATTGTTTACAACGGTATAAATTAATAGATAAATTTGAAAATTATACATGAAAAAATAACATTAGAATTTCCATTTCAAATGCAAGTATGGGTGTTTTCATAAATGCTAAGTTTGCCACCAATTGGCGTACTTTGCAATTTGAAAGCAAACTCTAACTATATTTTACCTATATGTCCATATGAATTACCGATATTATACATTTATACATACTACAAATTTATTCTGTCCACCAGACAGCCTAGTAAACTTTGAATTTATATTTATGAACAGCGTTTAGAAAATCAGATAAGTGTTTTTATAAATTCAGAATATACATTTTTTGTTTGCAGGTTTGCATTTACGAAAACAAGCTTTTCTTTATTAAATTAAAGTTTTCCATTTTAAGTGCAAATATTTCGTTTTTAAGTGCAAGTATTGCTCGATTAAATGCAATTTACAAGATTAAGTACAAATATTGATTATTGACTGAAACAACATTAAAAAAAAAACATCTTGCACTTAAAAATGAAATATTTGCACTTAAAATAAAAATAATTGCATTTTAAAAAAAATTATGCACTTAAAATAAAAATATTTTTTCTTATAGTAAAACAAGTATAATGATATTTAAAAAATTTAACTCTTATAAGTATTGTAATTAAACTGTTCAAATCAGCTACAAAATATCGTTTAAAGCTTTCATTCTTAACAGTTTTATTGTTGCAATTATTTTTTTACAGGTACTATTCATTTCAGTCTAGAATAGATTTTTTGTATTTAATATTCATGTAGTAAAAAGCAAATGTAACACTCCAAAAAATTGTCATCTAATTTCTTAAAGCTTAATTCTGCAAGAATTTTATTTAAGATGATTGAAATTAAATACATATCAATATAAAGTAACAATAGAGTTATGATGACGCTAATGAAGTTTGATAAAAAAATCGTGCTCAATTTCATTGTGAATTATTTTCCATCATTTCAAAAAATTGTTTACCAAAAATGACTGTTTATAATATTTAAAATAAATTAAGTTACTACTTATGAAATGAATAATTGTTTACAAATGAAATTGATAATTAATTATTACATAATTTTTGTTTATTGATTTATCTTAGACAACAACCGTATACGTAACAATTTATTTAAAAAAATTAATTTAATTTAAATTTAATTCTGGCAAGGAAAAAAACTATACATTGATGAGTTGCAGCAATTTGATAAATTAAAATTAAACTAATTGAAAATTTAAAAAATATTTTTGTTCGCTACGTCTCCTTTTAAACGTATATCATTTGAAAGAATAATAATGAAAATCGGTTCAGATATTTGTATCGTACTTTTTCCAATTCACAGATTATTTAATCTATTATATTATATTTATAATTATAATATAATGAATAGTGCTAGAAAAGAAGTGTTTGTATATTATTATTCAACCTACAACTATGCTAGATAAATATGATTGTTTAAATACCTATTTTTGATATATATATATATTTTTTTTTTTCATTCATTTTTTTTTTTAGAAAATTTTCAGTCTAACAGATAGAAAATTATATTTTTTTATATTCTAATTAATTTAAATTTTATATATATATATATATATATATAATTTGATAGACTGTTTTAACGGACTGACATCATTGGACTCGACTATAATTTGATGGAAGAATTTTTTTTTTATAATAGATTAATTAATTTTAAACATGAAATTTCCAAAAAAAAAAAAAAATATCTTATTTTATTAAAATCGCCTTGTATTCAATAGATTGCAAAAAAAAAATCTATCAAATAATACAAAAAAGAATTCAATAATAATAATAATAAGAATAATAATTGTATCTTCCGCTTTTAACATAAAAGGAGAATTAACACCTTTCACACACCTTTCGTACACCTTTCAATATAGAATTGAAGTCAGCTCAAGTATTTACAGTTGAGAAGCAATTATATACATTTCTGCTTTTTATCAACATTAAAATAAAATGATTGTATGAAATAAATTCATATTGAAATAAATTCATGAAAATAAGTAGAAAAAAAAAACAAAAAAAAACAGAAAATTTGGGAAATAAACTATATAATTCCGTAGAAATAAATTATCAAATTTAGATGAGTAAATATTCACAACTACTTTTTTATTTACGATTAATCAGATTAGATTTAAAATTAGGGTTGGTTTCAAAGTCAAGTATAACACGATCGTTATTGTAACATATTTAATCATTTAAGTATCAATTAGTTAAACTTTTTAGATATATATAGTTTTTTGAATTAGAATTGAATATACTTAATATTAAAAAGAATGATATGGAAAAGACAAGACCGTAGCATACTGGTTTAAGTAAATGCTATACTTTAACATATCAAATTTAAAAGCCAGCTATACTTATATACGGTTTTCGAAAATTATTTAATTTAAACTTTATGTTTCTTATCAATATATAAAATTCAACTAGATTATATATAGGGACGTCCTGAAAATATAAATGTACTATGTTAATCAGACAATTTATTTTTGAAGTGACATTTTTTCACTACTTATTTTTTTTTTTTAATTTTTCAATTTTATTATATTAATTAAATAATTTAATTATAGTTTCCACTATTTTAACAGGATTTTTATAAGTCTATGCATTAATAATCAATAATCTATAATATTTATAGTAATTTACAATGATTCAAGATTATAAATTATGTATATACATTGTATATTCTCTTTTACAAATCTTTTAATATTACCTTTTAATGTAATAGGCTAATTGAAGTACATATTTATGTAAATTATACTAACCTGTCAAATTAGATGTTAGAAATTATTAAAGTTCCCAGTTGATGTAGACAAATGAATAATAAAAGTAAAACGATGTGTGTTTGTAGAATATTGTATATCAAATTTTGATATCATTTGAATATTTGAATATCAAATTTGTATATCAAATTTTCATTTATTTTGTATATAAAACTTTCATATAATTTATATATTTGAATATCAAATTTGTATATCAAATGTTCGTTTATTTTGTGTATATATATATCTTGTATATCAAATTTTCATATCATTTTGATATTTGAATATCAAATTTGTATATCAAATTTTCATTTATTTTGCATATATGTATTTTGTATATCAAATTTTCATAACATTTTTATATTTGAATATCAAATTTTCATTTATTTTGTATATATGTATTTCGTATATCAACTTTTCATATGATATGCATATTTATATATATCAAATATGTTCATGTCAGGGTTACCCCTTTTTCGAAAATATTTGGAGTTTTGGAATTTTTTGTATATAAAATTTAAATATAATTTGTATTATTATATATCAAATTTGTATATTAAATTTCCATTTATTTTGTATATATATATATCTTGTATATCAAATTTTCATATCTTAAATATCAAATTTTTATATCAAATTTGTATATCAAATTTACATTTATTTTGCATATATATCTTGTATATCAAATTTTCATATCATTTTTATATTTGAATATCAAATTGCCATTTATTTTGTATATATATATTTCGTATATCAACTTTTCATATGATATGCATATTTATATATATATCAATTATGTTATATATATTAAATTTTTTATATAAAATTTAAAAATAAGTTGTATTATTATATATAAAATTTGTATATCAAATTTCCATTTATTTTGTATATATATATCTTGTATATCAAATTTTCATATCTTGAATATCAAATTTTTATATCAAAATTTACATTTATTTTGTATATCAAATTTTCATATAATTTTTGTATTTGAATATCAAATTTGTATATCAAATTTTCGTTTATTTTGTATATATGTATAAGTATATTTGGTATATAAAATTTTCATATGATTTGCATATTTATATATCAAATTTTGTATATTAAATTTAAATATCATTTGTATATATTTATATATAATATTTGTATATCAAATTTTCATATCATTTGCATATTTGTATATAACATTTTCATTCATTTTGTATATATATCTCGTATTTCAAGTTTTCATTTATTTTGTATATATGTATAAGTATAGTTGGTATATAAAATTTTCATATGTTTTGCATATTTATATGTCAAATTTTGTATATCAAATTTAAATATCATTTGTATATTTATATATAATATTTGTATATCAAATTTTCATATCATTTGTATATTTGTATATATTATTTTCATTTATTTTGTATATATATCTCGTATATCAAATTTTCATATCATTTGTATATTTGTATATCAAATTTTGTATATCAAATTTTCATTTATTATTCCATTTTAGTAAAATAGAGCTTGCAGAAGAGTTCAGCGTTATTCCTATCCTTATTCTGAACTAATTCTGAAATATTCTGACAGTTATATCTGGTTCTAGTCGTACTTTATTCCGAGAAAGAAGCAAACACATTTTGACAATTAATCTCTTTTCCGGGGATAGTTATGTTAGTGCAAAAAAAATAATTTTTAAAATAGGGAAAACAAAATTTCAAAAACTTGAATTTATTACATTTTATTCCAAAATTCCATTAGGTCAGGGTTACCCCTTTTTCCAAAATATTTGGAATTTTTGATTTTTTTTTTTTAGAAATTATGTAAATCGTCTATTCTAAAAAATAACTGTGTAATACTCAACCCCTATTTCGGGTATATCGTGTTTTGTCCAGTCCCATTTTTGACATTTCATAATTACAATATATGGAAATAATTAATCATCTATTGGAAAATATGGAAATTCTAAATCATATATAATTGTATGTGGGAAGTCATTTATTTTAGAACTTATTTCATATAGCCTTTTGTAATATGTACACAATACGTAAAGTACTTTTTAAGCATGCAATTTTAATAATTCAATGATAAATAAAGATTACCCTATACATGGGTTATTATCAGTTATAATGATGATGATAATAATGATCATGATGATGATGATGATGAATTGTAAATTTGTTTTGTTGTTTATTTATTTTCTAATAATTGTAAATAAACATCATTTAAGTATACTCTTATATAAATAATAATCTTCACTTCAGGTACATAATATAAATACTTAAATAATTTATGTAAAAAGTGTTGTTTTTGAGACTTTTGTTTTTTTTTTTTTTCAAAAGTCAGCAAAACAAAACATGGTTGATTGTTATCCAATTGAATAGACTCATGATGATTATTTAAAATAAAATATAATGAGTTAAATTTAAGCTTCTAAATATTGTATATATGTATGTAATTTTTATTCAAAGAGTATCTTTGAAAGTATTCCAAATATTATGATTTCAATACAAAAAACTGTAAACGTTAAAATGGAAAGTTAAATCAACCCCTTTGAATCAAAATGATGATAAAGTTTATTTTTTTGTGCTTTCGTTTTTTAATCGAATTTAACAAATCGTTTTTTAGAACTGCCAAAATTATGGAATGAAAATACCTTAACAATATTTTACATATATATTAATTGTGTTTTATTATAAAGAAATACGAAGTATATGTATATATATATATATATTTATATGAAAATATTAAACAATATCCTTTATTATTAACATGTCTACATTGTAAGGAATTTAACAGACGTAAACGGTAATATACAAAACAGTATACCACAATGGTGCAATGATATGTGATATTATACAGTTTTAATGATGATGAGTTTTGAAGATATTATAATAAATTGTATAGTAGCTACCAATATTTCTTTCCTTTATTTACTTTTTCAGTAGCTTTAGTAATTTTTTACAACTTGAGGTGTCATTTACATCACTACATCGATAGCAACGGTTTATCTAATGTCAAGAAAAGCCAAACGTTCAAATGATTCAACACACAGTGATTTAGATATAACCAAAATAGCAGCAATAGTTTTGGACAGAATTTTAGCAGTCCTGGAAATTTCATACGATAAGCTTTCGTTTTAATTATACACATATTGAAGGTCTCGGAACCATAATGGTCTAATCCACATACTTATAACCTTTTTGTTATTACTTTAATTATGTTTTAATGTCTCATATCAATGAATCAGGTATTTTAATTTTCGGTTTAAGAAATAGTATTCAGTTCTTAATGGAAGTCAGTACACTGAGATAGTGAATATTTTATAGGTATTTTGAAATAGCTTATTTTTGAAAATGAAGAAAATGTTGATGTAAGTTAGACCACTATGTGGATCTGGGACACTCATATGTACGTACATATATGTGTGTATGTAATGTAAATGTGAAAAATTAAATTTATTTTGAGAGCAATTTCGCCCTCATATAATTTACACAATTTCAATTTATTTTGTGACTAATATATACTGACAGAAATATGTATTATTTATTTTTTTTTTACAAATTAATTTGAATTATTTTTAATTTATTTTTAAAACAACATTTTATGACAAACAAAAACAGTGAATTTTTCATTTTTGAATATTATAAAAATTGAAGCAAAATAAATCCATAAAGAAAATTACAAGTCAATTCCAAAAAAATATGAAGCTTTACTCATTGTCATAGTATGATCTTATAAATTCTACTTAAAATTGATTTCACTAGAATTGCCAATTGCTGTAGACGAATATTTTTGTTGAACATAAATATAGCTATATTGCTGATATCGGCCTCATTAAATTGTCTTTCACCGGCATATCAAATGAGTCAAATGTCACTTTACAATTGTAAATTTAATGCACTTATGGAACTTTGTCATAGTATGACCTCATAAATTCTACTTAAAATTGATTTCACTAGAATTTGCTAATTGCTCTTGACGAATATTATTCCATGTTTGTTGAATTCCTGATTTTAGCTCAGTGGCCATCATTAAATTGTCTTTCACCAGCATATCAAATGGATAAAATATCAGTGATTTAATGCTCGCAATTAACATAACGGAGCTTTATAATAAATATTAAATTTATTATCTAACGCGCATATGACAATTAACAGCCAGTAGTGGAATAGATGCAGAAGACATAAATACATAAATACATATTTTTTTTATTTTCAATTTTTAATCGTAATTTTTTGTAGATGTTTCAAGCTATTGGTATTGATTAAATATATTATTAATTGAATTTGGTATCTGGTCTTACTGAATTCAGTTTTAAATCTCTCTGCTATTTTTACTTACTATTTAATTTACTTTGACTTTCGTTATTATTCAAATTTTCCCTAAATAATTTCCGACCCTACCCAATACTATACAAAATTAGTATAGTAACTATAAATTAAAATTAGCACTCTCTATTACACTTTCAGTCCCATATATATAATTTTTTGATTGTAATTAGTTATATTAATGATATTTTGACATCTCAAGGTCTAAACTTTTTACAACAAACATTTTTTTTTTACATTTAAATTAATTTTAACCCTATTATAATTTTTATGGTTAGTAAAGTATAGTGTAAATTTTCTTTTCACCTGTAATTTTCTAAATATAAGAAAATGAAAATAACAAAATAGAACTACAAAATTTTTGATTTTCTTTTTTATTATGTATATATATATATATATATATATATATATATGCGATTTGTCCCCAATTTCATAATTGACGGAATAGTCATTAAGTATAACAAAACATAAGATAAAATTTTAAAGACATTAGATGACCAAAGTCGTTACGGTGAATCAAATAAATAAAAAGAGGACATGACATAAATACGATTATTCTAAATAAAAATAAAAATTTAGTTAAAAACAAAATAATAAAAAAAAAAAAAAAAAAAAATTAAAAATTCTGAGAAAAATTTTTTTAAGATAAATTTTGTTTATTTTGCATTGTAAAAATGTATGTACATATGATGTATAATGAAATACATACTATTAAGTGGGAGTTGTAAGGCGGATGAAGATAATTTTCAGGAAGAAAAATTATTTTTCAAGTGGACAGACTAAATTTTTTTTTGTTGATTGTTTTTTTTTTTTTTTTTTGTTTTGTTTGTGTTGTTGTTTTGTTTAATCTTGGAAAGCTCAATGAAATTGAAGTACCTACATATATTTGTTAATAAGTATGTATATAGTATTATATTATATATATATGTATGCAAGTATATATATATAGTGAAAATTCATTGGACATATAATAATAATATACAAATAAGTGAGAAATTGTCCTCCTCTTGCCATTTTATTACTCAACGTAACATTGACATTAAATAAGATTTATCAGTACATTGGAATTAAGTGGAAATTTTGGCATTATTTCAGTTTTCTTTCTGTTTTTAGTTCTTTTTTATTTTTTTGTGTTCTTAGAATATTAGTTTTCTTTTATTGTCAAATATATATATATAAACATATACCAATGGATTGTTTAGATGGTTTTATGAATTATTATAAATATTAAAACATTTTCAAAAGCTCAATATATTATTGTTATTTGGAGAGCTCCCACTATTGTATATTGAAAAGGGGGGATAAAGGGGGATATTATATATATAAAAAAAATATTTGGAAAGGGGTAGAATTCAAAATTTATATTCATAATACATAATATTCTTTGTTCATGATGATCCAATTAAATGAAATTGGCTTTGGTGACTCTTTTGATTTATTTATAAATTTTTTAAAATTACTTTTACAACACTCTACTGACAATTTATAATTTTTATTGCAGATTTTCGAGAAAATAAAATAAAACCAATAATTTAGTAAATTCCATAAAAAAAATGATTTTGTTAAAGAAATTGATATCTTTATTGTAGTTATCGACTTCTCTGAATTTTTTGGAACTTAGAGAACATAAATAAAAATTATGTAAGATGAAATAAATTTAAATATTTTGTGGTAAGTAGCACTTTTAGTTTGTCATTAATTTTATATTAGATTTAGATAAATATATTTTTATAATATACTTATTGTATATATATATATATATATATATATTATTCTAAATTCATTATTTTAAACTTGATAATTAATAGCAATAATATTTAGGACATGTTTTATTCATCACAACACTATTTGAAATCATCGGTAGGTATTTGTTGTGTTAGAATACCTATAAAACCCATATTTTTTGCTTTGGTTGATTTTATAACTTATTAAAAGATGTTATTAATATATCTGTGAGTTATAAATATCAACCAAATATATTATATTTACTATAAAATGAATTTATATCAAAACAACAAAATTAAATTTATAAAAAAGCAAAATGAATAACAATCAATTAGCTTTCAAACAGATAACTCAAAAATGAAGGTCGGAATTGGTGCTGAAGTATTTGTATACATATATCTAACAAATTTCCAAATTATAATATATTTTGTAGTATAAAATACGTACTAGAAATTAAAAATTAGAAAATCTAATCTAAAAATAGAGCACCATCATTTAAAAAACCGTTACAAAAAAAAAATCACGACAATGGATATACTCTATGAAGGCGGATACACTTATTACAACAAATAAATATAAATTTATTTTAAAAAAATTTACAAATTTATTTTTAAAAAATTCCGCGGAAGGCTATACACCGATCAGTGGTTCAGAAGTTATTAACTATTTTGTCCATACACCTCCTTTTTATTTACACTAAACTTGTACTAAACATTTACTTAACTTAACTTAAATCCACTGTTCGAAATCAAACCTATATATATGTTCTATTCAGATTTTTTTATTTTAGATACTGGCTATACCAGAAGACATTCATTATAGATCAAAGCTCTGTGATGTTTGATAATTTAGTTCTAATATTTATTTTTATTTTTTCCAGTTATTCACAAGAACTGATTGTATGAAGTATGTTGCTTCCGAAATATCGATATTTGCACTCAAATATTAAAAAATTATTAGTGAAAGGAAGCCTGACAACAATCAAATTATTTAATTGAAATATTTGTTAATTATAGATAGATACGAGTTTAATAAGATCATGACTAGGTAAAGTTTCAACTTCATAGTGGATCGATGTTGAAAACAGAACACCGACTAATTTAAGTGACTGAGTGCATTTCGGTATATCTACGGCTTAGATCTTCATGATGAGAGAAAATTTTGGAAAAGAGCGTTGATTGTCATGTTGAAAGCAGAACACCGACTAAATGTCAAAATTCAATATCAAAATTTTGTTGAACTGATTTCAACTGAATGTCAAAATTAGATTAGATGTGTTTAAATGATTTGATGAAATATATGTATATCTTAGAATAAATCCAATTTTCAGTAGACTTACTTCATTGAACACAAATTTTATTTAATATTCTATTATTACTTCATTCAGTTGTGTTTGTACATTGTAAGTAATTTTCCAGATGGCAAAAACAGTTTTTGTTTTAGTTCAACAACTGAATCAATCTTTTATAGTCATAAGTTTTCAAATTATATTTTCTAATTTTCGGTAGATCTAATTTTTTGACTACCTACCTTCGATAATGCTAAAATTTTATTTAATATTTATTTTATTCAATCCGATTCTGTTATATCAGTGTTTCGCTTGATACCACCACATGATATATGCCGCATCTACCATCCCATCTCGATGTGCGGTTTACTATAACCGAGGCTGTAGAAGGATTCACCGTAATTTAATCGCGATTACCTCTTGGGAAACTACCGTTTATTATAATGTTTCATTACTGTTTATTATAATGTTTCATTACCGTTTGTTATAATGTTTCATTACCGTTTGTTATCATGTTTCATGATATATTATCAATTGGACCCTCTTACCATTTTCTGATATATGAGTGACGGAAAAGACCCTTAAATTCAGAAATGTAAAAATAGCCCAGTTCCGGGGATGGATTGTACGATACACTCCATTCTTCTTCTCTCTTCTCTATATATATACATGCTGAAGATACACTTCCTGTCTCCCTACTCATCCTACTACATTAGAATTGATGAAACTCGATCGTTTGTAAGGGTTGCTAGAGGTCACCACGTGGAGGTGAGAATTGGAAAATAAGGTGGGAGAGGCTAAGTAATGATGATGATGATGATTATTTGATCAATCAATTTGGGTTGTATCATTCTAACTGATTTTATAGACGGTGCATTTTTTTTTTTTTGTTATTTCATTTTTTGAACTCAAGAGAGCTAAAGCTCGTATAGAGTGTTTTACAATCAATATTAGTTTTTTGTTCTATGTTACAACTGAATCAGTCGTCAGTCGTGAATCGGTATTTTGTTTTCACATTCACTGATTATTTTACACTAAATTAGGCTTATTTTGCCTAATTAGGCCTTATTTTAACCGATTCAGCTCATCAAATTATTTTTTTAGCTTAGTTAAGTTCAAATTATAATTTTACTAAATTAAGTTGCTCAGAATAAGTATAAAAAATAAAAATTAATTTATAATTTAATTTTACAAGCTAGTTAAGCTACCGAAAGCATTTGAGATATTCCCATGAAACAACAGGTGTATATTTGTAGATGGAATTAAATAGTGAAAACCGGTAAGTATTAATATAAATATAACTTCGAAGAACTATTTAACATTTGTTTAATATAGAGTATAGAAGAAGTGAAGGTTGTTGCGGTAAAAGGTGAAGGTTTTTTTTAAAACTATAAAGGAGTCTAACACTATTACTGTGCAAATTTAGTTTTTGTCTATACTTAAATACAACCAGAAAATAATTTCTATTTTATTCACTGTTACCAACATTCTGTTAAAAATCTAAGAACCGGAAATATAAATTTTCCTAAACTATTTTTTCAATTAAATAATTTGTGTTGTTGAATGTGAGACTAAATTTTTATCATAATTTTTCACGCCTTATCAAAAGTGTGGTAGTAATAATATGGATATTATCATTTATTATGACATGTTAATAACAAATTCCAAAAATTATTAATAATCCCAATTTTGTTTTTTCTACCACATCCCACATATTCATAATTTTATGCGATTTTTTTTTATTTTTATTTTTTTTTTTTGGTACGATTAGTTTTCATTAATCACAAAAAAAAAAAAAAAAAAAAATATTTTTTTTCTTAATTTCCGAAAATATAAGTATATAGGTATGTGTATAGTGTTAGTTATTATAATGTACTTAATAGCGTTTCTCAAAATTGATTTTCTTATATTATAATCAAGAGTTCAATGTCTCTCTATTTGTTTTCAATAACCTTGAGGTTAAATAAGGAATGAAATGTAGTGTATTATAAATGCCGGTTCCTAGTTTGGTTCCAATTTCTTTCTGATATTTTTCAAATTTTTTTAAGACTTAACTCCAGGTAGTTGAGGCTTGTTCTGAGTTATGAAATCCTTTTTTACATTTGCTTTTTTTCTTTGCTCCTCCGGATTCATGAAATTTGATAAAAATTGTACTCAAATGTCTTTTTTAAATTTACTCTAATAAATATTATACTTTTCATGATTACATAAATACAATATTATAAAATGTAATATATTATTAATATTATTATTATATACAACGGTATATGTATTACTTACAATGGCAAAGAAATTAATTTCATTTTTTCCATCTTTATTAAGCACTTATAGTGTTTTTCAAAATATTAATTTATCTAAGCCTACAACCGCATTTGTAATTTATTTTTATTAATTTATCAAGGGCAACAACCGAATATGAATTTTTATTAAATATTAATTATTAAGGCCATTGAGTGTGGCCTAAAATTTTAAATTGAAATTTCTAATTGCAAAATGAAATGTCCTAAAACAATATTTGAGTTTCGCTACGTCTCCTTTTAAATAACTATCATATAAAAAAAACAATGAAAATTAGTTATAAAGTGCGTCAGATTAAATATTATGATATAGAAAAATAAAAGAATATTTGTCTTAGGTGAAGGATAAAGTAAAAAAATATATAGATTAGAGTTAAATAATTTGAAGACGATGAAAATTTGAACATAATCAGAGCATTATAACAAATTTTCTAACTGTCAATCCCTTACGAATTTTTTTGCTTAACACATAACTCAAATTACAGTTTTTTTGCTTAACACAACTAAACTCTGTACAAAAAATATAATACCATATAATGTAAATAACGAAATATATTATTTATATAAAAATTTAATTCAGATCATTCGAATTTTCTTTTCTTATTAAATTCCAAAAAAAAAATTCTTTCAATTATACTATCTGTGAAAAACTATATCTAACTAAGTAAATACTAAAAATAGCTTTTATTTATGTTTTTTATATTATATGAGATCATTTCAATCATTCTAATCATTAAATTAAATTAAATAAAAATTCATAAGACATCAACGATATATTTGCAAAATTAGATTTGCAAATTTTTTTTCAAAAATTTTGTTTATATTATAAATTCGTATTCAAAGTATACTAATACCTATATACGAGTATACTAGTAACAGTCAAATGAATCCCTAACGACAACATTTGCATAAATTGTAAAAATAAACAAAAAAAAAAGTAAAATGAAAAATATTTTTAAATATACAAACAGTCATTCAAATTTTAATTGTTTTAAAGGCATTTCGAGATAGTAAAGTTTATTTAAACATTTAAAGATGATAATTTTGTTTTTATTGTTTTCATATTTTTGCGGTTTATGATGATTAAAAAAACAAAATGAATTAATATTTATTTTTTAAATTAAGATCGCCGAAATTTTTGACTTTTAATAAGTAAGTATTGTTGTTTTAAAAAATTAACAATTGACTTTTAGGATAGGTAATATTGCTTTAGGTGTAGATTAATTTTGTGAAAAATTAATGAATTGCAAGAAATTGAAATACAGTCTTGAAACAACAATGAATTAGAGTTATATTGAAGTTTTATGCTTTTAAAGGAAAGAACAAAAAATAAAAATTAACTAAATAAATAAATAAAAAATTATAAATGTTGTTTTAGAGGCTAGTATCAAAATTAGGGTTTTTGTTTTGGATTTTTGGTTATAGAATCATTTCACTTGTTGAGTTGAGGGTGTAATAATCATATGCAAGTTTAATGAAAAATTAAGTAGTAAGTAAAATTATGTTTATTAAAATATTTTAAATTTAGCATACTACATTTATGTATATTAAAATATTTTAAATTTAGTATACTACATTTATGTATACAAAATTTATTAAATTTAGTATGCTACATTTATATATGAATATTAAAATATATTAATTGTAGCATACTACATTTATGTATATTAAAATACTTTAAATTTAGTATAACTACTACATATAGTTATATGTATTATAAAATATATTAATTTTAGTATACTTCATTTATGTAAATTAAAATATATTAATTTTAGTATACTACATTTATGTATAAGTATTAAAATATTTTAAATTTGGTATACTATACATTTATGTATAATAAAATATATTAATTTTAGTATACTACATTTATATATATATAAAATATATTAATTTTAGTATACTACATTTATGTATATATAAAATATATTAATTTTAGCATACTATATTTATGTATATTAAAATATTTTACATTTAGTATACTACATATATGTATTATAAAATATATTAATTTTAGTATATATACTACATTTATGTATAACAAAATATATTTATTTTAGTATACTACATTTATATATTATAAAATATATTAAGTTTAGTATACTACATTTATGTATAATAAAAATAAATATATTAAATTTAGTATACTATATTTATGTATAATAAAATATATTAATTTTAGCATACTACATTTATGTATAATAAAATATATTAATTTTAGTATACTATATTTATGTATAATAAAATACTTTAAATTTAGTATACTACATATATGTATTATAAAATATATTAATTTTGGTATATATACTACATTTATGTATAATAAAATATATTTATTTTTGTATACTACATTTATATATTATAAAATATATTAAATTTAGTATACTACATTTATGTATAATAAAAATAAATATATTAAATTTAGTATACTATATTTATGTATAATAAAATATATTAATTTTAGTATACTACATTTATGTATAATAAAATATATTAATTTTAGTATCCTACATTTATGTATATTAAAATATATTATTTTAGTATACTTCATTTATGTATTGTATAATAAAATATACTAATTTTAGTATACTACATTTAGGTATACAAAATATATTAAATTTAGTATACCACATTTATGTATAATAAAATATAATTATTTTAGTATACTACATTTATGTATATTAAAATATTTTATTTAGTATACTACATTTATGTATAATGAAAATAAATATATTAAATTTAATATACTACATTTATGTATTATAAAATATATTAATTTTAGTATACTACATTTATGTATAAGTATTAAAATATTTTAAATTTTAGTATACTTCATTTATGTATATTAAAATATATTAAATGTAAAATGTAGTATACCACATAAATGTACTTATATTAAAATATTTTAAAGTCAGTATATTATAATTTAGCATATATTATATCTCCACTTAATAATTTCTTTCCTTCTAAATTAATTTTCTTTTTCAATGATACTTCTCCGTTCTACCATCGTTGTTCGATAAATCGAATTCAGTAAAATCAAATGTATTTAATTTATGTTAAGACATAAATGTTGAAAAGACAAAATAAAAAACATTGTATGTATTCAAAATTTTGTTATAAAAATTTAATAAATGCTATACAAATTTGCCATACAATTAATCAGAATAAATAGCACTCAAACTTTTATAAAAATATGTGAGCTGAATGCAAGTGTTACGTTTAAAAGGTGTTAGCTATTGTCAATCAATATTATATAAAATAAAAATATTTTTTTGTTAACTGTTCCGTCTGGCCTTTTTGACAGAATAAATCAATTTTAATCAAGTCACATAATCAAGAGTAATGTAACGATCACAATCTATCATTTTCCAATATGAGAGTCTTGTAACCAAGTTGCTATTTCCTTTGGATTCGTAATATGTCAGTTGTGAATTGATGTAAACTATACAATGTTTATCAACTATTAATTAGATCATAATACCAAGAGATTACAATTGATTATATACCATGCAGCGAAGATATAAATATAACAACTGAAATAATGGATAAGCACGAGAGAATTTTTTTTTCAGTTTACAGAAATAGAAATAAATACACAGCCTATGGTAGAGTTTGACTCTAGAATCGAACTAGAATAAATTCACACATCAAAAATACACAATCAAAACAGTGTACATTTTTCTGAAGCCTATTTGAATATACATTCAAATTTATGAATGGAATCAATAAAAAAAAAAAATTGGAGAATTAAAGTGTGTAGAAATTCCTATAGAATACATGGGCTTAAATATTATCACCTAAAAACTGATCAACCATCTAATCTCTAATATAATATTATGAAATGAATAGACAAACAATAACTGTCACAAAATTAATGAAAATATTTCAGAAATTAACCTGGAATGGTATAATAAATAAAATTAATAGTTCTTTTTATTATTATAATTTTTTATTATTTTTTTTTTGTGTTATTCTAATTTAAAAAAAAAAAATGTAAAAAATGTATGTACAATACATGACAATTGACAGTTTTATAGTTTTTAACAATTTGAAAATTTTCAATTCTATTTAAATTAAACAAAATTATATAGATATAAAAAGCTTTCCCCTTTATTTATATTCGTTTGTTTTTTTTTTGTATTATATTAATTTTTTTTAATCTAAATAAAAAATATTTTCTTTTATTTAAAATAATAGAAAATTTTGCGGAAACTATAGGTACACAAATTTTTAAAAAGCTTTTGACAAAAAAAAATTTCACTAAAATATTTTTATAAGAACATACCATGCAAATATAGCTGCCATACTAAAACAAAACAAAAAAACAATAAAATGACACTGGCCTGACACTGTGACTACGTTGATTCCATTAAAAACTTATCATCATAACATACTCGTATACCATAATTGCGAATTATTGTCCATTTTCTCATTTCTCATATTTCAATGGTCAGTAACTTGTATAAATAAAACAAAACAAATAAATAAATAATAAATAAAATATATAATAAAAATGTAGCAAATTTTCATGTTTGTCACTTCTTCATCCCCCCTCCCCCCTAAATATGAAAGAAATATGAACAAGTGACATAAAACAAGTGACTAAGTGCCATAATAAAATACCGGAAAAATTGAGGTCATTTTCGTTTTTCAAAAATTTTCAATTTAAAAAACAAAGAAATATTTTTAATATAATATAATATGTATTATATATGTATATTTGTAAATAATGTATGTAAATGGGATGACCATATAGCAATTATAAAAAACAGAACAATTTGTTTTTGAATGAAGAAATAATATTATAAATATGTAATTATACTATTTTTCCAAACTACATACATCGGGAATAAGCAATTTGATTTTTTTAAATTTAAAAATAGAAAATCGAAAATATGTGTTAATTTATTTAAACGACACGATCATAGAAATAAACGTTAGTTTACTAAAACCATTTCAAATTATTTTCTTGACAGATATTCAAAATAGAAACGATATTAGTGCCCGTCACGCAATTTCGTAAATTTACGATTCGTATTATTTTGGTTCTTTTATATCGCTAGTTTGCTACACTTCATACTAAAAACCAAAAAGGTTTGCTACACTTTCATGCAAAGCTTTATAAACGAACGGATGATAAAATACGAAATCGTAAATTTACGAAAGAAAAATAAGAAGCCTCTGAGCTATTTAAATTTCATTTCGTATCTTCGTATTGTTGACAGTTAATGTCAAATATCAATAATAAACAAAAATAAATAAAAATTATCAAGAAAGTATATTCACTTTTTATTAACAAACTTAAACATTCAAAAATAAAAATAAATTTAAATGTGTAAGTGAAATTTTTATAAAAAAAAAAATAAAAAATTAATTAAAATAAACATTTGTATTTACATTTGAGATGTTTTCTAGAACCATGGATTCTTTCGTGAAGAACCATATTTTTGTTACGCATCTTACGCTTCTTAATTTGTGTTGTTCCATATCAAAAAAAAATTACAAATTGAAAATAGTTATATTTAAAGCACAAAATATTATCAATTAAAAATAATTAAATTCTAATAACAACACAACCATAACTGAAATTGGAAATCAAATTTAAACAGACATCAGATATCAGCTGTTATTACGAATTTACGAAATGAAAAATACAAAATTTACAAATTCACTCTTCACGCAAAATTGACATTCGTAAATTTACGAACTACGAAGATATGAAATCCGTGACGAGTGCTATTATTTTTTAATTATTGCTAATATGAAGAAAAATATTTTTGTTGCGTTGACACAAAGTCACAACATTTGTTGTGTTCAGTAAAGTGTTCTAGGACGTTCTAAAACGTTCTAGAGTAAAAAAGAACACTTTTTTGTGTTCATTAGTTTTTGTTACTTGTTTTTTTTTGTCCGAAAGTGTTCTGTTCTGTGTTCATTAGATTGTGCGAAACTGTTCTAAATTGATCTTTTTTGTTCTGAATTTTTTTGAGAACAGTTTTGGACAACTTCTTTTGTTGTTGTTTTTTCTTTAAATTTTGACAGTTAAACAAAGAATTAAAAATTAGAACAAAAAAGTTGAAAAAAGATCAATAAAGGTGTTCAGTAGATTTAGCTGTTCTAAGGTGTTTGACAGTTAACTGTCATTGTTCAAAACTGTTCGATTCTGTTCTAAATCTACTGAATGCAACTATTATTTCTATAATCATGTTGAGAGGATATAATTGACCAACGGGATTCTGGTGAATTTATAAAAGTCAGTAATTGAAGTCTGAATTTAAAAATTTGCGAGAAAATTAAATTCATAAAATCAAAAAATTATTTTCTTTACCATGTATACAATCAATTGAACTATTTGGATTTATTTATTTTATTTATTTACTTCTATGTAAATATTATATAGACTAAAATACTTAAAACAGAATCATAAAACCTTTAAAACCAGTATTAAATAAATTTTATTTGTAATTTAATAAAAATTTGATTTGATCTTTAATTTGAAAATATGAATTTTTAATGCTAAAATAAAAATATATTGGTTTTTTATTCAGCCTTTAATTCAAAAATGTTTAAATTAAATAAATATACAAACATGTTCTCTTTAAAATTAACATTCTGGTAACCCTAAATTTTCTCATCACAATAATGCCATATTGTATACTCATATTTGTACAAATTTTCATATTTTTTAATTTAAAATTTCCGATTTAAGTACATATGTACATATATGTATTAAATATGTACACAAGTACTTCAAAATAATTTCGACAATAGCCGCGACATTTAAATGATCATATGATGTATTTTTAAATTATATATATACATATATAGTTATATAAGTATTTGAAATTGTGGGAGTCATTTTCTGCATATGTTTGGTATTCGGAAAACGAATCACAAAATATTATTTTGTTTATATAGAAAATTCATGGGTATCTAATGTTTACATTAAAAAATTTTTTACTTGACATTAAAATCAGCAAGTTTCGATGCTCGGTGTGGCATGATCTGGCTAAAATGTATCAATTGTTTAATTTTAAAAGTTTTGTTTTATTTATTTTTTTTTTGTTTTAATATGATTTGATGTCTACCATCATATAACATCATATGGTTGGAATTAATTTAAATATATATATATATTTATATTTTAGTATGTTCTTGTTATTCGGTATTGTAACTATTATTTTGTTAAAAGTAGATATACTTATTGTCATAAATTTAAGAACTTATAAATAAATATAGGTATGTAAAATTGTAACATGTATACTTATATATATATTTTTTTAAATAGTAACAAAAGAAAAGTACTTGAACAAATTATTGAGTACATTATTTTCTCTAGATTAGATTGAAATCAGTATTTTACGAAATTAAGCTATGAATCCAATCAAAATAAAGATTATAAAAATTTTAGAAAATGCATACAAAATTTTTATTTAATTAATTAATATATTATTCTAATCTTTTTTTCTCTGCTATTGAATTAAATGTAAACTAATAAATCTATATACATAATATAATTTGTCAATAATTAGTTAATAAAATTTATCTACTTTGTAAATATCCTTTATTATCTAATGTTATATTTTATTACTATGTTTTCTCTTTTTTTATAATATCATATTGCCATTTCTACTTTCCACTTGTTGTTTACTATGATATTATAATTTAACATTTAATTTAAAATTTAAGTATTAATAATCACTCTCTAGGAGCTGACACTTTTTTTGAGAACAAAACAAACAAATAAAGTAAATACAACAGATCCAACAAGTTCTTAAGGCGAATATTGAAGCAATAATTAGATCAAAAACGATTTCTAATCCATTACAACTTTTTAATCCATAATTTAACATTAATGTTAATGAAATTCGTCTTAAATTCACATAAATAAAGTCAATCGTTTGGGAAAAAAATTACAGTCAATAATTTGGTTATGCCTGCACCATCATATTATGAAGATAATAAAGTTTATTGAATTTTTTTGTTATTGTTTTATATTTTGATAGTTTAAACTTTTAAATGTCATGTTCATGTCCATATAGTATGATGTATATGTATGAAAAGAAAAATTAATATAATAAAAAATGAATAAAATTGATATCTTCTAATAATAAACAGAATCTAGTAAAACAAAAAAAAATTATCAAATTTTTGATCAATTCAGTTCATATCATATTATCGAAATATCAAATAAGTAGAACTATCGAAAAAACTTTTATATCAATTAAGTTCAGATTATTTTATAGAAAATAGTGAATATGATATTCGAAATATCAAAGGAAATCTTTTATTGAGTTGAGATTATTTTATCCAAACATTGAATGTACCGAAATATTACAAAAAGATAATTTTATCGTAATATCGAATATATCGTAATTTCAAATATATCGTAATTTCAAAATATATTCATCTCAATTGATTTCAAATCATTTTCTCGAAATATATCAATTCTGGTTCAGATCAAATAATCGATCACTTTATCGAAATTTCAAATATATTAAAATATCAAATAAATCAAAATAACTATATAAACAAGGTTTAAATAAATTGATTTCAGACAATTTGATCAAAACATTGAATAGTATATCGAAATATTAAAATTATGTTCATTTCATCGAAATATATCAATTTTGGTTCAGACCAAAATATCGAAATATTAAAACAAGGCTTATATCAATTGATTTCAGACCATTTTATCAAATTACATTCAAATGTATCGCAATATCAAACCAAATTTTTGATCAATGAGTTCAGATCATTTTATCGAAATATCGAAAATATTGAAAAAACAAAAAGTGGTTTATATCAACTGATTTAAACTGTTTTTATCAATAGTATATCGAAAAATCAAAACAGTATTTATTTCAATTGATTTGAGATCGTTTTATCGTAATATTGTAAATAAAAGTATCGAATCAAATTTTTAATTTTAATTGAGTTTAGATTATTTTTTGAATATCGAATACATATATCGAAATATTACAACAAAGTTTAAATCAATTTAGTTCGGATAATTTAATCGAATATATCGAAATATCGAATTTATCAAAATATTGAATATATCGAAAAATCAAAAACGGTATCTCTCAAAGTTCGTCTCAATTGATTTTAGATCATTTTATCAAAGCATAGAATATATCGAAATATTTAAACAAAATTTATATCCATTTCAGTTCACATCAAAATATCAAAATCAAGGAGATTTCCAACCCTATACCTACAATTTGTAATTTCTACATCTATATTCACTACAAATTTGATTAACTACTTATAGTTATCATAAATTATATTTAAGTAATTCATTTTTTTGCATTTAAAATAACTTTAAAGTATACGTTACAGTATTTCGAAAATGGCACTTTAAATATATTTGACATCGGCGACAGTTTTTATTTATTTTAGAAATATATTTCGTTAGAATCCAATATTTATGAGTAATTTAAAATTTAAATTAATCAATTAAAAATATTTTAATTACTCATTTTAATTTTATTCAAAATCAAATATCTTAATTAATTAAAAACAAAAAAAAACTCAAATTTATCCGAAAAATAAATCAAATTGATACTGGATTTTAAAGGGAAACTGGAAATAATAAAATAACTGGAAATTATGTAATTCTACATAAAAATCCATTTGCCAATATACAACTATCAATCTTGTTAACTAAAAAACACATTGATATTACATCAATAGCTGTGTTTTTTTCATAGGACTCAGTATCTGGGTCTTAATAAATACATGTAGATAACAAAAATTTTCTTTTGCCTACAAAACACTATGTGGAGATGAAGAAGGTGGTAGTTTTGTAATTTCAACCCTTTAACAATCAGCATCAATCTGTAATTAATATTTTGCTTCTGGTGTTTTTCTTATAAGAAAGATTTTTAGCAAATCCAGTGAATTTTTGAAAGTGGTAACACAAGATCTCTACCACCATGGCAAGGCAACAATAGGAATATATTTTTTTGTGCTTGTGAATATTTTGCTTTACAAAATAAACATTCATTTGAACTTGAAAATGTTTAATTAGAAAAATGTCTAATTCAAAGAGACAAACCAGGGAAATTTCAAATTTTTTAGTTGCTACTTTATTTTTTGGGTAATTGTTTTTATGACTTTAAAAAATATTCTAATTGGAAATAGCTTCATGGCTTATTGATTTTCTGATGTTTTTCTGATACTTTTCTATTATTCAAACTATTTTATATGGTTCTTGTACATTTATTAAATATATATTTTTCATATTGGTTCAGAAATAGGATAAGTTTTTCTATAAAGTATATTTTTAAAAGATGGGAAAAAAAATTAGTTTTTTTTTTAATTTTATTTATTTCTTAAACGGTAATTTTTTTCCGAAATATTTTGAAAATTTAAGTTCCAGTGGTTATTGTCATTGCTTAATGATTTATTTGAAAGATGGGCACAAAAATTAGTACTTTTCAATTTTTTTATTTCTTAATCGGTATTTTTTTTATTTTTTTAAAATTTTTTAGTTGCTACTTTATTTTTTGGGTAATTGTTTTTATGACTTTAAAAAATATTCTAATTGGAAATAGCTTCATGTCTTATTGATTTTCTGATATTTTTCTGATGCTTTTCTATTATTCAAACCATTTTATATGGTTCATGTACATTTATTAAATATATATTTTTCATATTGGTTCAGAAATAGGATAAGTTTTTCTATAAAGTATATTTTTAAAAGATGGGAAAAAAAATTAGTTTTTTTTTTAATTTTATTTATTTCTTAAACGGTAATTTTTTTCCGAAATATTTTGAAAATTTAAGTTCCAGTGGTTATTGTCATTGCTTAATGATTTATTTGAAAGATGGGCACAAAAATTAGTACTTTTCAATTTTTTTATTTCTTAATCGGTATTTTTTTTATTTTTTTAAAATTTTTTAGTTGCTACTTTATTTTTTGGGTAATTGTTTTTATGACTTTAAAAAATATTCTAATTGGAAATAGCTTCATGTCTTATTGATTTTCTGATATTTTTCTGATGCTTTTCTATTATTCAAACCATTTTATATGGTTCTTGTACATTTATTAAATATATATTTTTCATATTGGTTCAGAAATAGGATAAGTTTTTCTATAAAGTATATTTTTAAAAGATGGGAAAAAAAATTAGTTTTTTTTTTAATTTTATTTATTTCTTAAACGGTAATTTTTTTCCGAAATATTTTGAAAATTTAAGTTCCAGTGGTTATTGTCATTGCTTAATGATTTATTTGAAAGATGGGCACAAAAATTACTACTTTTCAATTTTTTTATTTCTTAATCGGTATTTTTTTTATTTTTTTAAAATTTTTTAGTTGCTACTTTATTTTTTGGGTAATTGTTTTTATGACTTTAAAAAATATTCTAATTGGAAATAGCTTCATGTCTTATTGATTTTCTGATATTTTTCTGATGCTTTTCTATTATTCAAACCATTTTATATGGTTCTTGTACATTTATTAAATATATATTTTTCAATTGGTTCAGAAATAGGATAAGTTTTTCTATAAAGTATTTTTTTAAAAGATGGGCATAAAAATTAGTATTTTTAAAATTTTTTTATTTCTGAATCGGTAATTTTTTGCGGAAATATTTTGAAAATTTAAATTTCAGAGGTTCCTGTCACTGCTTAATATGTATTTGAAAGATGGGCACAAAAATTAGTACTTTTCAATTTTTTTATTACTTAATCGGTAATCTTTTGCGGTAATATTTGGAAAGTTTAAATTTCAGAGGTTCCTGTCACTGATTAATATTTATTTGAAAGATGGACACAAAAATTAGTACTTTTCAATTTTTTTATTTCTTAATCGGTATTTTTTTTTGCGATAAAATTTTGAAAATTTAAATTTTCAAGGATCCTGTCACTGCTAAATGATTTATTTGAAAGATGGAGTAAGAAATTTCTATATTTATTTATTACTTAATCGGTATTTATTGCGGTAAAATTTTTAAAATTTAAATTGCAGAGGTTACTGTCATTGCTTAATGATTTATTTGAAAGATGGACACAAAAATTAGTACTTTTTAATTTTATTTATTTCTTAACCGGTAATTCTTTACGGAAATATTTTGAAAATTTAAATTTCAGAGGTTCTTGTCACTGCTTAATGATTTGTTTGAAAGATGGAGTAAAACTTAGTACTTTTTAATTTTATTTAATTTCTTAATCGATATTTTTTTGCGGTAATATTTTGAAAATTTAAATTTTTAAGGTTCTTGTCACTACTTTCTTATTTCTTAATCGGTCTTGTCACTACTTTCTTATCTTCTTAATAATTTTTTGCGGTAATATTTTGAAAAAGCTTTATATGTACATTTTTGATGCCCTTACACTGCTTTTTGCTTTAATTCACCGAGGTGGAAAATTTTACAGACATTATTAAGCGTATTAATATATTATTAAATATATCAAAATAATGTTTTTTTTTTGCCTCAAGTGATGAATATTTATTTTTTTCTTTTACAATTTTGTTCATTTAAATATCTATTTTCTTATCCCCTCCTCACTTTTCTACATTTCATTCAAGTCAATCTTACCCCACAGACATTTTTTTTATGTTGTTCTATGATATTATTAGCTCCACATATCATTTACATAATTTTTTATTTTATGGCAAAATATCAAAAAAAAAAAAAAAAATACATACTTAAAAATTTCGTTTTTTTGTTTTTGTTTCAGTTGTGATGCTTTCTAGTTTAGTTTTTTTGTGCTTTAAAAATGATCTTAAATGTATCATTTTTGTTTTATTATTATTTGCGTTGAAAAATATACGCACGAATTAAGTATTCGTATAGTTTGTTTATCTAGCGTAAAGTAATTTTTGCCGCTTTTTTTATGATGATCAACGAACAGATTCAACACCAAATGAGAAGAAAAAGTTGACGAAAGAAAGACAAAAAAAAAAATAATAAATTAAAAAATAATGAAACATAAGTGAAGATCATAATTGTTGGATATTTAGATTATAAAATTTGAATGTCATGGACTAGAATAGGAATGAGATCGTGATTGATTTTTCTGTAGGGGTGTTTTTTTTTTTTTATAAACCCCACATGTTTTGAAGTTTTTCTTTTCTGTTGTTTTATTTTTATCAATTTTATAGAGTGAAAAATTTCACTTTTAATTTCAATTAGAATATTTATGATAAGATTTTTTATAAATTTATTAATTTTTTTAATTGATGATTTCGTCGAGTTATTATTATTATTGTTGAAGGTCAATATGTAGATTAAAATTATTATATTGTTGTCTCAATATTTTTCAAATGAAATCATCTGAGTAATAGGTTATCATTAAAATATTTTATTTCTAATTGAATATGATTTTTTTTTTATGGTTAAGACTTAGTGAGTTAATAAAATATGGTTGCAATTATTAATAAATTGAATATATGTAAGTTATATATATGTATATATTTTTTATTTTCTGAGAATCTATGCAAACTGTCTGTGCTGAAGATATTCAGTAGTTAATATGACTTTTTATTGGAATGTGGATCATGGAATCCATATTGATCAATCATCTATGCGATATTTTTAATATACACTTTTTATTGTTGAACTATTATTAGATTCAAAAAACAATATTAGGATTATTTTTCACAAACTCCAATAGAACTTGGGCTTATTTTGCATGATAAAATGCAAATATGTACAACAACAACAGTCTAAATTCACCTGGTTATTGATTTTGCTTTGTAGGTATTACAATTGGTAATAGTGTCATTTATAGTGTCATTTATAGTGTCAGAAATAAATGTTTTGCAACAAAAAAAGATCGTTTCACACTTCAAATGGCACATTTTAACTATCAGTACAACAAATAATATTATCAGGAATTACTTAAATTACTGAAACAGTTTTTTTTTTACTTTATTTTGGAATTTAAGTTGAATTCATAAATTTTTATATTTAATTGGAATTTTTGTGTTTAGTGATATTTTAAATTAAATAATTAAAAATAAAAATAAATAAATAAAATAAAATAAATAAATAAATAATTGTAGGTTTCTGTTCCCTACTAACTATTTTTAATATTTGGTTGTAAATATCGACATTTCGGAAGCAACATACTTCCTTCATCAGTACTTGTGACTAGCTTAGTAAACTTTACTAGTATATGTTGCTTCCGAAATATCATAAATTCAGTTTTAAATTTAAATCCAAAACTGATTTATAACAAAAAAAAATTCAAGTCGTTGTTATTAAAAGTAAAGTAGCATAAACCCTGCTTCAAATAGGCTCATATAGACCACTAACGATACCTGAGATATACAATGTAGTACACACGATATAAAATTATAAAATTAGAAACAAACCAAAAGGGAAGGATTCTCAAATAAGCAAATCAAACCCCAAAATGACGAAACAAAAACAAAGGATGGAAAACACTGTAACTGTAAAATTTAAGCCTGCTCACAGGATTTGCAGATATTAAGTTGTTTCCTAAATTATTTGAATAACATACAAGTCTTGTTTTATATTTTTCGCTTCAGCTTCTAATTTCTTCTTTAATTTTTTTCATTTCTAAATCGAGATAATATATATATGTAGTATCATTATTGAAGAACAATGGCACGACTGCTATCAATCTTAATTCAAAATTAATTCAATGAATTCCCAATATTAATATTTTTTGTGATTTGAATTGAAAAATAAAAAAAGAGATAATAAAAACGATTTCACTTGAATAATCCACGATACAATGGAAAATCAAGATCAATACCTTCTTAAATAAGATTTCATATATATATATATATATAGAATTGAATATTTTCAACACGAAAATTAAAATACATATACATATACATCTAGATACATAACTTCTATAAAATAAGAAATTTTAATTGGAAAATATGCGCAAAAATTTTTATTATAGCAAAAAAAAAAAAAGAAAAAAAAAATACAAAAATTATAATTAAAATCATGAAAAACAAACTATAAATTCACTTATCTTGATCTTAAATTAAATTTAATTGGATGACACATTTTTTGAATTACTAAAACAAAAAATTTACAAAAACACAAATAATAAAAACAAAATGTTTTTTTGAGTTAATTTTTAAAATATGTTTACTTTAAAAATTTGATGAGTTAGAAAATTATTATTTGTTTTTTTTTTTTGTTGTTAATTGTTATTATTTAATTTATATATACATATGTATCGTAATTAGTATATTACATACTATTATATTATAGTACATAGTATATAGGGTGTCTCATTAAAAAAATAATAATAATAAATTAGTTATACCAAATATAGTTAATATAAAAAAGGCCCACATTCCGAAAGAGAAAAGAACCTATATAGTTGGGCTGCACATTTATTTCCAGATCCCACTGTTGAAATAAATCAATAAATCAGTTCGAAAGGTAAGCAACGCAATGATTTGCAATGATTTCAATGATTTCAAAGAAAACACTTGCTGTATACTATATAAGGAAAATTAAAAGGTGTCATACCCCTGCATCACATTAAGCTAAGAGAAGCTAATTATTATACAGTTATACATACTAAATGTAAGTAGATTAACTGTATAATAAAATACTACATGTAACACATATATACTACATGTAAGTAGAATAATTGAATAATAACATAAAATAATCTATAATATTATATATATATATAGAGTATTCACATAGAACAAAATTTATTAATCATTTTTTCAAATCTCACAATTTTGTTGTCATTCAAAAAAATTACTACTCAATTTTTTACAAATTATATGTTTACTTTAAGATAATAATTAGCTTCTCTTGTCCTCACATAGACAAATATTTTCATTATATCCCTGCTTTCGGTAATGCTGAATTGACGATCAATCAATTAATATTTGATGCGATCGATCAACTGTCAAATCGACAAATGAATGCTTTTGACGTCTTTGATATTACCGAACATTTGTGAATTGTGTATTTATTGTGTATTTTTTGTTTTTATTTATTTTTTTTTGACATGTAATAAAAATTACAAACAATAGATTGAAATTACATATTTTCATATTTAAAAACCTGTAGAGCCATAGAAAACATTTTTTACTACACAATCAAAGAACAAAACTGCAACAACTAATCATAAATATTTTTGCTACTTTGTATGCTCAATTTTGACTGCCATTTTACATAACCGAAAGCATGATGTCGGCAATTGTCGGCAGCTGCATAACCGAAAGCGTTATGACAGTTGATTCTTTTACAGTTGCAGCGAAGACGACATTACCGAAAACAAGGTATGTTTTACTTTTGACGTTCTGAAAAATAGTATCGCTATTCAAAATTTTTAATGGATTACAATCACAGTACTGGATGAGTACAAAAGAAATGAACCGTTTAATATCATGTATTATAATAGAGTTAGTTGTCAACATTTCATCTCAAAATTATTCAATCTATTCACCAAAAATGAGAGAAAATAAATCACCACACTACGACCACGCCTACACCAGTGCATTATTCTATTTATACAAATTTCAAGAGAGTGCATAGCATAGGTATCATATGAGTTTTATTTTCATCATTAATAATGTAGAGGTAGGTACTTAGGTATAGACAATGTAATGTGTATCACAGTAAGTCGTAAACAAAATTATTATTGTTTTTTTATACCTATTCATTGATAGTGAAAAATATCTGTATATTTAAGTCCGTGTTCTGTTAAAAACGTTAAATTTAGTTTTCACTTGAATTATAATTAATAAATAGGGGTCTCTCGTAGATATTGTATTACATTCAATAAAATTAGTCATCTCTATTTTCTCATCCAATTCCAGATATTAATTTTAAAACACTTTACATAGGCACTTTTCAAATTTACTGTCCTAAGACGAAATAAAACTGAATAAATCATGCTTGTTAAACCACATTTTGATTTTTTGACAAAGCTTATAAAATAGAATAGAATTTATTAATTTTATAGAATATCCGTTACAAAATTATATGAATGTACTATCATCTAATATTTACTAATCATTTGAGTCAAGTCTACACCTCAAGACATGCTTGCCAATAATTTAAGCATCCGTTATAACATCTACCACCATACTTATATTCAATTTTTTTAAAATCTGTTTCAAGATTTGCAAAATTTAAATAAATATGATATTTTATTTAACCCTTTAAGACACAAGATCTTTTTTTTTTACTTCCGATTGGTTTTACAAAACTTATATTCAACTTTTTTAAAACCTGTTATATGCAAAATTTGAATAAATAGGATATTTTGTTTAACTCTTTCAGACCGATTTTTTTTTTTATTTCGATTGGCTTAAAATAGTTAATATTTGATACATAACCGATACAATTTACGTCCATTAGTTTTACACAACTAAAATTGAATACGTAACAGGTGGATTTAATGAGTTTTTACATAACTAAGAGCTATAGATCGATGCTTTTAGGTTTAAATTGAAAAATAAATTATAATGCAGTATAGAAACATTTCATAACATCTCACATATGGGCTTAAGGTTAATATATGAAATTTATAATATTAAATTTTATATATTTATTTAATTTTTAATAATTAGCTTAATTTCACTTCATTTAAGTTTTTTATATAATTATCTGGTCTCAGTATTTAAAAAATATTACAAATAGTTAATATGTTGTAAATTTGCAAAGAAATAAGTAGCAATCACAGTTCAAAATAATTAACGTGAAAAATATAATTACAGTGTTGTAAAACATCCTGTACAAAAACATCAAAGCGATGCATGATGTATAATTTAAATTTTGTAAAGAGTGTAAAAATGTAAAGTAATTGAAGTATTAAAAAAAAAATTAATTTTTTTTTATTTTTGTTTTTATTTTTTTAATAAAATATGCTTTGCGGAATTATTTTTATTTACAAAGAAAATATCTAATATTGTTGATTTTATTGAAATATTTTGTTAAGCGCCGAAAAACACTTCACTAAGTTAAGCTTACATTAAATAAATATTTTGAATTATTGATTTGTTTTTCTTTAGATTTTTAGTCAAAAAAAAAAAAATATGAAAAATCTTAATCAAAATAAGATTTTTTATTTAAGTACTTATTAATCTTATTATTTTTTTTTAATAATCCAAAATATTTTAAAGTACACAATATAACAAGTACTTAAAGGTTATCAATATTAAAAAAAAAAAAAAATAAAATATTTTATTTTGAAATAAGTAAATTAACTGATAATTTAAGAGTGTTATTTAATAATACATACTTAAGTGTACAGTGTATTTTTGTATTCGTGGCTATGCTTTTTATTTTAGTTGATTGTGCAATCACATGACTTGAATGGACTGACTAAGCTGTCATTACTTATTTTTGTTATTGTTGCCCATTTTTTTCAAATTCGAAATTGACTTTTACAATTCGTTCCAATCATTAACAAGTATGAGGAATTGTGTACGTAAGTTTACGGAGTTGGTATAAAGTTGTTAAAATGTGTACATATTTTTAACTGTATCCATCTACGAGCTATACATATTTGATGTAATACTGTCTACCATATTTTGAAAAATAAATTTTTTGACAATATTTCATCTCATATTTTTCGTTATACAAACTCATGTTACTCTGAAAAACCATTAAAATATCATTTTGATTTAATCTGTAAATTAAAAAAAAGTACAGTGCAATTATTTGAACCATTTCATCATCGATTTTCATTATATTATTTTTTTTAAATGATAAATATTTAAAAAGGGACGTAGCGAATATAATTATTTTTTCAAAAATTTTTAATGTTCAATTAAATATTTTAATTCAAAAATTCACCCCATGTATAAATACATATAAATACATTTATGAAATTTTGCAAAGTAAAGAATTCACCAAATACATTCACCAAAGAACAGAGTTTATCACCAGAATTAAATTTTTTTTTAAATAAATTTCTAAGGCAGGTTATTGTTTATGATAAATCAATAAAAAAACCGGTGTATAATGTCAAGATTGAAATGATGGAAAACAATTTATAACTGAGACCAATTATGAAATCCATATATCAAATCTTAAGGCTTATCATCATTATTATTTATCATCGTCATCATTATATTATATTAATCGTTATTATAATTAACATTGGAAAAAGTACGTGGCGGTACAAATATAAACCATTTCATAACCGAATTTCATTATTATTCTTTTAAATGATAGTGAAAATATTTAAAAAGAGACGTAGCGAAACTAAATATTTTTCAAAATTTGTTATCAATTTTAAATTATAAATGTTTGTTTCTATTTTCAATTTCTTATCAATTTTGTTTGTTTTCAATTAGATTTGAATTTACAATTTCTTCAAAAATATTTCTCTTTTCAATCAATTATTATACGTATGCGGTTGTTGTCTAAAATAAATCATTGAAAAAAAATTATGTAACTAGTGATAAAAAATAAATTGAAATGATTTAAAACAATTTATAATTGAAACCGATTACGAAATCTATATAACTCAAATTTTAAGGCTTATCATCATTATATTTAATCTTAATTATAATTAGCATTGAAAAAAGTACGTGGCGGTACAAATTTAAACCATTTCATAACCGATTTTCATTATTATTCTTTTTAATGATAGTGAAAATATTTAAAAAGAGACGTAGCGAAACTAAATATTTTTCAAAATTTGTTATCAATTTTCAATTAGAATTGTTTGTGTCAATTTTCAATTTGTTATCAATTTTGTTTGTTTTCAATAATTAGATTTTAATTTACAATTTCTTCAAAAATATTTCCTTTTTCAATCAATTATTATACGTATGCGGTTGTTGTCTAAGACAAATCATTGAAAAATATTATGTAACTAATGGCAAAAATAAATTGAAATGATGACAAATAATTCATAATGAAATTATTGAGTACGATTTTGTATCAAACTTCGATTTCAAGAAGCTAGTATCATTTTAATATGTTTTTAAGTATATATATTTAATTGTATATTTATTTAAACATATTAAAATATGGGCTAGTTATATATATTATTAAATATTAGTTAAGCTTATTAAATATAGTTTTCAATATTATTCGTTTATTTGGTTATTGGTCTTTCTGTAGCACGACTAAAACCTAGGAGGCAGATAAATATTTTAAATTGTGTTATTATATTTTCTTCCTATTACTTACCTGCCTATCTTAATTATCGCACTTTTATTCTTAAATCATATAAGTACGCTATTTTCACTTTTAATTTACGCATCAGGTTCAATATTGGTTTATTTTATTATCTAATAGTATTCATTCTCAGGCATCGAATTATAACATTTTCAACATAGGAGTTCAAATACAGTAACTAGAAAATTCAAATTGCATTTTTTAATTCAAATCGCATGTTAAAAAATTTTAAATTTTACAAAATTTACTTTTAATTCTGATTATTCACAGCAAGTAAATTTTTGACTTTTCCAGATAAATTATTTTTACTACAATTTTTATTTATCATGAATTAAAAATCAAATACTCTGAAAACATCTAGATCGGATGAGTATTTAAAGTGAAAGAATAATAATTATTTTCGTTAGAAAAATAATGTATAGAAAAAAAATCCAAATAAATATACATAGGTACTAATTTGCTATTATAGTGTTAAATCCAGAAATTTACAAGGCTATTTTAATAAATCAAATAAACAAAACTTACATACCTATATATCCAATATGTAAGTACATATACGAGTACAATATTTAATATTTTAGATTCAAATCAAGTATAAATTGAATTGAATTGAATTGCATTAAAATAAAACTATTCCATATATGTATTTATATAATGTTCTATTCAATATAATTATATATTATGTGTATATTTATGTGCATATGTAGATGTAAAATATCTTGTTGTAACCATAAATAGAAAGTTGGTGGTAAATTGAACACCACATTAAATGAATCATTTTTCACATTTAGTATTTCGTACTTGTATATACATAGGTACATATATTACTATATAATGTATATATATATATAATTTGAATCCAAATTGAAAAAAATATTTGTTTTTTATTATTAATATTATACAATATAAAATTAAGACTTTAAATTTTCATACATAAAATAATGATGATGATATTTGCATTTTAATTACAAGAAATCGCTATTGATTTTGTAAAACTATGAAATATTATAACTTTTTTTTTGTTTTATTTTATATTTATTTAAATTTATAATAGTATGAAATTATTTAAAATGTTCATTAAAAAAATAAAATAAATTTTAATTGTAATTTGCCTCTATCAACATACTGGATCTGCGTAATACCAATGATAGGTATAGGTAGAACCAAAAAATGTACTTATAGAAAATAATCAGAAATTTTCCTAAGTAAATAAATTAAATAAAAAATTAAAATTAAAATTTTATATTTCGAAATAGGTAAAAACAACTATTTACATCTATAAAATATTATTTAAAGATTTTTATATCATTATTTCGAGCTATGTATGTATATATAATTTAAAAAATAATTACTATTAAAATTTAATCATTTTTAGTTTATGAAATTTTTATTTTTGCATATCATTAACTATCGTAGATAATTTTTCAACATTTTATGCCTTAATTATGAACGTTAAAAAATAAATGAAAATTTTATTTATAAAATTTTTAGTCGGATAAAATATTTTTTCCAATTAAGTATACTTAAATTGTTAGTTAGGTACATATTATAATTACCTAAAGTTAAGCAATTATTTAAAATTAAGTAACTATGATACCTTTGCGGTAGGTAAAATGTTACTGGCTTGTAGAATGAATGATATAAAAATAATTTAAACATAAATTTCAATTATTCACGAAGATAAAAATAATAATAATTAAAATTTGTAGTATTTTTAAAACAACTATACGAAAATATATTATTTGCTTTTAAAGATAGGTAAATCAAGAGTTGAAATTCATAAAAATTATCTTCAAATTTAGATATGCATAATTTATTTATTCATACTAATTACATAAAATATATTTTTTGCTTTTTTAAAGTAATTTTGCATTTCAACACTGTGAACAAAAATGTGTGTATGAAAAATTGCCCAAATACATAATATATTATCGATATATTCGCCAATAATATATACTTATACTTACTGTCTTATAAGTACAATATAATAAAAAAAGATATTTAACAGTTAAATTTATATATATATATATATATTATATATTATATATATAAATATATTATATATATATATATATATATCAGCTTCAAGCTAAGATACCCATTTATCATTTTATTCAATTCATAGAACACATTTTTTAATTAAATTGAATCTGAAATGCGTACTTAAATTAAAATATTAGATTGCGCTGATTACTAATTTATTTTTTTAATTTTCCTACTATAGAACAGCAAGGTGTATACTATAATATAAAATTCAGTGATAATTATTTAATATGCATACGTATATATTTTTATACAATTCAATTATTAGCTCAAAACTCAATTTGCAATACAAAAATTGTATTATCAGTTGAACATGGTTGTACCTAAGTCCATAGTATATATCTATCTATATATATACATTTTTCAATTTCTTTCACTTAAACTTGAAAACATTTTAATCGGGTATATGCAAATGTGTATGAGTGTATGTAATGTTTAATTTTATACTTTCGCTGCATATACCCGAATCACTTAAGATTTGCTATAAAACAAAAACAGCAATTGTTCTATAACTATTCGCAAAATAAAGATGTACAGTTTTAATTAAAGCTAAGCATGATGAGAAATTTATACCCCTATTTTTTTTTGTTTAGTAACACAGATTTAATTTTCAATAAGCATGTACCCGTGCCTACAAGAAATCTATAAAAAAAAAACGAGACAGCTCCGACTATACGACGATTTCGAAGAGGAACAAGATGAGCAGTGGGTATTTGGTTAGACCCCCTTTTTGGACTTTACCCTCTTTTCGGACTTTATCCAAATGTTTTAACACATTACTAGAAGCGTCAGCCCATATGTGAGAATTATACTCCATTTTGTGTCGTATTAAAGCTTTAATTATAGATTTTCCAGAGGTCAGCAGAGGAAAAATAAGCCTTACAGCGGCTAAGAAAACCTAAAAATTTGGCTACGTTTTTTGCAATATCGAATGTATGATCTTTCCAGATCAATTTCCATTTTAAGTACGTATATCTAATATACTTAAGCTTTCAAGCCGCTGAAGTTTATCTTCCTGAAACAAAAGAGTAGGATTAAAAATTGAAATTTTTCTGGAGTTTGTATAGTTCTGAGTTTTAGAAATGTTGAATAGACTCTGTTTTTTCAGACTCAATTAGCTATTGCAAACAAATTATGGTTAAGAGAACTAGCCATGATGTCTCTTTTGGTTGAATACACCTACACCGTCAGATTTTTTATGAAGATCGAAGATGACTACTAAAGTACTGTCGTATGCAAAGCTAAAGAGATTGGATTGAAAGTGGTTTGAAGCAAATCATTTATAATTGAGAGAAGGGGATGCTTGGGGGACACCAGCGTTTATTGATCGAACTTAAAACCATTAACTTAGACTTGAATTGTACATATTCGAAAGGAAGTTTTCAATCCATTTGAGTGAAGAGGAACACAGAGCTATAGTTTGACATTTTGTTAATAATGAACTATGCCATACTCGATCAAAAGCTTTATATATATATATCCAGAGCCACAATATTTGCTTCACACGAATTGTGCGGTGGACCAGTGGGATATAATACCATATTGCCAATCGTGGACTATACCTTGGCTGTCTAGACATTTGGTCAGTTTCTTGTTCATTCAAATCTCCATCACTTTGAAGAGGATCGATATTATGTAGGCATATGCCTGTAGTAGTATAGCTATAGGCCTGTAGATCGATATTGTAACTATATAGTCACTGATTTTAATAGTGATAGTACACTGATGAGTATGACGATAGTTAAAATTTTTATAGACAAACTATCGTTTTATTTTGGTTACTATATAAACACGAAAATAATTTTTTTATTGACTAGCTTAAGCTAGCTTTTATTAAATAGCTGTAGGGTAGAAAAAAATTTGATAATTTATGAATTAAAATTATTTGTAAAATAAATTAATTTATATTTTGCATTTTAATTATTGATTCTATAAATGTTTTTGCTCATGTACTAGGTAAATGTTAGAATGTTCAATTTTAAAATACTTATCTGTCACCATTTTTTTCAAACCCGTAACTATACTTCCAAAGTAATGTCACTTCATTTTGGCAAAAATAAAATACAACTTCAAAAAAATTTGTGTTCCGAAATATAAAAAAAAATTTATATTTGTATTGCCTTGGATTCAAATTTAAGTTCGGCTTAAAGGTGCTTTAAAAACATTTTATTTTTAGAACAAAGCACTCAACAATCAATGTATTCATTTTTCAAAATATAAAACATGTTTAGACGTTTTTATGCGGTCTTATCTAAATACTTGCAAATTGACAGTTACGCCATGTTATGTTAAAGCGACTTATTTATGTTATTAATATTATTTGACAATAAATTGACCTCCTGATACTTGTCAAGTAAAAGGTATTTTTAGATATATAATGTATATATATATATATATATATATATATATTAAAATTCAAATAAATTATTTAAGATATATTTCTAATTCATTAATTTCAAAATGCACACTTCCATTAAAATCAAATAAATAAGTTATAAAATTTCCTATATAGGATTTCAATTTATTTTTATTTTATTTCAACTTCACAGGATGTTTAACGTAACACCTAAGTTTTAATATTAATATAATTTTTATTATAAGCTTACAAAATAATAATCCAATTAAAAAAAAAATTTTACATTTTCAAAAAACACCTGCAAACAATTATATATATATACTGAAACTTGTTTTCGCGAAATTTTTTTTACACACATTATTTTTCGAAGCTAAAATTTACAACCTATTCAAAGGACTTTTTACAGTCTTTAACAAATTAAATCCAACTGTGTTTTTCTTATGGAGTCAACAACCAGAAAACGTTCATAAAATATTATAGTTATAGCTATTACTATATACTAACATATATATATATATATATGTATTTACGTTTTTGAATATAATATATATAAATATATTTACTCCTACAAGGATGTGTATATAAATTCCAGAAGGAACCATCATGTTTCTATTCAAATAAAACTAATGAATTTTTATGATTGCGTGCAAATTACGCATGTTAAAAAGAAAAATTTGCACAACAGCTGAAACAACATTTTTTTTATTTTTTTTATTTATTTTTATTTTTAACATTAATTTATATTTCTTTTGATTTTGAAGTTTCTCAAGTTCAAATAACGGATGAGTATCAAAATCAATTTTTGATTATATTCAGTAAAATAAAAATTTACTTTTTTTTTTTTGGTTTTTTTGATTTAATTTTTTTGTACATTTTCACCACTCATAAAATAAGTAATAAATTTTATTAGTTAAAATTGTATTACAGTGAGGTACTTTAAATCTATATATACCTATAAGACTTGAGATATATACATTACCAGACCAAACTTCTAAATTAAATATTTTAATAATTTTTAGCTAAATTTTCTGGCTAAAATAGCTAAATTCTAAACATTATAACTAAAAATAAAGCAAAAACAAAAATTGTCATTGTTGTTGTTGTGAAATTGAATTTTGGAGTAATAGAAAATTTTTGCTAATAGCAACTGTTAACTCTCTATCGACAGTAGTAAAACAGAATAAAACATATATTTAGGTTGCATTTCACGCTAACTTGTTGCGACACATTGCTATCGCCATTTCTAAACCTCGGTGCAACTTATTCCATTTTTCATTTTCTTCGGGAACTTACCCGGTTTATTGTTTTCAATGGTCAATTTGAATATTTGGTCATTAGTCACATTAACTCAAACTGTTTCATCTTGTGAAGCATTGTGAAATTTGATTTTGCATTGTAGAAGCTCTGAATTTCGAATGAATAAATTTCGATAACTAGAAGTGAAATTTTGTAAGCTTATAATTGATTGTGAGTGTGACGATCAGAAATATTGAATAAACATTTCCGGTATTTTGTAAGGTGAACATTTTTACAACTAACAACATTAATCAACATCTAAAAATGTACATATAAATCCAAACAAAACATATTATACTTAAGGTAGATTTTCATTGAGCAATATTTAAATTCTTAAAAATTTTATTGGCTCTAAAAAGGGCTCTAAGCTTATTGAATTTTTATGTAAGAAAAAAATAGACTGCTGCAAAGAATTCTCTAAGTCTCTATTTGAGAAATTTATTATACATTTACTCAAAATATTGCTAAAAACAGTGTTGCCGACATAAAGAAACTATCCCCGATATTTTAAAAATATACTTTATCAAAATATAATATCCCAAATTTTTTGAAAATATTCCCCAATTTTTATGAAAATATCCCCGATAAATGATATTTTCTGTTCTTGTCGTACGCATTGAGCTCTTATATAAAACAATGTCATTTCATGTTCCAGTCTCCCTTTTTAGAGCCGATAAAATTTTTAAGATTTTAAATATTGGTCAAGAAAATCCAGCTTTATAAAAATAAACAAAAATAATGATTGCATTACAATAAGAAAGAAAATTTTATTTTGTATGACGGTGACAACGCATTTGTTGTCACTCTCAATTTAACCAAAATTGTCATTATCACAGTGATAAAAAACTTGCCAAAATGTCACAATACCAAAAAATAAAATTAGTGATTATTTTTTTGTCACTATCACCTTACAAAATACCACTCCCAGTCTTGAACCATTTTTGTATTTGCACGGTGTAGGACTGGGCATTTACAGCCTCTGGCGTTCCACAACGAAATGCTTTAAAATTAAAAGTGGTGATTTCCCCAATTGATTATCCCAAAAAAATTACTACTGTCTCTATATGTCTCTTTCTAACTTAAATACTTTTAATTTCCCTGGAAAATTAACTTTTTTTTTCCTTACTCCTCTTGGGAGCATAAGCCTAATTTAACTTGTTCCCACGTTATGCTTGTTTTTACAAGCAATTGTTTTATGGTCCTCCGCCAGGTGCTCTTTGGGCAACCGGGTCTAAATGATTTTAATTTTTCAAAACTTTTTCAAACTATTAAAAACACCTATAATAAAATAGGGTCAGTTAGAGTTAAAACAATACTAAAATGGCCAGGCGATCAAATGTTGATGAAACATTTATACATCATCTCAGTCGCTCGTACAGAATATTTTATTAAATCTGGTTCTAGATAAAATTAACCTGATGTTTCTGCACCCCTTGTAAGAATAGATCTGAACAACATTGTTTGATGTATTATGTATACTGAACCAATTGTATTATATATTCGCAGTAACATTTTTGTCCAATTCAATCTGCAGGAACGAATAAAGTGGATATTTGAAGAAATTAATAAGCCTTTAAGCTATCCTGTCCCACTGTCCCAAATTAGATTGTTGGTGCAATTGAAACGCTTGCCTTTCAACCGGAAGGTCCACCTTCGATGCCCGATGAAGGTAAAAAAAAATATTGCTTTAAGGGGTTTTCGACCTGTTCCCGTACTCTTTGCCATTGTGATAATATAAACGATAAAATAGTTAAGAAATTTAATTATAACTAAACAAATAAAATTGAACTATGCTATAATGAAGGGGAAGTATTCTACAATAGATATAGTTTTCCACATTTAAATTAGTGGATATATAATAAAAATTGTAAAGAAAAAACTATTGTATATAATAATTGTGAATGCCAAATATTTGTGTACAAGCAGATAGTTTCTCAACATTTTTGAATCCGCGGACCATCAAAAAAGCAAAAATGTGGACCACATCAACATTAAATTTAAATAACTGTATATAATTGATTATTTGATTTGAGAAAAAATTGTATTTTATTAATAACCAATATTTAAAAATATTAAAACAAAAACATAAAATATAATTCACAATTTATAAAATAAATTCAATAATTCATTAAAATAATAAAAAAATAAATAATAGAATTTAAAAAACGCACTAAATTTCAGACGATTTCTTTGTTTGGCTTTGAGTATCGCCATGGTAGAAAAAGCTTTCTCACATGAATATGTTGTATGGATGTAACAATTTTATAGCTTTATAACTCAAAGCTGGAAACATTTGTCCGAATCGAATCCGTTATCTTTGGAACTAACCTAACATGACATTGTAAGAAGTAAATCGTAATTAAAAATACATTTTGTAATTCTGAAAAAAATGTTTGTTTTTAATTTTTTGTTATTGAATAGGTAATAATGTTTCGCGAACCACCAAAAAATCTTCACGGACAACGAGTTGAGAAACATTTGGTATTATTTGAATAAACAAAAAAAAAAAAAATAAAAAAATAAAACTACTTCTGTACCAATGCACAGTGGAACCACTAGTACACATGTAGATCAATAAAATACAAAATATAAAGTATGGTACATAAAATGTGTATTGTGCACATTAATTTAAATTGACGTCAAAGAAAACTTTTTATTTGAAAATTGAAAATTGAAAAATGATTATTTTTACAAAATTAAATGTAAAAATTCTATTCACAAAATTTTTATTTTATTTTTTGATTTTCTGTATACAAATTTATCATACCTATAAAATTCGCAAAATTTTTAATTTTGTTAATATGATACAGAAATTTTTCAAAAAAAATGAAATAAAATTTAAAATTAATGTAAATTAATTTCCTAAAATAAACAATTTTAAAAATTATTTATTTATCTTAAAATTTTTTATATATAACGTAATAAAGTGATTTATATTTAAATTAATATAATATGATAGCTTCTTTCAACTAAACAAAATATTAGCAAAAAAAAATATATAAATTTAAAGGAAATGACGTATATACTCGGAAAATTATTGTATTAAATTAATTGCAAATTTTTTAAACATAATTTGATTAATAATATATCATTTAAAATTATAAAACAACATTTTTAATAAGTATCTATTTTTGAAATTATATGACAATTATGACATTCGAATAAAATTTATTTTTAAAAAGCAAAATAACAAAAATGAAAAATCCTGATTTTAGTTAAATTTTTTGTCATTATTTATTTTTTCAAATGTGTCAAATTCAAAATTAATTTCGAAATTGTTTATTTTTTTTTTTTTTTTTTTTGATAAATCAAATGAAAACTAAATAAATTGAAATTCAAAAATAAATATTATTATTATTTATTTATTTAAAAAAACTTAATAACAAAATAATAAATAAGTATTTTTGAAAGGAAAATAAATTAGAATTAAAATTAAAAAAGTTTTCCTCTACATAAAAATCATTTGAATAAGTTAATTTGTATTATTATTATAATACTTTTGTTGACAATTGTTTTTGATGGTGACTTTTATATTTTTATAGCCAAACAAAAAACTATATTTTATCTATTTTTATTCTGAACTATCATAGAAATTAGATAGAAAAATAAAAATTTGAAGCATAAAACATAATTGAATGAAAATTATTCAAAAACAACAATTCAGAGTATACCAAACCAAACGTAGAAAAGCAAATTAATTTTAGATTTAATTTATACAGGGTGTTTTAGAAATAATTTGATATAGTTTTTAGAGTCAGTGTGTGCAGGTGATTACTATATTGAAACACTTTTTGTTGTTTTCTGTTTGACTTTCATTTTATATTTATCTTAGGCTACTGACAAACATGTAATATCAATATCGATATTGTAATACTGCCGATATCGTGATATTCTTATATATGTGTGTCACCTAATATCATGATATTATTACAATATAAACGTAGTATTGATATTACCAAACAAAGGCATGATTTACGAATCAACGCGGCAATGATGTACATCAGAGTAGTCTATCGTCAAATATAGAAATAATTAAAGTAGTACTAAAAAATAGTTGATTTGACACATTTTCAAAATTAAACAAAATTTTTCATTGTCAAGTCAAAATGCAAAATGAATAAAAATAAAAAAATGGGGGCAAATTTGAAATTTAATTTAAGGAAAAGGTAAATTTTAAATAAAATTTAAAAAAAATTATCTTTGTGAAAGTAAAAGTTTTATCCTCCATTTTACATGTCATATAATGAATACTACGTTAATACTACGTTTATGTCTGTCAAGGGGTAATATATCGAATATTACAATATTGATATTATAGTATCGATATTACATTTATTTTATTTTTATTTATTTATTTAAAAATTCTCAAATGAGCCCAATTGCTCGTACAGAGTGTATAATATATTTTAATAAAAATAGATCAGTGTAAACTAAAATTCAAAATATACAAAATACTAATATAATTCAATGTAAATAGCGTAGGAAAAATAAAACAATAACAGTGTCAGCAAGATTCACTTATTATAAAGTAATTCAATATTAAACATTAATAAAACAAAGATAAGATATGTCACTATAACTAAACCTACTGTACATACTTACTAACTACTGAAACATATTTAATTTGATAATTCTATTATATACGAAATTTTGGAAAGATAATATACATTTATTTCCCTTTTGAATTTTTTTAAACTATTAATGTCTTTCATCGCACTAGGAATTGTATTATACAACTAGGGTAGGGTATTTGAATTTATATTTTCTATTACCATCAGATAAATGTCTGTCGAAGGCTTTATACGTTATTTCTTAAAGCTATATTTTTGACATTATGCATTGTGTGTCAACTGATATCGGTTTACATGTTTGATATCAGTTTACATGAGTTCGCAAAGTGAGTTTAAAACAAAATAATGCATTTGATATTAAATTGTCAAATTTGTTTTTTGTTTTAGAAATTTTTCTACCTTCTATAAATTATGATTCGCTTACATTTTTAAATGGAAGTAGGTTGTAAATCTGTTCATATCTCTCAATAGGTTACTATTCTATATATAAATGCACAACTAGGTATAGAGAAAGATCAAAAACGTTTCGAGAACAATTGAATAATAATAAAAACAAAAAATAGGCAGTCTTAATCAAAACTAACAGAAAAGGCGTATTCGTAGTACCAGTAAAACATGCGTCGGTGTCTTGAAGATTTTTTTCTCTGTCACTATGAACAAAAAAACTTGCGCAGACGCGCAAAAAATTGTTTAGCAGTCATTCTTGTTCATAGAAGCAGCACATGCACAATTCGTTTATATAGTTATATTATATTATTTATAGTAATATTATTATATATTTTTATATATATTTAATATATTTTAATATATTTTACATATATTTTTTAAATATATTTTATTAATATTTTTTTTAAATATTTAATATATTTTAATATATATATATTACTTATATATTAAAATTATTATATATTTTTTTCAATATATATATTTATTTTATTATATTTATATTAATATATTATTATTATAAACACTACATTTATTTTATTTTAATAATTAATTTTTATTTTTTACTTAACACGACATTCTTATTTATTAAATGTTAAATGACATACACTTTAAAAATCATTCTAAAGCAGGCGCTCTAAAATATCTGCACAATCTGCCCGACGCTGACGCGACACCGATTACTATGAACACAAGCGCTTGCTTTTTATCTGCGCAGAATTTTTGACGATATGTTCTGACGATCTCTCTGACGATAAAATGTTTTTTGTTACGCAGGGGCGACTTCTACGAATACGCCTAAAGTTTATAGAAGATGTGCAGACTGGATAAAATTTAGAAAACAAAAAGATGAAAAAACAGAAACAGGCTTATTTGAACCAAATTTCAAATTTAGCGATGCAATTGTTACGATGCACTTGTTACTATGCACTCGTAAATATTACTAAAAGCAAACAAATGAGCATGCCCGCATTTCTAGTCTTTTGTCTGACGAAGGGGTTTGAAAAACAAGATACAATACCGAACTATATCAGTTCTTCAATGGCATGGGCCTAGCCAAAAAATCTAGATTGGACCTAGCCAAAAAATTCCATTGGCTAGACCATGTAGAGAGCGTATGATGGATGAAAATGCTCCAGCTAAGAAACTCTTGGAATCCAAGACCCGGAAAAAGTGTCGTCGAACCTTTATTGGAGAGATGAAGTATCGGCAGATATGAAAAAACTACAAATCATCAACTTTAGAGTTTGCGCACGAGACCGAATCAGTGGAGCATAATTTTTCATCAGGCCCAGGACATTCAAGGTAGTATAAGTAAGTCCGTAACTGATGTTCATATAAAAATTAATTTTAACTGTAAATTTTAATCTGTAAATGCATTACAGAATGAATTGAAGGGAAAATTTACTCCACAAGTAGGAAAAACCTAAATGTCACAAATCTACCAGAATATTAACAAATAAAAACAAAAATTAATTTTAACTGTAAATTTTAAAATTTGGTATCTCTTTAATTTATTTTTTAAGCTTATTATACTTTTAGTTCAATTAATGTTTCGGTGATTTGACTTAATTTTAGTGAAGTTGTTGTTAAGGAAAATCGCTAAGTATCCTATATGTATTAAATAAATAATATATTAATATAGTTTTTAATCTATTTTTTCTATATTGTACTTTTTAATTTACATTTTAGTGCATAAGTTAAATCTGTAACGGCATAGTCGAGTAGATTGGAAATAAATAAATAAATTATGCATTCAAAAATGAATTGAAAAAAAAAAATCGCTCCACATCAAGCAGAAAAAACCTAAATGTCACAAATCTACCAAAATATTAACAAAAATTAAAACTATATTGTAAGTAATATAATATTGTCTATATAACTACACTATACTGCTTATATATATAGATTAATAACAAAAAGTATGTAATTCAAATTAATTCTCTATTAAAACTAGTTATATTCAAATCTTGTAAAATCTTTAAATTTCTAACTTGAATATCTTAAGATCATCCGATCTTTTTTTCCAAGCACGAAAATATTTTATAACCCTTTTTTTTTTTTTACTGATAAATTTCAGCTTTATAAAGGAGGTAATAAACAAAAATTGTAATTATTATAACAATAACAATTTTCATTTCATTTCATTTCATTTTCTATTTCAATTTTGATATATCTAAAGTATAACAAAAAAATAAAGAATAAATTGCAAATTAGTTATGTTTTTTGTTTTATATTATTTACAACAAAAAAAACAATATGACCCAGAAATTTCAAAATATCACAGTATACTAGGTATATATAGCCAGGTATCATTCAATTCCCCCCAAAATACTATTTATTATCATAAATGTGTGTGTGTGCTATACATTCAACTGAGATTTTTATTTTTTTTTTATTAAAATGATTTCAACTCAACTCAACTATATCCGAATACATTAAATAACAATAAGTAACTATTACTATTGTTTTTAATTATCATTTTTTTAATTTAAATGTAATTCAATTTCGGATACCTGTCCAAAATGATGAATTCTATTTTAAATATCACTTCTTTTATTTAATTTTTTTTTTTTTTTTTTTAATTAAAATACATATCTACATTTTAGTAATTGAAAATGGCCCTAAAATATATTTTTTTTATATCATTTATAGGTCGTTTTTGTTATAACATGTTTCACTTAAAATTGCACAACTTTATTTTATCAAAAAAAAAAAAAAAAAATTAAACAAAATAAATTCATTTTCAACGGAAGTACTAATATAAAAAAAAAATATATATAAATAAAATACAAAAATTAAGTTCCGATTAAAAAAAGAAAGTGTAAAAAATAAAGAGTGTGATAAAGAGTATAGAAAAAAATTAGTTTTACAATTGTAAGTAAGACTGGAAATAAAGTACAATGTTTTATGAAAATGTAATAATAGAAAAATGTTATTGAATCAATGTAATTGTGTATATATAGCTTCGAAACGTAATCTATTATTAATTTTGAGGTCATTGTAATGAAAACTAAAGTCTGAAAAATTATTTATCATTAATTACGAATAAAATTGATCAACTCTATACGAAAATATAATCATAGATAAGATTTATCTATGTTAATAGTTCTGGACTAAATATCAATTCATAAAAAAGGGGTTGATAATTATTGTCGATTGTGAGAGGGTCTTAATATGTAATCAAATTATGATTACAAGTTTATAATACATATACTATACATAGTTTATGACAATTAAAATTATACACATCTTTACTATTAAATTACAATTACAATATTTACTATACAAATACTAATTATAAGATATTCAGCCGTAGCGGTGAATTCGATCGAATAAAAATCGAGTATTTGTTCGTAAATTTTCAACCGGTGAATTCGATTTAAAAAAAATTCGAATATTTTGGTTCGAAAATTTTTTCGTTCAAAATTTTACAATATTATTTTTATTTAATTTTTTTTTATACGTATGTGTATTTTAATAATTTATTTCTAAAACAGCAATCTAAATTTATTGTTTTAATTTGAAATTTGAACTTATTTGACATAAAAGACATTAAATTTCGTTATATTTTCTTATTTGATTACATTTTTTGAAATGAGTACAAAATTAGTTTTTCGATCGAATTCACCGTTAACAAGTTCTCATCGAATCGAATCGAGAAATTCGAATAATTTTATATCAAATTGAATTCACCGGTACGGCTGATTTAATATATTTTTTATATATTTTATATATAATTTGTATATTTTCCGAACCCGAAGACTATTACTAATAATATGCTATAATTTTTCCGTTTTTCAAATTAAATCAATACGTTTAATTTTTATTTCCACCTTTGTTATGCATACTTTGGATTGTGGTTATTGAATTATTTTCATTAAATTATGTTAATTAAATAAATTAACTGTTGTCAACTGTCCGTTCACTTTATATTCGATTGTAAATATCGATACTTCGGAAGCAAGTATATTAATCACAAGTACATTATCAATCCTTGTAACTAATTTTGTTTTATAATTTAAAATTATGTACTTTAGATATCTAAAAGATTTATTATGAAGACGTAGAATAAGTAATGATCCAGTTTGTATTATAAAGCGTCGCGTTAAGGGTTTATTATTATAGTCTATAATGTTGATTGTGACCATCTTTTAAATTAACTAGTTTGTTAAGGACTTCTATATGATCTTGTTATAATGGTTGGTCATAACTAACTATTTATATTAAAATTTTTAACCGCAAATATAATTTTTCATAAATTTTGTATTAAGTATATTTAAAATGATATTACGCAGTGATGAAAGCTGTTATAAGCAAAAAAGTGATTTTGCAATCATTGCTACTAACTGTGATTGATACTTTCAAATCATGTCACATCATGATTCAAATCACAGTGATTTTGTCAAAATATTTGTGTTTTAATATGATTCAGAAATGTTATAACCTATTTTCGTATCCATACCATATAATATGTTAAAACTGTAAATGTTGTAGATACCAAAAACTAAAATTCTATCCAGAACAAAAATTTAATTTAATATTATTATTTCAACTGCTTATAAATGTACAGTCAAAATTTAGGACCCTTCTCCAGGTAGAATGTGGGCCACGATCTACAACGTAGTAAATTGTAATCATAGCCACAATTATATTTTGAATAAATACACTACTTATGTTAGACAGTACTAGTGATATAAGTACCGAAGTACTGTTTTTGCGCTGCTCGACTTATTAATTTGTTTCGTATTCATAGTAAGTATTTCGTTTTTTTTTTGCCATACATTTTTTTTTTGTCTTTGCTTAACTTAAACATAAACCAATTTTTAATTCAAAATTAATACTACGATTGATAAAAAACAAAATAAGTGAATTAAAAACTAAATTATACTTAGTCTTTTATATGTCTAATACTATGTCTAATCTCTTTAAAAATATGTCTAATTACTATGGCGACATTGAAACTACACCTCTAAGTAAAATAGAAAAATGTGTGAATAAACAACATTTTTATAATACAAAAAAAAATTGTACGTAGTATTGTCATTAAAATTTTGGTCGATTTTTATAACTCACAGGTGTACTATTGACATCTTCTAATAAGTTATAAAATCAATCAAAATGAAAATAGGAGTTGTATAGGTAGTCTAACACTAAAAATACCTACTGATGAGTTCTAATAGTGTTATGATGAACGAAACAATTTCCTAAACATATTTTGTTTTACGAAGTGTTCCACGTAGGCCAGCTTATCAGATATATTGTACTTCCCGTTTGATTGTTAAAAAAAGCAGACCCATGTCCTTGGCGAACGCTGTTATTGCTGTAATATCAATTTCGCAATTGGGCGATGTGCATATCATGTGAAAATATTTATATCTCTTACGAGCTTTGGCATCGACGCATTTAAATGACATTGATAAATATTGTGTGATCCAATAATCGCTAAGATCAATAAATTAAATTTACTTGCTAAACAATGTTTTAGTTTATGATTCAAATGCATTATTGTATATAATTAAAATTAATAAAGAAAAAAAGGTAATTAAGAGAAAATAAACAACTTAATCTAAACATAATTTTTAATTAAGATTAAAATCTATAATTACCACCAACTAACTGTGATAAACTTATTTGATCCAGAAAATAAATAAAAAAAAAAAATTACGGTACTGTTATACATACATACATTACAACGCAGGAAGTATAATTTATTATAGTAAAAATTTCTACAAATTCAACTAAAATAAAAAAAAAAATTAAGAGGGTTCCACAATTCAAACTACACTATATACATAATATGTATAGTAGAACAGTAGGCTTAATTGATCTTAAATTAACCCAATTTAACAAAGTAATTTTCTATTTTCCATTTAAATTTTTGCCACTAAAACAAACAACATAATAATAATATTTTCTCCCACTAGCGGTATTCATTTTTTTCTCTTAATTTTTAATTTTTTTTTTTTTTTTTTATTTTCAAATTAAAAATCCACTTCACACTCATTACATGTAATCAAAAGTAATTTTTTATGCACTACATAACAGAAACCACCTTTGCAAATTAATAAAGAAAACAAAAAATGTTTCCATTTAAATTCATATAAAAAAAAAAAAAACAAAAAAACAAAAATTTAAACTATCGCTGTAATAATAAAATGCAACAAACTGCATCGAATTGCATCAAAATACCAACGTTCTGTAACGACGATATTCTCAAAACGATTACCAACAACAATCACAGCATAAAAAAATTTTAAGTAAAAAAAAATGTACAACTGTGAAATTACTATGCGCAACATAATAACAGAAAATAAAAACAACAACAAAATTTAAATATGAAAATGTTGCGCATTTTAAATTACTTTGCATGTTTGCTGATAGATTGGGATAAATGAGTGATGATTTTACATAGAGAAAATAACAGGCAAACAGTAATAATTTTACATCTTGAAGCCTACTTGTTTTGTAAAAAGTGCTGGAACAACTGAAAATAAAGATGAGTTTAACAAAAAAAAAAAAAAAAAAAATTGTGATAAATGCAAATTTGTATATATATATATATTCAGTATTTGGCTTTGAAACAATACTCTAAGATTCTTTTCAGGAAGAGAAATTAAAACCTATTATAGTTACGATGTAGAAGGAAAACTGAGTTTTTTTTAACAACGGTTAAATTAATGGTAACTTACATATTTGAAAAGATATTAAGTGTTGATATTATTTAAAAGTACTTAATTTGTTTATATGAAGCTAATTTTTTTTTTTTTAATTATCAACTTTTTGATTTCATAAAATTTTTTTCAGGACTTTGAATCGGACTGTGCCGGTAGCCGGAGTTGTCTGGTGTTATTTATTTTATTTTTTATTTATTCAAGTTTCTCAAAATGAGCTAAGGAGCTCGTACAGAGTATATAATATATTTCTTATATTTATTTTAAAATGAAGCGTATGAAATGTATGGTGTGTAAAATTTCATTAATTCAAATATGACGGTATGTGATGATTAACAAGAAAAAAAAAAAAAAATTACAATTGTATCAAAAATAGCATAAAAATTTAGTAACAATATTATATATAATAAATTAGGCACAAAATTGTAACAACATATTTGTCTCAGTTCTCATCCCTGGCTCAATTTTAGTCCATTTAATTTATGTCTTTAACGAATTCAGAGAATTATAAAAAAAAAGTTAGTAAAATGTTGTGCAAATCTATATTGTATAGGTAGAAAGAATAAATAAGGATAATAGTTTGTATTATAGTATTGATTTATGTATGGTTAAGTATTGTGATGCAATTTTTTGAAATTTGCAGACTCAGTGTGACATATTATAATATGTCCATATTATAATAGTTTAAACAATAAGTAAGTTGAATCAGGGGATTAGTTTGTGTAGACATTTTTTGTTTTCAAAAATGAAATGTCATTTAAATGTTAAAAATGTAAATTAAATTTTAACGCAACAATTAGTTAGGAAAATAACTGTTCTGTTATACAACATACTGTACTTACATTTCTGTTCTACAACATAGTGTATATATATATGTATATACACTATGTTGTATATATATATTGTATAACAGAAATGTTATGAAAGTACAGTATGTTGTATAACAGAAGAACAGTATGTTGTATAACAGAACAGTTAATTTCGTACATACATATAACAGAACAGTTATTATAGGTGGAAAGAATAAATAAGGATAGTAGTTTGTATTATAGTATTGATTTGCATTGATTTATATATGGCCTAGTATTATGATGAAAGTTTTTGAAATTGGTAGACTATAATGTGTGACATATAAATGTTCGTATTATAATAGTTTAAACAATAAGCCAGTTGAATCAGGGGATTAATTTTTGTAAACATTTTTTGTTTTCAAAAATGAAATGTCATTTAAATGTAAAAAAGTAAATTAAATTTAACGCAACAATTAGTTACGAAAATAACTGTTCTGTTATACAACACTCTGTTATTTTGTTATACAACATAATGTACTTTATAACATTTCTGTTATACAACATAGTATATATATATATTTGTAACACTATGCTGTATAACAGAAATGTTATGAAAGTACAGTATGTTGTATAACAGAAGAACAGTATGTTGTATAACAGAACAGTTGTTATAGGTGGAAAGAATAAATAAAGATAGTAGTTTTTATTGTAGTATTGATTTGTATTGATTTATGTATGGTCTAGTATTGTGATGAAATCTTTTGAAATTTGTAGACTCAGTGTGACATATAAATGTTCGTATTATAATAGTTTAAATAATAAGCCAGTTGAATCAGGGGATTGGTTTTTGTGGACAATTTTTGTTTTCAAAAATGAAATGTCATTTAAATGTAAAAAAGTAAATTAAATTTAACAATTAGTTACGAAAATAATTGTTCTGTTATACAACATAATCTTCTTCTGTTATACAACATACTGATGTACTTTCATAACTGTTCTGTTATACAACATAGTGTTATACAACACTTCTTTAAATATTCAATTTAATTTAACGTAACATAAGTTGAGTCGTGGTCTCGGTATCCAAATGACAAAGCACTCGAGTATAGTAATGTTAATGTTAATTAAATGTAAATAAAACACGGTTCGACCTCAAATAATTAAAATTACTGAAAAAGTTTTTAATATAAATTTTTACCGATGTGGTTGCACATCGGTTCTAATATAATATAATAATTAAAAACGAATAAAAAATGATAGGATATAGAATTATAGTAGACCTGCGGATTCATCTGCAGGTGCACTGATAAAGAAATAAATAAATAAATATAGAATTATATATATACCAAAGTTATAATATCTGGTTTACATTCCGAAAGAGGAATATACCTGTAAGTCGCCGGCAAATTTATATCTCCAGATCTACTGTTATGTAAATAAATAAAAAAATAAATGACTTGAGACTCAAGTCAATTAAAATGTATAGTGAATTCTCTAATAAGTTGTGAAATACGTGTAATCAGATGAGCTTAAATGTATAGCTCTTCTGAGATTATTTTTTTGAATAAAATAAATAACAAAAATAAAATATATTTTGGACAAATGAAGTATTTCAGAAACAAGACTTGTATAGCAAAGGATATTAAAGACGCAAGAGAAAATATATATATGTATAAATATATTCATTTTTATTTAAAGAAATATATATTAATCAAAAATATGACTTACTATAATTTTTAAAATATTGACTAATTTAAATATGTATTCCATTAACCCATTTACTACCTACGTCCACCATAAAGGATATCATATTTTTACTCCATTATGTTATGGTAGATAGTGAAAAAGGTTAATAAAATATTAATTAAACAGTTAACAATTTAGTGTGGACTTACCTGAAAAGAAAAAGAAATATTATAATTAATAATTAAAAAAATAAATTAATATAAAAAATATATTTATAATTAAGTATATTATATGTAAGTAGTTTATATAATATTTAACGTTCAATTACTAGCAAGACTATATTAAACATCAATGTTTCCATCATTTCAATAGTCAATTGCTCTAAACCATTTAAATTGATGAGCTATGACACATCCATGTTGCCATTATCAATTTCGTATCAATTCAATTTTTTAAATATTGTTCTATATATTTATTTGTATAAATATTATTTATTTATATTAATTTTTAAATGCCAACTGAATCTTTTTTTTAATAATAATAAGCTACAAAAAATTGTCTGAACATTCACAAAAATTTAACAAAAACAGAATCCATGTTACATTGATGTATAATAAATAGGCTAATAGGCATCTAACATTAGTGTAAAATTCACCCAATTAATATTGAAAAGCAAAAAAAAAAACATAATAAGTATGAAATCGAAAATTCAAAGTAATACTTAGGTATGCACTTTACCCTTGTTTTTGTATATATGCATCAAACAAATGCCAAATATGCCAAATAAATCGATTTTGACAATTTGTTCTGCCAAAAATTGCTTAAATAATTATGGTAATAAAATTAAAAAAAAATGTGTATATGTATAACACTATTAAAGTTAAATTTTATGTTATATATTTCGTTAACCATAGCAACCTGTCTGAATGATTTGGTGAACCAACTACAGTGTAGTATGACTGGTCTGAACTGAAAGCTTTATCATTTCTATCTCAGAAAACAATAATAATAAATAAGAACCTACAGTAATTTTATGATATTATTAAGTTAACAAAAAAAATGCTATTTTATGTAAAAACTCTGTACAAGCAAAAATAATGCTATTTTAGAGAGAATAAATAAATAAAATAAGTAAATATAAGAAATATTTTTCTAAACGCCAAACAAATCACCCATGGGACGTGCTGATCAGAAAATTTCATGTAAAATTAAAAAAATTTACCAAGACAAGATAATCAGAAATAGGTACAAACATTGCCAGTAGTTTGGACTAAATGGGTTAAAAAAATAAGATGGGTAAAAAAATTAAGTAGTTATTTAGGTTAATTAAACAAATTCATAATTTAATTCTCTGTAAAAAGATTCTATTCTGTGTATACAGACAATCGTTAAATAATACTGTTAATGCAACTTTAATTAACGTAATTAAACAATATATATACAGTATTAAATCACGAACATTCAAATTAGAACCACCAAGAGTAAAACCATTTATCTAATTAAATTATTATTTTTCAATTATAAATAAACTAATTTTTCTATCTATTAAAAAATAATAACATTAAAAAAAAAATAAAATCTCAGGTAACACAATTATTAAAACAACCTATTAATACACACATATATATACATATATAGACGAGTATATCATAAATTAATTTCTTTGAAATAAGAACTCAATTACGTAAATTATAAATTATACAATATATCTTCTTTAATATTCGTATTTTATATACTTATATATATACATAATTATTTTATTTATATCAGACAGACAGAATATTATATTCCTCTGCCAATATACATTTTTTTTTTTTATAACTATATGTATTTTAATACTAGAAGACTAGATCATATTATAATGTATTATACCATAGATAATTTAAATCTTTTTAGACCTATAAATATTATTCAATGTTGTATGTACTATAAAATACCCATATTCAATTATTGACCAAAAGAATAATAAATTTATTATTCAATATAATAATATAACATCCTTTTAAATTGATGATAGAATTCACCTATATACAGTTACGAGTATGTCTATATATTAAAATTAATAATATATTATAAATATAAACTTAATTAATCTAATATACGTATATTGAAAATCTGAACATTCAAAATAGATGCATTTTATATTCATTATAAATTTGAATACATTGAAAATCGTATATAACTAAGTAGGTATATATATATATATATATATTTTTAATATTATGATTTAACAACAATCATGTCAATAACAATTTAAAATTAAATATATTTTCTTTCTGCGGTATGCATATATGTACAGGGTTATTTATAATAATTAAATTTGTTGTACTGAAGTGATGTATTTAAATGTTGTATATTCAATTAAGGTAGAATTTGCTTTACATAATATATATACTTATATTTTATAGTTGCTTGGGATTCACCAAAATTGCTATCTAATTGCTCAATGACCATCATATCGAAAATGCAATATTAAAGTTTCGACTGCAATGTAGTATCTTCCATAATGTGCATTTTCCACATTATGGAACATACTTTTTGAACATACAAGAATTTTGAAACTATTTATAAATTGCATCATGTATATAGCTCGTATAGAACATTATTATATTGTAGTGTCCACACTAATATTGAATTTTCGATCTCACTGTTGGCTAAGTCAGTGCTTGTGACTAACTTAGTGTATGCGACTAACTTAGTGAAATTAGAATTTAATCACAATTACTGATGCAAGAAGTATATAGAAGTACGACTAATGTATATTATTGAAATAATTTTGTTTTATTTTCTTGTTGATATTATATTACTACTAATATTATAGTTGAATGTTAAGCTTAATGTCTTAGCTAGAACCTATTGATTTCATTTTTATTTTTTTATTTATTGTTTTTAAAATATAAAACATTCGAAATCCTGGGTTAGTATCAAAATTCAAATTTTTTAAGTAAAAATGTATATAGAATTATTGAGATTAGAATAAAAGAGTAGACAGAGCCTGATGATGACTTCAAAATTGGATACAAATTCGGTATAACTATACAAATACAGTATAACTACGTTGTACTACCATGTACTTAATTATATATAACAAAATAGTGGCATGACATACTTGATATCGTACACATAAGTTATTTTAAATGTAAAACATTCGACTATAAATAATATCAAAATTCAAATTTTTTAAGTAATATATAATTATTTAGACTAGAATAAAAGAGTGGACAGAGCCTGATGACTTCAAAATTGGATACAAGTTCGGTATAACCGTATAACTATACAATGTAACTACGTTGTACCATCATGTACTTAATTATGTATATAACAAAAAAGTGGCATGACACATATTTGATATTGTACATATCATAAGTTATTATAAGTTTTTAATGTGTCACTAAAATTTTTGCTGTCATGCAATAATGTATTACTGTCATGCCATGCGATAATGTGTTTTTGTTATGCAATAATGTATTGCTGTCAAATCAGTTATTGAAATGTAGTACTTAAAAAATGTTTGTATATATACATGAAATACTTATTTTATGCAGATTTTGTTCACATAACAAAACCGTTCTTAAATGAAATACTTTGCAGATATTTCTGCATATATATAAACATATTGATATAATCAAAAAATAGCATGACATATTTGATATCGTATATAAAAATTTTTAAGTATTTTTCAATTGGCAACTAAAATCTTTCCTGTCGTGTAATAATGTATTACTGTCATGTAATAATGTATTACTGTTATGCGACAATGTGTTTTTGTTATGCAATAATGTATTGCAGTCAAATCCGTTATTGAAATGTAATACTTAAGCAGATATACATTTTTGTATATATACATGAAATAACTACTTATATTGTGCAGATTTTATTCACATAACAAACATATTATCAAATGAAATAATTTGCAGATATTTCCGCATATAAAAACATATTTATGGTAAAACTTTGTAATAATGCGGTAAAATTTTGAAGTAATGGAGATAAAAAAAATTGATAAGATTAACTATTCGGGATAATATTACGAACAATATTACATATATTTATATAAGTATTTGTTCGTTTTCAACCTTTGCAGGATTGTAAGTTGAGAGATCGCTGTAGTAAATAACTAGATTTTTAATAAAATGAATTTTAATAAAAAGTAGAATAATTAAAAGACAAAAACTGATTGAATTTAACTACGAGTATATTCTATAGAAAATTGTTTTTAAATTAAATTTACATGATTTACAAAATATAAAATCCAAGGTCAGATTTAATTCCGAATTTTAATTATATATTTTTTTATATTAAATTTAAGTTAGATTAGGTTAGTATAAAATCTTTAAATATCTAAAATTAAAGATAGGGTCGAAATGAATATAATAATATATATTTCTAATGTTATCAGTTTTTTTAATGTCATTATCATTGATTCTTTCGTCTGTATAGATTACACAGTTTACCGATTTTATTAGTAAAAAAATAACTTTACATAATTTTTTATTATCTTGCGACTTATTTTAATCAAATTCACTAATCTTTAACTATATTTTATTGTATATAGAAATCAAAATTAAAAATTTGTATGTACCAATTATCAATACAATTGCTTTAATATTATACATTTATTTTTTGTTTATTTTAATTTTATCAAAACCAGCCTGAGTTGCAAAGAGATTTTAAATAATTAAGTCCAAAACCTGAGCTAATATTATTATTGAAACATTGAATATGTAATCATTTATTCTTCAAAATAATTATGTAGACAGTATTGGCTACTGGCATGCACAGACAAACTTAGATCATAAAAGTTCATTGTAGTTGGCCACTGGCATGGACCAGCATATCTAGAATCATTGCTATTAACTTTGAATATTAAACCATTTATTCTTGAAATTAATTATGTGGACAGTAGTGGCTACTGGCAAGTGCAGACACACTTAGACCATAAAAATTCATTGTAGTTGACCACTGGCATGGACCGGCATATCTAGAATCATTGCTATTAACTTTGAATATTAAACCATTTATTCTTGAATTTAATTATGTAGGCAGTAATGACTACTGGCATATACAGACACACTTAGACCATAAAAATTCATTGTACTTATTGTACTTGTGAATAATAGTGGCCACCGGTATGAACCGACATATTTATACCATATAAATACATTGTACACAATTGATTATTCTTATAAAAAACTGAAGCATAACTGAAACACCCCGTACGCATTCACATAAGACTATAATAATTGAAAAAAATAATTCAAATGAATACAAGAGCTTTGAATATTTTTTCTTTTATTCAATTCAATTTTTTTTTACTTTGTCGATTTCCATCTATAATAATTGATTAATGAAGAAATCATAATTTTCTTTATTGGCATGCAGTGCAGCAATTAATTCATTCTTGATGGTTCCATAATAAATGATGGTGGTATTTTCATGATGATTTGTATTAAGTTCATTCTATCATTTCAATAAAAATTTATACTTAATTAAACACCCATCCCTATAGTTAAGATCATTAATTATTATCTTTTTTTTTTATTATTTTTTTTTTTTGTAAAGATTTATTTTTTTTTTATGTTTTTGTTTTCATCGGTTAAAAATTATCAGATTAACTTAAATGTTTTTTACGCTCAAGTGCTCCCCCTAAGAAAAACAAAAACAAAAAAATTAAATCTAATTTACATGATTTTTGATTCTTGAACATTTTAAGGAATTCTTTTAAATATCTTATACCTGATAAAATTTAAATCTTCATTCCGTTATGATATTCATAATTAGAGAAACCTTGACCCGTTAAGTAAAAAAAAAAAAAAAAAACACAAACTGCGTGCATTATTTGAATAGAAAAATCTTGTTTATTTGTTTTCATTCCCAAAATTACATGGACAATTTTCCATGATTTATGATTGAATTTCGGATTTTATAGATTTTTATAAGAAATATTATTTTTTTTCGGATCATTTATTGGGAAATTAACAAAAAAATAACACAATATTCCCTTTAATTTCTCTATTCATTCCTAATTTTTCTTTTTTTAATTTTTAATGAATACTTGTTTTGATTAGGGAAAATTTAATGGGTTTTATTGATAGAAAAAAGGTTTTGATTTTGAAAAGAAAGTTTGTATTAAGATATAATAGGTGGCGGTGCTGGGCCACAAAAGAAAACAAATTATGAAGAGACAATTTTTTTTTGTTCTCTCTATGTTTTTTATTTGTTTATGAATATACATTGTGATAGTACTCTTCTATATAGTCTAATATCCATACCTATAGGTATATTTAAAAAAAAATTTGATATTCCTAGTTCTTGAAATTTTTAACCACTTATTCGATATACTTTTATTCTCGATTTATGATGTTGGGTTCTTTTTGTTGTAGTTATATTATAAAAAAAATAAATAATAATAAAACAATACATAATAAAGTAAATTTATATATATAGTTTAGTTATATACTTTTATATATTACTGTCAGATTAGAGCAAGCACATCAGATGTCTATAACTAGCAGAAGACTTACTACATTTGTTTGTGCAACATTTCAATCAATTCAGGGTTATTACTTTACTCCAAATGTAGCAAATCTACTACATTTTCCCCGTTTTATATAAAATTAAAAAACTCTACTTCATTTGGTTTCACTTTTTTCGCTATTTTGTTAATTTCTGATAGTAGAAAATTTGAACGATATTTAACAAACGCCCCAGCATTATTTTATTCACAAACGATACTGCCACATTTTCAAATTTAAATTGTTTTTTCATTTACCGGTACAATAATTAAATGCATATACATAGCTAAATAATTTTATGTTTATCTAAAATAATTAAATAATAATTATGAAATGAATTAAATTTCCTTTTGTTTTTGCTACTTTTTTACTTTTATGTTATGTTATGTTATTATTGTTAAAATATACAAAAATACATCTAAATTTTTATAGTTTATAGATTTAGAGTTGTATATTGTATATATGTATTTCATGTTAAACGATAAAGTATTCATTAATGTTTAATTCAGTCAATTTCATTAAGATTGTAGTAGGTATACATAATGCATATAATACATGTTTTCATACACTCAAAGTAAAGGGAACAAAGTAGGTATAAAAATGTTATAAGCAAATTAAAATAAAGTAATATTGTATTTTGAATTATGATGATTCATAGTTTTTGAATTCACACTTAACTGATCTTTCCTTAAACGAAGTACAGAAAATAAAAGTATAGTTTGCTTAGTTTCATAGTTTTAATAAGTATTTCCCAATAATGTTATGTTATGTAATGTTTTGTTATGTAATGTTTTGTTATGTAATGTTATGTTATGTAATGTTATATTATGTTATGTAATGTTATGTTATGTAATGTAATGTTATGTAATGTTATGTAATGTTATGTTATGTTATGTTGTGTAATGTTATGTTATGTAATGTTATGTTATGTTATGTAATATTATTTTATGTTATGTTATGCTATGTAATGTTATGTTATGTTATGTTATGTTATGTTATGTTATGTTATGTTATGTTATGTTATATAATGTTATGTTATGTTATGTTATGTAATGCAATGTTATATAATGTAATGTTATGTAATGTTATGTAATGTTATGTTATGTTATGTTGTGTAATGTTATATTATGTAATGTTATGTTATGTTATGTAATATTATTTTATGTTATGTTATGCTATGTAATGTTATGTTATGTTATGTTATGTTATGTTATGTTATGTAATGTTATGTTATGTAATGTAATGTTATGTAATGTTATGTAATGTTATGTTATGTTATGTTGTGTAATGTTATGTTATGTAATGTTATGTTATGTTATGTAATATTATTTTATGTTATGTTATGCTATGTAATGTTATGTTATGTTATGTTATGTTATGTTATGTTATGTTATGTAATGTTATGTTATGTTATGTTATGTTATGTTATGTAATGTTATGTTATGTTATGTTATGTTATGTTATGTTATGTTATGTTATGTTATGTTATGTTATGTTATGTTATGTTATGTTATGTTATGTTATGTTATGTTATGTTATGTTATGTAATGTTATGTTATGTTATGTTATGTTATGTTATGTTATATTATGTTATGTTATGTCGTTTTGTGTTACGTTTTGCTACATTTTAATTATAATGGTTGATATTTTTTTAAAGTTTTAATAAATTTATGTTTTTTGTTTGAATGGAACAACTTTTATTTTTGCTATGTACTTATTCAATTTTATTTAAGTTATTTTTGATTGTTTCAAATTTCAATATAAAATATTTACTATAGTTAACTTTATAAAAGAAATATAAATAATATGTAATTTATTAAAAATATTCTATATAATCACTCAAATAGGTTCACTAATTCACTATAAAGCCTGACATACAAAATTTTTTTTTAAATTTTACTAGTCTTTTTTAACAGCCAAGTCTGCAGCCCTGATCAACCCAGTTAAAATACCGCCATTTTCGGTTAGAAAAATGTTAAAATAAACGAAGCCAGATACATGCTGTTATAGTAGAGAAATAAAATGTAAAAAGAATAAATGAATACATTATTAATATTAAAATATTTTGAAAAGTTAGGCCGAACTAGTAAATATCAATTTTTTTTAAGAAATAAAAAAATTAGTGGACGATCTTCATTGACGATCAAAAGAGATAGAATTAGCTTTTTATTGGTCATTGTCTTTAATCTGTCATATTCGGTAGGGTAGAAGGGAATGTGGAACAACTCAACGGTACTGAGATTATTCTGATATAATTTACCATTACTTACGAAATAAATCTTTTCTATTGTGAAAGTGAAACAAAAATATTTTTTTATTTAATATAAGGTAGGCAGATAAAATCTCAAACAAAAATTCCCAGTAAGATAAAATCTCTAAAATCAAAATCTCGAAAGACATTATTCCCGAAAAAAATTTCCCAAAACTAAAATTCTTAACAATTTGTTTTATTTTTTATTTAATATATTAACAAAAAACCTTTAAAGTTAAGATTTCGGAGGACAAAATCCTCGAAGAAAAAATCTCCAAAGCAAAAATCTCCCAAAACTAAAATTGTTAATTTTTTTTTAATTTTTTGTTTACTTCCCAGTTATCAAATGGAATTATACCTTTAGGTATATAGATTCAAGAAATAGAAAGTCAAAAATATAAACCTATTTTTTAAAAGATCACATTCTTTGTAGTTCGTCAACAACTTAGTATCACAGTTAAATATCTCCTTTTTCTTCAATTTTTCCCTTTATTTATTTTAACTAAATTGGGACAAAATATTCGCAAATATTTTAATTCATTAAAACAAATATTTTGTTCCAATTCAGCTAAAATACATTAAGTCAAAAATTGGAGAAACAGTAAATATTTAACTGTCGTTACTGAATAGGAAATATGTAAATTCTTGATTTAGTTTTAGGAGATTTTGTCTAAAGGTTTTTGTCTTACGATTTTCATACTGAATCCTTAACATAATTACAGTTGAATTTATTTATAAATAACTATTTTATCAAAGTTAAAGAAATTGATCAAAATTTAAGATACCGGGATACTATCCATATGAACTATATATTCACACCTTAAATGTTTAGATAGATTATTTAACTAATGGTAATTTTTTTTTATTATTAAAATCAGAATATCTCAGAACTACTAATTAATTAAAGTTTTTTATGTGTCTATTCATCATCACACAAAATACAAAAACAAAAATTCATATATAGTAGCAATTGGTAATTATTTACAAATGTCATTTACATAAAAGATAAAAAAAAAAAAAAAAAACATTGAAAAACTACTCTTCTCAACATTTCTTATGTTCTTCATTCTTAATCAAAACAAACAAAAAACACAAACAAACTGAATAGAGTTATTCAAATCAACTTAACTAAAAATAGAAAAAAACATTTTTCATTTAGAAAAAAAAATGTCTTATACCCCCCCACTGACAATACAACATTCATTTTATGGTTAAATGAAATCATTAATCATTTCAATTTCAAAATTTTTAACTTAAAACCAAATAGCATTTTGAATACCCCTACACTGACATCTTAATAACCAAAACAAAAATCACAAATTTAAATATTTTCTACAAGTACCTATCTAGGTACCATTTATAATAATAGAGTTGCATCTCCATATTTTGAAATTAATTTTATTTTATTTTTTTGAATAAAAACCTGACATATTTTATACCTTAATAGGTATTAAGAAAATTAACTTTTTGGTTTAATTACCAGGTTACAAAAAAAAAATAAAATTATCAGGAAAATTAAATTTATTCTGTTTTTTTATTCATTTCATTTTCTCTCGAAATGAATTCGAAATAGGTCAAATCTTAGGTTATTATATTTATTGAAACATTATTATATTAAAACCACTACCACCTACTCATGTGAAATATATTTACAATTTCAAATTAGTAAAAAAAAAAAAAAAAATTGTTTTATTTTTTTTTTGTTTTAATATTGTAAAAGGCTTCTGAATATCTAGGGTGTACTCAATAATAGATAATAAGATATTGATACACTCTGATGATGGTAGATAGATAGATATTTATTAAAGATGTTATTGTTGTAAATGGGTAGGCGTTATTTATATTTAATTAAATTCTATATATAAATATATGATATAATTTTGAAGTCATCATCATCATCATCATCATCATCATCATCATCATCACCATCTTTATATTATTATGAATGGTATTTATACATAGCTACTCTTTTTAAATTCATTACATATGTACGCGTATATATTTTAACTTTGTCAACAAATCCAATTAAGTATATAAATTAAGATTGTTGATAGCATCTCTCAAGTACATATAATATAAATTTATGTATATATTTTTAGAAGGCTACTTAATTACAAATGAAATTTATTCTGGATTAAAATTTTTTTTTTTTTTTTTGAAGTGATTGGATGCTCTTGAATTAATTTTTAGTTATTTAAAAAAAAAGTAAAAAACAGAAGCTCATTTTGAAACTCACATATGGCATATAGATTCAGAAACTCAAACACAATTGAGAATACATATTTTATTAAACATTTTTCTAATTTTAAAGATAAAAATATTCAAGGTTAAGTTTGAATTAATTAACCTTTTGTCACCACTTTTTTTTTTAATTAAATTTTGTAAAAGGGACGTGTTAAAATAGAAAATTTTTCAAAAGTAGTTTATATAAGTATATGGATATGAATCAATGTAAATATAATTTATATGTATATATATATATATATTTTAAATAATTTTCTGATGATAGTGTAATAAATGAAATTGATATAAATATAGATAGTGGTTATAGGTTACATAAAAATACAAATTTTATTCACTCAATAAAACTCTATAGATTGTGATAGGTACTGTATGAAGCTTGTCACTTTGCCTTATTATTTTTGATATATATCAAAAATGTAAATTGTATATATATATAAATTTACACATAGTCATTTATGATCACTTTGATGTCACTTATTTGTTATTTGTATTGACATTTATTTGATGTCTAATATATTTGTTGTCATAATGCGGTTTTGCAATCCTTTGAAAAATATTTTAATGCGAAGCTAGAGAGCTAGAGAATTGTAAAAACCTGTTTTTAGAAAGACCTTTTCTTTTCACCTATCTTTAATAAAAAAAAATATGTAATTAACATATTTGAGTTATTTGACTTTGCTTTACTCCTAATGTTAATATTTCATACGTCTAATTATTTGTCTTATTAATTAACCTTTAATTGTCGAAATTTTACCCGCTTGATTTTTATTACAGTTCTACTTTAAATGCAATTCGCTTTCAAACCAACTGAAATTAATTCTAAGAAGCGTATAATTTACATCATCTTAACTATTTAATTAATAGAAGTCACAATAGTTTACAATTAAAGGTTGAAATAAACTCGCATATCGACAAAAGTAGAACCGGGCGAACAAATGACTAAAAACATGTATATATATATTTCAGAAAAAAACTATACATATAATTATTTAGTGTCACTTTGATTTAATTTTTGTTGTAACTAAATTGCTTACTGTTGACACTGTATAGTTTTCGATATATTCCCATTTTACCGTTCTTAACACGTTAAGTGGCTACACCAATGTATCATCATGAGTGAACATTCCCATTTTCCTTATCATGGTACTGTAATCACCAATTATATAACAATTTTTTTTCTTCTTTGTAATTATAAATTCTAACATTGTAAATGTTAGTTGTCATAACGGTACTTGGGGTCGAAAATGGGAATAGGAAATAAAATGGTATACCTTGTGTATTACGGTAGCCAACTTTTGTTAATTTATAATGTGTTCAAAATATTTTTTAGAACTTTTCTGTACGATCCACATTTTAACAGATTCCACACATCAACAGATTCCACATTTCAACAGATTCCACAAATTCATATTTTTCGATTTCATTTCATATATTATATACAAATGTTATTATTTAGCTATATATATTGAATTTTCTGATTATATTTCAGTGGCATACAAGACCCATATGTATAACGTATTTTATATATCGATATCTCTGTTTGGGAACATTTTTTTGGATTTAATAAATACCTCTTTGGTCATTTTTATATGCAGCATTTTATTTCTTTATTTGCATTTCAATTTTCACTCAACCAAAGTAACTGAGATGTTTTAATTTGGATCAATCGATCGTTTATCAACTGAGATTGTATCATTGTTTAATTTTCATGTTTTTGGTTAAAATCGCTTATTTGGTCGAAACTCATGAATATACACCACGTTTTTTACGGCATTTAGAATTTTTTGTTTCGAAAGATAAAAGGTAATTCTTAAAGGACTTCAATAGGCTCAGTCAAGCGTTAGTCTTGATAGTGTGGGAGTTAAACCCATTAAAATCGACCTGTATTTTTTACCGTTATAACCAATTTACGTTAAATTGACTCTTTTCTTCGCAAATTTTTTCGATTTTTGTTCCGTTTGATTGCTTAGGAAATTATTATAATAAAAGGTGGGATAAAACAACTTAAAAATTATTTAACGCATTTAACTACAATAAATAAATATACGATGGTTTAATTACGATATGCTATAAAAATAATTTAAAATTATTATATTACTCTATTCTCTGTACCCTAATATATTAATTAAATCTTATTATATGGGTAATTACATGGTATTGTAAGATTAAATAAACTGTTGTTTTAAACTCTATTGCCATTTCCTCTATCAAACCGATTATCAAACCTTCATCAAACCGACTCACCATATAAAACTCGTCTAAGCTTTATTAAAGCCAGCTTTTAAACCAGTTGATTTTTACGAAGTCTGTTGACTGAATTTTAGAGTCCTTGTCAAGCTTCATTTTTATATAATTTTTACTTAGCTTATACAAGTATATATATATATATGTTTTTTTAATTATTCAACAAAAAATAAAGTTTATTGCAAAGTTTTTGTTCCATACACCAGTTATTACATAAACAATTTTTTCCACATTTATTTTTCCTTGCAATGACAGAAAAATATTTAATTGTTTTCCTTTAATATACAATTATTTATGTAAATATTGTATATATATATACTTTCTAACTAAATAAAAACAACTTATTTATAATTCTGGAAAAAGTCATACATCAAGAAAAACAAATTGTACTAAAAAGGATATAACAAGTATGACTGTTTTTTTTTTGTTAAAGATTTGTTATTTTCTTTTTATCCCTCTTCTTAAAAGCTTTTTAACCTAACTACCTACCATTCCTTGTAAAATAACAAAAAAAGCAAAAAAAATATCCTTGATATGGTTTTATTATTCATAAAGAATAAAACCGTTTACACAATATTTTCCATTTAAACCGGATTACCTATAATATTTTTTATAACTACTTTAATAAATATTTTTGTAATAAAAAACTAGTTAAAATTTAGAAATTGTTTTAAAACAATTTGACAGAATAAGAACGGATTTCTTTTACTATAGTTACAATTTAGTAAATTATAGCTATAGGTAACATATTTTAAAAAGGTTTCATTCTATTTGTTTTTTTTTTCGTTTTCGTTGTTTTTTATATTCTTTTTAAGTGGCAGGCATTACATTAGGTTTCTTTTGAATATATAATTTACCTTGTACTCATTAAATAATTGCAATATTGTATTTTTTTGTTGTTGTTTTTTTTTTTTGTATAATGTCAATTTATAAATAAAATCAATAATTTTATATAATTTTAATTAATATTTTTATTTAAAATAGAAATTTGTTTTTTCTATATTTAATTTATTTATAGAGATTGAAATTTACGTTAAATTTTTTGTGTAGGGAATAGTTTTGAGCTCGTATGTGGTCTAGTGTTGTGAAAGGCTTAAAATAAGCTAGAATTGTTTTTTTTTGTAAATATTTTTCAATTCATATGTTAATTTAATTTAAATACTGCTTATAAACAGTTTGTATGATATTAGATAAAGATTGATTAAACTCATATCTAAATTTGTAAAATTCATCATTTAGAGTTCTCCAATGACGGACATTGAATGTAATGCTAATCCACATTATGTAAGTTTTTTGTTATGTGAAAATATTTCTAATTTGTAACTGTTATAAAAAAAATTAAAACAAAAAAAAAAAAAAATGTTGTGAAAGGAATGGACAGTTGTTGTTGTGATGTATTTGAATTAAAATTGTACTCTAAAGGTAAGCCGGACATAAAGGTAATTGTATAAGAAAACTGGAGGTAAAAAATAATCATGTCCAAAACCGAGTTAAAAGATAGATGAGTAAAAATATTTACATAGATTTTTTTATTCAGATGTTTATGGGTTATATTCAGTCAGATCGTTAAATGGAAACAGAAATAAGTTAAATGGAAACAGTGATGAAAAAAATTTCATTCAATTGTCTTTATTTAGAGATTTGTAATACTCTGTCATACAAATTTAGATATCTTCATAACTGTATTTAAATGCCACAATAACCTAGTGAATAATCTCATCTAGGGAGATTTAATTTTATATTTTGTAACAATTAATTTTAGGATTTGTTTCGTTCATCACAACACTACTTGACCTAATCAGTATCTAGGTGTTTGATTACCTATACAACTCCGGATTTTTGCTTTGGTTGACTTTATAACTTATTAAGAGATTTTATTAATACATCTGTGAGTTATAAAAATCAACGAAAATTATTTATATTTTTTGTTTTGCTTAATCTTTAAATTCTGTGAGTTATAAAACTCAACGAAAATTATTTTTACTTTTTGTTTTGCTTAATCTTTACATTCTGTGAGTTATAAAAATCAATGAAAATTATTTATATATTTTGTTTTGCTTAATCTTTAAATTCTGTGAGTTATAAAAATCAACCAAAATTATTTATATTTTATGTTTTGCTTAATTTTTAAATTCTGTGAGTTATAAAAATCAACCAAAATTATTTATATTTTATATTTTGCTTAATCTTTAAATTTATAGAAAGTTTGAGTTGAAATAGAGAATTTTGGCATCAAAATTTATATCATCAAAAGTACATATATGTCAAACTCAAGCTGGTTAAAGAATGAAATTTCAAGAAGAATTCAAGTCAAGCCAACATGTATACGTAGTATATATGTATAGTTTTGTAATAGTTTTATAAACCATTGTTTATAATTATGTGATTCTGATTGAACAAATTTGTTTAACGAAATGGTTCGAACTAAATTGATGACACTAGTATTAACTTGGCAGACATTATATTATTCATTTAAGTATTTTTAACTGGTTTACTTACTAAATATTTTATTAATTTATTGGATAAGTTTAGATAATTTTTTTTTCTTCTAGACTTTCCAACTATCACCTGTTGGTTGAACCAACATTCATTCTTTATAACTATTACCTGTTGATTAAGTAAGATTTTCTGGTTCGGTATTCAATGGTATAAAATGTTATAATTACAATTATATTTATTAACAAATAGGTTGTAATATTGAAAATTGTAGGTTTTACTTAAGATTATAATATTTCTTAATTTCTTTCAAGCATAGATTTAAATGTTTTTCTTTTTATTTAATAATTATATATTTTTAATAAGACTAGGGGTCCCTGTTGAGTATTTATATTTTAAGTTGAAGTCAAATTTAAAATTAAAAAAAATACAGTAATTCACGTACTGACATAGACTTCGCACCATACAGCAGAAACCACTCGTGTTTAATAAAAAGTTTTGTGGTTAGTAAGTTTTATTTAGGACATATAAATACACGTCCCTCATATACTGCTTCGTTTCCGATATATTCCCTATAGTAAGTGGCATTTAGTGGATAAAATTACAAAAAATAAAAAATTTTGTCATTAAAGAGGTATGTATATATATACCTACATAATATATAATTTTAATAAAAACTATATTATTACTACAAATAACCAAAATTTAGAAACAGTTACTTAAAAAGATAAAAATGAAGAATTCAAGTGATTTGTTTTTTTGTTGTTTTTATATTTGTTATTTTAGATGTATGTATTTGTTTTTTTGTTTTTATTTGACATATGTACAACGTACATTATATTCACTGCAAGTAATTATAATAACTTATTTGTTTATTCTGTTTTTTATTTTAATAAGAACTCACATATACCTAATGTATTTGCTGAATAATAAAATCATATGAGTAAAAAATTTTCAATTGTGTGCGCATTATTGTTTTATATACAACTTATTTATTATATTAGAAGTTCATTAAGAAGAATCGAAATAAAATGAAAAGATGTCTACTGCGCAGGTCCTTAAATGTTTGTCAATCATAATTATAGATATACGTACATCAATTCTAATTTATTGAAAAAATTATAATTCAATTTTTTAAAATTTTTAAATTGTTTTTTTAAAAACTACATTACATTATAGCTAAGTATATATATATTACATTATACAAAAAATATCATATTTTCATTAATAATTTGTATAACAAATATGTTCTTGTATGTTCAATCTGTAATAAAATTCAATTTTTACTTGAATTATAAATTAAAATATTATTTTACAGATAAAAGTAAGTAAACAAAATTCTTAGCATGCCGGCTATAGAGAGCTTTATTTTATAAGTAATTAAATAAATTATATTTTTGTTATTGTTCGTTTTCAACCGATCGGGCCATAGACATCTAGCTGTGTTGGTCTTATTATTTTTACCAAATTTAATCATTTAAATGTTAACAGAAGCAATAAAACAATGAGATCAAAGAAAATATCATGATTATATAAATTTTAGCAGAACCTCTGCAGTTGCCCAGCAGAGTTAGCTAGAGTCAGATTTCGGACTTTAGGTGAGGCTTTCCCAAGCCATATAGATTTTATCGCGAAAAGAAAATATGAGATCTTATCAACCTTCTCAAGCACACTACAGGGTGGCAACTGAGTACTGAGTCCTTGTGAAGAGTAAAAATGAGAGAATGGCCCTATAACAACCAACAACAATAAATAGATCAGTCGACTCGTGGTATCAAAAAGGCACACTTAAGTGCTAATTGGTTTTCTGGAGGCAACTGGAATGGCCACTTCTACCTACCTAGTACTTACCTATATAAATTATACTAAAACAATATATGTATGTATTATATACGTATAGCTACATTTTTTTAAAACTAAAATTTAAACTACTTATATAAGTTACAAAAATAAAATTCTAGACTCCTAAAAACCAAAAAAAAAAAATTTTTAATGTAAAGATTGAAATTTGAAGTACGTGTAATAAAATGCCGAATTAAAAACACTTTTCTATCAACCAAATAAAAAATAAAAAAACATATGTATAATGGCCTAAACAAATATTAAAGACAATAGTTTTGCTGTAGTTTATCGAATTTTCAATTAAAACAAAATCAAAGAAAATATACCTTTGATACATTAGATGTCAGTTTACATTACTATTGTGTCAAAAAAAAAAAGTTAAATAGTTAGGTATATTTTTTCAAATACCAAATTTAATATCATGACTTTATTCAGATACTTAAATACAAAAATAGGGTTTCTTTATATCGAATGACAGCGTTTTGAATAATTAACGGAATAACAAAATTGATAGGTTTGACATAACTATAATAATAAACAGAATAATAGTTTGACAACAATTGATTTCTATACTTCTAAGTACATCGCATTCACACGTCCACCAATGTATTGTAGTTTACAACTGAATTTAATCATAATTCAATTAATTTAGGTAAATACAGAAAATAAAGAACAAAATACAAATAAAAACATTTATTTTTTAAATTTCTTCCTTCAAATTTTGATTCACATTTTTTCCTTCGTTTTTAATAACACCGCTAACTGCTTTTAAATATATTTTATTACAATTAATACTGATATAGAAAAATTCTAAATATAATGAAAAACACATCAAAAATTGTATTTTGTCTTGTTTAGTAAAAAAAAAAACTACGTCAACGATGTATATATATATATACCTACTTACAAATTACAGCTAATTCTTTACATATTAAATTACATAAGGTAAACGTAATAAAAAATAACATTTTATATCACAAGTATAATATTCTCATTGCAATAAAAATAATTTTATAAAGCACACAAAAAAAAAAAGGGAAAATCCATAAAAAACAAAAACAATAAAATGGGCGCCATAAAACTTTGAAAATACAAACATACAAATAAAAAAATTATATAAAAACATATTAAAAAAATGCAACTTTGTTATCAGAGAGATCCCCAATAAATATAAAAAAAAAAAAAAAAAAAAAAAATTATTCATTTTGTGGAAAATCAAAATATAATTTTCCACCCTATTGATAAAAGTAAAAATAAATTAAAAATAACAAAAAATAATTGGGCACGGGAAATAACGAAAATTTTTCCTTTGTTTTATATTATTAAATTTTTTGTTTCCTTTTTATTTTTTTATTTAGTTATTCAATTTGTAATTTTTTTCTCCCTTCCATACATAGTGAATAATAAAATAAATTATAAGTACTATGGAAATGACTCATCGTTACTGAACATTTCGTATATCCCTTTCACATATACATACATACAAATAAATGGTTGGTTATATTGAATAGAAAAAATAAAACAAAAATAAAGAAAAATTCAATTTTATTAAGGATGGTTATTTGATTTCATATAAAACTGTTTTTTTTTTTTCTATTTAAGAGTTTTCCGTTACCCATAGGGGTTACAAACAAACTATACAACTACTTAATAATAAAATAATCATAAGTATTTCTAACTATTCAAATTCACCCTCGGATTCAAAAACATTTTATATTATGAAGAAAAAAAATCTCTTTTTGTTGTTGTTGTTTTTGCTATTTCGGTTTTCTTAAAAAGGATATAATATGTACAAGGATTACGTGAAAAATAGTAGTTAAGTATAATATGTATTGGTTTATACATATATATGTGTATATATAATATTTTTGCTACCATAGCTGTTTTTAGTTTTATTGTTGCTTTTGTTGTTAAGTCCTGCATTTTATCATATTTATAAGAGTTGAAATTTGTAAGGAGTATGATATAGTAAAAAAAAAAATAGAATCATGCGCAGTATTATTATATTTGCTGACAACATGATTTCAACAGGAAAATAATAGAAATGACAACAGAGTAATACAATATTGTTTTTGTATTTTTGTTTGTTCGTTTTTGTTTTTTTTTTTTGCGATTAAGATGATGTCAAATGTAGTGTAAATATCAAATCAAAATTTAGATATATCTATATATATATATGTGTATATTTATGACATATTATTGAACAGAAATAACTATATATTAATTTACAAATAAATTTTTGTAATTTAAAAATTTATATTTGTTGAATTGTTCTATTCGTGCCACCAGTCTATCATTTTAAAATGAATTTTAAATTAAAATGTTTTTTTTGTAGGTGTTTTAAATTTAAATTAAAAAAGTTGAAAAAAATATTAGTAGTACAAACTTAAATATTTTTTCTGTAATTGAAATTTGCCTATACAGAATAGGTTTTACTAATACTATCGTCTTTATTAGATTGTAAATCCTTGTATAACTGATGATCGCTTATAAGTCATAATATGTCGTAGAGTGAAGAGGGAGCAGGATATTAGACTAGATATCTAATAAATAGATATTAGACTAGATATTTAGGTATTCATTAAACTAGATATATATTAGAACTATATATCTATTAGACTATATATTTATTAGACTAGATATCAATTAGACTGTAATAGATGTCTGGACGAAATATTTATTTATTTAGATATCTGTTAGACTAGATATTTATTAGACTAAAAATTTATTAGTTAGACTAGATATCTATTAAACTAACTACATATCTATTAGACTAGATATTTATTAGACTGGATATTTATTAGACTAGATATCTATTAGATTAGATATCTATTAGACTACATATTTATTAGACTAACTACATACATATTAGACTAGGTATTCATTAGACCAAATATCTATTAGACTAGGTATTCATTAGACTAGATATCTATAAGATTAACTAGATATCTATTAGACTAGATATTTTTCAGACTAGATATTTATTAGACTAAATATCTATTAGAATAGATATCTATTAGGCTACATATCTATTAGACTAATTACATATCTATTAAACTAGATATTTATTAGACTAACTACATATTTATCTATTAGACTAGATATTTATTAGACTAAATATCTATTAGACTAGATATCTATTAGATTAGATATCTATTAGACTACATATCTATTAGGCTAATTACATATCTATTAAACTAGATATTTATTAGACTAACTACATACTTATCTATTAGATTAGATATTTATTAGACTAGATATCTATTAGACTAGATATCTATTAGATTAGATATCTATTAGACTATATATCTATTAAACTAGATATTTATTAGACTAACTACATACTTGTCTATTAGACTAGATATTTATTAGACTAGATATATATTAGACTAGATATCTATTAGATTAGATATCTATTAGACTACATATCTATTAAACTAATTACATATCTATTAAACTAGATATTTATTAGACAAACTACATATTTATCTGTTAGACTAGATATTTATTAGACTAAATATCTATTAGACTAGATATCTATTAGATAAGATATCTATTAGACTACATATCTATTAGACTAATTACATATCTAATAAACTAGATATTTATTAGACTAACTACATAATTATCTATTAGACTACATATCTATTAGACTAATTACATACCTATTAAACTATATATTTATTAGACTAACTATATATCTATTACACTAGATACTTATTAGACTAGATATCTATTATACTAACTACTATTAGACTAGATATTTATTAGTTAGACTAGATATCTATTAGACTAACCACATTTCTATTGGACTGGATATCCATTAGACAAATTACATATCAATTAAACTAGATATCTGTTAGACTAATTACATATCTACTAAACAATATATTTATTAGACTAACTACATACTTATCTATTAGACTAGATATTTATTAGACTAGATACTTATTAAACTAGATATCTATTAGACTAAATTTCTATTAAACTAATTATATATTCTATTAAACTAATTAGACTAGATAATCATTAAACTAGATATTTATTACATTAGATATCTATTAGATCAGCTATCTATTAGATTAGATATCTATTAGACGTATTTGATATTTAAATTGAAAGTTTCAACTACTTAAAGGCGGCATTTGGATTGTTGTTCACTATTTTAGATATTTTTATTTAGCAAAATGAAATAAAATGATAGGCTTAAACATAATATACAGATACAATTTGTAAAAAGTTTATTCATTCAGCTTGACTTTATTAATACCACAAAAAGAAAAAAAAGAAAAACAGCTAAAAAAAGCAAATTACATCTTATAAATAGAGGGGGGTGGGAGAGCAGAATCTGTCTGTCGTTACATTGCCAATTTTTTCTTTTATAATAGACTGTTCATACTATCAAACAATTTTTATTAATATGATATGTACTTATTACTCATTTTTTAACTCATATGCAACTAGCTAGAAAATCCATTTTCGAACGGAAATTCTGGAATCCAAAAAAAATTCTGCAATTCCAGATTTTTACAGTTATATCGTTAAAAATACAATATAATTGCAAAATTTTAAAATCGATGTGATTCAAATTGGTCCTTGAAAAACAATCCTGTTTGTATAAACTGTCATGACAGCTTCAAGTGTATTTAAAGTTTACTTCCAACTCATATAAGCACTACTTAACTTGAAGCCAACTAAAGATAATAAAAAAAAACTGTAACTGCAACACTATACTTGCAACTGTACTGATTTGAAATTTAGAAGTAAAAATCTAGTTGGAAAGCTTGAATATTACAGATAGGTCTTATTTTGATTAAAATATGAAAAAGCCAGTTGTAATCTTTTTTGGGTATACTCATCATCACATTATCGCTACTGTCAAGTGTGACCCTTGTATATTTTCACTAAATATTTGCTTTCAAATCCGCGGTTAGTACTTAAACGAATGTGGGTGAATGTTGTACAATATTTTTAAAATACATACTAGTTTTTGATTTGTTTTTTTTTTTTTATTATCGATATTAAAAAACAGTCTTACATTACGCAATAATTGTAAGAATGTAAAAAAACCTATTATATATATCTGTTATAAATCTGTTATATTGTAAAATATAATAAAATTGCAAAAAACGAAATTGGATTCCAAAATACCACTTTATTTAGAATTAATTATTAAAATAAAGTTTTAGTATTGTTATTATTATTATTATTTTTATTATTAATATTATTATTATTAATTATTATTATTAGTTATTATTATTATTATTATAATTATTATTATTATTATTATTATTATTATTAGTTATTATTATTATTATAATTATTATTATTATTATTATTATTAGTTATTAGTTATTAATTTGCTATTACCACAAGCTTATTATTAAAATAAAGCAAAGGAAAAACAATGTAATTTTAATCTTAAGATATTTAAATTTATAATGGCATTATTATGTATGAGTAAAATTGAAATTCTAGTATATAAATAAATAATGAACAATAGATTTGTAAAAGTCGCATCAGAACAGAACCACCGTTAAAAAAATATATAAATAAATAATCAAATTAAATTAAATAAAATCAATTCAAACGCACGACTATAAACTGCAGATTAAAAGTTAAATTATTTTTAATAACATCTTTGATAATGTAATAATATTATATGTATGTAAGTATACTAAACACATTTAAATAATATAGTTACACATATTTATAAATATATTCCATTTAAATTAAATTATATTTAAATATATTATACTATATATTATTTCTCTCTCATTATATGTCATTATTTTCGCATTAGTATTGATAATCTGAAAATTCTAAAGTTCAACTGATTTTCTTGTTTTTCCATTCTATTATTTTTTTTTGTTTTTTTTTTTATCTACCATGCACTTAAATAATAATCAGTAGTGCAAAAAATTGTTTTTAAAAATAAAATCACAAAACATTAAATGTGTGGTGTGCAACTATATTAATACTAACTAACTATATGTATATATATACGTATATAATATTAATATGTTGCAAAAAAAGAGCCTAACACAAAATAGCAAAATAAAAAAAAAAATAGAAAAAAAGAACAAATAAAAAGAGAGCAGACAAAAACGTAAAAAAATCTATTTCAAGTTCTTGTTGTTCGCATTTGCATAACATAATTTCATTAGAAATGCATGAATAACACTAACACATCCATATGTATGTATACATGATATAAAATAAAATTTTTAATATGCATATCGGATGTTTACACTCTATTTATGCATATGCATATGTAAAGGCTTCCTTAAAGACATTTCTTTTGATGGTTGGTAAGTATTCATTGAGAGGATCTACTTTTTATACTTTTAAATCAAATTAATCATGTATCAACATCATCATCATCATCATCATTATCATTATTATTATTATTATTATTATTATCATGAGAAAATGCATCAACGTTATCAGATGCAAACATCAACACGACTAATTTTTTTTTTGTTTTTATGCGTTTTTGTTAACTTCACACTTACCAATCACAAATTTTTAGTTTTCCTCTTCTTTTACAATCTAGTTCAATGTGAATTTATACTTACAAAAAAAAATAAAAAAATAAAAATAACAAAAACAATAATAAAATCAGTACCACTTCAAAGTCTAAAAATATGTGTTTTTAAGAAATATAAACACACACACACACACATGCAATTCATTTATAAAAGAAAATAAATAAAAGAAAATGAAAAACTTAAAAAAAAAAAAACACAGTACAAACACCCTTGTTTTATTTTGTAAATTGCATTTTTAAATTTGCAATGGTGGTAGTGAGTGATGATTTTTCATATATTGAAACGCATCACACATTATTTAAAAAATTAAAATTTAATCTATAAAAGATTTTCCACGAAAAATTTCAATTTATTTACTTTGAAGATTTTAAATGCATTATACAGATTCATGTATATATATATATATGTATCTTATAATATGTATCTTATAGATAGGTATAATGTGTATTAAAAATTTTTTCTTTGATATTGATTCTTGTGACAGAAAGATATATATACACAAAATAAAAATTCTTTGTGCTTTTCCGTGTTTTTTATTTTTGTTTTTTTTTTGTTTTTTTTTTTTTTGTTTTTTTATTATGAAAATATTTTATGAAAATATAAAGAAGAAAATGACAGAATATTGATATAACAAAAATAGGCAGAATAATGTCAATATGTTGATGTTAATTTGTATACAAGATTGATAAGTTTAAAAGATATATATATATCTATATATATATATATAAACATGTGTATATGTACTCTGGGAAATATTTTAATATTGAAGATGATGCATATATGCATGCATTCTAAAGAATATTTCTACTTTATAAAATTATTTTGTGTTTATATAAATTTACTTTGGGAATATTATTCATAGAAAATATGGGGTATATTTTTTCAATATTGATTTACGGAAAATAGATTTAGATAAATTAGACTTGGTCATGTTCTAAAAATGCAAATATTAAATAATGTATTTATAAACCAAAACTATAATGTTGCAAATTAATTATCAAATCCTTTGAAAAGCAATAAGGTGTGCGTCAAGGCTGTATATTGTCAAATTGTCAGCAAAAGATATTTTTTTTTTAATGTCATATCACTCCCAAGTGTCTTTGGTTGTATTTATTTACATAAACTACAAGTATATATATATATATATATATATATATCTATTTTATGTAAGTTAGATAGAAATTACAGAATAGAACATTTTTAATATATCAAGTATTTATAATGGATATATCTAGTAGATTTTTTCCTATAGGATTTAGTTCTGTTATAACTGGTCCACATCCCTAGAGGAAAATGTATGAAAAATAATTTCCATCATATTCTATTAAATATATTAAAAACAATTGCATGTTACTTAATATGTAAAATAAAAATTCATTTTTACATAATTTTCACATAAATGCAGAAAGGCAAGCTAATTTATACATATAGAGGAATGGCATGTATACGAACTGCTCCAATTACAATTACTTATCGAATAAAGAACCGAATGAAAGCAAACAATCAGCAGAAAGCATAAGGTCCTAACTGAGAAACATAATAAACTGGATCGGACTACGAACAATTGAAAAATTGATTCACACAGCCAGATGCCAGTTACCATTTTATAGAATTGTAACCAATTTTTATTAATTTTGATGATTATGCATGCATGTTTAAGAATATTTCTACATATAGTTATAATAAAAATATTTTCAAGTGATAGCTGAGTGGTGGAGTAGTGGTGGAGAGATGAACTATCCGTAGACATGAAATAATTTCGTATTTTCAAATTGAGTAAAACCGTCTAGGTATGACCTACAAAATTAATGAGTCAATTACAGGATCTGCATTTTGACATTAATTAATCTGCATAATGACATTAACGAGTCAATTACAGGATCTGCAATGGTTTGTTGGTCACATAAGTAATAATAGAAAAGTGATTATGTATATATAAATATTAATATAGTTATATTTTTAGAAGGTCGATCAAGAAATTATATTGTATTTTAAACTAGATAGAAACCGACCGTAAACTACAGAAATCGAAAACGTTGATCAGTTATGGTCTTTTCTATATACCGATTTTTAAACGTTGATCAGTATTGGTCATATATATCTAATACGGTCTCTTAAACACCGAAGTTGCTAAAAACAAGCAAATTATGCAATGAAATTTCATTATTTCATTCATAGTCATTATTCTATATCTGTTAACATAATATATTATGTTCAGTATATTTTCAATCAAAAATTATGGGGTCCTAAACTTAAATATTTTTTTTTTCTATAAACTTTAAAATTCCATAAGGCTAAGAAGTTAAATTCGGAAGACTAAAATTAGTGTTACTTTAGACCTTTATTTACCCACTGTTATTATACGGTCGATATATTTTTTCTTAGTGGTAGATCATGTGGTAGAGTATGATGGGTGACATCGAAAATGCAGTATTAGAATTTTACCTGCAATCTAAATAAGTAGTATGTTCCAAAGCGAACTATACTACACATTATAAATAGTTTAATAATGGTAATTGCATACTGCTTTAACTATGAAGAAAAAAAACAAAATTACTAATCATTTTAGAATTAATCATGTTGTACATAATACGTTATGGAACATACTACATTGTATTTAATACTCTAATACTACATTTTCGATGTCACGGTATGTATAAATTGAATTGGATTAAAAATAAAATTAATTTTTATCAATTTTTTGTTTTACAAGTTAAAATGCATTTATGGTAAAGTTTTTACAGATCTTACAAAACGTTTTTGTACAATCACCGTAGATATAAAAATTACTATACTTGAAAATGTTTACACAGTTGAAAAATTATCTAATAACAAATCTTTAATAAAGTCAATGTAGAGTCCTGCGGTAGACCTCTGATGATTATTTACACTCAATCGATCTACCACAGAGATTTTCATCTTAACTTTACCATTTTTTTTTTCATTCGTTATATAGAGGTCTATCGCAGGGCATTCGCGCTCATCATCTTTTTTCATCCCTGATGTACTTAACTACGAACTATTGATATTAGTATAGTAGTATTAGTAATTCTTATATATTGTAAGCAACTTACATATACCCTATTAAATGAACTATTTCATTCTTAGGCATTATTCTATGTCTATTAGCATGTTCAGTATATTTTCAATCAAAAATTATGGGGTCCTAAACTCAAATATTTCAAATATAATTTTTTTTTCTATAAGCTTTAAAATTCGATAACTAAAAAAATAAAAATAACTAAAAAAAAAAAAAAAAAATAAATTGGGCTATACATAATATGGGGTATAATACATATTTGTTAGCATAATACATATATGTTCAGTATATTTTCAATCAAAAATTATGGGGTCCTAAACTCAAATATTTCAAATATTATTTTTTTTTTCTATAAGCTTTAAAATTCGATAATTAAAAAAATAACAGTAATTAAACAAAAAAAAATAAAAACCTAAACAAATTGGGCTATACATAATATGGGCTTATATCAATACATTTCAAAAAACATATATATATATATATATGTATTTAAATAATTACACAAAATATGAATAAACATTTTTCTTTTCGGTTTCGGTATTTGAAGTTTAATGCCACACAATACTTAATTAGAAAGCTAGAGGGATGATCTTCTAAACTATACAATTGTATACAAATGAATAGCATTGGCATTGAAAATGATTGAAATATAGAGAGCCCTCCCTATTTCAATTTTTATAAGTTTTATACATTTTTTTTTTTAACAAAGCCACTATATAAACATTGCCTTGAAAACACAAAAATACATTATATGTATACATAAAGTATATTATATGAAACATATGAATGTACATACATAGAAAAAAAAAAAACATTTTTTGTTTGTTTGACAAAAAAAAAACAAAAATGTTTTTGTCGCCTTTATTGGTACCCCAATGTTTTACTAGAAAAATAATTAATTTTTTTTTTCTCTCAATGCTTATAATATTTATTTTTTAATATTAATTTTCTCCGGAAAATATCAAAAAAAATTTTCCAAGAAAATTATAACTAATTATAATGAATAGAAAATCATTTTCTTTTAGTCAGTTTTAGTTTTATTTTTTGAATTTGAAACTATACAAAAGATGACTGGAAAATTTTTTGAAATATAAATTAGTTATTAAAGTTTTTTAATAGAAGCTTTTTTTCATTTTGGTCTGTTAATTATTTTGGTATTCAAATTTTAGTTGAATTTATAACAAGTCTAGCCGACTGAAATGATGTTTGTTATATAATTCTAATTATAGTTATAGAGCGTGAATTTTGTAGATGATTCGTTTATGACTGGGATATTTATGTGAAGAGATTATTTTGATTATAGATATTCTGCAGCGACATCGGAGGAGAGATGGAGGTGTTTTTATAACACCGGAGTGTTATGAAATGTGTTAATTTACGTAATAATCCGTTGGGCATAACAAACAGATACAATCAAAATTGATGGGTATTTTGCAATTTTAAAATAAAAATTATATAGATAGGAATTGGTTAATCCATTAACTCATTCTTGCATGAGTTAATCTGGTTGATCGCTGGACAAAATAATCCGGAAATATAAAAAAAATTTGAAAGGGAGATATGGGCAATTTTGCAAAGTTTTTTTGTGTATGTGACTTGAGGAGAGAAGCGCTCTGAACTGATTGAGATCCACAAAAGGGTTATGGATGGAAATATCTATCGTAGAAGATGGAAATGAATATATACTACTCTATTGCAAAAAAGTTGGCTCATACCTTGTTTGTATTTTAATTCCAATATTTTTGATTGTGATTTAAAGTTACTATATAAACTAGTAGATATTTAATACTTGATATTAGTAAATGGTTACGTTTTTTCAAAAATGATAGATCTAATGCCCGTTCAATAGGTACTATTGCTAGATATATCGATTAATGCTCTAGCTCCCATATCTTTACAACTGTAGTGAATATATATTAGACATTTTAATCCACTTTATTGTAGTTTAGGTTATAAATTAAAAAATAGACCGACTTCCTGTCTAGGACGCCAAACACAACCGATTATATCACTCCTAAGCTGGTTAATGTGATAAAAAATGTACAGGTAACTACTGTTATTTTATTTTTAATTACTTTAATAAATGAGTTAATTTTGTAACAATACATAAGATTCGATAATTTTACCACACTTTAACAGAGCTCTCAACACGGTTAAAAATGGATTAATATACAGAATTTATTACCCATAACGAAGAGTATATTAATTAAAGTTTAAATAAAATACGGGTGGTTTCATAGCGCCCGAACATTTCATTTACTTTGATTCGAATGATCATATTTCAAATCACAAGCAAGTCTTACTACTATATCAATACTAGGGGCCCCTGTTGAGTAACTATAATTTAAGTTGAAGCCAAATTTAAAGTTTTTAACAGAACAGCAATTTACGTACTGTCATACACTACTCACGTTATATAGTATAAACCACTCATGTTTTCATAAAAATTTATGTCATATACAAAAGTTTGTGTGATTTCACTCATATACTGTTTCGTTTCGACATATTCCTATACTAAGTGGCATTTAATGGATAAAATCACTAAAAATAAAATATTTTTATAATTAAAGAGGTACACGTATATTTTTAACCAAAACTATATTTGTAACCTACTACAAATGACCAAAATATAGAAAACAATAATTTGAGAGAGTTACTTAAAAAAAATTAATAGAATAAATTTCTTTTAATTATGTATAAAAATAATAAAATGTTGAATGACACAAAATGGCTAATTTTATTTAAAAGTTTGAATATTATAAAACCAAATAGAAATTTTTTTGACCCGTAGTTATGCGCATTTCGGTCGTATATACAACTTATTTATATATTAAGAGTTCATTAAGAAGAAGCGAAATAAAATGGACTGTGCAGGTCCTTAAATGCTTGTCAATTATAATTATAGATAATAGACGGGCCACATAGAAGTGCATAGAGTGTGACCCAAACAACATAAAGGCTAATTTGTTGAAATACGATACGTTTATTCCTGAAAAGGATATTATCATCATCATCATTGTCCCATAATCCTATCCATGGAGTATGGGGCGGAACAGGATATACGAATATCAAAGAATTATTGGTGGTTGAACATTTTTTTAAAATATACTTATAATAATTTAATTAAGTATAGTTTTAAAAAAAAAAAAAACTAGTCATAGAGCTAAGTATAGATTAGTATACGTTAGGTATAGGGTTAGATTTAGTCTATTCATAGTGTATAATACTATAATTTAAAGGTTAATATAAGTTTTATGTATATAAAATAAAATTGAAACAAATTTTGATTTTTCTAATTTTCCAAAATAAAAATAGTCAGTAAAATTAAAGTTAAATTCAAGTAATATCAGCATGGAAGTGAAGGATAATATCACTTAATTTTTTTTCAAAAAAATACAATGTCAAAACATCAAAAAATTTGTGTTCCAAAATGTAAAAAGAAAACTGTATATAATTATATTTGTATAGCATGGATTTCAAATTTTAAAATTAAATTTGGTTTAAAAATATTTTTTTTTTAGAACATAGAACTGGGCAATATTTAATACCTATTATTTCTCAGAATTAATGTTTATTTAAAAATTTCAAATGATCATTTCTCAATAAATACATAAGCTATCGGATTAATTTTAAAATATTAAACATTAAAATATGTACATATATAAATTTTCAGATAATATTAAATAAAATTAAACTTTTTGATAGTGAGTTGAAATCAAATCTAATCAAAATATTTCATCTAAATTTTTAATTATTTAATTTTGATAATTTTATCACTAAGTATAGATTATTTTGTTTTTCGGAAAATTATTCTAAAATTTGTTCTTATACTTATAAATTCCTATCTTAATAGTATGATAAATAAAAGGTACTCGTTAGATTAAGAATAAGATTTTTTTAGTATTTTTAGCTCTAAATTTATTAAAATAAATTTATTTTTTGTTTTAAAAATTTATATACACATTTTTTAATTATTTTACTTTAAATAATTTTCTTTAATTTTTTATCATCTACACTGATTTATATCTCAATTTATCAATTTAAAGAGCTCAAATATATCAATTTCTACTTATATTGTTTACTAAATTAAAAAAAAACGTTATAAATAAAATATTCGTGATAATGCTTAGCAGTTTAAGTAAATATATCTACATTTAAGTATTAAGATAACAATTGTTCTTAGAATACTAAACTTAAGACTATATAGGGATCTTACAATAACTGCTATACTAACTGTGATTGCTAGTTTCAAGTCACAGTGATTTTGCCGAAATATTTGTGTTCTAAAGATGAAAAATGAACGATATGTGCCAAAAGCTGTATGACACTGGAAAAAGTGCGAGCCTAAAAGTCAATTCAGCTAAAACTAAAATCATGCGCACAACTCACACATCACAACATCCGATTCTCCATGAAGAAATGCGAATCGAAAAGGTGAGTATGTTCAATTACTTGGGCATCATCGTGTCATCAGATGGAGGCGCCGATTTGGATATTGAAGCCCGCATCAGTAAAGCCCGTACTGCTTTCGGGATGCTTTCAAATATATGGCAGGCAAGCAACCTATCTCTGCGCAAAAAAATAAGAATATTCAACGCAAGTGTAAAATCTGTTCTCTTGTACGCTTGCGAAACATGGAAAGTTTCAGTAAACATCACCAGGAAACTCCAAGCGTACATCAATAGATGTTTCTGGAGCATTCTAAACATTCGTTGGCCACAAACCATTTCCAACAGAACGCTGTGGCAAAAAACGAAACAAACACAAATAAACGTGGAAATCCGACAGAGGAAATGGCGTTGGATCGGGCATACTTTGAGGAAACCTGACAACAACATCGCAAAACATTGTTTCGAATGGAATCCTCAGGGTACACGTCGCGTCGGAAGGCTGAGAAAAACGTGGAGAGCAACTGTAGTAGCCGAAGCAAGTACCCAGCAAAGAACGAGTCGATGGAAAGAATTTACTTCCGTCCCATGCCCCACCGATGGGGTTGCAGGCCAATGATGAAAGATAAAAAAAAGAGTGATTTCCTGGAAAATTATTAACTACAATTGTTACTTTTGATTTTTTTAAATTACAGGTAAAAATCGCAGTAATAGTGTGTTTTAAATCATTTTCATTACGGAGAATGATTTTTGTATCACAATATGGACTTTACTGGTCTAAATATTGTAAATTTTGAAAAAAAACTTTTCACTGTTTTATTTAATCCTACATGCCTGCGTTTTTTTTTCAAATCATTTATTTACCTTCCAATTAAATAATTTAACATCATAAATTTAATAAATGACAAAATGTGACAAAAATGTCTAATGATTTTTTTTTATTTTGCTTTGTTCCCAGCCCAGTTGTTTTGGCCCAGCTGATTTGATATTTTTTTCTTTAATTTTTAATATGAGAATAATTTCGTGTGTAACGTAAACAATTTTCCTGTTACCTGTCAAAACATTTTATGGCTGTGTTAAGTAAGTGGATAGGATGAGTTAAAATTTGTGATGCAGCTAAATTTTAGTTGAAAATCTCACAACAATTTTTTCGTAGTATTGATAGATTATGAGCAAATTGAAGTACATGGTTTAAAAATTTATGGTTAATTTGTCTAACACATAGCAAAAAATGCAGTTTTGAATTTGCATGTTCATTTGAAAAAAACAAAAACAGTACAAAAGTAACGTAAATTACAAAAAAAAAACCATGTACACGTAGTTATATATAATATGATGCATACCTACTTACCTACGAAATGAAATTTGTTTTTTTTTTTATGAATAAACTAAAAATTCGTGTATTCAAAATATATTAAAATAAAAAAATAATATAAATATGTAATATACAAAAATATATACCAAATAATTAATACAATTTAATAAAAAGGCCCACATTTCGAAAGGGAAAAGGACCTATAAAGTTGGCCTACAGATTTATCTGTAGGATCAACTGTTAAAATAAATAAATAAATAAATAAATAAAAAAAATTTAAATATAAATATATAATATACAAAAATATATATCAAATAATTAATATAGTTTGATAAAAAGGCCCCCATTTCGAAAGGGAAAAGGACCTATAAAGTTGGCCTACAGATTTATCTGTAGGATCAACTGTTACAATAAATAAATAAATTAATAAATAAAAAAAATTTACTGCAAAAAAACTGGAAGTGTGAAGATAAAATAGTTCATAACTTCTGAAGCACTGATCGGCGTATAGTCTTTCGATGATTTTTTTTTGAAGGAAATTAAACTTTTTTTAATTATACGAAAAACAAAAATTATTTTAAGACTTTCGCTATTGAATTATAAATTTAAAATTTTATAATTATTTTTTTCAATTTTGTGATTTGGTTTGCTTGTTTTCGGCTGCTACTGTCAGTTTCGTTTCATGAACAAACGGCACAATCTAAAACTATCTATTTACATTCAGATATTATGTATCCATACATTATCGCTTCTGTATTGTTTCTATTTAAGTATTATTATTATCGCAATATATAAACGTTCTATAATAGTATTGTAGGTAAACAATGATGTATTGTATGAATTTTTGAGTATGGTACTGACTGAAATATGAAAGAGTGGAATAGAAATAACTTTGTGTTATTGAAATTTATTTGAAAAATTAAAAATATTAAAATAAAAAGAGTAGCAATCACTGTGATTATTGATATTGTGTAGCGGGCTGTGATCACAGTCAAAAAATCAAACGTGATTCAAATCCCCATTCCTATACTTAAGACGAAAAATTGTCTACTTTATATCTTTAATAAATAAATATAGCTTCTAAAAATGTCGAATAAATAAATTTGCGTTAATAAATAAATAGATAATTCATAAACAACTAAAATAATTTATGTATAGTTCATATAAACAAAACTCCATAGGCACATCTAATACACAAATTTCGATAAAACTTCTATTTCCTAATTCTTCTACCAATAATAATGAATTTTTAATTCAAAGTATACCAAAAAAAATCTTAACTGCTTACATACACTTTTTTTTTTGTGGTACCATTTCGAATACACACTCGTTACCATTATATTTACCTCATTTTAAATGCAAACCATATTTTATGATAGCACGTGCCTAAATCAGAATACTAGAAAAAAAAAATAAAAAAAAATATATAGAAAAAGAGAATAAAAAAACCCACTTGTTTATTACAAGTTTCTGTAGTTATTATAACCCATCACCATCATTCGTTCGTTCAATTTTATTACAACATTCCTATGCTAATATTCTTTAAAATTCAAAATGTACACCCAATTCATCAAAAAAAAAAATAAAAATAAAATCCAACTGAGTGCAGCACATTCGAATACATGCCATGTTTTAGTCAATTTTTTTTTTAATGTTTTTTTTTTTTTTAACTGAACTCAGCAGTTACAAAAATACTAGTTATTAGGCTTTTTTTTCTGTTTTGTTTTTTACTAGTGTTATAAAACAATAATAGCAGTTATTTTCGTCTTTTTTGTTGTTCGTGACTAGATATTGCGTGAAGTTGAGCGATTTTGTTTTAGTTCTTGATTAAAACTGTCTTTCTTTACATGCATACATAATATACCTATCTCTTTTACTCTTTTATTAACTATTTATAATTCAAGACTTTTGTTTTTTTGTTTTTTTTTTATGTTTCTTTTGAATTGTAAGGGTATAAGGAGGGGGGAAGAGCATGGTTAGAGAATTAAGAAGCTGAAAAGTTTAGAATTTTTTGTATTTTTTTGTTTTTGTTCTGGTTTTTAATCATTCACAAGTTATAGTTTCCAGTAGTCATAGTCATATGCAATTTGAGAGTTAATAACTTTGTTGAGTATTTGAAAATGAGTTTAAAACGAATTATTGAAGATATCATTTTTTATACGTACATATACAGGGTGTATTCGAATCAATGTTTTAATTAGATAAAATTAATTAATAAGGGTTTCCCAAAACAGTGTGGTTAGCATTTCGAACGATTTGGTTTGCATTACAGATAATAGGCTTGGGTAAATTTGGGTTAGAAAATTGTGTTCAATCAGTGATACTCTGATTAAAACTTGGTAGTAATAGTCATTTCGAAACTGTTTTTCGGATGGAATTCTAAATGCACACATCGATTTGAAAGGCCGATAAAAATTTAAGTTGAAGCGAATACGTAACGAAGAACATGACTGCAATTGAAGACGTTAATCGCAAATAAAATTGACTTGAATAAAGTTTATTTTGGCTCACTGAACCTTATTAGAATACAAATAAAGTAGTACATAAATTTTCAATTACGATATTTTTTTTCTTCCCGGTTTCTATCAATTTCTATGCAATGCTTTTGAGCTCATATTTATGCCTAATTTGGTGTCAAATTACGACCACGATATTCTTCGCCTTCCCGGTTCCCGTTTTCTGTAAATTTGTTCATCAATAATTATCTTGAGCAGCTCATAGTCATCAATTGATATGGAGTAGTGTGAATCCCAATCAGTTTAAAAAAAAAAATAATAAGTTTGAATATAATTTCGTTATCACTGACAAAATAACGGCAATTTTGACGTATTTGGTTAAAAATCGAAACAAAATAGGTAGTGTCAAAAATCAATGAAAGCAAAACAACATATCTAAAAATGTCAAGAAAAGAGTAAATAACAAGTTATCAGAATATATGATGAATATATAATGATCGAAGAGTACAACTTTGAAGGAGTTACAAGCTTCACATACTTCGGCAAGAAAAATTCTCCGAAAACTCGGCCCAATAATATTAAAGAATGAAGAATATGATGTAATTAGAAATATTAAGGTTTGTAAAGGCCCAAAAACTAATATAAGCGATGTAAATAGAATTCATTAAACTGGAAAACAAGCAGTGGTATTTAATAGAAAGCCAGAAAGTAATCATGGTAGGAGAAGACTAAAAAGAATATGGGAAGACAATGTTCAAAATGATGCCGAAACCGTACAAATCCCAAATTTGAGACAATCAGTGCAAGATTGACCTTTTTTAAGGAGTTTTGTGATTAAAGCCAAAACTCACCCAGAACTGTAGCGTTATAAGATGATGATGAGGTTAGAAATTTATTTTGTTAGTAACATAACAGTGTTAAAGAACTGAAAATAGACCCCGTTTCGATAATAAAAAAACAAAAAGTCAATCAAAACAAAACCTTTCCGAAGTCGAAAACTGAATTGGAAAATTATTTAATTAGTAAGATAACAGTGTTAAAAAACTGAAAATAGACCTCAGTTGATAGGTTGTTTCGATAATAATAAAAAAAAAAACATAATGAAAAGAAAATCAATGAGTCGAGAACTTAGTTTATAATTTATTTGATTAATAACATATAACAGTGTTGTAAAGAACTGAAAATAGACTTCGCTTACTTTAATGAGCTTTCGAGTTATTTTTAATCATAACCATACTATTTATTTGTAATATTTTAAATTTACACTATTGTTTAATTTAATACTTAGAGATATAAACACTAAAGTGGATCGCTAGGAACATTTTGCAAATGTATAGAAAACTACTAAACCGAGAATTGGTCTAAGAATATATTTTGGCAAACAGAGCAGTTAAACGCCTGAAAATAGACCCCACCAATTTAAATGAGTTTTTGAGTTATTTTTAAGCATTATCCCTAAATGCATGCAAATGCATAGAAAACTACTGAAGCGAGAACTGGGCTAGGAATTTATTTTGGCAGTAGTAACAGAACAGTGCAAATGCATAGAAAACTACTGGAGCAAGAACTGGGCTAGGAATTTATTTTGGCAGCAGTAACACTGCAGTGCAAATGCATAGAAAACTACTGAAGCAAGAACTGGGCTAGGAATTTATTTAGGCAGTAGTAACAGAGCAGTGCAAATGTATAGAAAACTACTAAACCGAGAATTGGTCTAAGAATATATTTTGGCAAACAGAGCAGTTAAACGCTTAAAAATAGACCCCACCAATTTAAATGAGTTTTTGAGTTATTTTTAACCACTATTCCTAAATGCATGCAAATGCATAGAAAAATACTGAAGCGAGAACTGGGCTAGGAATTTATTTTGGCAGTAGTAACAAAGCAGTGCAAATGCATAGAAAACTACTTAGGCGAAAACTGGACTAGGAATTTATTTTGGCAATATAACAGAGCAGTAAAACAACTAAAAATAGACCTCCTCATATATCTGAAAATAGTTTTTGCTCATTTCAATAATTTCTAATTTGTAGAACATCCTGTATATATATATACAAAGTATCCATAAATATGCAAATTGTACTTAAGGTTATTCAGTACAAGTGATACCACTGAGCTTAAGACATCCTGTACACAGACATAGATGATTTTATATACTTAATATAATTTTTGAAAGTAAAATGACCATTTAAATGTAAATATTTTAAAATGGTTAAGTTGTATTATACTTATAGCTTTAACAAATTACGATTAAATATTTTATTTCATATAGCTTTATTTTTTAATACAATAATTTTATTTTTAACTTTAAAATTCTCTAATTACATGGCTATTAAAGAAATGAACCAAATTAGCTTTTTGCTTCCAGTTTATGATAATTAACTGGTTAATAGTTATAGTTTAGTTAGTATGGACAACTTCTTTAACATTTTATGCATATGTAGGTATATTTATATATGTACATATAAATAATATATAACAGCTTTATTTTGTGGTTATTTATGTTTCTATATACGAGATTAGTTTGCTTAGAATATTATGACTTTCAGGTAGGTAATCAAGTATAATTTTCTTTTTTTCTATATTTCAATCCAGCTTAGTTGGTTTTTCATTTTCTTTTAATTTTTAATTTAAATACACAACTACTTAGCTATTCTTGCTATTTTACATAATATATTCTTATATAAGAGTATTTCTATACTCTCTATAATAACAGTATATGATTATATTATAAATATTTATAAATGAGTATAAAATTATTATTTTATAAGAGGGTTGCCATTTGTTTTAGAGCAAAACCATCAAGGGGTAGCATTTTATAAATACATTTATTTACATTTTTTTAAATACGGGTGCGGTACTTTTTGGTTTAAAAAATATATATATACATTAGGTATGTTACAGGTCTAAAGGATATAATAAAGTAAAATAAAATAAAAAAAAAGGAGTTGATCTCCTTTGTTTAAAAATGAGATAATTAGGTTTAATTTCTTTTAGTTAGGGTTCATGCAATACTTTATTGCTATTTGTGTATTACTTTCTTTGTTCAGGCACATTATGGAGAACTGTTTTTTAATTATTAAAAATGTTAGCTTTTACCTTATATTTTTGATTACCATAATTTACGTTGTAAAAAAAAGTTATTTTTGGAACACGTAAATAACTCGTGTAGTATTTTACAAAAAAAAAAAAAACAAAAAAAAAAATAATATTAAAAAAAATTTTACAAAAAAAGAAAGAAAAAAAAATATTTAAAAAAATATATTAAAACAATTTTACAAAAAAAGAAATAAAACAAAAATATTAAAAAAATTGGTACATGATATACATACGTAGTTTAAAATCCACTCCGAAATTATGAATAAGTATAGGCAAATTCTTTATTTATATATGAAAAATAATGTCAAGTAGATTTTTGCGTTTTTATGACATACTTAAAAATATATTTTGTTTTTTGTAATGCAAAATAAAAAATGTGTTTAAAAAAAATTGTATTTTTTTATTTTTTTGACAATTTAAAAAATTTCCTTTTATTTATATTACCACTAAAAAAGGACAATAAATTTGTTATACTCTTTAATATATGCATTTCAAAAATATACAGGGTGTTTCTTACGTCAGTACATTGACCTTAATATAGATAATTTTTTTGAATAAAACTATATTTACACCATTTTATGATGATACAACAATATGCTTCGTTTAGCTACATCCTCTTGGATTAGGGCCCTATTTGTAATCATATTACATGTCTGTCTCTCTTTGGTGGCCTGTCTGGTCTCTGTCTGCCTCTGTAACACTTTGATGGTGGTCTGTCAGGTCTCTATATGTCACTCTAACACTTTGGTGTACTGTCACGTGTCATATCTTAGCTAATTTTTGATCATTCATATATTTTTTCTATATATATATATATATATACTATATTATTTCATATACTTTTTTGACTATATCAGATTCATTATTATTACCTTACATCATTACAGATTCTTGTATTGTTTTTGAACATCTGATCCCCAACGAAGAACAAAAAATTAAAATTAAATTTTGGGGTTTTTACCAACTGTGATATTAGATTAATGTTAACAAATTGTCTTCAAAGGTAATCTAAACGATTCGGGTCTTAGTAGAAAACTTAACTTCTTTCACCCCCTCTCTTTTTGATTTTAACAACGATTTACTCCAAACCACCTTCGATTCAATTTTTACAGTTTTGCTGATGACAGTAGTATTCTAGTGGCATCCTTCGTTTTTCTCACCATGTTTTTGATATTGCGAAAGGAGCTGCCAAGTGTTTAAAGGCTATCTAAGTCGATGTAAAGGTGTTTTTGTACCTTTGGAACCCCTTAATATCTATAAATCATTTATACGTTCCAAGATTAATTCACACATTTGGGCTGGGGCTTCCATTACAACCTTAGACTATCTTGACCGGAAACAATTCTACCGCGAAACAAGAGGAGCAGCTCACCTCTAAACTGTAGAAATCCCATATTTTCCAATTTGCAATTTTTGGAAAAGACAGGATTAGTTTTTCGAAACTAAAATCCAATACGTAATCAGTGGATTTAATTGTTATTTTTTTTTTTCAATACAATTAGACAAGGTCAATGATTTTAGATATAAAATCGACAAATCGATTATTACCCAGTGCACAAGAATTTTAATACATCTGATAATCTCTTAAGGGGACTTTGAAAGAATTCAAGTTCTAAGCAATGATAGAGCAATACACTGATTTCAGAGACACTCTGTATTTACCCCTAATATAGTAAGTAATGTAGAACTTATTACGAATGGCAAAAACAAAATGTACTGAAATGTGTTGAATGATAATTTTTAGAACATTAGTTTTTCAATTACTTAATTTTCGTAACAATTTAATCGTTTGAATTCGGTAAGCCTCGGTTTTGTACGCAAAATTAAGATATTTTGATTTCAATTATTATGAATGAATTAAGACATATAACTATTGTTACATTTTCAAACTTTTTTTAATTATTGTTTTTTTAGAATCTACCGCTTTTTAAAGCTTCATTTGAATATTCATTTTTCTGTTACATTTTCAGACCTTTTATTTATTGTTGCTTTAACAAAACACAAATGGATTATCAAATGAAGCTTTGATTGTTCAACCAGAACCTAAGTACTGGATTTTTGAATTGTTTTATTTTCATAAGTGACAACTAAACTGTTACTAAGTATATAACGTTTATTTTTCGTAAAACTTATCGTTTACTTCCGGTATAGGAAACGATATGTTCTTACAAGACGTACAGAACCTACTGGATTCTTGAATCATTATATTTTCATAGGTGAACACTAGTTAGACTGTTATTATATAACTTGTATTATGCGTGACGCTTATCGTTTACTTCCGATATAGGAAACGATATGTTCTACAAGATGTAAAGGATTTTTTGAATCGCTATATTTTCATAGGTAAGCACTAAACTGTTATTATATAACTTGTATTTTACGTGACACTTATCGTTTAATTCTGGTAGAATAAACGATAGGTTTTTCATGACGTACAGAACCTACGGCATTCTTAAATCAATGTTCATAGGTGAGCAGTAAAATGTTGCTATATAACTTATATTGTTCTTGACGCTTATCGTTTAATTTTGGTAGAGGAAACGATATGTTCTACAAAACGTACAGGACCTATACTGGATTATTGAATCATTATATTTTTATATGTGAGTCCTAAACTTTTACTATATAATTTTATTAATTCGTAACACTTATCGTATACTTCTGGTAAAACAAACGATAGATGCAACATGATGTACAGAGCCAAATGGATTCTTAAATCATTATATTTACATAAGTAGGTGAGCAGTAAACTGTTATTATATAACTTCTATTATTCGTGATGCTTATCGTTTACTTTTGGCAGAAGAAACGATAGGTTTTTCAGGATTAAAAAGACCTAATGGCCTCTTAAATTATTATATTTACATAAGTAGGTGAGCACTAAACTGTTATTATATAACTTGTATTATTCGTGACGCTTATCGTTTACTTTTGGCAGAAGAAACGATAGGTTTTTCAGGATTTACAAGACGTGATGGCCTCTTAAATCGTTATATTTTGATAAGTAGGTGAGCACTAAACTGTTATTATATAACTTGTATTATTCGTGATGCTTATCGTTTACTTTTGGCAGAAGAAACGATAGGTTTTTCAGGATTAACAAGACCTGATGGCTTCTTGATTGGTTATATTTTCATAGGTTAGTACTGGATTATTATTATATAACTTGTATTGCTCGTGACGCTTATCGTTTACTTTTCACAGAAGAAACGATAGGTTTTTCAGGATTAACAAGACCTGATGGCTTCTTTAATGGTTATATTTTTATAGGTTGTTGATTATTATCATATAACTTGTATTGTTCGTGATGCTTATCGTTTACTTCTGGTAGAGGAAACGATATGTTTTACAGGATGAGCATTACTTAATATATTCCTAAACTATTATTATTTTCAACTGGAGAGAATACGCCCATGATCGACGAAAATGGAGGACGTTGAGGAGGCAGGTACAGAACCTATATGGGCTGTCGGCCATTTAAATAAGTAAGTATAAAGTGAGCAATAAAATATTTCTATATATAACTTTACTTATTCGTGACGCTTATCGTTTACATTAGTTCTGGTAGAAAAAAACAAATTTTATTCCCAGATGATTTGGTCACGTTCTTGTCACATCGTTGGATTACATTTTTTCTACGCTTCTAACAATTAGACTACAGAGAGAGGGAAAGATACACTTAAATATTAAAATTTTCTTTTTTTTTCTGTTTTTCCATAAATATTTTCCAATTTTCCATATAAAATCTCTTATGACCTATTTTTAATTCAAATTTAAATAAACAAGTATAATTTTCTATCCCCCCCCCCCCCCCTCTTTAAATATTTGTTTAAATGTTGTTTTCTGTATGTTATTTTTATTAACATCATAAAAATATTTTCTAATTTATTTTTAATTTCATTTAAATTTTTTTTTTTTTAATTATATAAAAGAATTTTCATTTCCACACAAAAAGTTTACAACTAAAAAAACAAAAACAAACAAAAATCTCATGTTTAAAAAACTATCAAAGACCTCTAAAAATAAAGAAACAAGAAATATTAACCAAAGGGAATAAATTTTCTTGTTCACCTTAAGTTTATCATCACCTAATTTACCATCATCACAAAAAAAAAAAAAAAAATTAAAAATAAAAAAATAAATAAATAAAAAAAAAATGAAAATTCCAAAAACTTTTTGGGATCTATATAAATTTGAGACATTTCATCTCTAGATAGAGTCGAGAGGCAATATATACTTATTTTTTTCTGGTTTCTATTTTAGGAGATGTTTTCAAAGAAAATCATTCACCGACCCATACTTACATACACTTAATATGATATTTAAACAAAAATTTAAAACTAAAATTGGATTTTCTTATTTTAGTTGTGCTTTTCATTTATTTTTTTATAAATTTTGTTTTGCGGCAATGACATTTTTTTTTTCTTCTGAATAAAAATAAAATATCTCCCACGCTATAAAATTTTTAGCTTTAAATAGGTAGAGTGTAAGAAAAAAAAAACATGCTTTTTACCATAACGGGAGGAAGACATTTGCGATAATTTAAATAAGAGAAAAAGAAATAAAAATGTGCGATTCATCGACCACCACCACCACCACCGCCAACACCAGAACCAACTTTGTTTTTCTTTGTATTTTAAACATTGCATAGTGTTAATGATTATTTTCGCATATTTATACGCGCCATTGACCATTTCATTGTTATACAAATAATATAAATACATACCATGTTTGGGAATTATTGTGACTCTACCAACAACAACAACAACAACAATACAGTCATAACAAAATTTTTTTTTTGTTGCAAAAAAAAAAAAGAACAAAAAACAGGTTTACATCGATTTTATGCTAATGTTACCCTGTTAACCTTTAAAATTACATTGATATTGATGTTTGGCATATAAATTGATCGATGTTGTAGGTTTGCAATTTATTTTGCAGAAATATTTTTTTGGCGGGAAGATTAAAATTTATTTGCAACATTTTTATTTCCTTTTTTTTTTTTTGTTTTGTTTTTGTTTTGTTGTGCTTGAAGGTATTTTAATTATTGGATTGCATGGTATTGTGGTATTGTAGTGCACATGTTGTGCATATTTTACAGCTGGTATGAAAAAATGAAATAAATAAATAAATAAATTATACTATTTAAAATAGGATAAAATTTCATCTGTCTTTTTAAAATTGATTTCCAAAACAAAAATTTTAGTTTGGGTAAAGTTGAAAGAGATTAATAAAAACATCTGTATAAATTTGTTATGAATTTGGGATTAATTGGGGAGTAGAGAAGATGAAAAGGATCACAATGATCATACTGAAGACTAAATGTATTAGAAGAATAGTAGCAGGTGTTATCGTTTTTAAAAACTATATAACTGGCTTTGACTGAATAAACTAATTTCAAAAATCTTAACTGAAGTACGACACAAAACTTATTAAACTTTAATAAAATAATAATATTTAAAATAAATCAAAATTTTTCGTTATTGTTTGCGTTAATTGTAAAACATAATAATTATATTACATCTTATATATATATATATGTTTATAAAAAAAAATATCCCTAATGGCTCAGACTCTTTTAGGTTATTTGAATAAATAAATAAAATAAGGGAAAAAAATTTTTTTTTTAGAAATATTTGCCTTCAATTTAAGCGTACTAAAAGTACAAAAATAAACTTTAGAATCGTAGCTTGATATAAGGTTTTCAAAGCAAGTTATGATTGTAATTACGGAAAAAGCAAATTAGCCGAACTTTTTACCAAATCTCTTAATCTCATCTCAAGACTTCCAAAAATTTCGGCTAATTTGCTTTTTCCGTAATTACAATCAAAAAGCAAATTAGCCGAACTTTTTACCAATTCTCTTAATCTCATCTCAAGACTTCCAAAAATTTCGGCTAATTTGCTTTTTCCGTAATTACAATCAAAAAGCAAATTAGCCGAACTTTTTAACAAATCTCTTAATCTCATCTCAAGACTTCCAAAAATTTCGGCTAATTTGCTTTTTCCGTAATTACAATCAAAAAGCAAATTAGCCGAACTTTATACCAAATCTCTTAATCTCATCTCAAGACTTCCAAAAATTTCGGCTAATTTGCTTTTTCCGTAATTACAATCAAAAAGCAAATTAGCCGAACTTTTTACCAAATCTCTTAATCTCAGCTCAAGACTTCCAAAAATTTCGGCTAATTTGGTTTTTTCGTAATTACAATGATAACTTGCTTTGAAAACCTTATATCAAGCTACGATTCTAAAGTTTATTTTTGTACTTTTAGTACGCTTAAATTGAAGGCAAATATTTCTAAAAAAAAAATTTTTTTTTCCTTATTTTATTTTCGACTTTTTAGTGAAAATATTTTTTTAATGAAAAATAATATATTTTCAAAGAGCCACACATATAATCAAATGGCACTAAAATTCACTCTAACGCAATTTGGTTATTTTTTTTTTATTTATTTATTAACTATTTAGTTCAAACAGTTTACAAAATATAATACAATTTAATTATTAAAATTTTGAATTAACACAATGTATCAAATAAGATTTATGATTTAAAGTTTAAATTACTTTGAAATTTAATACAACATAGTTTTTATAAAAAACAAAAAACAAAATTAGATAAAATAAATTTCATCAGAAAAAAAAAGAGAAGATGAAAAGTTATTAAAAGTATTAAAAGTTAATTATAACACTACAAATTAGTGAATATTAGTAGCGGAAAAACAAGATTAATTAGGAGGACTAAGAGAGCAAGTGAAACAAGGTTTTCTTTAAACTGGTTTTGTTCAAAGAAAAGTCAACACTGTTTTTGTATTGATTAACTGCCATTAACATTCTATTAATTGGCTCAAATTTACCATAATTAGTTCTATGGAAAGGAAGATTAAAAAGATGTTCTATACGAAAACGCGTACTGGTGTTAATGTACGAATTAATCTGATCTTTTATAATTTTGGAAACAATTTCACCATTGTATACTTGGGATATGAATAAGATATCTGCAACAACCCTTCTTGATTGCAATGTGTTCATCTGAAGAAGCTTCAGACGATTTATGTATGGAGGTAGGATTATTGGGTTAGACCAGGGAAGATTACGTAGAGCATATCGCAAAAAAATTTTTTGAATAGATTCAATTCTATTAATATGAGTGGAATAGTGAGGTGACCAGACAGGGCTTGCGTACTCAAGGTGGGGGCGAACAAGAGTAGTGAATAAAGATTTAGTAATGTATGGATCATCAAATTCCTTAGACCATCTTTTAATAAAACCTAACATAGAATTTGCCTTGTTAATTATGCTATTAAAGTGAAGTTTAAATGTGAGTTTATCGTCAAAAAGTACGCCAAGGTCTTTAAAATGAGAAACTCGATTGATTAGTTTATAATTAAAGGTATAATCAGTTATTATTGGAATCAATCTACGAGTAAAGGAAATAACAGCGCATTTATCAATATTAAGGAGAAGATTATTATAGCCGCACCACTTAAAAAACGAATCAAGATCGTTCTGTAGTACAGTACAATCATTATATGAAGATATTTTTTTATAAATTTTCATATCATCAGCATATATGATCACGTTACTATTGTTAATGAGATTGTTGACATCATTAATTGAGATAATGAATAGTAAGGGACCTAGATGGCTGCCTTGTGGTACACCAGAGGTGGCAGAAAATGATTCAGAAAAAGCTGATCTAAACATTACACTATAAGATCTATTGGATAAAAATGATTTAATCCACATTATAAAAAATTTAGGAAATCCCAGTTTTTTAAGTTTTAATAAAATAACACTATGAGGCAGTAAATCGAATGCCTTGCTCAAATCTGTGTAAATGACATCAGTCTGAAAGCCAGCCTCCATAGTGTTCAGGAAGTGTGAGCAAGACTCAACTAATTTTTGTAACCGTAGATTTTTTCTTTACAAAACCATGGTGATTAATTGATAAATGTTTAGAACAAATATCATAAATTGAATCAAAAACTATTAATTCGAAAAGTTTAGGTATGCATGAAAGTTTTGCTATTGGACGGTAATTTGTGACCATATTTTTAGCACCTTTTTTATAAACAGGACGAATAAATGAATTTTTCCAATATTGTGGAAATATTCCAGAAGTAAACGATCGATTGAATAAAAGGGATAATGGTAACGCAAAAGATTCAGAACAGTTTTTTAAGATTAAAGATGGTACTTTGTCAGGTCCAGGAAATACATCACTGTTGAGATTATTCAAATAACTCTTTATTTTCTGAGTAGAGAAATCTATTGAGATAACTTGGTTTTCGGGTTGGTTTATCATGTGATTAAAATTATTTTCATCAACTTCAAAGAGATTTTCTGAATAAGAACTACAGAAAAATAGCTTGAAGAGATGTGCAATAGATTTCGGAGAGTTAGCACTAACATCATTATAGGACATGGTGACGGGAAATTGATCAGATTTACGTTTGGAGTTAACAAATTTCCAAAAGGACTTAGGATTAATCCTTAGCTGAGAGCTAACATTTACTAAATAGTTGTTATAACTGAAATCTAATGTCAGTTTGTAGGAGTTGAACAAAATTACAAACTCATGATAGTTTTTAGTGGTTTTCTCTTTTAAGTACTTATTCCAAGCTTTATTCTTTTTATTTCTTAATTTTTTTTACTTCATGATTAAACCAAGGAGGACTAGAACTAAGGTCTCTATTACGAGCCAAGGGTACATACAATTCCAAACCTTTAGATAGAATTTCGTAGAATTTAGAAACCGCCTTGTCATCATCTTCAACTATAAAATTAAAGTCCATTGATAAAAGAAAATTATTTAGCGCAGAAAAATTAGCGTTGGCAAAATTATATTTATAAGATAGATCATAAGCAGGTAATACTGGGCTATTATAACAATATGAAAGAAATATAGGAGGATGAAAATTATCAACATTTACTAAGGGCATAATAGGAACACTAAAAGTATAATTAGCCCATTCTGTTACAAAAATAAGATCAAGTTGCCTATCCATACAATTAGTCACTGAAGAAATTTGTTGAAGACCATTTATTATTGCTCATACTTCAAATGTGTAATTATATTTTATATTACTGTAACAATATTTATAAAAATATGTATATTTCTAAAGATTTTTTGGAGATTTTTGATTACATACCTTTTAATTTTGTAAATTACGTATTAAAAAATTGTCACCAATAAAAAATTACGCACTTTATAAAAAGAAACCCTGTTAAATACAAAAAATATTTTACGTAAAATCGTAGATAAAATGTGAGAAAAAGTCTGAAATGTAAACACTCATCATCCGACTTTATCTACGATAAAATTCGATTTTGTCCGACGTGTAAACGCTGCCTAAGCATAAATTGGCTTATAAAAGTATAATATATACATGCATAAATCGAAAATAAACTTTTTTTTACATTCGAGAAGAGTAATTTCTAACTGAGTGGTAGATAACTGATTGAGGTTGAAATTTTGTTTTCTTCCATAAATAATGTTTGCATTTTATTCTCAATTAAACTAAGCCATATGATTATGTATGTAACAAATGCAAGCCCTATATGACACATGTACGTAGATTTGCATATACTTAGTGAGAGAAAGAGAAATAATAAAAGAAAGAGATTAATAAAAGAAACCAAATTAAAAACACAAAAAAAAATATAATGAAAATGATGATTGAAAATAATTGAAATTGAATAATAATAGAAAATGATTGAAATATAATGATAATGATTTTTTATATTTTTTTTGTTTTTGTTTTTTTTTCTTACCCATAGAATTGTTAATAAATACAGTGAATTTAAAGAGAAACCAAATTTTAACTTTATCAAATATCCATATTCCATTATTAGTACACACACATATGTAAATTTCACCTTTGTTGAATGCAAAGAATATCTATAATCTATATTAACAAGAATATACACTCCCATTTTACGTAAACCTAATTTTTAAGAAATACCAAACCGAGCAAAATATCATTAGTTAAAAGTGGTAAAATTTACATTTACTTATCGTATACCAAATTTATTATGAGAGAGAAAAGGTACAAAATAGATGTTTGCTTTATACTGTAAAATAATTTTTCGTTCTCATTATTCTCCCTTGGATTTGTTTACGTTTCCTCCTATTATTTATATGAGGAAGGGTGGTAAAAAATGTTAGTTCTAATTTAGTTTGTTCCCTTGTACGAGGATTAATTCTGATCTTTTATTATTTTAATATTTTCGTTTTAAACATTATTATTTTCGTATATACCTATTAAAAATATTAAATTATAATTACATTACAATAATATAAAATATTATTAATAATTTTTGTCAGTAATAATTTGGAGTTACAAACATTATTATTTTTTATTAATTATATTAGTAAACCTAAATATTTATTATATTGGTATACGATTATAAAATAATACTGAGGACAACATCTATTTACAAATCACAGAATTTAAAGAATATGATAAGGCTATTTTAGTTAGGTCTCCTAAAAATCTTATGCATAGTTGATACATTTTAGAAAATAATATTGTTAAATATTTCAACGAAATTTTTGTCGAAAATTTTTTTAAAATTATTAACTTTTTTTTATTTAATTTCAGCCAAGTGTTTTTGTTCCTCTCTTTTGTTTAACATATTTTTTCTTTTTCTTACACGTAAAATTCTTATTATCGTCTATTTCTTACAATGTTTATCAAATTTGCATATGAATTTGTGTGCAAACAAATGAATACATACATGTGTTCTTACTCTTTTTATGGATATACTTTGGTTTAATGGTTATTGAAATGGGTATTTTGTTGAATTGAAGCAAATTGAAACAAACATATAAAGTCCAAGGCAAGTTAATTAAGGCAAATATAATAATAAGTAAGTAAATAAATATTATAGCTGTAAGACAACAATTGGGTTTTAAATGAATGATATGTCCGATAACTAAATATAACTAACTATACTTACTTAAGTTTAGTAAATTTAAATTGATTATTTGAATTAACATTATGGAACAGTTTGTTTCATATTATTTTAATATATACATATATATTTTTTTTTTTTTTTTATTTATTTAATATGATATTAATTAAATAAAAAATTAAAATACATTTAGAGCTTAAATTGACTTTTAGTATGTTTAATGGCTTATGTCCATAAATATAATTATATATAACAGTATATAATTAAAATTTAACGAAAAAAATAATTATTTGATTCCATATTTTATATTGCAAACTGTTCAATGGCTAGTTCTAGAAAATTTAATATTAGTGAAACAATTACTTTATATTAACTAACTATTTGTTATATTTATTTAAAATTGTTATATTTATTAAATTTCAATGTGAACCTATTACCGTTGTATACCACGGTTTCTTATTTATTTATGTGCCTATTACCGTGTATGAAAATAAAATACTTACACGGTAATAGACGCAATACAATTTCAATAAGAGCTTATTACCGTTTATAAAGAATGTTACTAAGTTTTACTAACTTTACTAACTTTAGATTTAATTACAATGGGGAAAACAAAAAAAGTAAAAAAAGAATCTAACGTGAAGACGTTGAAAACACGTAGTTTAATAAAAACAAAAAATGTATTTCAAAAACGATGTAAGTATAGCTTTAACTTTGATAAGGGAAGGAAAATCTGTTTACCAAGTGAGTAGACAATATAACGTACCAGAATCAACACTAAGAGATAAAATTTCTGTTCGTTACGAAGAAGGAAAAAATAGTGGTCCAAAAAAAACTTTTATCAAAAATCGAGAAAGATCTTTTGGAACAATGGGTACAAGAAATGGCGACTTTTGGATATCCTGTCACAAAAAAACAGTTTATTGATTATGTGGGCCTATTTTAAACAAAAATGTGAAAAAAGAAAAACCTGGAAGAAAGTGGATTGGAGGCTTTTTAAACCGGCATCAAAGTATATCCAAACGAATATCGCAAAATTTAACCAAAAGCCGGGCAAATATTACCGAAAACCAAATACGCAATTGGTTTGAAACGGTTTCCAAGTTTTTAACTATAAATAACCATTTAAGTTTACTTGAAGACTCATCTCGCATACTCAACTGTGATGAATCTGCTTTTTACCTTTTTTACCAAAGGTAATAAAGTTTTAACAAGAAAAGGTATTAAGCTCGTACATAAAAAGACAGCAAATGACGAAAAGAAATATTTAATTGTGCTTGTTAATGCTAGTGCAAATGGTACTTTGGCACTACCGATGGTAGTGTATCCTTACAAAAGGCTTCCCGCTAGTATTATGGAACAGCAAGTTAAAGGATAAGGTGTCGGTAGATCAGAAATCTCTTCTATCCTTAAATGCAACTCAATTTGGAGTATAATTTTAATTGCATTGCTGCCTAATAGTACTAATTTATTACAACCCATGGATGTAGCAGTATTTGCTCCTTTGAAAAAAAAAAAAATGGTTTGCAGATGTACAAAATTGGAGAACACAAAATAATTATGCCAAACTAAAATGAGAAGATTTCGCGCAGTTACTGAAGCAATTTTTGGTTGCTGTTAAGCCGGAAATTGTTTTTAAAATTTACCGTGGTAATAAGTGTCAATAAAAACGATAATAGGTGCACTGCATTTTTGATAGCTCGGTAATAGGTACTTTTCACAAGGTTGTTAATATTGTTATTTAAAAGAATAGTATAGTTATTATTAATTGATATTTAAAAAAACGAAAGTTGTTTTTGAAATTATAAAAAAGACGTACAACTTTTTTGCTTTGTAAATGTTTTATTTATATACATGATACGGCTCATTAAAGTTCGAACATCCCTTAGACTCGCGGTAATAGGTACATTTACCTTATATGTTGGTTCTTATTACCAACTTTCGATTGATGCAATCGAATTGTTGTTGATGGAAATGCAGTACAGTAGTTAGCAACAAATGCTTTTACGGTGCCACTTTTACTTTCTATATAACTAGTTGTTGCTATAACCAAAATTATTCGGTTCTAGTCCTCGCTAATGTAATTCAGTTATAACAACTATCTGGATTGTTACAGTAAACAAAAATGGTTTGTTATAAAAACTAAAATTGTTTCATTATACTGTTAGTACAACCCTATTTCAAATTATCTTAAATGTCCTATTCAGTTACAACGACTACTTTCACTCGGTTGCGATGACCGATATACAGTTACATCAAACGAGTAAATTTATAGATTTAACAATTGTTCGAATGTGATAAACAACTAATCAGTTATCGAAATGCAAATAAAGAGGTTGCTAGAACTCTTAATGAAAAAAATTATGGCAATTGAATTATTCGGTTTCCAGAAACGAATTCATTCCATAGGTGATATATTTTCTTACTGTTTTCAGCTTTTCTGCAGTTGAAATACTAAGATTGTTTCATGTTCGTCAGAGATTATTTTGTTTCACTAACAAAGATTTACTGTTATTAACTATATTCAACAGTATTTAACTTCAAATTTGATAATGAAGATTATTATTTTGATCGATTTCATTTATTACACCATCATCAAAATATTGAGTCTTCTGCGACAGTCACTTATTTGAATATCTTCACTTGTCACTTATCACTACCAAAATCGATCAAGATATTAATTAAAATTAGCGAAACATAAACACCTAGTTTTTAACCTTTATTATTAAAATTGTTTTACGTACAGACTACATCATATTCTGTAAAATATATATATACTAGTTGTATATAAAGCCCGTTTCCAGACGGTGTTCTAGATTTGGCAAACTTTGGTCATTCGATAGATCACCATAATACAGCTAAATAATAGATCTATAGATTTAACATTTTGGGTTAACTTGGTTGCTAAATTTTATGCAAGAGTTTATAACATCTGATTGGTTTTTATGGGGTAAGATGGGTAATGTTTGGCGGAAATCTCCACCTGGCATTATGAGCTTTCCACCAAAAGGTATAGATTGAGATTCATAGCATAAAAATTTAATTATAAAGAAAAATTAAAGAAAAAATTCAAATAAATTTTATTCTATTGCCAGTTAGTTATATTGGCCCTTTTTTATTCTAGAATGAATTATAAACGAAACGAAGTTTAATAACATAATTATTTTGATTGAAAACCTTTAAAAAATTAATCGAATCCAAAATTATTATTCATACTATTCATAACTTCATACAGCATTTACAATAACAACAACTTATTCGTATGAAATAATTAAAATATACTATATACATAATATAAATATAAATAAACTACATATATATACATATATTTATTAATATACATGTGCTCATAGTTTACAACATTCATATTAAACAGCTATATTTTAACCTGACTGAAAACTGAAAAAGAATAAAATATATATCACATACATTTTATTTACAATAACAACTTCTTTATATGAAGTAAATATAGTTTTTTTCTTTTGATTTTACGTTTTTATTAATTAATTTCATTGGTAATCCTACATAATTTCAAAATCAATTCTAGAATATACACATGTTACAATTAAAAATCTTTTCATTATGCATACACAGTACAATACACATTAAATATTTTTTTATATTTTTTTTTTTTGTTTTTTTTTTATAAAGAGATAGTTAGGTACATAAACAAACTCATCAGAGAAGAAAAATTGTGGTTTACTTTACGTTTTCTTTTCTTTACTATTTTGTTTTTGTTATTTTATTTTATTGTAGCAACGGTTGCTACGGCACGTTGGCAGCAGGATTGTTACGCTTTATTATATCAGATAGGTATATATATATATATTTACTAGTTGGAACACTTCCCAAAATACTTTAAACATGTCTGATCCTATACCACTCTTTCAACTTGGTAAGTATACAATTTAAAATCAACCCAGGTGAGTGTATAAATACACACAAGTATGTACAGTGTAATATAAAATAATATATTCGACATGGCCAAAGCCAAATTTGTAGCGTTTAAATAGTATCTAATATAGTTAATTGGTTAATTTAGAAAGAAATGATAGCTGTGCATATTACACATCATTCTTTTCATCAAAATACTGACAATGTATTGATGAAAAGAATTATGAGAGATTACACATTAATAATGCACTCATCAATCTTTGTATCCAAATTTTGATATTTTGCTATACAAATTATTCTTTTTAGAATTACATTACAAATTAATGAATTCTGAACATTCCCAAAAAAGCCATTTTTTTTACCTACGCTGATTTTGACAGCATATTTGATGAGAATAGAACCACCATCAATCAACGGCCAATATGTTGACAATATATTGACCACTGATTGATCATTGATTGATGAGTAATAGGGCCCATAGAGATAAATAGAAATATTAAAAGTAAGTACATAACTATAACATATAACTTAAATGAATAAATATTTTTTAAACTGTCTATAAAATTTTATACTAAGTATACTTAACTCTTCTATTATATTATATTATTTTTTTAAAATTAGTTTTCAATTTTTTTTTATTATTCTTTACTGTAGTTACTACTTTTATCATTTTTTCATCTTTGAATGGCACTTAAATGAATAAATATTTTTTAAACTGTCCATAAAATTTTATACTAACTCTACTTTAACTAATTTATTTATTATACATATTATTTTTTTAAATCAGTTTTAAATTTTTTTATTATTCTTTACTGTAGTTACTACTTTTATCATTTTTTCATCTTTGAATGGCTTAAATTCTTCAAAGACATTTAGAGCCAAAGACATTTAGACCTATTATAAAAAGTGAATTAAAAGGTGATAAGTAGTTATTGATAGAAATATCAGTACTGCACAGTACTAATTAATATTTTCTATATACTTATATGAACCCATAGCGACCTCCTGTTACACAACAAAACCGACACTTCATTATTACCTAACTATATGTACTTAAATAATTGTATTTTACTCAAGAAAATATCAATTCAATAAAAATAATATTACCGTGTTCAGATTAGCACCATATTTCAATATACGTACTCATATTTTATATTTCGGAAAACTATATCGGCAGTATACTGTATTCAAAAAGTGCGTAGATCAATTTTACAAGGTTTTTAAATAAATTCCAATACCATACTTACTTACAACAATATAAAGCTTTAATTATTTTTTTATGGATTATATTTGGGTGGTAATTAATCTGAATTGAATCAATATATTAATCTACATTATAACAACCAACACACCAATTGAAATGATTTAATCAATCATAAACTACATCAAATCACATGTTTATAAAACAAATTATTATTTAAGTTTTGCAATAGTTTAACCTTGAATAAATTTATTTATAGTACACCAAAGTCAATTAGCTAAGAGAACGGACCAAAAAAAAAAAAAAAAAATTATATGATGGCAACAATAGCGCCACAGGAAATAACAAAAAAAAAATGTATAAGTAAATATTTATAGTTAAGAAAATAAAATGAAATTTCAACTTTAAGAATGAAAGTGAAGTTCAACACACTGCTGTGTAAAAATCAATTTCTTTTTTTAAAATAAATCGCACGTATTTGCTAAATTGTTGTTGTTATTGTTTTTTTTCTTAATGTTTATTTTATAACTATTTCAGATTTCTGAAACAACTTAATTTTATTATTCCTTTAAAAGTGTAAATTTTATGAAATCTAATAGAATTTAAATAAACTAAAAACAAAAAGCAAAAAAATAATATCATCACCACCTTCATACATTATGCATGACGTTTTGAATACCTAAGAATGCTGTGTGTATGTGACATACCTATTACATGCTACATTTAAATCTTAATCGCTTTTAAAACTGTCAAATTACCATTTATACGGTCATTTTCTGGCATATAATTAAAACAAAAAAAATAAAAAAATATATAAATATTATATGACAAAATACAGGGTGTTTCAAATCTTTGCAATAAATTTTTTTGACTGATTCGGTATGAAATAATTTAATTTAAAATAATAATTTTTAATGTTTGATTGCAAATATCGGTATTTCGGAAGACGCTGCATCACAAGCGCTGATGAAGGAAGTATTTGCCTTCATCAGCGCTTGTGACTACCGTGACTTCCATATTGTTCCATAAAAAACGTTTTTTCTAAAATGTATCATATTCCATATTGTACACAAAAAAAAACCTTACAATCTAGTCTATTCCATATTGTTTAATATAAGTTTAAAATGCGCAAAAAAAAGCAGAGCACACATCTGCTTGCTTTTTATAAACTTTTGGTATACAGTTTTTCATTTAACTGGATATTGTCTGAAAAAAGGTTATTAATAATTATTATTATAAATAGTTTTTAAAAAAATTTTCGGATTGGTCCGACGTTCCGAAAGTCGGGACCAAAAACCTTGAACCAAAAAAAAGTGTTTTTTTTTTTATACTAAAATTGATACGTAATGAACATTATGACATTTTGGTTTTTGGACAATTTTTTTGTTCAAGGTCGTCGGTCCCGACTTCATAACAGAAAATGACAACAAAATAAGCGTCAAAAGTTTTAAATTGTGTTCCATAATGTAAAAATATTACAGCAAATTTTTTACTATGTAGAAAGTAAGTTTTAAAAATTAAATTTGAAAACAGTTTAGAGGCGGTTTAAGAAATGTTTTTTTTTTACAATATGGAAGTCAAGGTAACTGAACTAAAAAACCGATTAATAAATTCAAAAGTGATTATATATATATATATATATATACGCATATAAAATTGTAAACGTATTATTTTAATCTCTAATGCAAAACTGTTAATCATATTAACCATAACCTCAAATGTGCATATTTTAAGTGAACATATTTTTGTGTCTTGACTAAATAACTGATCTTCTGTAAATAGTAATTTGGATCTGGTTCTGCCAGAAGTATAATCATGAATTGAATTCGATCAAAAACACTAATCTATACAAAAAAATAAAAACATATAGTTAGTTAGTTAGCTAATGATTGTGACAGCTAAAACGTGCTATTATATCTCAAAGTGTTTTATACCTGAAAATGTTGTGTGTTGATAACAAAAGTTTTATTGCTAATGAATTTAAATAGATTACTTCATTATTTGTTCAAGTCAAAGAAAGTGAAATTATAATTACAATTAAAAAAAAAAAATAGAACAAAATTTGGTAAGAATAGTCGTTTTATAGGCTGAAATGTGCAAGTCGGATAGATCAATAGATATATTGATCTTTTGTTGTTCAGAGATTGATTAAAAATAATTGCACCATTAAAAAACAAAATTAAGCAAAAACTGTTTATACCTAAATCACCTATAAACTACAATAATAATAAATTTTTAATTTTGTATAAGTAAGCTTTATAATATTTGTCCTAATACAATAGCCAGATGTTGTTCAAATTTTAAAATATAAAACTAAGACAAAAGGAAATATTGCAGAACTCAGAGCTCAAAAAGGCTTGAAAATAGATCATATTGGATCTTGAGCTTACAATTTTTTATTTTTATTTACAATTTTCTATATCAACTCTTGAAATATATGCATAATTTATCTTAAACATACTATAACTATAAATGAGGTTATTAGTTCTTTAAGCTATAATTATATGAGCCAAAACAGGCTATACGAACATGTATGATGTACCATAAGATCAGTATAATCATATCAGTATAAGCCAAGTTATTCTACCCTGCATTTTAATAAAATTGTTAGTTCTATAATATGTTAGTATGCGTCAAAACACCATGTATGAAATAATATATAGTTATATAAATATAATCTGTTTAAACCAAGCCACCTTGTATGAATTAACTTTACAGTTCTATAATATGTATGAGTAAGACTATCGTTCATACCGGTAAATATATATGTAAATAATACCTCAATATTCATACAGGGTGGTCTATTTCACATAGATTATAATTATTTAAATATATTTACCCATCATAACTACCCGGCCGTACAGGTGAATTCGATTCGATATAAAATTATTTGAATTTCTCGATTCGATTCGATGAGAATTTCTTAACGTTGAATTCGATCGAAAGACTAATTTTGTACTCATTTCAAAAAATGTAAGTTATCAAATAAGAAATATAACGATTAAAAAATCGAAATCGAAAATTTCAAATTAAAAAAATAAATTTAGATTGCTGTTTTAGAAATAAATTATTAAAATACACATACGTATAAAACAAAAAAATAAAAATAATATTATAAAATTTTGAACGAGAAAATTTTCGATCAAAAATATTCTAATTTTTTTTAAATCGAATTCAGCGGTTGAAAATTTACGAACGAATTCTCGATTTTTATTCGATTGAGTTCACCGGTACGGCTGAATAATAATACCGGGTATGATGGGTAAATATATAAATAATTATAATATATGTGAAGTAAACCACCCTGTATGAATATACATTTTTGTTCTATATTATAACCTGTATGAACTGAGACACTTTAAGCATGAAATATTATGAACTATTATAATATGTATGAACCAAATCACCCTCTACAAAATGATATGCAAATATTTTTTGTATGATTCGAAACACATTGTATAAAATTATCAAAAAAAAAAATTACTTATTTAGTAGCCAGTAGATAGGTGTCAAAAAATTAAAACCAAAATAAACAAAAACAATCTAAAGAGCAAAAACTTAACAAAAATGAAAAATTTATTCATCTCAGAATAACAAACGTGCGGCGTGACTAAACTAAACAACAACAACCACAACAACAACAACAGTGATAGTTATCGCAATCATTAATGTCACATAAAGGTAAACATATCTTCTATTGTTATATAAAATTTATCTATAAATTATGTATATAAATGTTGAATGGAATAGATCAGGTAAAAAAAAAAAAAAAACAAACAAAAAACTAATATTTTAATAAGAAAAAAATAAAAAATAAATTTTCTTTATGATGATGATTTTCAATTGTGAAATATGAGCTACATAGAACGCCACTGAACACTCATCATATAATAATATGATACACTCATATATATAGTTATAGTCATATAGTTATAGGAAATAAAATAAAAAAAAAAATAAAACTATATTCTGACAATAGAATTGTGACTTGTATTTTAATGAGGTGTGTAATAATGTCCTTGTTAGTTGTCAACTCTTATATAATATTCTCAAGTGATGAATTGTAAATTAAGAAAAAAAATAAAAAAAAAATATATTCTATTGGAATTAAAATATTTAATTGGTTGCATGATAGTTCTTTTGGGTCCGTACTTCTTCAAATGCACACCCCAAAACTATTTAATATGATGATTTTATTAACAAGATTTATCACTTAAATAATTAAAAATAATTTAATTGCATTTAAAAGAAATTAAATATTTATTTTTAGGTCTACCATCAGATATTAAAAGTCGTATTTTGTAATTTGAATTATCACTTAATTTGCTCATTTTGTGTTTTTATGAGTATATGATTAAGACAATTTATTAAATACCGTCGTGATGTGTTTTGAACAATTTTTTTGATATAATTTTAGGGTCTGTCGAATATACTTAGTTTTTAAATGTCTTAATGCTATTTTTTGTTTTAATGAGGGCTCATGATTTCACAAAATGATCATTATTGATCGTTTGACATTTAATTGTTACTGATGGAATGATTAAAATATCATTTACTGGGTCTGTCGAATATAGTTTTTAAATGTCTTAATGCTATTTTTTGTTTTAAAGAGGTCTCATGATTTCACAAAATTGATCATTTGATCGTTTGACATTTAATTGTTACTGATGGGATGATTAAAATAATGTTACAAATAATGTTACACAATTTAAATTTGATTTGCAGAGCTATTCACAAATAGTTATACTATGAAAGATGCATGATCTATATTTATACGGTGGAAATAGTTTAAGCAGTATTCATAATGGTTAGAGGGTCACAAAAAAATTATGGATTATGTCAGGTTATCCGGAAACGTATAATAATCTAGATTTACACAGACAATGTTAGGTTGTTGTATAGTATTTTGAAAGGCAAATGGAATATGGTATTCATACATATCCTCTTTTTCCAGAAATTCTACATAAACTATGGTCAAAAAAAAATCCCGAAAGTATTTTTTCAGGATTTTGGTATTTTCTGGATTTTTTTTTAAAGATTTTAGATCTTTGAAAAAATATTTTTCGCGATTTTTTTGTCTTCATTAACTGTCAAAGACCCTATTTTTAATTATATAAGTATATTTATTTAATTTAAATTTGTGAAACAAAAATAAAGGATGTTCGTTAAGTTCGTTAAATTTATCAACAACAGTACTTTTGTTTTTTATTTAATTTTATTTAGTAAGTAAGTAATTAAAAACATATTTCTATAATATATTTATTTATCACTTGAACTATTGCCAGCTCAAGAGATTAAAACACCATAACTATTTCAAGATTTTATATATATTATTTTTTAATATAAGTCTAGAAATTATTTAGTTAGTTTTATTATCCCGATTCGCGACGAATAAGTATATGTATTTTTGATAAAAGAATATATATGTAGCTAGAATTATTTAACTATAACTATGATGGATATAAGTATATCAATTCAGACAACTCTCAAATATTTATGTAAAGCATCTTAAGCTGTCCAATATGAGTTCAATTTTCTGAGTCTATCAATTTTTACAAACAATACATTCCTATAACCCTATATGTTCTTACATGCATCGAAAATCCAAGGAACAACGTTATACATATATATACTTAAATGATTTCAGATATTACTGAAAACGGCAAATCACGGCTCGTATTGAGTAAAACCGTGTTCGATTCGATCGAATGATAATTGTAAGCGGTAAAAGTTTTCTATCAGCGGTAAATATTTTTTTGTTGTGTTGTTGTACACAATAGATATTTGGTAAGAATAAAATATTTCAAAACTGGATTTTATCATACTAATACATCAATAAATTGAAGAAATGATACAAGAAGAAATGTAAAGAACATTGCAAAGGATATTTTTAATTTAATTAATGAAGAGTAGTAAAAACAATTGTTTGAACAAAATATTTAAAATTTATTTTATAAAAGATGTACTAACAAAATGAGTATTAAGTATATAATTAAAAATTATTTAACTTTTAGGTTTATAAATATTTTTTGACTAAATAAAAATTTAGTTAATTATGTTTTTTAAAGAAATAGAATTTTATTTTCATAAAATCCTCCTCTATACCAATACTCGAAACCGTTATTCATTTCAAAATGTAAAAACAAAAAAACGGACATTCGATATTTGTAAATAATTTTTATATAAAACAAAAATAAATAAACAAATGTTTAATATATATTTAACTTAGTTTTTTATATCCATTTTATAAAACGCGCTAAGTTAATGGCGGATATGAAATGCTATAATTTATATGAAGCTCATTTCTACAACATTTTCCAAAAAATACCACTAAACTTTCCCGATTTATTTTGGTAACGAGCGTTCAATAATACCAATTTTACAAAATCGAATGAATATCCGAACCGCGATTGAAACGTCGTTTTCAATAATAGGCACTATTAACATAAAATTTGTAATCAGATTGTAAAGTTCAAATCGATACTAATTAAAAAAAAAACAAAAAAAAAATTGCACAAATTTCATTAACTACTGTTTGAAACAAGAATGTCGCGATTATAAATGTAATATCAAAACTAAAATAGAATAAAAGTTAATGAACTGAATTTACTATGACATTCAAGTTGATTAAACTATTTAAGTAATTACTTAAGTACAATAAGCTGTTTTTCTTTTATGTCATATATATATTATATACAATGAATATATACACATATACGTGTACAGTGTACATATACTTAATTATATATATATATTATATACGTTACGTTTATATCAATTGAATTTAATACTGTTATAGATTAACGGTCAGATTAAGAACATATTAGAAATATGTACGTATATATATGTAAATGTCAAATTACCAAACGAGGCTGACATAGGTATTTGTCAAAGCATATGACGACGACCCATAATGACATGGGTTCGTTCAGTACAATTAACCGGTGGATGTGGAATCCATTTTGAAACCATGTACCATGGATCTGGCCACTGAACGCAATTCAACACAAAAATTTACCGCAATAATAGCGCCATCACCGGAAAATATAATGAGTGCTTTTAAAAATAAATTAAATTTGAATATTTATTATCATACGTATATAATTTATTTTTTATAACTCTTAATTTAAGTTTTATGTACGTATAAATCTTCTTTAAGAATTTAAATTTTCACACTAATTCAAAAAATAATGGCGATTTAAATTTACCAACTTTCATAAAAAATATAAACATTTAATTTTTCTTACAGTAGATGTCACAACACTCAACATAAAAATTGTTGTTATTGTTTTTCAATATAAAAAGTCATATTCATGAAATGTATCTAGAATTTTTTCAGATCCATTTCATTACCTTTACTACACCGTTCAGTAAACAGATCCATAGATCTGTGGATTTCAGATCCATCGGTTAATTTCACTGAACGTTACCATTGTAACATTATTTCTTAGAAAAAAAAACAAAAAGAAATTACATAAATATCTAGTTCGGTTTGAATGGAATTTAACGAAAATTTAACGAATTGTCATCAAATTTAACTTAATTGCCGTATATGTCGATTATAGGCGTTTACATGTAAGCTCCATATACGGAATATGACATATGTTACGACATGTAATTATAGTTAGGTCATTAAATTGTCTAAACTAATCTATAATTATAATTGACAAGCATTTAAGGACCTGCGCAGTAGACACCTCTTCATTTTATTTCGCTTCGCCTTAATGATATCTTAATAATATAAATAAGTTATATACAACAATAATGCGCACACAGTTAAAAAAATTTTTTATCATATGGGTTTATTATTCACCAAATACATTATACATATTATGTATGTGAGTTTTTATTAAAAACAAAAAACAAAAAAAAAAACAAATCAGTTATTATTATTAGTTACATACAATGAAACTTTAAATTTAACTTCAACTTGAATTATAATTTCTCAACAGGGGTCCCTAGTCCGAATTAAACTAAGAGTAAGAATTAGTTCAACACTACTATATACCTACTATAAGTAATGATTTCCAGTAGTTGTATTCATGAACTAAAAACTACTTTTATTTAACTTCTTCAGTAAATCAATGTACCTAATTCATCAGTTTCATTAGACTGACCAGATAAAGATAAAAAATGAGAAGAAAATTCTACTGTTTTCTTTAAATTATTCCAACGTTGTTTGGCAAACCTAAAAACACTAACTATTTACATTTTTTTGTTTGTTTTAAGTATTTTTTGTTGTTTTTATTGCTTTGTTTTTGTTATTTATTCCAGTATTTTATTCAATTTTAATTAAAAGAAACCATTTAAATTTTTGATTAATAATAAGTACATATATATATATACATATATTTTTATCATGAGTGATTGGTGTAATAATGTGTAACGAAAGAAGATTAATTTTATTTTATTAACCTTCACACACAACAAAAATAAGGAGAAATTACAACAACAAAAAATGTATATAGTTGCTAGGTAGTTATTTACAAAAATTAAAAGTACAACTACTAATTAGTTAATAAATATATATAGTTATATAGTAAATTGAAAATTGTTATATTGTCAGTTAATTTAATTAGACGAAGACTTAATAAAATATTTTTGAAAATATTTTTGATGTATTTACACTTACTTAGTTATTTGATATTCTAACAGTTGTTTGATATATAATATTGCTATTAAATTACCATAGTATATTTTGGAAATTTGACAACTATTTACCAATGACATTGACCTGGAAGTTGTATAATTGAGATACGAGTATTTGATTTCTTCCCCTTTCATTTTTATTAAAAACACTAAAATTTAGTTATAAGGAATTAATTTATCGAATTGGATTAACTACGTAGGTTTGTTTTGGTGATGCAATCAAACTTAATAACTATTCGAAGAATAAAACTAAGTCGCATAATTGGCTACGAATATCTTACGAGCTTAATATAATATTTTAGAAATTTAAGAACTTTTGAGTAATCAGTAAATCAAGTCATTCAGTAAACTCAGTTATAGGAAGAAAGTATTACATCTTAGAGTGTCTGTGATATTGGTTGGAAACTGTGATAACTGGATTATGAAAATTTGACTTCTTTTATTTTATTTATTTTATTTATTTTATTTATTTTATTTATTTTATTTATTTTATTTATTTTATTTATTTTATTTATTTTATTTATTTTATTTATTTTATTTATTTTATTTTATTTATTTATTTTATTTATTTTATTTATTTTATTTATTTAATTTATTTTATTTATTTTATTTATTTTATTTATTTTTTTTATTTTATTTACTTATTTGTTTTTATTATGTGCTTCAGTGTTTAATTTAAGTATTTTATTTATTTTATTTATTTTATTTAGGTATATATTATTTATTTTATTATTTTAATATTTTATTTATTTATTTTATTTATTTTACTTATTTTATTTATTTTATTTATTTTATTTATTTTATTTATTTATTTTATTTATTATTTATTATTTATTTTGTTTATTTTAATTATTTTATTTATTTTATTTATTTTATTTTTTTTATTATTTTATTATTTTAGTTATTTTATTTATTTTATTTGTTTTATTTATTTTATTTAATTTATTTATTTTATTTATTTTATTAATCTTATTAATTTTATTTATTTATTTTATTTATTTTATTTAAGTATTTTATTTATTTTACTTATTTTTTTTTATTTATTTGTTTTATTTATTTTATTTATTTTATTTAACTTATAATTTTATTTTGTTTTTTATTTTATTTATTTTATTTCCAAAAAAAATTTATATAATTATAAATTTTTTAAAGTTTTTACATCATTTTACTTTTAATAAAAGGTCCGATTTATTAATTAATATTCAATCTTTAGACATAGATATTTTATATCACCATTGTATCTATATATATATATTATTATTATTTGTGTTAACAAACAAAATTATTTTCAGAAATCTTTTTATTAAAAGTAAAATGATCTAAAAACTTTAAAAAATTTATAATTATATAAAGTTTTTTGTAAAAATACATTTTACAATGAAATTTTGATCGATTTTTATAACTCACAGATGTCTTATTGACATCTTTTAATAAGTTATAAAGTCAGTCAAAATGAAAATCAGGAAGTTGTATAGGTAGTAAATATGAGTTCATAGTAGTGTTATGGATGAACGAAACAATTCTTGAAAATAATTTTATTTTATTTATTTTATTTTATTTAGGTCCTTTTCCCTTTCGAAATGTTGGCCTTTTTATTAAATTATATTAATTATTTGGAATATATTTTTGTATATTATATATTTATATTATTTTTTTTATTAGTTATATTATATCTTTATTAATTATTAAATTATATTTGAACCGATGTGGTTGTATTGAAAATTACATTTTTCAGTAATTTTCACCATTTGAAAATTTGTTCGGTTCTCACGGTGTTTGAACCCATGCTCCTTCAGTCGTTACATTACTACACTCGAGTGCTTTACCACTCGGCTACCGAGCCACTATTTATTTTATTTATTTTATGTCATTTAATATTTTATATATGTTTTATTTATTTTATTTATTTTATTTTTTTTATTTGATTTATTTTATTTATTTTATTTATTTTATTTATTTTATTTATTTTATTTATTTTATTTATTATTTATTTTATTTATTTTATTTATTTTATTTATTTTATTTATTTTATTTATTATTTATTTTATTTTTTTATTTATTTTAATTATTTTATTTATTTTATTTATTTTATTTATTTTATTTATTTTATTTATTTTATTTATTTTATTTATTTTATTTATTTTATTTATTTTATTTATTTTATTTATTTTATTTATTTTATTTATTTTATTTATTTTATTTATTTTATTTATTTTATTTATTTATTTGTGTTATTTATTTTATTTGTTCGAATATATAAGATTTTTCTAAGCCTTCTATGCCTCATGCTTTCAAGCTGCGTATTTGGTTAAAATTATAATTAAGTCATAAATAAGTAAATTTTTGTGATTGATTTGAGTAAAACAAATATACATGATGTGAGCGTACTTGAAGCTTTCTTGAAGCTATGACGCATCTATATGGGAATTCAGAACTCTGAAATAATACCTAAATTTTTATTTAGAATTAAAAACCTTTACTGTTATGGTATTAGGCCCCATAAAATTACACAATAGTTACAATTCTCACTTTAATTAACCTGCTACATCGGTAAAACTATCTAACTACTTATATACACAACATAACTATTCAAAAAAATTAAAATATGTACATCAAAATTCAAAACTTTGATCATTTGGCAATCAAATCTACTTCTTTTAATTTTTTCACGTAAAAAATTTACTCTAATTTTATTTCTACTAGTTTCATTATAATAAAAAAAATTAAAAAATTGTTATAATTTTTAAACTCATTAAAATTATTTTAAATCCAAAAGAAAAAAAAAAATTTAAAAAACGTGACTGAAATTCTAATTGGAAATTTAAATAAATTATCTTTTTTTATTCTCTTCTTTTCTTTATACCTTGTTTGAATATTCAAAAAATGAAACTCTCCTACTGTTCCCATTTAATTTATGTACACTTGCATATGAAAACCGATTATTCAATACTTATCACATAATTTTTTTTTTCTTCTTCTCTTTTATACCCTAAAGACCTCAATACTACATATCTCTACACTACCTTTATTTACCCAAAAAAAAAAAAAAAATTATCGAAACGCATGATTTTATATGTTCCAAAGCGGCTTAAATTCAATTCACTGAATTGAATTATGACTTTTCCTTTTTTGTATTTATTTTTTTTTTTCTTTTTTTGTATACAGTTTTTTTAAGTAATTACGTTACAAATATTTTACCTATAATAGGGGACGAAGTGACGGTCTATTTGAAATGAAATTTAAAAACTATGTGAAAATTATATTATAACTGAAATATTTACTTAGTTATTAGAGTTATGTGTAAATGGGTACAAAAATAAGGCAGGTAAAAATTGACACCTATAATAAAATAACTAAACACAATAAAAAAAAAATAAAAAATGAAAAAGGATAGTATTTTGAAGGTTCAATAAATTGAAATTTTTTAAAACAAAGGACATTTAGAATTTTAAATGAATGATTTTTAAAAACGATTAACTTAAATGCATAGCTAAATAGTTAAGTCTAAACTAGTTATTAATTTTTAATTTGAGTTTAATGAAAGAGAATTTATTTAATGATAAAATTTTAAATTTAAATGATTAGAAGTTATTGTTCTTAGTAGCAGTATAAATGAATCGGTAAAATTAACTAAAAGCTGTCACAATTGAATCAATTCATAATATTTAATTACAAATGAAAATTTAAATGAGTTAAACTGAAATACTTAATATGGTAATTATTAAATTATATTAACCAGAAAAGGTTGGATAAACTTGAACTGGCTTTTGAGTGAATTTTTTTATTTAAATTTTATTATGAGCCTTTAATATACAAACTTAAAACTATCTTAGCCTATAAAAAGTTGAAGAAAAACGGCTTTAATGGAACTATCTATTATTAACATATTTAAATTAATTTTAAATTTTTATGTTAATTCTAATTGCTTAATAATTTGTTTTTGGTACATTCGTAATTATTATTGTATGCTTATATACATACTACTTTCTTATATGTATAAAATATTGGAAAATTAAGGCTGAAAAAATCAATATTATATCTTGTTATTTTAAATAAAGTCTAATCTATACCTAGCTAATCTAACTTAACCTAATAATTAACCCTATCTAAACTAACTTAAACTAATTCTTAAGCCTAGAATGTACGTATGTTTATACCTAACCACCAATTGCTATAATGTATGTTTCCACCAATTGTGGCTTTCTAACCACCAATATGCTTTAATGTATGTTTTTGTCTCTGCCTGGTATCGACATATAAAATTAAAGATTATCTCCGTTACTGTTGCCCAATTCATATTCTTTCGGCTTTTGAGTGAAGTGGCATTTGAATTGTACTAAACTTGACCTATTGTATTAATGTAGAATTTACTATACACAGAATCTTAGTTAAGTATATTAGAAAATTCGATAACCTAAAATTAAATATAAATTTGTAAAATAAATTTATTTAATTATAAAAAAATGTAGTTATAAAATCAATTAAAATGAAAATAGGAGTTGTATAGGTAGTCTAACACTATAAATACGATACTGATGAGTTCTAATAGTGTTATGATGAACGAGACAATTTACTTTAAAAATATTTTATAAATTTGTATTGCAATGCAATTAATTTTATATGACCATACTGAAATGTATTTTCTCTAAAATCAATTTAACTGTAAATTTCACAACTCTGAGATTTCAATAAAATATCTGAATCGCTTTTCGAGTAGGATTTGTGTAAATCATATCGATTTTTGAGCAAAGCTCGGAAACAGAGTAATATAGCCATATGTGATAAAAAATACTTGAAGAGTACACATTTTTAGATCTGTATAACAGCTTAAAGCTTAGAAATATTCTTGGTGGATGCTAGGAGTTGTGTGGCAGCACTGACTAGAAACAGTCAGAATTTTATAAAACAATAATAGGCGTATTTGTTTATTTTTGAGAGACTACCCAAGTATAATTAGTTAAATGTTGAAGTTTGTAACACCTTCGGTTTTTTAAATACAGTAATCCGCCGATTTACGAAGGCTCGTTTTACGAAATTTACAAAATTCGTAATACGAATGAAAAATTCGCCGTTACGAACAAAACTGTGAAAATTAATTTTGCTATGAAAATCTCTGGTATACGAACAGGAACTACGATTCACGATTGCATTGGAGGTAAAACTTGATGTTTTACGACGGCTCGAAGCAAGTGAGAAAAATAATGAAATAGGAAAAGCTTTAGGTTTGTACAATCAAGAACAATCAAGATAAAATAAGAAGAAGTAGAATCTATTTCAGGTGCTGCTTCACATGAACTATCATCTACTGACTGAGACGAGAGCTCATACGACACATCAGATTAAATATAACATTAATAATATTTATTATTAATATTTTTTTCATAATATGTAATATAAAATTTTCCTTTTTAATGAATACTTAATGTAATTTTTTTTTATTTTCTAACTATATACTCTTTTAAATATTTGTAAAAATAGGGTTTCGTATAACGAACATTTTGGGTACGCTTCTATGTATTTCTAATACAAAGTTATACTAATATGGATCACGTTTTACAAATATTTTCAATCTCTGGCTCTAAAAAAATATATTCTAATATTAGGCTCGATTTACGTACACTTTTACAGAACGTATCCTGTTCGTAAATCGGTGGATTACTGTACTCATAATGGGTGTTGTTCTATAACAGTTATACCCAACCAGACAGAATATAAAAGAAAGCGGTAAAATACGTATTTATTTACTTTTGAAAAAGTACTTAATATATATATATAGACATGAAAATTTCATTCAAGATCGATTGATTAGTGTTCCAGCCCAACAAACCATAGGAAGAACGTGTTCTTCAAGAAGAAACATATACAAAACCCCCGGGTGAACTTTATGCGAATGCTCGCCTGGAAGAAGTAAAAGCGAATTAATTACGTTTCATTAAAAGAAGTGTTATTTTTGCTTTCTCCATTTTGAATATATTTTTGATATATCGTCGCATGAATTCTCTTTTGCTCCATACGCCAATTTTTGACTTTGTGACTTATAAGTTGTTCTATAGGTTTTGAAAAATTCTCTTTCTAATGCTGTTGTCAGAATTATCCTATCTGTTTTAGTTTTCGAGATATAGAGTGCGCACTTTGCTCTAAAAGCCACATTTTTGGTTTATGGAGCAACTTTTATATAAAAAAATCAGTGTTTATATTGTTAATTCTTTTTTGCTCCATATGCATTACCATGCGCAATGAGGCATACATAATTAGAATTATATTGAGTACTTATTTGCTCCATAGGTATTTAAGATTACCATTACAACCATTAAATTTACCTATACCTATGTAGCAAATATTGAAAATTATTTTTTAATACTTGTTTGCTCCACCTGAACACAGATACCACTTTTATTTGACTTTGAATGAAGAAATTCGTTGGGTATGTCGAATATTCTTTGTAAATACTCTAGGAATAAACCAAAAAAGAATATATCATAGTTTTAGCAATTTATGTCTACTTGATTCTAAAAACCCTATCGCTCGTAAAAAGGGAAAAAATAAGAAAATATTTAACCTGAACAAAAGTTAGATGAAATTCGGTGGCACATAAAAAGTTTCCTGTAGTAGATTTTCACTACTGCCGTGCTACAAGTGAAAGAAAATATCTAGAAGCAGGTTTATCGTTGACCAAAATATACAATTATTATCTGAAGGTAACATCTATGTCATTAAAAATAAATATGTATCGCAAAGTTTTTAATGAAGAGTTTAATTTGTCGTTTTGGGTACTAAAAAATGATTTATGTAATAAATGTGTTTTGTTCAAAATAAATTCCAATCCTATGTCTGATGAGATTCATTCTAATGATTAACACAAGGCAGAAAAAAATATGGCGAAACCCGAAAGAGATTTGGATTGTACAAATATGGATCCAAATCACTGTATCATTTGCAGCATCATATCATCGATTTACAGAATGTAATTACTGTACCAAAAGGTAATCCCTCCTATTTTTTTTACGAACGCAAATTAAATGCATACAACTTAACTGCAATGTCAATTATTGTACCTGTACAAGAAAAAATTACATATTGTACCATATGAACGGAGGCACAAACAGGAAGAGGAAGGTCACTAATTCATTCAATAATATCCTTAAATTGATCCAAAAATACTCTGAATTCGGTCACTCACTGTTACAAGAAGTTGACTGTGTGCATTTAGTGGTAGAGAAATATTTAAAAAATCTTGGTATACATATAGTATAGTTCATTTAATAAAATTATTATTAAATTTAAACTTCTAAAACTAAACTAAAAAATTTTCCAACGGTACAAAAAGATAGCGTATCACACACTGCACCTGCAATTTCCGTTTTCAAAAACTAAAAACTAAAATGAAATTTCCGTTTTCAAAAACTGAAATTATTCGATATCAAATCCGAACCTTTTCTAATCGAATATAGATTCTTTTTCAAACTTGGCCTTTAAAAAAGTTAATATAAAAAAAATAACATATAAAAAAGTGTTGGGTACACCTTGAAATTTGTTTCCTGCTAATTGCCAGTCCTACGAACCGACCGTTTTTGTCCAAAAAAAGACGGAGGATTTAAAATAATTAACACCTTTTTTTGCTTCCAGTAGATAAAAACTATTTTAAAACCATATTAAAAATTTCAAATTAATTGAAATTTCTTGTTTCTTGGTTCAGTTTAACAAAATGTTGTGAAATGGCTGTTATGTTATTATACTTATATCAAAATAATATAATTAATGAATTACAAAATAAAATTAAAATAAAGAAGTAAAAAAAACTTTAAATTTTTATTTTTTTTTCTCATATTATTCGTAATCCTTTTTAATTCTGATGAATAATGATTGTTATTGTTGATCATATTTTAAAATAATTTGCTCCATGTACTTAACATTAACGTGTATTTTACCCTAACACACTTTTAAATTCTTATTTGCTGCATAGTAATTGAAGCTCAATGCACGTTTGCTCCATAGGCACATTGAAACCAATTCTGTGATCGATTTGTATGGTATGGAGCAAACTGTCCACTATGACTTTTATGATAAAATATCAAATATCTCGAAAAATATTTGAGTGACATCCCTAAAATTCAGTATACAATTCAATTAATTTAAGGTTGAAATTTCGACCATAGTTTTTCGGACCAATTTTTTTCTTTTAACGTCCAAACTTTCTTTTTCGATTACATCGGAATATACTTTTGTGCGTATGGAGCAAAAGAGAATTCAGGCGACGATATGTATATAAACATTCATATTTTCTTCTTCCGGGGGAACCTAATACGATTCAATTTACGATTGTCGCGGCGATGTCAACCTTTTCATAATACTATTGCCTAATTCCCACCGGTCAACTTTCATCACTTTTTCCCTTTCGTTTCATTCCCCCCCTTCTATTAGCAAAATTAGTTTATAGAAAAAGGGGAATGAAACGAAAGGAAAAAAGTGATGAAAGTTGACCCGTGTAGAAGTAGGCTGTGAATTGCAGAAGAATAAAATATGAATTCGCGGCGAACAAATACATTCTTTTTGGGGATACTTCGGCAATAATTTTGCAATTCTCATGGTTTGTTGGGAGTTTATAAATACCAAACAGACAGATACACAGATATATTTACATTTGTATATATACATAGATAGATATAGATAAGGTGAGCACGTCAGTGTAAATTTTGAATAAATATATGCTAATCTAATCTAATCCTATATAAGATAATATTAGTTACTATGTTTTATAAATAAGTTAGAGCTTATTTATTTATTTTTTTGATTCATAAAAATTTAGGTAAGTTTAATTATTTTCTAATATATTATAAGTACTTACTTAAGTAATGGTAATGATATTATTTTTAATATATATTTGTGAATTGTAACCAGTTAATATTTTAATATTATGATGTACAAATAATGTAAGACAAACTTACGCTCTGCAAAAGGTAATTAGGGTTCGGATGGAAAAACGAACACATAAAGGTCAATAAAAAGTCTATGCTCAATATAGCATAGATGGGTGACGCTAACATACCAAATATAGTACTAAATAACTTATAATTTCCAAATATGTTATACTTTTTAATAATGCAATTAACAACTCGTATTTTCCGCAAATATGGAAAACATCGAAAATAGTATTGCTAAAAAAACCTGGTAAAGACCCAAATAACGTCAGACCCATTAGCTTAATGCCAAACATAAGCAAAGTATTTGAAACACTTATCAACGACAAATTAACTAAATTTACACTAACGAAACAAATTATACCTGTAAACCAATTCGGCTTTAGGTACAAGCATGGAGCAATTCACGCCATTACAAAGTTGACCTCAAATATTTGTTGGTTTATTAACAAAAAGTTTGGGGTGGGAGCTTGCCTGATAGATTTGAAAAAAGCTTTTAACACGGTTTGGTTAGATGGGCTAATATATAAACTTTTAAAGTTTAAAGTCCCAAATTACCTTGTAACAATTATAATTGATATGATTTACAAAAATAAATTTTTTTATAAAAAACCCAAATGATAATCATAAAAAAAATGTTCACGATAGATAATGGCCTGTTACAAGGTACAGTTAATGCGCAACAATACTGTTTTCAATATATATTTATCAAAATTATTGTCCTCACTAGACCGGGTTAGAGGAAATAATTATGCATTGGCCTTTGCCGATGACATCATATTCTATTCTGCCGATAGTTCAGTAGATTACATCAAAGGCAAAGTACAAAAAATGTTTAATATTACTCGGCGCTACTGCAAAGTTTAGCTGCTGAAAATCAACATCAACAAATGCGAGACAATTTTGTTTCGTAACGCGGTTGATAAAACTAGTGTAAACATAAAAAAAAAAACTGGAAAGAATTTGAAATCTCTTTGAATCTGCAGGAAATGTTATCTTAACTAATAAAAAAAGTAGTTATATACCTAGGAGTACAATTACATCGTAACTTAAATTATATTGAGCAAGTCAAATATAGTATATTAAAAGGTAACAAAGCTTTCATGGCTTCAAAAAAACTTTTTTACAACAAAATTATTAGTAAAAGAGTTAAAATTATATGTTACCAAACATTAATAAGACCAACCGCTTGTATATGGTGCACCAATATGCTACAACATCAGTGCGAGCTTAATGGAAACTCTTCGAAAATTTGAAAGAAAGTGCATATGAGTTTTTACTAATATATATAGAAAGCCCAATTCCGAGTACAAGCATTACTACTCTAATAAATACTTGTAAACATAATTAGAATCGATAATTTTGTTATAAAATTAATTCGAAGACATTATGATAAAGCACAAAACACTCCGGAAAATGGTTTAATATCGCATATATTCTACCACAATGAGGAGTACATCAAAAAGACCTTGCTGACAGGCTTCATAGCTCCAGAGCATTTTATCTATTTAGATAAAAACGGTTATATTCAAAAACGTAATAATGTCCCTCTATTATACAATTATAATAGACGAGCTACATGTAAAGCTATTGATTATAGCCCGGGCAATATTAACGCAGAGAATTTAAAATTTGAAATGTCCATACCAGATAAGAACAAATTAATTAAAGCAAACTATTGGTGGTTTGAAAATTCTAATTATAATTAGCACATAGTATAAATATATACATTATTTTTTTTTAATTAGGTTTATCAGTTTTAGTTAGATTAAGATAGATTAAGTTGGGCTAGGTTTTTAATAAATAGTGAACTATTGGTTTTAACTCCCTACTTTTCCAATAATATAATTCAAAGTCAAAAAAACTTTGTAAAGTATGTACATAGTATAAAAAATTCATAAAATTTTACGTAAAACTAACATAAAAACGAAAAATTGGCTTAGATGTTAATAAAATTAGAAATAAATTGCTGTTTTTGTAAATTTTTGTAGGCTTGACTAGTGTAAGAATGTAAAAATAGTGGGAAAAAATAAAATTTATATTAAAAAAAAAAGAAAAAAAAATATAGCTTTAATCTAGCGTTACATAAAATCACCGTTCAGTAGAAAATTTGCTCGAGTACTACAGTAATTTGGCAGCTCTAGATTCTATGTAGATTAAGCGCACTGCGCACCCATTAAAAACACCCAACTACTTAAGTACATTTTTTAAAGAGAGAATAGTTTAAAAATTTATTTAACTAACTAAGTAGTTATACTTATGAGCGAAAATTTACGTCTTACAAAATTCTATTATTATTACTATTATTTTTTATTGAATATTGAACTAATTCAATTATACATAATAGTAATGTACAAGCACTAGCTGCACTACTCTAAGTTTGTGGTGCAATGAAATTAATTTGATCTGAGCACCGATATGTATTTTCTTTTAAATCATTCTAATTTCAAATTAGAATATTAACTATGTAAGTATTACTAAGTAGTTAGTTATTTACATATATATACTAAATTTAAAATAATATTTCATGCATGACTTAATTAATAATATTGCTAGCTTAAATCTAACATTTTTCTATAAAATAATCAATTTTATTAAATATAGTTAACTAACTAACTAATAACAGAGTTATAGCATTGAAATATGTAGTTATATGAATAGACAGTGGTTACTACAATTGATGAATTACTTAACGCTTTATAAATCAAATAACAGTTAATTCCGTTTTCAATATTAAAAAATAATTAATCTAACAAACACAATTTACTTAATTCAAGTTCTAGATCTAACATAATCAATTTTGAACAGTTTAAAAATTAACAGTTTTTGTTCTTATTACAGTTAAATAACTATTTAATAACTTAATTCCAATGTAAAAAACAGAATTAAAGTATAAAACAAAAAACTTTAGACTAAAAAAAAAAAAAAAAAAAAACAAAAAAAAACATTTATAACATCTGATTATTAACCAATTTGTTTTAACTTACTTAACTATTTTTTTGTGTTTGTTTATTTTTTTTTTTATTTCTAAACACAACTCAATCGTCAAAATAATGAAAAAAACAAAGATAAAAAAAAATATGAAAGTTAGAAAAAAAAGGTAATGAAATGTTTGTTTTGCTTATTGTAGCCTCAAGTATTTAGTTATAGAGAGTAGCTTAAAACTTCAGGTAATCACCTCATAATCGTGTAATTTTCTTTAATAACCTACAATCAAAATCAAAGGGTAATCAGACAAAAAAAAAAATATTATTTTTTTTAATAGTTGTTGTATTTTTTATTTTTTTTTTTGGCTTTTGTAATCTAGTATTTTTTTGTATATTTTTTAGGTGCCTAAAGTACTTGTATATCTACACAGTACAGTAAATAAAATATTCCGCATTGCTCTAATAAAATCACTAAATAAAAATATATTTATAATAATATTTACAAATATTGCAGATGAAAAATATAAATAAGTAAATAATGGTAGTTATATTTTGTTATAATGGTAGTAGTGTTAGTTAGTAAAGTAGTAGTAAAAATATAGTGTAGAAAACTTTAATTTTTAATTTTATCCTCTGCTGATCATGCTGATTCCAAAATAACTAGAGAGATATACAAAATTGGTAATAATGGTAATAAAGAGGGAAAATTAATTAAATAAAATAAATAAATAAAAAAAAAAATTAAATTTAAAAACTAGGGCACACGATTTTAACTGTTTTTTATATTTCTATTTTTAACTATTGTTATTTCAAGACCTATAACTGTAATGCATATACTCCACATGATATCCAAAAAGTAATAAGTACTGTGTCATAAAACAATTAACACATTATAATGCTAGACTCTGTACCGTATATGATCAATTTAATAATTATCCTTGAGTAGTTAATTATTATGTTGTTTTGAATTATAGTAAATATAAGTATAGTATAATATTATTAATAATGGAAAGTTCAAGGTCTACAACTGGCCTGGTAATATAATATCAATTTTACACTATAATTTCATATAGGTAGAAAATTGTAAAAATTATTCGGTGTAAATTGAGTAATTCATTTTTTTTTAGTTTTGCACTGACTACAGATAACGTTGATCAAAATCAACAAATAATTATGGTTCAGTAAAATTTGTTATATTCGAATATTAAGACTTGATATTGATTTTTCAAAACATAAAATAACTGTAAGTGGTTGTGTAATATGCTGCCTAGTCTGTCATTTGATTCCAATTTATGACAAAACTATTAATTCAATTGTGACATATAACTATTGATTCAATTGTGACAGTTTTCAAAATTAATTTTACCGGTTCATATTAAATTCCAATTGGTATATTAAAACTTTACGTAGTCCAAATTAAATTTTGTTATTTGGAAAATAAAAAAATATAGTTAACTACTTATAGTTATATTAATAAAGTCTGTCATTTGATTCAAATTTGTGCCAAAATTATTGATTCAATTGCGATAGTTTTTATTTAATTAATTTTACCGGTTCATTTAAACTCCAATTGTTATATTAACATTTTGCGTAGTCCAAATTAAATTTTATTATTTAGAAAGTAAAAAAATATAGTTAACTAACTAGTAATATTAATAAAGTCTGTCATTTGATTCAAATTTGTGCCAAAATTATTGATTCAATTGTGACAGTTTTCAAAATTAATTTTACCGGTTCATTTAAATTCCAATTGGTATATTAAAACTTTACGTAGTCCAAATTAAATTTTGTTATTTGGAAAATAAAAAAATATAGTTAACTACTTATAGTTATATTAATAAAGTCTGTCATTTGATTCAAATTTGTGCCAAAATTATTGATTCAATTGCGATAGTTTTTATTTAATTAATTTTACCGGTTCATTTAAACTCCAATTGTTATATTAACATTTTGCGTAGTCCAAATTAAATTTTATTATTTAGAAAGTAAAAAAATATAGTTAACTAACTAGTAATATTAATAAAGTCTGTCATTTGATTCAAATTTGTGCCAAAAATTATTGATTCAATTGTGACAGTTTTCAAAATTAATTTTACCGGTTCATATTAAATTCCAATTGGTATATTAAAACTTTACGTAGTCCAAATTAAATTTTGTTATTTGGAAAATAAAAAAATATAGTTAACTACTTATAGTTATATTAATAAAGTCTGTCATTTGATTCAAATTTGTGCCAAAATTATTGATTCAATTGCGATAGTTTTTATTTAATTAATTTTACCGGTTCATTTAAACTCCAATTGTTATATTAACATTTTGCGTAGTCCAAATTAAATTTTATTATTTAGAAAGTAAAAAAATATAGTTAACTAACTAGTAATATTAATAAAGTCTGTCATTTGATTCAAATTTGTGCCAAAAATTATTGATTCAATTGTGACAGTTTTCAAAATTAATTTTACCGGTTCATTTAAATTCCAATTGGTATATTAAAACTTTACGTAGTCCAAATTAAATTTTGTTATTTGGAAAATAAAAAAATATAGTTAACTACTTATAGTTATATTAATAAAGTCTGTCATTTGATTCAAATTTGTGCCAAAATTATTGATTCAATTGCGATAGTTTTTATTTAATTAATTTTACCGGTTCATTTAAACTCCAATTGTTATATTAACATTTTGCGTAGTCCAAATTAAATTTTATTATTTAGAAAGTAAAAAAATATAGTTAACTAACTAGTAATATTAATAAAGTCTGTCATTTGATTCAAATTTGTGCCAAAATTATTGATTCAATTGCGATAGTTTTTATTTAATTAATTTTACCGGTTCATTTAAACTCCAATTGTTATATTAACATTTTGCGTAGTCCAAATTAAATTTTATTATTTAGAAAATAAAAAATATAATTAACTAGTTATATATTAATAAAGTCTGTCATTTGATTCAAGTTTATACCAAAATTATTTATTCAATTGGGACAGTTTTTACTTAGCTAATTTTACCGATTCATTTCATCGCATTAAATTTTATCTTATTCAGAAAAAATAGATATACTGCCAGTTAATTAGTGTTAATTGTAGTGTGTGCTAAAATAAGATTTTCTTCGCCTTTTTCTTACTGTCTGTTATAGACTTAATTAGGATTTTGAACCTGGTTCAATATAGCTGTTCATTAAGTTCAGTTTCAAGTATACGTTGTCTGATGTTGATGATTTGAAGTTTTTTTGATATCGCAGATATTTAGATACACATTAGGGTACCCGAGAGTTGAAATTAAAATTTTTTTTGATTTATGGCGTCTTCTTTAAATTTTTTTGCATGTCCTAGCTAGTTTATAGCTCAATTAACTATATAGTATTTAAAAAAATAACCGTTTCAAAATCAAGGTTAATGTATAGTGAATTCATCTACCCAACAGATTCATTAACACATTGATTTATTTATGATTCTTTTCCACATTTTCTTTTAGAAGTAGTTACAAGACTTAGTATAGCTCTCACTTGCATAAGCTCTGTTATTGCTATCATTTTAGTTTCAAGATTTTGTTTCAATTATGAATCGGTAAAATTTTTACAAAACAAATAATAATTGATTAGTCTACTGTTCCATTTGCCTACACCTATTGTATATATACTTGAGCTTAAATAACATTTTTTTTTTTTGCTTTCCTACCAATTATAGGCTATACAGAGTGATTCAAAATAAATACTTATTCTAGACATTTTTAATTGTTTAAATATTCAACATGTTTACTCTAACGGTTCATTTATTAATTTTATCATTTAATTTTAAAACAACATTCATAATTCATATATATATACATACATACATATATATATATATATATATAATTTCATCTAAAGTTTATTCAAAAATTCAATCTTAAAAAAACACCATCTTTGAAGTCTTATCATCTCATTTTTAATCTATTTTGTGCTCTATTTACAAAAACGTCTAAGCATTCTGATTATCAATAAACTAAGTAAGTATATACATATATGTACATAGTTATTTGTATTAGTTATACATATATTTATACTTAATACTTAACTAAGTAATGTTGGCAATGTACAGTTATTTCAATAGTAAATTTTATGAAGTCAATTTTAATATCCTTTCGGGTTGCATTTATTACAATTTATTTTTCTATCAACATAACGCTCTCATTTTTTTTTTTTTTATTATATATTATCAAAAATTTAATAAACACATAATCAAGTCACTAAAAATACTTAGTCCGGTTTTTTTTTAAAATAAAAAGAAAAAAAAATGAATAAATACTTCAAATGAAAAAAATCAAAAATAAAAATATTGAATCCTTGAAGTTGAGAATATATTAAAATACTTATACCGTAAATTCTTATAAAATCTATAACAAGCATTTTTTTTCTCGTTTATTAAATTTTTCAAATAAATGTAATATATTTTTTTTTAATCCTTGCATTTAAATATTCCACAATCCATGCATATATAATACTCATATTATATATATATATTGTACATGAGGCCTATATGTTTTTTAGCATTATTTTACTGTATCCTATATAAGTTTAATATAAAACTTGGCATTATGAAATACTTGGCAATGTAAATAAATATATATATATATTTATATATATATATATATTATATATATGCATATTATACATTTATATATATATATACAAAAAAAAATAGAAGTAGAGGTACGATGACACTACTTTTCTGCTGCTGTACCGGATCGATATAAAAATTTCTTTTTTGCTTGTTTATTTGTTATTGTTTTTGTAAATTATTTATCGCGCATGTCCTTTTTTTGATTTTTCTATTTTTTTTTTTTTTTTTTTTAAATTTTTTTATTATTTTTCGTAAGAATTTTTTTATTTAGTTTTTTTTACTATTAAAATATGAAGGACTTCCTGGTCTTTAAAATACAAAAAAAAAACAAAAAAAGACAGTAAAAAGAAAACCTGGTTTTTAAAATTCTTTCTTTTATCATTTTTAAGAGTTTTGAAGAGAAAGAGAAAAATTGATGGAAATTTATGCATAAAGTTACCTTTTTGTCAGTAATGCACTAGAAAAGAAATTGTTTTTATTTGCATTGATTTTTTCTTGTTTTTCTAGTTAAGGATTCGAAATAAGAAGATAAGTTATTATATATTCAAAATATAGTTATATACATATATATATATATATATATATATATACTAAAATAAAAATTCCTTTTTAATGTTCGTGGCATTATGCCTTTAGGTATATATACCTCAGGGTTTCAGGTCTACTGCCTATTATATATATATTCACTCATATAGCCATATGAATGTAGTTAGTCCTTTGTTTATTAAATTTTAGTAACTGCTTATACATAGTTATCTATTATGTATATATATATATATACATATTAGATATATATATATATTTATATATATACCTATATATAAAAATAATATATATGTTTAGTAAATTTACCTGTAGAAGGTAAATGTAGAAGCGTAACTATGATACAATAAACTTACGATATACAAATATAGGTAAGTATGTGTAGCTTTATTGAATACGTCATTTTAAGGCGTGTAAAAATTAGCTTGAATAGCTATATTGTATGCTTTCTTTTCAAGCAATTTGTCTATAATTAATTAATTAATTATATATATATACTTGTTTTGTGTTTATTTTTGTTTTTACAATAACAATTTCGATTAGGTATTATAAATTTTTAAAACTAGAATGAGACTCAGACTACTAGTAACATAATACCAATTAGGCTAATAAAGGTTAAATATTCACTCAAAGTTGATATCGAATTTCCTAATCTATAATAGATTTAAATCCAAATAGTTAAATATAAATTTAGCGATCCATATCCAATAGATATTGATTTAGAAAATAAATAACATCTTAAGCAGATAGTTATGGAGTATTTGAAATAGATTTTTGTTCAAAGAATTTTTTGACAGGTGTAAACACCTTATTTAGCATTAGCATAGCTTTTACGGGGATGAGAAAGTAAATGCCGGTTTATTTGGTGTAGTGAATAGTGATTATGCCGACTGCTAAAACAAATATAATGTGTTTATGCCGGTGCTACAATAACAATGCTATAGGTTAAATGACATTTGTGGCAACGGCATGAACACAACATTTTTGAGCCCTACTAGCTATAATAGCAACACAAATTTAGCTACGTAGATGGCTTAGCCAATATAGCACGGAATAGACGCTAAAGCTGATACAGATGTCAAAATAAACGTCAAAGTAAAAATAATTACAACAAAAATTATAGAAGAAAGTAAGTATATTTGTATAAGTTTGTATATTATTTTATTTATATAAAATTTATTAGAATGGAAATGGAGAAAAAGAATAAAATCTACAAATTGGACAGATGGAAAATAATTACATTATTTGAGATAATGTTTAACAGGAAAATAATGCAATTATTCGCCGAAAAGAAAACTAGGTCCCAAGACATTTATATACGTATCAGAATGATTAGTTTCGATATGAAAAATGATGAATATAATCGGAACAAGGACGAAATTAAATACAAATTAACGTTTTACAAATTTCGTAAAAATAAATAAAAACACTTTTGTTTTGACATTATTCATGTTTATACGGGTAGGAAAGTGGTCGAAAACTACAAAAAATTTATGGGTGAAGGGTGATTTCGATAGGGGTAAGCAAATCTACCAAAATTTTAAATTTCTGGTAGATTTTTGACGTTTACATTTTTTTTTTCTGGGAATATGTCAATATCAATATATTTTTATTATTTTTTATTCAAACGTAATTAAAATATCGGATCGAATATTAATCAAATAAAAAAATATAAATTTACAAATAATAATAATGTTGGATTGACACTAGAATAATAATAAAAATATATTTATTTATATTCTTGGCAATAATTTCAATTCCGGCCATCTGGATATTTTAATAATCTGATAGTAACAATGGCAGAAATCTACCAATTTTTTTTTACGTATGAACATGAAGGTAGATTTCTGCGGTAGATCTGCGGCAGATTTCTGCCTCGTATAAAAATGGGCATTTGGGCATTTATAGCAACGAACGGCATGAACTACATGTGCTACATACATTTTTTGATATTTATTGCATTGCTAACTTAGCATCGGCATGAACCGGCAGCTATTGAAAAATTTTTAAACAAAAATTAATTAAATTATAATAAATGATTTTAATTAGAATTAATTTAAATTAATTTTAAATAATTGATTTAACCCTTATCAGGGCATGGGGGTGTTTAATTGAATTTTTATTTCATTAATTAAACATATAAAAATAATAGATAAATTTTGACTTACTTATTATGAGTATAATTTAGTACATAATAGTAAAGTATAGGAAATATACGTAAGAAGAACACGTTAGACTGCTTTAAACACAAAAAAAAATAATATATATACTTAGTTAAATAAAAAAAAACACACTCGACAATACACATTAGACATTCTATTTTAAGTAGTTATTTATGCAGTAAAAGCTAAAATACCGTATTTAATGTACAAAAGTAAGTTAACCGATAAAACATAAAAAAAAATAAGTTGTTTTTAAATCGTACAATATCTTATCATTAATTTATTTTCCTGGAAGATAATTAACAGTTAGTCCATATAGCATAACTTTTTTATACTACAACGCTGATGACTAAGTATGACAGATTATTTATAACTGATTTGTAATTGAAATATAACACTGAGGGCGTTTTCGAACCTCTCGCACTTGCACTTGATACTCACACTAAACCCGTCAAATCGCACTTGATTTGTTGTCAAAATTTTAGTGTAGTCTCAAATACACTAAATATTGCAAAATTAAATTTATTAAAACTGAAAATAAAAAAAAATTTAGTGCGATTTGACAGGTTTAGTGCGAGTATCAAATGCAAGTGCGAAAGGTTCGGAAACGCCCTGAGCCTATAGTACAACTTTTTTATGTACTAACTTCACCTCTGACGACTATGACAGATGATTCAGGGAATTTAATAGCTCAGGTAGAAATTGAAACAAACGTAATTTACATAGTTCTTAAATCTATTTAAGACAATATTTTTATATTGTAAGGAAATTTTTTCCCAATTCGTACTTATATTTATCTTTGCTTGAGACTGTCACATTTAAATTATACAACATGAATTAAATTTTTTTTGCTATGTTGGTAGTACTTAATAAAAATTGCCGGTTTTAAGTTTTAACTTTATTTATATAGAACCACATTTTAATTATGCATAATTTTAATAAATTTAACTAAAATAAAAAATTTAATAAAATTTGGTATTCAATCATATTGTGTGTATATAGATACGTTGTTGTAGTTGTAATTTGTTTCACTTTGCTTTCACCCTCTTTCCCCACAACAACAAATTTAGTTTGATCGAAAGTGGATTAAAGACAAATTGGAAAAATTCCAAATACATATAACAGTAAGTATGTAATATATATATATAACTGTAATAGACTATAATCAATTTTAAAATATTTAATTTGATTTGTCATTTAATTTAATAAACCTAAAAAAAAAATATATTGTATTAAAATAACAATTTCTACTTACTGGCATTCATTCATAATTTCCTCTTGGCTTCGTACTTGTACTGGTGCTAATTCTTCAACATTTTCTTCATAATTACCAAAACATTTGGTTATTTTCTCATCGAATGTATTTACCAAATCTTCAAGACTTCCACTAAATGTTTCAGTAAAATTATCCACATTTGTATCTTTCATATTATTCATAGCAGCAATTGTAGCAAAATTATTCATATTATTTGCATTTGTTGTTGATTGTTGTATTGCTGTATTTGTTGTTGATGATGTTGTTGTTGTATTTGATGTTGTTGTTGTTGATGATGATGATGATGTTGTATTATCCGAATTATTACAATTTAAATTACCATTTTTACTAATATGAACATCACGTACAGCTTCTTCCAATAATAAAATATTATCGGTTTCTTTTAAATTTAAATTTAATGTATCACTTAATGCTTTTAATGTAACATTCGAATTATTTGTATCACCATTACCAACACCACCACCACCACCAACTGTTTGGGTAATAAAATCATTACCACCCCATTCATCAGTTTCTTCAAATTGGGCTAATGGAGCCTCAAATTTTAACTCGGCCATTTTTGCACCGAGATCCCGCATTGCAAAATTTACCAAACACAAAAAAAAATATTTAAATTTCAAATTTTTTATATTAAATTAATTTAATTTGTTATGTATTTATTTTTTTTTTAATAACAAAATTTATTATTTTAATTTAATTTTTTTTTTTTTTTTTTTTTGTTGTTTACAAATTCATTGAAATCATTTGATTTGATTACAATGTTTTTTTTTTTTTATTTCGTTTTAAAAAATTTAATTTAATTCAACTGAAAAAAAAATTTGCTGCACTGCACTAATTTCCTTTTTATTATTATTTTTTTTTTTGCTTTGATTTTGATTATTGATTTTTCACAAAATTAAATTTTTCCTGGAAATTTTATTTAACAATATTTAATTTTTTTTTTTATTAAGATTTTATTGAAATCACATTTATTAAAAAATTATTTTTTTATCAAATATGTCAATTTTTTTTTAAATCAATACAAAAATATAAAAATATTTTTAATTAAAAATTTTTTTGCTAAAAAAAATTATTGAAATTCCTTACTGCACTCTTTAAAATAAAAAGAAAAAAATTAATACCGTTATCACGACAATTTAAAAATAGAACGCTACTCTCCGTAGGCTAAAAACCAACTGAATTTATTGAATAAATTCAAAATGCTTGCTATTTCAGTTCGGTTGTTTTGAAAAGCTTGTTTGCTCTTATTTTGCTGTTTGCTTGGTTTACCAATTTTTATTGTAAAAAAATGAGTGTGTTTTGTGATATCAAAATGATGATATAAAAACGAATGATACGATACGATACCGATGCTTTACCTTACCTACTTCTTCCCTATATTCTTCAATTTGCCTTGCCTTTGCCTAGCCATTCATTCAATATGTTTATTTAAGATTTGAAAAATTTGAATTGAAAATATTCTTGAAGAGAGAAAATCAGGGTGAAATTTAGTTAGAGGTCGATTTACAAAGTTGACTAAGTTCATATTAAACTATTTTGAAATACTAAGAAATTTTTTACTCAAATTTTAATTTATAAATATTTCTAAAAGCGCACCGCACCAGTAAGGGATTTCTTTAATTTTAGATGTTCTTTAATATTAAACTTAAGGTATACAATTCCATATAAATTATTGGTTTGGCGTAAGTTAAACTCAATCCCCCACCGCAAGAGCGGCTTTAATTTAATTTAAATTTGAATACTTTAAACAAATTAACAAAAATCAATTTTGAAAAACTAATCCATCGCACTGAACGCAATTCTTTACACAAACTTACCGCAATACTAGCAATCTGGGCCACTGAACGCAGCCTACGGATCAGGCCATTGAACGCAATTCAGCGCAAAAATTTACCGCAATACTAGTAATCTGGTCACTGAACGCAGCCTAGGGATCTGGAAACTGAACGCAATTTTTACCACCAAATTTTACCGCAATACTAGCAATCTGGCCATTGAACGCAACCTAGGGATCTGGCCATTGAACGCAATTCACAGCAATACTAGTAATGTACTCACTGAACGCAGCCTAGGGATCTGGCCGCTGAACGCAATTCACCACAAAATTTTGCCGCAATACTAGTAATCTGGGCCACTGAACGCAACCTAGGAATCTGGCCACTGAATGAAATTTTTACCGCAAAAAATTACCGCAATACTATTACTCATAGAATACTTCCTCAAGAATTGCTATTTTCATACTAATTCAAAAAATAATGGCGATTTAAATTTATCAACTTTCATAAAAAAATAAAACATTTAATTTTTCTTAAAAACATAAAAATTTTTGTTGTTCTTGTTTTTACATATAAAAAGTCAGATAGATCCATGAAATGTATCTAGAATTTTTTCAGATCCATTTTCATTAATTGCGGTACATTAACCGGTACATTTTACAATCCCGTTCCAGTGACCAGATCCATGAATTTGTTGATTTCAGATACATTGGTTAATTTCATTGAATGCTACCATTAAAACACTTTCTACTGTAGTACAATTTTAATATTTACCACTGTAAAAGTGCATTTTCATATATTATGTAGTACAAAGTGTACAAGTACTACTAATATAGTATGGCTAGCTCATTACCCTTCAACTATTAGTTTTGTTAAATTGGGTTATTTTATTATATAATAGATGTACTTATAGTAAAACAATGAAATGTAATTGTACTATTTAATGTCAGCAGTACAATTGTGTATAATTTTATACAATTCTACTTTTGCGTATTTCATGACTTTTACAATTTTTAAATTTTGTATTATTGCCATGACATGATGCATGTTTATATGTTTAGAAAAATGTTAGAAATCTACAAAAATTTCTTGGTGAATTGTGATTTTGGTTTAGGGATAAGCAACTCTACAAAAATTTAAGATTTTTAGTAAATTTGTGACATTTCAATTTTTTTCTAAGAAAAAATTTCTGTGTTAAATTTTTTTGATTATTTTTTATACAAGGAAATTATTGTTGTCAACGTAATTTTTGGATCGAATATTAATAAAATAAAAAATATATATAAAATATACAAATAATATTGTTGAATTAACATTAGATGAATTGTTGTTGATAATCAAATTTGTTTTTAGTGATATATTTAAATTATGGAATAAAAGTTGAATTTCCTTTGACTAATCATAAAATTATTTTAATGTTTTATTTTTACGTATTCATTTCAATGATCGCTATAACCGACGACTTAAAATTCTTTTTGTTTTCCTTATTAAGTGTAGATCAATGCTATTTTTATTTTTGAATTTACTTAAATATTTCAACAAGATATTTTTCGATCCAAATATGCATTTTCATACAAAATGGATATAGCTAGTTTTTATCTTATACCTCTCAATTGACGTTTTAACAAAATGACGAAACATTCTCAGCGATTCAATACCAAGAGAGAAGTACAAATAAAATTAAAAACAAAAACATTTCAGTTGAGTTGAGATTGAGAGAAATGTCATTTTAATTTTTCTATCAAAAGTTTTACCATATCAAAATAAAAATCTTCAAAAACTTCTAAAACCACTTTGTTTATGTTAAATTTCTTATTCATAGCGACATCTTTTAGATTTAGTATTCTACTGTCAATTAAATAAAAAAAAAACAAAAAATGATTTCATGAAATGTCAAAATAATAATAGATAAAGTGGATAAATGAGTAGAACAAAACAAAAAAAGGTTTTTGTCATTTCTTTTCTTGGATTTTTCGTTATCTTATCGCAGTATTTTTATTTCACTACATATTTATTGTTTGTTTTTTTTTTTTTTAATCTGACAAAACACATTATTAACTTTTGTTTTAATTTTAATTGAAACAAGTGCATTGTATTTATTTTTTCAAGATAATGCAATTAATCTTTAAAAAAAAAAAGATTATTAGTATTTAATTTGACTATAATTTGAAGTTTGTGTTTTTTTTTTTTCATTTGCTATTTAAAACAAATACATACATACACACATTAATAAAAATTAGTGGAATAAGAAAAATCAATAAAAAATTAAAATTTATAATTTTGATTAGTAAATAAACAATGTAAAATTATATTTACAATTACGAATTTTATGACATTTTCTATTTAAGATTGACTTTAAAATAATAATAATAAAAAAAAGAACAAAACAATGGCAGAATTTAAAAATTTATTACAAACTATGTCATCAGTTTTTAATAATACAAAAGACGATCAAAATTCTGTCCTAGATATAAATGATGACAAGACATTAAAGGTAATACATATAATAATTATAATTAAAAATATTAATACTTCCGTTATATTTTAGTGGAAAACATTGCATCATAATCAGTATGCTTCAAAAAAAGATGGAAAGAAAACACGAAATAATGTTACAGCAGTACTGCCCATTAGTGATGTAGTTTCTTTTTGTAAAGTTGAAAATGTTGAAATTGTTATGGAAGATGAATCATGGGATTGTAATTCATCGACATCATCTGAACCCAAATCATATGTTAAAACTAGAAGATGTGCTAAGGTTAGTTATTATGATGAATACAAGGTTCTATATTAACCTCAAATAATTTTTTTTAAAATCAACTAAAATTGAATTGCTTATTTGAAGGTCAACAACAGCATTCTTAAAATTATTTGATAAATTTCTTAAAATGTTACATATTTCAATCACAATTTCCAAATAAAATTTAATTAATATATATATTAATTTTTATTTTAGAATACAAGAAATGAACCAATTTGTGAAGAAGAAAATCCTCCTAGAAAATCAAAACGACTCAAAAAAACAAATGTTCAACAAAATTCTGAAATTAAATTATCTATTGTACCAACAGAATTCAATCATAATAAAGATAATAGTAATATATTATTATCAACAAATTTATTAAATAATAATACAATTAGTGAAGAATCACCATCAGCACTATCATTTGATGATGAAGTATTTTATTCATTTGGAAAAACAATTGCATTACAATTAAAAGAATTAAATAAATTCAATAAAATTGAAGCACATGAATCTATGAAAGAAATACAAAATCTTGTAGCAACACGAATAGTTAAAATTTTAGCACAAGAAGAAGGTAATCATGAATTAATTTCAAGAACCTCACCTAGTCCTGAATAGAAAAGTAAAAAAAAAAAAGAAAAAATTTAAATTCGTAAATTAATGAGTAAATGTTGCTTGATATTTTTAAATGTTTTGTTTTTTGTTTAAATACCAAAAAATGTCTTATATTTAAATGTACATATATTTATGTTATATGAAGTGTCGTTCAAAAAATGACAAAATAGTTTTAAATACAAAAAAAAAAAAAAATAGTTTTTATATAAGGAAATTTAGAATTTAAGATTGCTTTTTGTTTTTTTTTTTTTATTTTTTGTTGTGTTTTGAATAATAGCACAAAACCCCGAATTCAGTTAGAATTTAAATAAATATTTTATATAAAATTTTATTTCTGATTGTTTCATTATTGTTATTATATTGGATTATTGAATCCAGGGTTTTAATTCATTGCCAAGTTGAAGTTAAGTTTAAGGTCTAACTTTCCCGCGCCGTATATCATCTATTATATTACCTGGTACATAAATATAGTTTTATATATATATATAGTTCTATATATATTTTTTGCTGGTACCTACATATAGCACTTAGCACCCATATGTATTATGTAGTACATATTATATATGTAATATACGTAATATTACCTATTTATCGTACCTAATATCTATAAACAGTAGTATATAGTACCTAGTACCTACATATAGCACCTAGCACCCATATGTATTATATGGTACATATATATGTAATATATTATGTAATGAGTGTTAAAAGTTACAATTTTTAGTTCCACATTTTGTTGAATATAGTTTAATCATAGATTAGTTATGGATATATACTATATGTTTAATATAATCATTAGATTAGTCTTTAGATTAATTAATATATATATACAAATTATTGTGATACTTTACTTGATCTAAATCCCGCCATATTCATCTCTGCGAACTAGTCATTACTTCAAGAATGTGATATGATATTAATTCTAATGTTTTCAAATTCAATTCAAACAGTAGATATTTATTACAAACTTTATAAACTGTTGAAATTCAAAATAAATAATTTTTATTATTATTCTATAATATTATTATTGAATTTAAATTTACCACAATTTAAATTATGGCCAATGTTGCTACTTGAAAAGGCTTTTGTTTTAGTAAGATGATAAACATACATATACTGACATTTCAAAATATATACCGTTTATTTTTTTTTAAATATTCAATAACTTACCTTTTAAAGTCCAGTTATTTTTATATACATACATACTTTTATATTAATTTGTCAGCATCTGTTTCTGTGTACAATTTAAAAAACAGCATCTGCGATAAATACATTAGGATATTAGCAGAAATTATATATATATTATGTATGTATATAAAATTTCTGATATTATCGAGATTTTCGAGATTTAATAGGTTTTTGTTTTTGTCGAATAAATGTACGTCACCCGCTTTAAAAAATAAAAATATTGAAAAGAGCACTTTTTGTAACATAGTCAGTAGAATTTTATTTTTATGTTTTCACGCGGACACCTAGTGGTCAATTTTATAAATAACAAATATTAAAGTATCATGGAATACTGAAAGTGAAACAATTTATTTCTTTTTCAATTTTAATAGACGCAAATTTAAAATTATTAAAGTTATTTATTTTATTATATTGTTGGTATTAATTTTGTAATATCGCTATAGTATTATTAATTAAAAATTAAATAAATATATATATAATTAAATATATGGAATGTGTTTGTTTCTAAATGAATGTTAAAATAATTTAATTAAATAACGTTTTATTTGTCATACAAATCCAGAAGAATTTTTGAAATTGAAACATTAAAATTTGAAATCGATAGAAATCGAAATGTTTATTTTTTTGTTGTTAAATTTAAAAAAAAACTAACTGCTTTTTTATAATTTTTATAATATATACAACAGTACAGAGTAATTTTAGCTTTATTTGATCATTTCGATCAGTACACTATGTTGATGTTATTATTTGTACCATGTAGCAGTTTTTACGTTTGTTTTTACAATATACTAAAGCTTAATTTATTATTATTAAAATTGCCTAAAAGTAGGTATATAACTTTTAATATTATTATAATTATTATTTTTATTATCTTTATTACTTACAATGAGTTTTAGAATATCAAAATAGATTTAGATCAAAGATAGATCGAACAAATCGAACAAACACTTCTACTGAGGCATTTAACTTCATTGTGTCCTTATTTAAGTTTACATTGTAAGCATTGACATTTTTTAATCATTGATGCTACTGTCTGTGTTAAAATGGAAAACTGCAATGAGTTCAAGAAAAATCTCCACCAATGTATATATTAATGATTGACTTCCGCCAGACTTTCGATTCAATAAAACAGATATAGGTATAGTAGAAGTTATCTTTCATAGAATCCGAATCCTGTGAATATTGATAAATTTAATTATGCTAACATTCAGACACACCAAATGAAAGGTGATGGCAATGTTAAATAAAATAATGAACAAATTTGAAGTGAAAACAGGAGTCAAACAATACTCTGTCAATTAAAACCTTCAATATTATGCTTCAATATGGAGTCATGCAACATTATGCTTCAAATGTGTTAAAAGTTAAACCACAAAAAGACTCAACCTACTTAAAATGATTGGCAATTCGACATATTTGGTTCGGATAGAAAAATGATGTTAAGGATTCTAAATTAAAATATACTCCCAATATTAGATTACGCTTCAGTAACCACTCTGAAGTCTCTTAATGCTATTCTTAACACCAGACTTGCCACCGGTGCATTTAGAACTCAATTTCACTCAAAATCTCAGAAGGGAGCTGCGTACAGCTATATATATATGGTTTATAGGTATTTGATATTAAAATATATAATCGTCTAAAACATAAACCTTCATGGCACCAACCTCTCTTAGTTCGGATAAAATCCAAGCTCGAAGATCACGGAGCAACTCTGTACGATTTTGAAACCAAAATCAGGCATAAATTTCCACCTTGGATACTGAAAAGACCGACGATCGATAAGGAGCTAGCTGGTTATCATAAAAACGAAACATTACCCAAACAATACAAACAACTTGTGGTGAATAAACCAAACGTCAAATATAAAGAATATACACAGACGGATCTAAAATACTCGTCTCCAACAACAATTATAGATGTGGATGCGCCTTTAAATGCAGGCAAGACAAATTCTCCTTTCGACTAAAGAAGAACTGTATGCCATAATGAACGCAATCGAATATGTGTCGTTAACTCAACCAAAGGGAAAGTACATAATTTGTACCAATTCCTTGAATAGTATATACAAGGTATTTCATCACACACCGCAACACATCCAACTATTCTAAGGATCCAAGAACTTTTACACCAAGCAGAAATCTCAATCGTTATTTTTTGGCTACCAGCAGGCCACTGCACCAATATTACTGGCAATGAGCAAGCTGATAAACTTGCTAAAAATGCTACATATATGGATCCTGATTCCCAGCAGTTGATGGTAGTTGACGATTATAGAGGGTTGATTAAAAGAAATGTTTCACACGCATATGAAGCTAGATAACGAATCCACGACTAATAAATTAAAACAAATAAAAAGGTCAACTGCACCCTGGAAAAGCATATTGATTCTGTAAGCCGCGAAAGAACGGATGTATAATTACAAGACTGAAGATAGGACATTCGCGACTGATGCATAAATACTTATTTGACGGACCATAAGCCAATTTTGACGTCAAATTTCATACAAAAATTATCAATATCCAAAGCCTATGGGTCATTTTATAATTAACAAAGTATTACAAAGGTGGTTTGAGGTCAATCCGGAACTAAATATCTCCGTAACGGTAAAAGATAGCAAAAAACGGTTTGGGCCAAAAGAAACAGCTTATCGCAAAACCTAAAAATCTGTTCAAAAAAAAAGTGAAAATTGCTTTTAGAACTCAACCGACGATATTATGTACACCTAAAAACAAAAATAATATAACGTTGAAATAAAGACCCCAGAAATCTGTAAAAATTTTTTATTTTGTTTTTTTTTAAATATTATATGCATTGAATAGAACTCATATTTTATTCAAAATTAAAAATTCATTTGGTTTATGTTTTAGTACATATGAAAGAAAGAATGTATATGTATATTACAAAATTGATTTGTGCCATCGCCATCCCTAATCTAGATGTATTCTAGTCAAGCAAACATTACTGTATGAATATTGTCAGAAAAAAAAAACAAATGTTCACTTTTTTTTCAGAAGTGTATCTGTCTTCAATTTAAAAAAAAAAAAAAATTACTACAATACTACTAGACATGATTTAATGAAATATGTACACATAGTTCAAAACTTCTTAAGTTTTCACATCTCATTCGAGTTAACATTTTTGTTTGTCACAATGGAAAACAAAATAATACTTTCGATAATAGTATACACATATATTATTAATAATAGTAATGTCCTTCTATAATATTTACTTAAAAATTTATAAGTTGTAGGTATATAAGTTGTAATAAAACTTTTTCTTAAGTAATTTTATTTAATTTGACTGAAATTATTGAAAACATCAGAGTCTATATATATAAAAATTGTAAAATTTGCACTGACGTATTTTTCTATAATTAAATTTAATATAAGATAAATATCTACTACCCACATCTTATAACAATGACGAAATAAATTCTTTGTAAGATGTCAACAGAAAATAAATATACATATATAAGTATATATATAAGTATGTATATAATAATAATAAAAAAAAAGGATTATTATCCTTTTATAAATAGTTTTATGTAAACAAAAAAACAAAAATCAATGAAAACTTTTCTAAAATTTGACTCTTCTCTTTATGTAAATATCAATAAAATAAAATTATTTCAACTAAATGGAAATTTAAATATTTAAAGAATATCTATATTTATTTGTATATTATATTATGTATATTAAATATCTTAAACACATATAGTTTTAAAATAAAAAAAAATAAAAAAAAAATTATTTGATATTTTAAATAAATTTTTCAATTTATTGTTGTTCCGTCTTTGACCCTCCATTTATATGATTCTTTTGTTATTTTTAAGAACATATAGTTTTATTATATATATATATTTATTATAGATATATATATAATAATGGTAAATAAATGAGTAAAACTTTTTTAAATAATATATATCTGATAATTTTATTTTTTTTTTTGTACAGTATTGCCATTAAAACTAGATGGAGCCGATTTTCTATTACATTAGGTTACGTACATTAGATTCATTTTCAATTGCCCAAAATTATTGTACACAAAGAATGAGTAATATTTTACGAATACATATTCATTTATATGTATTTTCTGATAAATTAACATATTAAATATAAAGCTATATTATGTGGGATTAGATATTCTTGACACGTTTGGCTACCCATGTTGATGTATCACCAATGAACATCTCTATTCTTTCATATCATTCATTTGTCGTTTCGGTAAACATTTCATATCATCCTAACGCTGTAGCGATTTCGATATCCAATTGATTAATCATTTGTTGTTGGTTTATTTGCAGTTATTTGTTTGATGCCACGAACTTAGTACCATTTTCCCAATACATTTCCGCACCATTACTTCGCCTTGATGTAAATCGACGGTATATGCCGATATAGTATAGTAGGCCACAGTAATAGAAATAATATTTGCATTATATTGTCATAAAATTTCGATTAGATGCTCCAAGAGAGATTTAAGGAGAACGTTTCGAAATCTTAAATTAAACAAAAATCTTTATTAATTACAAAATCCCAAATGAGGATATCCCAAATTACAAAATCCAAAATCCTAAATGACATAACCCCAAACTATATAGAAAGTAAAGCGCATTATATAGATTTAAGAAATGAGTGAATTTTTTAGTAGTTTCGGTTTCAGGACAAAAGCCCATCAAGTTTATTAAGAGCAAAATTTGTGTGGTAAGTATTTAAGAAAAAAATAATTTAGTGCGTTATTTTCTATCGCTTATTTGCAGCTACTACTGTATTACCTATCTTCTTAGCTACCTTTTTATCGTATATGGATATGCATATGGATATGTGTATATGCAAATGCAAGGTTATGAATTTGGAGGGATTTTTAGTTAGTTATATAAAATCTAGCTTATATGCCTTTTCCGGATTATTTTTTTTTGTTTTTTTAGAGTGATAAAACTTTAAATTGAAATAAAATAGACTTAAATTAAGATGGAAACCAAATTTTTTTTGTAATTGTAATATAATTTTATTACATTTAAGCTTTAAAAATATAATTTCCGACATATACATACCACGATTAGCTCTGAGAAACCGCATTGGATCAGGCTAATTTATCAGACCTTATTTCAGCAACAACAATACTGGTTATATTGGCTTCCAAAGCATCTATACTGGTTTATCAGTATAAAACAATAACTTGACATAACCCCAAACAAAAAAAACCCACTGGCGTGGATCGCATAATCTTGAAGGTAAACTATTGGTACATTTCTCGAAATAATATTATCACTAAATCTCTTCTTTCAATAAATAAATTGTTGTGGTAGCAGTATGAGGTGTGGCACCATCTTGTTTGAAGCAAAACCATTCAAATTGTGAAACAAAAAATCATTGATTATCGATCTGTAACGAGTACCGCCATTCAATTTAACATTAACTCCAGTATCGTCTTTAAAGAAATATGGATCGATGATGGCTCCAGTGTGTAAATCACTCATATACGGTACATTTTTGAAGGATTGTTTTCACTCAATATACGTTAATTTTGCTTGTTTACGTAGCCGTTCAATCAAAAATTAGTGTCATCACTAAGTATAATTTTTCGATGAAAAAAAAATTTGATAAACTTCAAGCTGTTCTAGTGCCCAATTGGCAACACAAGCGAAACGTTTATTATGGTCAAGTGGCTTATCAAGCAAGTGGAATCTTGTATGGGTATTCTAAAGTTTTACATGTGGCAGCTGCCAACTGGTTGTTAACGTCGACATAATAGTACAAATTTGGATTTTTATCAACACCTAGCTCTTACAGTACCGATATTTTCTTCTGTACATTCAATTCAATTTTCAATTAAATTTTATTTTTTTTTATTTTCACTTTTAATAAATTTAATTTCATGATATTCAGTGTACTTGAGACTACACTAACATTTTGACAACAAATCAAGTGCGATTTGATGCAGGTTTAGTGCGAGTATTAAGTGCAAGTGTGAGAGGTTCGAAAACGACCTTAATAAGAAAATGAAAATTATTTTAAAGTAGAGGAGAGTAGCAGAATAAATTTAACTGAAGAATTCAAGAACAATTTCATTAATTTTAGTAAAATAAATCAATACTTTTCCAAATTAGAATTTATTATTTATAATAAGAAATGTGAATAACATTAATATTTTTAATAATAATAAAAAAAATCTGAACAATAAATAAATATGTATTTATGCATTACATTATTTTTATTTTTCTCTAATAACAAAATACATATATATTTCTATTTATATGTTTTTTTTTAACGACACAACTATTAAATGTCTCAAATTATTTATCTTACATTGTTTTAGACTTTGGTCATTTGTTATAATTATTTAGATTCATAGTTTAAATAATATGTATAAAATATTAAATTTTTAGTAATTTTATTCATTATCCATTTTATCCGTCTTGAATTTTAAAAATATTAAATTTTTAGTAATTTTATCCGTTATCCGTTTTATCCGTCTTGAATTATAAATATATTAAATTTTTAGTAATTTTATCCGCCTTAAATTATAAAAATATTAAATTTTTAGTAATTTTTTCCGTTATCCGTTTTATCCGTCTTGAATTATAAAAATATCAAATTTTTATTAATTTTATCCGTTATTCGTTTTATCCGTCTTGAATTATAGAAATATTAAATTTTTAGTAATTTTATCCGTTATCCGTTTTATCCGTCTTAAAGTATAAAAATATTAAATTTTTAGTAATTTTATCCGTTATCCGTTTTATCCGTCTTGAATTATAGAAATATTAAATATTTAGTAATTTTATCCGTTAAACCCGCTAGCTATTAGAAGTAGCCTGTTCTTTTAAAAACTTTAAATTTGGCTTTAACTTGAATTATAATTACTCAACCGGGGCTTCTAGTAAATGCATATAAAATGTATATATTTATATATGTATATATATAATAAAATGTACATATATATGTACAAGAAATTATATTTTTTAAAGACTAAAACCATTTTAAATAAAAACCAACTTCAAACTCAATCAACAACAATTTTTTTAAATCACCCTGTAAATTATATTTAATTTAATTTTTTCACCTTTTTGTTTTTTTTCAATAATTTAATATTTTCCTATTTTTTTTTTATCTTCTTAATGTATTCCAATTTTTCTTTAAATTTTCAATTTTCGATTATAATCTCATCTTTAGAGTAAGTTAAGTACATATGTATATAGAATGAAATTGATTTTATTGAAGGACACTACAAATATACGAAATATTGAATAACCCTTAAAAAGAAAGGTTCAATTCCAATTTCTTCCATCAAATAAGATTTAATGATAAATTATATTATATTAGATGTGTATATAATTTTAGTCAATTGATAAAACTCAAATATCAAGTTTAATGTGATGTTAATAAACTTTGACCTTGCAAAATTTTATATATTTAATTTTTCAATATAATGTATAGCTATATACAAAAAGGACTATTACTTGGATAACAATTGACATTATGACCAATGAAAATTTGACAAAACAGAAAAAACAAAAACAAAAACAAGAAAATCAAAAAATATAACAAAAAGTTAATTTACTGAACCCATTCACCATATTAACTGGAACCAAATATCTTATTTTTACACGAAAAAAATTAAAAAAAAAAAAAAACAAAAAAGTGTTTTGTTGTCGAAGATGTCTTTAGTGTCTTAAGATTATCACTTGATGTTGAATAGTATTACTTATATAAAATACAATGTGAACAAGTTATTGCATATAAATCCATTTTGTATATATAAAATGTTTTTGTAATTCTTGACAATAAAACAACCCAATTCTCGAACTCATCATGAATATGATATATGTATACTATATAATATTTGAGTCCACGCAAAAAAAAAAAAAATGTTAAAAAAAATGTTCAAGTCTTTTAGAGATTATTTCACATATTGTATTATTGTATTGATCATTTTGTTTGAATGGGAATTTTGATTGTTAAGAAAATACCAAATTTGTAATTTTTTTTTTTTGTTGTTTTTATTTTATTCAGTTTTTCTTAAGGCAATTTTTTTTTTTTTTTTTTTTTGCCTAATGTGCACAAAATCTCTTGACCATATTTTTAATATATTGGAAACTAACATCAAAAAGGATGATAAAAATGAAAATTATATTTAATTTGTATGTGTGTGTGTGTGTGTGTGTATGTTGACAATAGAATTTGTAATTTTTTTTTTGGGGAAAAATTAAAGGGAAAATCGTCGTAATAAAATAAGGGAAATGAAAAAGGAAATATATTTGTATATTTACATACACACACACATATATATATATATAAAAATATAAAAAAATAATATTAAAGAGTAATATGGGTCTATTTGTTATAGCTTTAAGTATCTATTTTATATATGTAATGTATATATATATATTAATATTAAATTTATATAAATTCGAAATGAATAATATTGTGTAGGGATGGACTCTAGAGTTTTCCACTGAATTTATAAATAGATTTTTGCTACTGAAATTTACATATATAAATTTTTATGTAGGGAATTTAATTTGATTAAAAATTATTGAAATTTTCGCTGACACTATTGTAAAAGTACATTAACACTATCATCATCTGTTGGTTCTAAGCCTCACGGTAGCCTTCAATTCGTTTACAACTTTTCTTTATTTGCTCCATCTTGTGCAGTGTTGTTCTACATCCGATAAATACATTGTTTGTGCATTTGTTGTTAATTGACGTTTTTTTATTGAATTAATTTGAACCCTTACAGTCCTAAATTGCATAAAAATTAAATTGATATTGATGGAAGTAGAATCCAATAGAATGGAAGTAGAAAAGTGATATAATTTATTTATTTATTTTTTTTTTCAGATAGAAGAAAATCATCAAAAGAGCTTCTGTTCGCCGAGAAAGAACGAAGTGCAGGATTGAGCTTTATTTTAACGTACTAAAAATTCCTATTGTTTTGTAAGGATTAAAAAATGCCTTTCAGAGTAACCATTAATACAATTTTGGCTCTATATCCCTTCAGATATCAAAAATGCTGGATGGAATAATACAAAAAATTGTGAATATAAATCGGTAGGATTCAACTACCCTAGAGAAATATTAAATATGATAAAAATAAAAAGAAGAGCTAGACGCAGATGGCAACAATCGCGTGATCCGGCAGACAAAACTCTGCTAAATAGGTTAACTCAGAATCTTAAAAGAAAAATTAAAGATTTTAAAAATGAAAAATTTGAAAAATATATAAAAAAATTTATCAGCTATTAGAGAAAATAGCTACTCGTTGTGGAAAGCAACAAAGAGTACAAAAAACTTGATCTCTCAAATCCCGCCAATCAGAATGAAAAATGGTGAATGGGCGAGAGATAATAAAAATAAAGTTGAAACATTCGCAGATCATCTTGAAGAAATTTTTTTGCCCAGACGAGACAGATTCGGATGATCTTACTGAAGAAAATAATAATTGGCAAGAAAATGTTATATCACCATTTTCAGAGAGTGAAATAGTTGAACAAATTAAAAAAACTCAGAGATAAAAAAGCTCCAGGTTTTGACCTAATTACATCGGAAGTCCTGAAAGAACTTCCGAAAAAAGCTATAACAATGCTAAAACGCATTATGAACGCTGCTATAAGAATAAGGTATGTGTCGAATATTTGGAAAATAGCAGAGATAATTATGATACCAAAGCCAGGTAAGCCCATAAATGAGGTCAAATCCTACAGACCAATATCATTACTATCAATCAATCATATTTGAAAAACTATTATTGATTCGAATGAGACCGATCATAGAAAATAATAATTTGATACCAAATTATCAATTTGGCTTTAGATCTACAATCGATCAAATACACAGAATAACAGACATAGTAGAAAAAGCTTTAGAAGAAAAGCAAGTATGTTCTACCATATTGTTAGATGTAGCCCAAGCTTTTGATAAAGTATGGCATCGAGGCTTCGTAAATTAACTAAATAATATTTTACCTGAACAATACGTAGATATACTCTCATCATATCTAGAAGAGTATTCTACTATTAGAGATATTAAAACGGGTGTGCCTCAAGGTAGTATGGTAGTGTTCTGGGTCCCATACTGTATTTGCTCTACACCAATGATTTACCACAAATGGAAAATATATCTGTAGCTACATTCGCTGACGATACTGCGTTGATGGCAGTAGGATCAAATATTGACGAGGCTACAATTAAATTGCAAAGAGCAAGCGACAAGCTATACCTCTGGACAAAGAAATGGAAAATTAAACTCAATGAGTTAAAATCAGTACATGTAAATTTTACAAATAAAAAATTAGAAAATCAACCACCATTGGTAAATCTGAATGGGGTCAATATACCCCAAGAAAACAATGCTAAATACCTAGGAATGACATTAGATGTCAAACTTAGATGGAAAGAGCACGTTAAAAAGAAAAAATTTGAGCTTGAAAATAAATATAGAGAAATGTACTGGCTCTTAGGTCGTAATTCTAAATTACCTATACATAACAAAATTTTGTTATATAATCAGATAATCAAACCGATATTGTTGTGCGGCATACAAATATGGGGATGTGCCAAACCAACACATGTACTTTGTATACAAAAATACCAAAATAAAGTCTTGCGCAACATGGTAAATGCCCCTTTGTATGTTCGCAACATTGACTTACACAGAGATCTAAGAATTCCTTGCATAGAAAATGAAATAAAAAGATATTGCAGCAAAACATTTGGCTCGCCTGAAGGGCCATGTTAAGGTTGAGGCAGCTCAACTGCTAGATAACCAAAATTATATCAAAAGGCTTAAAAGAACTAAGCCACTAGGTTTAATACGATAGAATTTCGTAAACTTTTTCTTTAAGAAAATAACAACAGAAATAAATTAATGGTTAGTCAGTTGCACTAGGTTTAATGGGAGGGGTTGGGATTTAGTCAGTAAAAATGTGATCCACAATGGAAGCTGCAGGGCTCATTGTGTCTATGAATAATCCCACCAATCCACGCAAAAAAAAAAAAAAAAAAAAAACTTCAGATATCTTTGGATATACAATAATACCATTAGGAATACCATTAGGAATTATTGTAAGATACAAGATTTTATCCTAAGCCAGTTCGAACGGTTTCCTTCGTTCAAGTCATCTAACAAAATTTTGATTGTCAGCTAACGGTGAAATTTCGACATTGACCATCAGTTGAGAAAGATGACTTTTATTGCGTACAGCCAATTTTTTTATTTCGTCTTTTATAATAGGGACCTGAGATCTCTATGAATATCAGCATTGAAAACAAACTAGGGGGCATTAATATTGTTTCTCAATTGTTTTTGTTTTGGAACATTTGGCTAGTTTGAATATATGTAGATGTTTAGCCCAACCCTATATTTGAATACCGTATGCCCGTGTACCAGTTGGTGCTCGTTTAAATAAAATACTTATGTTCAGTTGAACATCCACATTATGAGTGCTTGTTATGAACTAGAAAATTCTATAACCATGCATTTTTACCGATACGTTTATACCACCTTATCGACACTTATTAACTTCCAAAAAAACTGATATAAACGTACCGGGTGCGTCACTACATACCGAATAATTTTGTTACCTACTTTCGAGGAGGTGAGAGTCTTCTTTATTGGCAGAGTTGAGATAATGAACAGTTGGCATTTCCTAGATTTTGTCAATGACACACATTAGGGGATATTGTTACTGTCTAGGGCTTGTTATCCACATTTGCCCTCCTGATATCATTCATAGACAAATTTATTTGTCAATTTTTTTGTTATCAAACAAAAAAAAAACAAAAAATAAAATAATAACAATATTCACTCACCAAAAGAACACACCTGCCCAAATATATTTTTAAAATATACATATGTGTGTGTGTGCGTATGTGAAAATGTTATTTTTGCACAATTTAAGAAAAGTAATAAACAATAAATAATGTTAACTTTTTGAGAAAAAAAAAAAAAAAAAATTTGAAAGCCTCAAGAGATTTTATTTATTTTTCTGTTTTTGTTTTGACAAGGAACTTTTCAAATCCTGGATGAAAAAAAAAACTCAATTCTTATTTAGAGTCCTTTATTATTATTGCGCCTTTTGAGTTTTTAAAAAAAAATTTTTTTTTTTATATTATTATTTGACAGTTTAATGTCATTCTACTAAAATGTGGGTACATTTATACGAGTACATTATTTTTTTTTGAGTATATCACAGTCTATGACAATTATTTAGAGTCACTTGATTGTAAATTTTTGTCAATTTACATGTCAATTATTCCAGTCTATTTAAACTATTTTTAACTATATAGAAAAATTCTTCGTCGCATTTATGGTCCTGTGTCTGACGAAGGGGTTTGGAGTAGAAGATACAATGCCGAACTATACCGACTGTTCAACGACATGGACCTAGCCAAAAAAGTCAGAATAAGACGTCTTAATTGGCTAGGACATGTAGAGCGTATGGATAAAAATGATCCGGCTAGGAAACTCTTCGAATACAAGCCCCTTGGAGGGAGGTCGCACCTTCGTTGGAGAGATGAAGTATCGGCAGATATGAAAAAACTTCAAATCACCAACTGGAGAGATTCCACTCGTGACCAAAGTCAGTGGAGTACAATTTTTCGTCAGGCCCTTCAAGGTCTGTAGCAAGTAAGTAAGTAAGTATTTAATCTATTTCAAAGATTAAACCTTGGAAAATTCGTAGCCGATTTTGGAAAAAAGCAAAATAGTTTTAAAGCATCAATTCGGCTTTAGAAATGAACATGCAATGAGGTATTGAACAAATAAACAGAATAGCAGATGTAATCAAGCTAACTCTAGAACAAAATAAATGTTGTTTAGCGGTTTTTTTTGGATATTAGCCAAATATTTGATAAGGTGTGAAACAAACTTCTTCTTATACACAGACTAATGAAATTATGCCAATCGTATGATAAGGCAATGTCTTGTGGGTCCTTTTTTTATATCTCGCCTGTACTGATAGGAGGTAGGAGGTATCATCTGTACTGATATGAGGTATACATGTAAAATTCATATCTAAAGCAAAAGAAAACAATTGGGGTTGAAATAAAATAAAATGTAGTAGATGATTAGCCGCAAATAACCAATGTTGCTGGAGAACAAGAAGCTTCTGATTTATAAAGCTATATTAAAGTCAATATAGATATACGGAGTTCAACTGTGGGAAGTAAACTGCAATTAGAGCAATTCCAATCAAAAATATTACGTGTATTATTAAGTGGCGCACCGTGGCACGTGTCAATAATAAAATATTATACATATTATGATCTACAGCTAAGAACCATTAATGAAGAAATTAATAGTTTCAACATTAAATACCAAATAAAACTAGCTATCACATCCAAACAAACAAACTTTTTGTCCTTCCCATCTACTTTCGTTCGTTCCTAATTTTCCTTTCCCACCCTCACCAAACGTGCAAATCGGTATAAAAGATCTCCACCTAGTGTTTTGGTTATGTATAAAAAAAAACAGCTTGTTAGCTATCCATTCTGGCATTTTGTAGCTACCCAATATACAGTAGGAGCAACGGGGTATGGGTCCAACAATAAAATGAAGTATAATGTGAAAGTCATAAATGGTTAACCATTGGGTTCTCTCATCCGCTAGTTATTAAATATGTTGTGTATACATATAAAAAAATAGCTTTTAAGCCTTCACTTGTACACTTCCATGATCCATGATTATGATCGAAAGGTCGAAACACGTTTCGGAATAAAATAATTTTGTGAAATTAACAATAGTTTTTTATTTTTTAAAAATATAAAAAAATGTTATACTAACTACTGACTGTCTCCTTTAGACACAGATTGTATTGTGTCATAGGAAAATAAATAAAAACTAAAACAAAATATTCCAGTTATTTTAAAATAGAATTGATATTCTCAGTCCACTGTTATGCACAACGTTTTACGTGTTAGTTTTGTGCATGTCAATATTATTCCAGTTTCTTTAGAGTGTGCCGATATCTGGACAATTCACCTACACACTTACCTACCTTGGATGGATATCTGGATGTTGGATTTGATCTAATCATTGAACTAATTCTAATTTAACTTTCTGAAATAGCCTGCAATCTTGATCTAATTTAAGTACGAACTTAACAATATGTAATTGAAATCATTGTGAAACATATGCAACATAATATGCGGGGGGATAGTGTCGTTATTACGAAAACAAAATATTTTAAAATAAGAATGGTAGTAGAAACAATTAATAGATGAGTTTAGTACATGCTAAATTATAGTACAGACTAATTGTTCATATAAATCCAAATATTTTGTCTTAGTATTCTGCCACCGAAACTGCGAGCAAAAAAAAATGATGTAGAAAATAATGTTCATAAAATATTTTTATTCATTGCATCATAATTCGGTATTATGACTATAACCTTTTCAGACCGTTTTTTAACCTTTTCAGACCTTTTCAGACCCATCTTAAACGATTGTGAGATATGATGAAATATTTCTATAGATATTAATAATTGATATTTCGTTTAAAAACATCGGTCCGTAGCTCTTGATCTTGTTTAATTGTGTAAAAAATGGATTAAGAGGTTACGTAATAAATTTTAGCAATTTAAAACACATATTGAAGTAAATTTTTTTTTCTAAGGTCGTAAAGGGATAATAGTTTTCTAAACAAGCTATCGAAAATATTTATGAAAAACGGTCATAATCGATCAATTGTAGATTGGTTATAACCGAAGAAAGATAGGTGCGTTTTAATAAGTTCGACTTGTATACCATCAAGAGGCATACGATTCATGTAAATAGCGTAAAAATATGGGGCATGCATACGTACATATATGAAAAATATAAACACGTTACAGAGAATAAAAAATAAAGCGATAAAGATATTATATATGTTAAATTGGAGATCAGTAACAAATGAAATGCATAAAAAATTGAATATAATGAAATTGGAGGATCATAAAACTCTAATAAAACTGGTTCAAATTTATGATGTGCAGGATAATTTAATAAAATTTAATACTTTAATTGTAAGAAACAATCAAATACATGATTATGAAACTAGATTCGCTCAACGTAATTATGGTTACGCATCTGAAAGGATTAGAAGCAATAATGAGCACTGCAATTAGATCATAATATAATAATCTACCTGGACATGTTAAGGAAATGAATAAGCATCAGTTCAAATAGGAATGCAAAAAAAATATTGATAAAATATTTATTTATAACTTTTTTATTTAATCTAGGTTTGTTTTTTTTTTTTTTTGTTTTATTATATTTAAATTATTGAATTAGAAATTGAATAGTGAATCATTATGTTTGTTTATAGTAGGTAATTTACAATTTTATTTTATTTTTTTTGTTTGAATTTTTATTGTTACTATTTAAATTTTTGACTCGACATTTTACTTTTATGTTTATTTTGATTTTTTTTTTATTGAATATATTAATAAAGACTGAATTGCATTAAATATTCAACACGAGCTCTGATAGCTCATCTGAGACTATACATAAATAAAATAAATAAAAATAAATAAATAAAATGTTAAAACACAATTTCCAAAAAAATCAAAAACTAAAATTACATTTTATTCCAAAATTGCATAAGGCATTAGGACACAGGGCTATGTCAAGGAATATTTGAATTTTTGGAATTGTTCTATTACGTACAATGAAAATGGTATTTTAGAATCGTAATTTTTGCTTTGGAATATTGTACCTAACCCTATAACAGTATAGTAAAAAAATACATTTGAATAAAAAAAATAAAATAAAATCAAAAATAGTGAATTTAAATAAATGTCACAAACTGTAATGTGTATGTGCAGTGCACAGCAAAAAACATTTAAAATGTATGAAATTCATGAAGGCAGGTAGGTAGGTACGGTACGATATCAATGACAAAACTAAGAGAAGTAATTTTTGTAAATAGTCCTATTTTTAAATAAAAGGTATAATATACTTAATATAAAATAATAATAATAAAAAACAATAACTAGAAAACAATTTAAAATGAAATTTTTTATTTATTGTTTTTTTTTCGTTTTTTTTTTTCGTATGAAAAAAATATTTATTTTTATTATATTTTGTATATCCTTGGGAAAACTTTAATAATGGTAATAATAATAATAATAATTTGGGTTCATATTACACATATTATAAAAAATAGAAAAGAGTTAAACAATAAAACAAAAAAAAAAAATAAAAATAAAAATTATTTATTTCGCTTTGTTAGGTATCTTTTAAGAGAACAAAAAAAGTCAAAACTATTAAAAAATTCAAAAGAATTTGATAATGCGTCATAATAAAAAAGAAAAAAAACAAAAATAATATATGTACTTATAAAACGGAAAAGTCTACTTTTGTTAGAAAAAATGTAAAAAGTTTAAATGCTAAAATGTATGTGTATGAATGTATATGTAAATTGCCATTAGTCATATTTTACATTATACCACATTATACAAGCAAACATATTGTATTTTTAATATGGAATCAAAATGTAATTGTTGAAATCATATTTTGAAATTTCTATTTTAATTTATTTATATACATATATTGTATATGTATATATATATATATTTAACATAACTTTTAATATATGTGATTTACTCTGAATATTTAAATTGAACATATTATAGTTGGATAAGTCTGCTTAAAAGTGCAATTTCTTGATGATTTAACTTACAAGATAGAATAATCATGGAACATAAAAACTTGCTTATATTTAAAATTTTATTAGATTTTGGAATTCTAATTCAATTACAATCAGTTCAATTATATAGTGACAAAAATATATATTTTCGAACAAAAAATCTATCAAAATTAGACATAATGACATTCAATTCTCATAATGACATTCAATTGCTCATAATGACATTCAATTTAAAATAATGTTAGTCCATTAAATATTCGTTTAAAAACTATATATTTCTAACAACACTTTCAATAACTTTCAAATATTTTTAAAAATTTCAATTTGTCACTGAATCAACCAAAAGAGACATCATCGTCAGTTATCAGCCATGATTTGGTGATCGCAATTGCTATTTGGGTCTTAAAAAACAGTTTAACACTTGAAAAACTCAGAACTGTACTATCTTCAAAAAAATTTCCATTTTTGAACCTGATATTTTTTTTCAGGAAAATAAGCCACAGCAGTTTGAAAGCGTAAGCATATTAGGTATGCACTTGAAACAAAAAACGATCTGGAATGATCATATATTCGATGTTGCAAAAAACGAATTCAAATGTTTAGGTTTTGATTTGCCGCTGTAAGGCTTACTTATCCTCTTGCTTCAATAAAGCTTACATATGGGCTGACGCTCTTAGTATTGCGTTAAAACATTGAGTATTTATCAATGACCCAAATATCACTGCTCATTTTGTTCCTCTTCGACATCTTGCTTTTAAACAATAAAAAATTGATCAATACCACATTCATGTACAATAATACATAATATATTGAAGTAGTTAAGAGTTAAAAATATCTTGGATTGATACTAGATAAAAAATTAAGATGGGATGAGCATATTAACTACATTGTCAAAAAAATAACACCATGTATTTTCTTATTAAAGCGATTGAAAAGATTTTACAATTCCAATATACTATACATCATCATATATCATTTCAAATGTAATCAACATTAATCCTATTTGGACCAGAGCTCCACAAACCTATCTGAACAAAATTGATCTTTCTATTAAAAAAAAGCCATTAAAATCATACATGATTACCCTACATTGCACCCCACTCATATGCGCTCTATTCAGGAAAATATATCAGTTTCCACAAAATATGTAAGCAAGAACTACACATGGTTGCATTCAAGATAATAAATAACAATATAAAATATTATTTCATTTTAAATAGGAATATTGACATATACAATCACAATACGCGCAATAAAACTAATTTTTATTTAACATTCTTTAAAACAGAAAGGCAAAGAAATAATTGAGTATATAACTGTCTTAAAATCTATAACGAGCTATAGCAAAGAAATCATGAATATTAAAAATATTTGTATCTTCAAAAACAAAATTAAAGAATTAATTAAGCTACTATAAATATTGGGGATTTTGGAAATGTACAGTAATTTCTTTGATCACTCTGTATTTTATTGTTTTTAAAAATTTTCTTGTGAAACATGAAAGGCAGGATGTGCTCATCCCTACACCATAGATGTCCATATATGGCAGAAGAGAAGTTATGAAAATTCGTTTATAACCTCAACCATTTCGAATGTGGAACCAAATTCCATCTTATGTGTTCCACAAACATGATTCTATATTTATAACCTATGAACTCTATATTTATGACCTACATGAATTTAAGACGAACATTAACACCTTCGTTCGTAATTGTCCTTCTTCACTTTTATAACTTTACTTTATTACCCTAGTCAACCGTACCAATCGATATAAAGTGCTGTAAAGTGATTGAAATAAACCTTTTATGCTCTATAAGTAATATTTATTAGATACATAGTTGGTATAATACTATCTATGTTTCATTTTCAATAAATTAATCCAATTAGCCATTTTTATTTAAAAAAAATTAGTAAAACAAAAAATAAAAAATGTTATGTTTCGAACAACTCTTATCAATATTAATTTGATATATTTTTTGTGTTTTTGTGCGTAAGTGAAGAAAAAAATATCTAAAAATCTAAATAAATAACCCAATAGATGCTGGTGAGTTAATATAAATGTATATAAAATATTATAAGTTGTATAAAAATATTATATAATCATAAATAGAGTTAGCTATCAGCATTTCACCTCAAAATTATTCAATATATTCACCAAAAATGAGAGAAAATAAATCACCACACCACGACCACACCGACACCAGTACACCATCCTATTTTATTTACACAAAATTTCAAGAGAGTGCATAGCATAGGTAGCATATTATGACTATATGAGTTTTATTTTCACCATTAAATTTGGTCTAGGTACGTAGTAAGTTGTAAACAAAATTATTATTGTTTTTTATTTTTGTACCTATTCATTGTTCTGTTTAAAAACGTTAAATTTGGCTTTAACTTTAATTATAACTAGGGGCCCCTGTTGAGTAATTATATTTCAAGTTGAAGTCAAATTTTAATAAAAACTATATTATTACTACAAATAACAAAAATTTAGAAACAGTTATTTAAAAAGAAAAAAATTAAGAATTCAAGTGACCTACTATATCAAAATGAAGTACTCTAACTCTACTATATAAAAATAAATTTGCTAGTCATATGAACAATTCAACTGATTTTTTTTGTTTTTGCTTTTTTATATTTTTTATTTGAGATGAATTTGTTTCTTTGTTTTTTTTTTTGGCATATGTACATAGATTCATTCGCAAGTACATAATGTAAAATATAATAACTGATTTGTTTACTTTTGTTTATTATTTTCATAAGATCTCGCATATGCATAATGTATTTGCTGAATAATAAAATCGCATTTGTACAAAATGTTCAACTGTGTGCGCATTTTTGTTTTATATACAATCTTATATATTACATATATTAGAAGTTCAATAAGGAGTAGGAGAATCGAAATAAAATAAAAAGGTGTCTACTGCGCAGGACCTTAGATGCTTGTCAATTATAATTATAGATTAATAAATAGAGGTCTCTAGTGCATATATATTATGCATTCTGTGGTTTAGGGCTTTAAATTTGTTAGAGGTAATCATTTTTAAAATTTATTCTTTAATACATTTTTTTTTTATTAAATATTAAATATTAAATATTTTATAATATATTCAATATTTAAACATATTTTTAAATTTACAATAAAAAAATTTTAATGCAACTTCCTGAGACTATAATTAAAAAAAAAAAAATGCTATAACAGTATTATTATATTTTACCACTAAAAAAAAAAATAAAAAAAATATAAAAAAAATATAAAAAAAATATAAAAAAATATTGAATTAGTATATTAAAATGGAGAAAAACAATTCATCAATTTTCCAGTATCAATTCACCATGAATAAATCAATTTCGTTCACCAAATCAATTCTGAATCGATTCAAATTTTTTTTTCTGTTTTTTATTCCAATTTTTTTTTTTGTCTACATTTTAAATTTTTCTACAATTTCCTATTTTTTTTATAATTTAATTCTATTTTATTTTACTGAACCAGAAAAACCTGTATTTGTTTTCTTTGACTTTATTGTAATTTAGAAAATATTTTTTTTTTTGCAATTCCACAATAAAGTTTTGTGCTCCGATGAGTCTCTAAATAAAAGGTGTTGTCTAAAAAATAACTTTCTGTATAGTTTTTATGAAAACTTGTTTTCCAGCGTTAGAGTAAAATTTTGGTATAACAGTGAAAATTTTCTGTATCTTTCAGTCTTTTTTTGCTATAATATTAAGGAAGTGAGCTCGGTCCAGGTATAGAAAAGATAGGTTAATATAATATAGGAAGGACAGATATAGTATTAGCAGGACAAGGATAGCTAGCGTAATAGAAAATATGCAGGATATTTTCATTCTTTTACTTACCTCATATATGCAGCAAGACTTTAAAATTGGATTATCCAAATTTTATGGGATGCTGGTTAAAAAGTAATACATCGCTGGGTTGAAAGGGTTAAATTCAAATAATGAAGCAATATAATGTTCAATATAAAAGAAAATTTTAATTTTGACTTATATAACTGTTTTTTTTTAGATAGAAGAAAATCTTCAAAAGAGCTTTCAGCTTATATTCCATATATGGAAATATATTCCATATATTTAACGCACTAAATACTCCCATCCTTTTGTTAAAATTAAAACTAATCTTTAAGACTAACCATTAATACAATTTTGGCAATTTTTTTCAGATATCTTTGATCAAACAAGACCCCATTAGGAACTTTTGAGACATAAAAGATTTTAATCTAACAAAAACAAAAATTGGTACTGATGGATAAATTACAGGAGTATAAACAATTTAGTATACGTATTCAATACTATATTTAAATGCAATGCTAAAACTCGCAAAAATAACATATATTTCCAAATGTATACCAATTGCAATAATAGCGGTCATCTAGGACATGAAACAATCCAAAATTGAATAGACCTACATAATCTGACTTTATTTTCTATCTGGAAAACCAAGTAGTAACCAACACGCTGGGTGGTGCAGTAGGTAGAGCACCTGCCTTTCAGCCGAAAGGTCCAGGTTCGATTCCCGACGAAGGCAAAATAATGCTTTCTGAATTTTCGACCTGGTCCAGTACCCTTCATCATTGGGATAAAATAAATGATAAATAGTTGAGAGTTTTGGTTATCACTAAAAATAAAATGGAACTATGCTATTATGAAGGCGAAGTACTCTACAATAGATATAGTTTTCCACATTTAAATTGGTAGATATAACCCAAAAAATTCTATAGAAAAGCTATTGATTGTATGTGATTGTGTATTCCAAGTCTCTGTGTAAAAGCAGTTAGGGTGTTCATCCCATAGACTTGGAATTATATAAAAACAAAAAAAAATATGATAGTCAAAAGAAAAACTACAGATGTATATTTAAAATAAAAAATAAATAAATAAATAAACTTGTAATTCGAAGATAACAAACAGGGAAGTATAATATATATGAAGAGGCCGTGTCTACATAGAACTTCCCATTAAACAAAAATTTATATATTCAATACTCTATACTTTCCTTGAAATAATATGCAATATTGTTTATAATAGCATCACTAGTCAACAATGGCAGTGCTATAATACTGTTATCAAAGTAGAAAGTTAGTTTTCAATACAAAAAATATACATTAATACAGATTGTGTAATACACTTTATACAGTTATGTTCCAATTTAAAAACTATTCGGTTTAAAAATTTTCAATTCAAAATATTTTTTTTTTTATTTTTTACCAATATTATACATAGGTACATATATAACGGGAAATAAAAATAAAATGTCCTTTCTATCATAAAAGTTTTTAAATTGAGACAGTAAATTGAAAAATTTAAAACATATAGGTATGATTTTTCAGATTTTCATTTGGAAAACAAAAAAGTGATCAATCCTTAGGGTAAAATAAATTTATTTAGAAAATTGTTTTTTTTTTTTGTTTTTTACAAAGTTTAAATTTTCTTCTTTTGATGTTGGTTAACTTTTACCCAGTTATTCTGAAAATTCTATATTTAGTTTACTATTATTTTCCTTTTCTATACACCATATCCTATATAATGTATTATTATGTGTGTCGTTGTGTGCATTATTGTAGAAAATTTTTTAGTGATATATCAGAAAATTTATTTTTTTTATTTTTTGGTTCAATTTTTTGTTTTTGTAGTTATTGAATCCCAGAATTGGAAATAAGCAAATAAAACAGGTGAAGCATTTTTTTTTTGTAATTTTTGGAAAATTTTTCAACCGTGTTTTTTTTTTTTTGAATCAAAAACTTTCATGTTATGTTCAAGGAATAATAATAATAATAATACAAAATTAACAGGAATGGTTTGCTTTAAACTTTGAAAGTTTAAATATATTTTCTATACATTTTGGAGAGAAAATAACTCGGAGAGTGTGAAAGAAAGAGAAAGAAAATCGAAATTTTTTAAAACTAAAGTTTAATAAAAAAAATTAAAAAAATAATATTTTTAAACAGTTATGTCCCTCCTCATCTTTGGAATGCATTAATGCAAGTCTTATCTTGTAGGAACTGTTTTCCATTTCTAAGCTTTTATTTTCCATATCTTGAGCTTGATGCACAATTTTTTTTTAAAATTATCATATTTCTTAGCTATCTTGTTCTTCAAACATGCTTTCTTCATTAAATTTTTCTGTGCAGAAAAAGTCGTAAATATATGTATATGTACAAAGATAAACTGTTTTATTGATTGTTAAAAATAATTCTTAATTTCTACTTACTATTGTTAAAATTTTGAGCATTTTCATGACTCTATCTATCTCTATTACAATTCAACATTCCTCCTTGTTGTTAAATATAAATATATTTTCTGAATATATTGCATATTGAGCAATATTGAGCAATTAGTAATTTGACTTTCTTAAGAAATTAAATAATGACTATATCCACTCAAAGCTCATTGTTAGATTGTAGATCGTTGACGTGTTATATACCATGGACGTTCAAGGCAGCTCTTTGCCACTAGGATAAGCATTCCATACTTATTATAATATTAAAATAAATTAATAAATTATATTCGATAATATATCAATATGTAAAACGGCTCAAAGGTTGCTCATTGTTGAGATCGTTGACCTGTTAACATTTCTACACCATGGACATTAACAGGAACCTTTTAATCTACCACTATATTTTCAACATTTTATAATATATTCACATTTCAAAGCATTCAAAGCTTGCTCATTGTTGAGATTTTTAATATTTACAGATTTTTAATATTTTTATAGAAGAAAACTGGAAACGCATTGCATTTGACAGTTTGAATTCGGAGATCATGATTGATACCAAGATTGTTACAACTTTTTTGATAAATTCCAAAATTATTATGAACAGTTAATAACTTAGTTAGAAGGCCAGTGCTCATTAGAAAAATTTCGTTATCATTTACATTGAAAAATAGATTTAGTGTCCAAATTGCATCATTTCTAACGAAGATGTGTTCACAATAATCAGTTAGTGATTTGTGTACAAGAACACTTTCCTTTGAATGATTTGATGTTGCAATTGGTTGTAGATTGTGGAAGAGTTTTCTAAAACTTCTGCTAAATTCATTTTCGGATAACTTCGATATTGAACTGTTAAAAAATTAACCTGGTAAATGCACATTACGACCCATTATCATTGTTTGGTAGGTGTAAAATCATAGTCATAAAAGTATTAACGGAAATAATTCTAAATAAAGGAATTACCAAACGAAACATTGCATTTTACCTGGTATAGCCAAGGTGCTATTAAAACATTAAACAATGTAATATATAAAATCGAAAATAGAAGCAAACTGTAAAATAATGTTAAACTCCCTAGGGATATTCAATAACGTATTAATTCAATGGATCCTTAATCATAGAGGCATAGAGGGTATAATAGCGAAGCAGATCAACTCGCAACAAGCGTGCAAAAAAAGGGAGTTGACCAGAGAGTGTTATCCGTAGTTATAATGCCATAAAATGATACACACAAGAATGGGAACGTGTAATTGAACTGAATGAAAGAGCTATCCACACAAAAATTTGTTGGGCAAACCTGCTATTGAAAATTTTAATGAAATATGCTGTAAGACTAGAGTTACTTGTGGAACGTAACCTCTCTGTAGGGGGTGCAGAAAAGAAGAGGAAATAGTCTTATATTTATTTTCACCACAAACGAATAAATTTAAGGGATTTAATTAAAACAATGGGGACGAGTTTAATTGTTACTAGGTATTTTAGAAGTACGGAAAGAACGGAATTAAAATGGAAGAGAAAAACCTGAAAAATGCTCTCAAAATAATATTTTCAGCCCATGTTTTTTAACAAACAAAACTGTACTCAATTTGATAGTTTTTCTGTTTTGCACTAAACTCAAAATTAACTGGAAATATTGAATTAACATCAATAGAATATTGCTTGCAATGGGGGTTCGGTTCCATCAGTTACAACTACACATTTAAAAGTCTGATAAAAAATTAAAATTTTCAATAATAGAATAACTGAATGGCAATTCGTCTTCAGATTCTATCAATCTCATGATAATTTTGAAAGTTTTATTTTTTTTTTTCGGTTTAACTTTAAAAACTGATATTTTAACTTTTAACGTTTAAAAATTTTTTTGAAAAAGGATTTGTGGTGAACATGTAGGTTTCAAAAATAAATAAAAATAGAAAAATACTGTTAGACTAAACTTTTTTTTACAATGCTTATGCAGAATGTGATGAGTGGTTAGAATAATTTTATTAGCTTTAATATAAATAATTTTTCACGTACATAGTTTAAAGTTTAAGTTTAAAATAAAAAAAAAAAAAAAAAAAAAAAATAGTTTATTTATTTATTTAATAAATATTATAGAAAAATTATATTATAAAAATTAAAAAACAAAAAGTAAAATAGTTTAATAATACAAAATTTAAAATTAAATTTTAAAAGAATATTAATAAAATATAAAAATAGCTATTTAGCTTTTGAAATTGTAATACGCTCAACAGTTTCGAATATTGATTTTTTAATTAAATTCAAATTAAGAATATTTAATGTTTTACTTGTTTTATCCAAATTCTGAAATGTTTGTCTTATTTTCCTATATACTTGATGAGCTTGTTCAGTTATGGCATGCATCCGATAGTTCTGAAAATAAATAAAAATTTATTCTTAAAATTTAAATTTTAAATATCAGTGTAAAAATAATTTAAAAATATAACAATTTCGGTTCTGTACAAAACTAATTAAAATTTGAAATAATTTCTTCATATAAAATTAATACATTTCTGTAATCTATTTCAATTTATTTATTTCAATGTCATAATATTAGTTTATTTACATTTTATTTCAAATAATAATGCAAATACTTATATATGATAAGCAGTACCTATTCATTTTAATACCCTTCATTTTCTATATCAATAATAATTCTGAAAATTTTACTTAATGTTTCTAATTTCATTCAAATTTTATAGAAATTTTGAAAATTTTTAATCATTGCGTAAATTAATTTCAATTATTATGGCATTAAAATTGAAAATTTAAAATATATAATTTTAGAATTATTTGGAATTACATACTTAAAACTTAAAACAAACTATCACGTACATAATATTATATAAATATTGAAATTCAAAAGTATACCACGAATTATAATCTAAAATAATTTATTAATATTTATGCAGCCACAGGTATAATAATTATCATCAGCTATCATACATAATAGTATAATGATGTTGAATAACACTGATTAAATGATTTTATAATAATATACAGTCTGTTCTAAAATTATTTAGGTATATAATATAAAATATTTAAAAAAAATTATTGATATTTCAGTTATGTATATTTGAAAAATGTTGATTTTTTATACTTAAAATGCTGTGTTCAAATGAGCTAATAAAATCATTCAACTTTACATTACAAAAGTCTAAAAATTAAATGAATAAGAAGATGAAATTAATTATATCTTAAAATATATTTTAGAACAAAATAACAGAAACTAGTCTATTCCTATATATTTTGAACGTCTTTGAGTGAATCAAAACAGATAATAAAATTTTGTTTTAGGCTTCAAAGTTTAAAAATTACTCCCTGATATTCCATTTCAACTGTTTCCAAAAAGATATATACTTATGATTTATCGTAATTAATATGTTTGTTAAAACTATAAGAGTTTAATAATTTTCTTAAATCTTTCCCTGAATTATATAATTTTAATTTTAGAATTTAAAAAAGTGATTAGGTACAAATGTTTAGGTAATTGCGAAAAATAATTAAATAAATGATGTGAAAAATAGTGAAAATAGTGATGATATAGAATAATAATGTAAAGTTAAAATTAATATTTATGTATATGTATTTGAAAACTATAGCATTACAATATAAAAGTGATACATTATTATCTATTTGAATTACTTATAACTTACTTTGCATTCATTTGTACTATTTGTGGTATTAATTTGCATTATTTGACATTATTTTTGATTCGTTATGTTTTAATACTACTGTAATGTATTTAATAAAAAAATATAAAATAATACATTACTTTGCCTCATTATTACTTTTCATTACTTTGTACAGTACAGTAAATTTGACATTTTTGATATTATAGAAATAATTCAGAATAATGCTTTACTTTGCATTAATTTGCAATAATGTAATAATTTGCCTCACTTAATATTATTTTTCGTTACTTTGTATTACTACAATAATGAATTTACCATTATTGTATTATCAAGATAATCTAGGGTAATGCATTACTTTGCATCATTATTACTTTTCATTACTTTGTACAGTACAGTAAATTTGACATTTTTGATATTATAGAAATAATTCAGAATAATGCTTTACTTTGCATTAATTTGCAATAATGTAATAATTTGCCTCACTTAATATTATTTTTCGTTACTTTGTATTACTACAATAATGAATTTACCATTATTGTATTATCAAGATAATCTAGGGTAATGCATTACTTTGCATCATTTGATATTATTTTGTATTACTACTGTAATGAATTTAATATTGTGTATACAATCAAAATAATTCAGAATAATGCATTACTTTGCATTAATTTGCGTAGTATATAATAATGTAATAATTTGCTTCACTAGGTATTAGTTTTTGTTACTTTTCATTACTTTCTTTTACTACAATAATGAATTTACTATTATTGTATTATTAAGATAATTTAAGGTAATGCATTACTTTGCATCATTTAATATTATTTTGTATTACTACTGTAATGGATTCATTCATTTTGTATTACTACTGCAATAAAATCATTATCATCAAAATAATTCAGAATATAATGCATTACTTTACAATAATTTGTGTACTACATAATAATGTAAGAATTTGCCTCACTTAATATTATTTTTCGTTACTTTGTATTACTACAATAATGAATTTACCATAATTCTATTATCAAGATAATCTAGGGTAATGCATTACTTTGCATCATTTGATATTATTTTGTGTTACTACTGTAATGAATTAATTATTGTGTATACAATCAAAATAATTCAGAATAATGCATTACTTTGCATTAATTTGCGTAGTATATAGTAATGTAATAATTTGCCTCACTTAGTATTATTTTTCGTTACTTTTCATTATTTTGTATTACTACAATAATGAATTTACCATTATTGTATTATTAAAATAGTCTAGGGTAATTCATTACTTTGCATCATTTGATATTATTTTGTAATGAATTTAATATTGTGTGTATTATAAAAATAATTCAGAATATAATACATTACTTTGCATTAATTTGCGTAGTATATAATAATGTAATAATTTGCCTCACTTAGTATTATTTTTCGTTACTTTTCATTACTTTCTATTACTACAATAATGAATTTACCATTATTGTATTATCAAGATAATTTAGGGTAATGCATTACTTTGCATCATTTGATATTATTTTGTATTACTACTGTAATGAATTTAATATTGTGTGTATTATAAAAATAATTCAGAATATAATGCATTACTTTTCATTGATATACGTAGTCAAAATGTAATACTTTTAAATGATAAACAAATTTATGCCAATAAAGTAATTATTACGAATTAAAAGATAATTTACAAAATATATACATTAAGTTAAAGTAAATAAAATGAAAAAATGAAAATGAATTAAAATAATGACAGGGAAAACTTCAGTAATACAAGTGTAATTGAAATACTATTTGTCTTATAGCTATGTACAATTTATATAAATAAAATAAAGGTATTTTAAAATTAAGTTTGAAGTAGTTTTTACATGTAATGCTTGTAATGGTAATTGATTTATTTTCAATTATTTGTAATGACATTTTAATAATTGTGATATGGTAATGTGTACTTTATACGTTTACTTTAATTATTAGTAATTATTTCGTCATGTAAAAAATTTAATATTAAAAATATTAAAGACTAACTTTAGTGAATTTAAATATGAAATAATTAGTCTAAAACTATAATTCAGATACTTTAAAAGTAAAATTTTCTATTTCAATATATTATAATCACTTAAACATTTCTTCTAATTACTCTATTAATGTATTTAAGAGCTTTTGATCAAAACTAAAACAATAGAATTGATTTGGTATAGCTATATACGAGTATATAAGAGGACTTAAATATTACAATCGTTGAGATTAAATTTGATTTAAAAGTATATATTTTATCCAATTTATTTGAATCCTTATAAACCCTCTACATAATAATGTGTGTTTTATTAAGTTTATTAAGTAGGTTATATTTATTATATATATATATACAAAATAACTTATACTATTTCAACATAAAACTCTAACATTACATTCATTCCATTTGATTATTGTAAATTGTAACAAAATGTATTTTACATAAAGTCATAGATTAACTCAGTTTGTTTAGTATACCATATTGTAAATAATCCTTAATAATATACATAATCGAATTATGCCAATCAATTAAGCATTTACCTTTTAAAAAATTTTCATTTGGTCAATATAATTCAACAAAATTTGTAGTACAATGACTGAATATAAATATTTCGGATAATCATAGAAGTGTTAACAAAATTCGAAATTTATTTAAACAATATTTATATATTGTATAAGTATATAAATAATATTATATAATGAAATTATATAATAAAAAATAAAAATATCCTTATTTAAAGGATATGAAGAAAATGTTTAAATTTCTATTTGAAAAGAAAATATTTAATGTTAGGATATTATTTTTGGTATACACAGTAGTATAACAGAAAATTGAAAATAGGGAAAAAAGATATAAAAATTGTGATAGTAGCAGAAATTATATACATATATGTATATTATATATATATATATATATAATTTTATATATTATATATATTATATGTATATATAATTATAGTAATGAAAAATATCTATACATATATTACTATTTGGAAAAATGTATGTAAGTTAAGTTATTTATATAACGGTGTGTATATATAACGGTAAATTTATTCAGTGAATTACAGGTGTTACAAGTATAACAAATTAATTTCGTATTAATTTAAAAAATATATATATATATATATATATATATTTTCTAATATTTTATTAACACCTGGTGGACTACTTAATATAATTTGGTAGAGTAAAGTAGTACCTATGAAGTGTTTTAGAATGTGTAGAATTTACCTATAATGTACATACAAAAATAATATGATGCATTTGCAGACAGTTATTAATCATTACTTGTCATATGTTATTTAAATTGGCTACATAAAGTTAAGCCACATCAGACAATTTTTTTTGTAAGCATTTTTATTTAAAATTATAATTAAATTATAATAAATGGTTGAATGGTAGTTACTAGTCAGTGGTAAAAAGTAATCAGTTGAGAATAGATATATAGATATATATATTTGATTAGAATGAGAATAGATATATATTTTATTAGAATATAAAACAGTTGATTATTAGAAAACAACAAAAAATCTATTTATTACTCGCTATAGCCATCTTAGTTATGGTATAAAATTATGGGGAACAACTTTCAAACAAAAAATAGATGAGCTGCAGGTGATTCAAAATAGAGCTATAAAAATTTTTAAATATAGTTATAACTGTTGAGAAAGTACTGAGCTTATCCATAGCGACAAGTAGATACTGCTCATAAAAGACTTAATAAAACTAAAACTAATTATTCACATTAACAAAGTTTCATTTCAAAAACTACATACAACAACTACGTTAAATAAACGGCAAGATATTCACAAAATAAATATTAGAAGTCAAAACTTACTTCACTTGGTTAGTAAAAAAAACACACAATTCGGCACATTTACAACTTTATATATACTGGCAATTGAATTATATAATAACAATATAAATACTCAGTTTAAATCATTAACTACTTTAAGTAATTATAGTCAATCTAATTTACTTTAATTTTAAATCAATTTAAAACTAGTATTTTATTTTTTCTTATTTTTTTTTTGTTTTTTTTTTTTTATGATTCTTGATTGTAAACTTTTATTTTTTTTTTTTTTACTTTTGGTTCACTTGCACTTAATTTTATTTTTGTTTTTTTATAAACAATAAATTAAAAACATTTACACATTCTATATGTATATTATATAGTCTTCTTATGAGAATTATCTCTTCAGGCATAAATCGTTGAAATAAATAAATAAATATAATATTTTAATTTCAATTAATAAATTATTACTTTAGTAAGTTATCCGTTTGTTATCCGGTAGTTAACTTGTATATTTTAGATAGATAGGTAGAAGTGACCATTCCAATTGTTTCTTGAAAACCAATTAACACTTAAGTGTGCCTTTATGCCACCTCTCGATTGGTCATTTTGTTGTTATTGGTTGTTTCATTAAATTTTTACTTTAGTAAGTTATCCGTTTGTTATCCGGTAGTTATCCTGGTATATTTTAGATAGGCAGGTAAAAATAACCATACCAATTGCTTCTCGAAAACCAATTAACACTTAAGTGTGCCTTTATGCCACATCTCGATTGGTTATTTTGTTGTTATCGGTTATTTCATTAAACTATTACCTTAGTAAGTTATCCGTTTGTTATCCGGTAGTTAGCTTGTATATTTTAGATAATCAAGTAGAAATAACCATGCTAATTGCTTCTTGAAAACCAATTAACACTTAAGTGTGCCTTTCTGCCACCTCTCGAATGGCCATTTTGTTGTTATTGGTTGTTTCATTAAATTATTACTTCAGTGAGTTATCCGTTTGTTATCCGGTCGTTATCCTGGTATATTTTAGATAGGCAGGCAGAAATAATCATACCAATTGTTTCTGAAAACCAATTAACACTTAAGTGTGCCTTTCTGCCACCTCTCGATTGGACATTTTGTCGTTATTGGTTGTTTCATTAAACTATTACCTTAGTAATTTATCCGTTTGTTATCCGGTGGTTATCCTGGTATATTTTAGATAGGCAGACAGAAATAATCATACCAATTGCTTCTGAAAACCAATTAACACTTAAGTGTGCCTTTATGTACCTTCTCGATTGGCCATTTTGTTGTTATTGGTTGTTTTATTAAATTATTACCTTAGTAAGTTATTCGTTTGTTAAACGGTAGTTAGCTTGTATATTTTAGATAATCAAGTAGAAATAACCATGCTAATTGCTTCTTGAAAACCAATTAACACTTAAGTGTGCCTTTCTGCCACCTCTCGATTGCCCATTTTGTTGTTATTGGTTGTTTCATTAAATTATTACTTTAGTAAGTTATCCGTTTGTTATCCGGTAGTTATCCTGGTATATTTTAGATAGGCAGACAGAAATAATCATACCAATTGCTTCTGAAAACCAATTAACACTTAAGTGTGCCTTTATGTACCCTCTCGATTTGCCATTTTGTTGTTATTGGTTGTTCCATTAAACTATTACCTTAGTAAGTTATCCGTTTGTTATCCGGTAGTTATCCTGGTATATTTTAGATAGGCAGGTAAAAATAATCATACCAATTGCTTCTTGAAAACCAATTAACACTTAAGTGTGCCTTTATGTATCCTCTCGAATGGCCATTTTGTTGTTATTGGTTGTTTTATTAAATTATTACCTTAGTAAGTTATCCGTTTGTTATCCGGTAGTTAGCTTGTATATTTTAGATAATCAGGTAGAAATAACCATGCTAATTGCTTCTTGAAAACCAATTAACACTTAAGTGTGCCTTTATGCCACCTCTCGAATGGCCATTTTGTTGTTATTGGTTGTTTCATTAAATTATTACCTTAGTAAGTTATCCGTTTGTTATCCGGTAGTTATCCTGGTATATTTTAGATAGGCAGACAGAAATAATCATACCATTTGCTTCTGAAAACCAATTAACACTTAAGTGTGCCTTTATGTACCCTCTCGATTGGCCATTTTGTTGTTATTGTTTGTTTTATCAGATCACTTGCCTAACCAACTTAGTACTATAGAACCACTCTGTGTGTTTGACAAAGTCAATTCAGTGATTACCAATTTTGCCTTATGCAATAAGTCCTTTTGGAAAAGCCTCTAGTCATGTGCGATATCCCAAAAATAAATCGATATATTATAGTTCAACATGTATGAAATATACATACAAAAATCGGAACCAAAAATATATCGATGTATCGGCTTAAAATAATGGAAATTAAAAATTCAAGGTTTGAAATTGAGAATATGCAATTTCCTGATAAACTAATAGTGAAATAAAACAACCAATTTAACTAACTTAAATTGATTTTTGACATGTAAATTAATTTTATTACTTTTTATCATAAATATTAGAAAAATATTAAATTAATAACGTATTACTTTTGAATTTTTTTATCGATCTAATTTTATTTAAACAAAAACAAGTTTCTTAGAAGATCGTTGCATGTCAAATAATATCGATGTACTCAGAAACATCGCTAACAAAAATATCGATTACATAACATAGGGGATAATATTATAACTGTTGAGGTTAAAGTAATAAATTTGTAATTATTAATAACAACCGGTCATTATTAATAATTACCAAATAGTGATTAATTTGGACAGAATTTATTTAATTTATCATATAAACCGGTAATTATTAATAAATCCCACCCATCTTAGGTAAATGTAATAAATATAATAAATAATTTTTTTGGATAGGTCCAACGGTCCGGAAATCGGGACCAAATGCCTTAAAATTTTTAAAAAAAGGCGATGCAGGATATAGGTCCGGGGTCCCAGGAATTGGGCCGAAACTCTTTATCACGTGTTTAAATTGTATTTTTCTGAAAAAAGGTTTTTAATAATTAATTTTTAAAATTTTTTTGGATAGGTCCGACGGTCCGGCAATCGATATCAAAGTCTTAAATATTTCAAAAAGATGTTATGTTTCACTAAAAGCTTGCCGTCTGCGAAAGCAGGGTTTCAATAAATAAGTAGCGGGGGTTTGGGGGCAGCAGCCTCCTACTTTAAAAATCAATAAAAACAAATTTAGGTGGTCAAGGATTTCAATACTGTAATTGTAAATTCGATTGTAATTCATATCGATGCAAATATAAAAAAACAAATATCAAGTGTAATTACAAAGTTTTTCCTGAAAAAATAAATAAGTTTACTTCGTAGAAATAAATGATTAATTTAACCATAAAAATATAGATTTTGTTCTTGTTTTTTTTCATCATAATTTTAATAACAAATATAAGGAAATTAAAAGAAATAGTTTTAATTTTAATCACATTTACCAATCCATACAGGTAATTATTAATAATTACCGGTAAATGTAATAAATTCTACTTATTTATCACATATACCAAAATACGTGGTTATTATTAATAATTACCGGATTTATCACTTTATATACTGTCAGATTTATGCTTAGAGCAAGCACATCAGACGTCTATTACTAGACGAAAGCTTGCTTTATTTAATTGTGCAATAACTCATCATCCAGTAGGGTTAGTAAAACACCGCTACCTTTGATTAAAAAATTTAAAAATAAACTAAACCAGGTACATGCTGTTAGTAGAAGGGTAAAAAGTCATAAATTAATACCTATTTTAATAGCTATACATTTAATAAAAACACTTCAAAAAGTTAGGCCGAAAGTATCAAAGCTAAAAAGAACAACAGTTGTTAGTTAGTCTCAGTTGAACGTACATTAAGACGTAATCGTTTTTTAATTGTTAAAACACTTAGTTGACGATTAAAAGAACTAGAGTTAGAATTTACTTCACGGAGCATTCTAGTGATTGGCTCGAATCTACCATATTCGGTAGGGTGGAAGGGAATGTGGAACAACTCAACGGTTCTGAGATTATTCCGATTGGATCTTGCAACCAAATAATTTGAAATTTCAGGGGCTAGCGTTACACCCGAAAGGATCTGGTGAATAAAAGAGATATCTGCAATTATTCGACGATCAGACAACGACTGTAAGTCAATGAGTTTAAGACGGTGGTAATAAGGTGGAAGCCGCAATGGATCTTTCCACGAAAAGTTACTCAAAGCGAAACGTAAGAACTTTCGTTGAACCGATTCAATTCGGTTAATGTCAGTCAAGTAATGTGGAGACCACACTTGACTGGCATATTCAAGGGTAGGCCTTACATAAGTAACATAAAGATGTTTCGTGAGGTAGGGGTCAGAAAATTCTTTACACCAACGTTTAATGAAACCTAAAGAAGAATTTGCTTTGCTCACTATCTTATCATAATGTAGCTTAAAGCTCAGTTTAGTGTCAAGCGTTAACCCGAGGTCTATAATAGAATTCGCTCTTGAAAGCTGACAGCCATTTAGTTGGTAGCTGAACCAAATTGTCCGAATGGAATTTTTCCTAGAAAAGGTAAAAGAAATAACTTTAACCGTAACATAACTAAAACATCACTATCTTAATCCGTCTAAATTGATGGCTGTCTTTACAAATCAAATCTGATCAATTAATTGTTTAAATACGCTTCAGAATCCTAAGACCCATTTTAATATCTTATGCGAAAACACTTATTTATCGATTTACTACGTTGAGAGTAATGGCATTTTATTGGGTTAAGTTTATAGCTCTTATGCTATATTATATTTTATTATTTCAGTAGGTGTACTACATCTCCACTGCTCAATCTAGACTAACTTAATTAAATTAATTCCACTACTTTTAATTATTCTTATATTATAGCTATTCATTACTCTATTACACTATTTACTTATATATATTTAGAGCTCGCTCTGACGACACTACTCCATAGTTGCATTTATTACAGTACCGGAGACTGACGTTGTTTTTCGTATTCAAAATTTCTGAACTTTCATTTCATGAAAGTAACCAGTATTCATTTCATTATAAAGTATATATATTCAGGGGTTGTGCTGGTAAATCGGTAACAACCGGCTCGCATATAATTAATGTAGTAAACATAATTCATATGAATAAATACCGAAACAAGAACAATATTAACAATAAAGAAATTTATTGAGAATAAAATATTACAAAATTATGAGGATTAAAGTTAAATAAATTTATTAATCTAAAGAACATGTGGCCTCCGTTCATTTGCAGATACGGACGTCTCGCTTATAAAGCGAAATAACAAAGAACATATAACAAAATAACAAAGGGAACTGCATCCCAGTCTACTATGTCCTTCCCCAACAAATTTATTGTCATTAAATTTGATATATATTCCACAGTAATACTCGTTCTCATTTTTGTTACTATCAAATTTATTAACCTAAAACCTTTTCAGCTTCTGAACTATTAATTGCAATAGTACTTAATATTTTTTAGCTTTTAAAGTTGAATCAGGTAATTAAATACTTTGTGATTTGATATTTGCATTAACAAAATCTCGGAAATCATTAATATTAATCACAGAGATAGAATTTCATTAAACGACCAAGTAGACAGATCTAATATGTCAAAAAGTTTTAGAAAATAGTCATAATTAACATTGATAATATTGTTATCAAAATTTTGCATAGTCAAAAGCAGACAAAATTTATCCCTGGGAAGAACATTAAATTTATTATTATCCACAAACGGTATAATATTTAAACTCATTTGAACAAACTAAATTCGCAACTTTATATTCATAGTTACCAAAATTATTTTTCAACATTTCTATTGCTTTTATTGATCGTTTGATTAATTTATTTGCTTTCTAGCTGCATTTGATTGTATTGCATTTAAAAGTATTGAAATTTAACAACCGGCTCGCCGATTTATTTTATTGCCAACAAACGGCTCGCGCGAGCCAGACTGAGCTCCAGCACAGCCCTGTATATATTCAGGAATCAAACGATTCCAAATATATACAGTTATACCAAAACAAATATTTTTTTTTATATAAAATCGTGTCTGAAAAAACTTCTTCTGTGCAATTGCACAGGGTATTCACTAGTATGGTAATAATAGAATTAGACCATTACAAGTGGCGTTAAGCGAATCTAAATAAGTTTGTATTGCGTCAATCCTATCAATGTGTACCATATAAGACCGTGAACAACCTTGACTTGCATATTTCAAGATTCGGTCTTAAAAGACAGGTGTACAACGACTTAAGAACATATAGTACATAGTTTAACAAATAATATACCCTTTATTCAGGTAATATAAAATAAAATAAATTTAAATTAAAGTATATTAATTTATTAAGTAATAATAATATTCAATATATATATTTACAAGATAATATATATACATTTTAAATAAATTAAAAACGACCTTGAGTAAAAAAATATATATATATATATATTCCCTCATCGCCTATACATAAAAGATTTGCTCAAACCAATTAAAGTATATGTATATACTATTTTATTGATATAATAAATATATATATATATATAAATTAAAATAATAAAAAACTTAATTGCAATCCAAACATTATAATAATCCCACCCACAATTAATTCTATTAATATTAATTAGGGATAACTATATATATATACGTATATATAATATTGTCCTTTCATTCGAAACATTTTAAAACCATTATTATTTAACATGAAATCCTTTTCAATTCTAATTAAGAGGATTTAAAAAGTTTTCAACGCCTATAAAATAGATCATATCGTATCCAAATTATTATAATAAAAGTAAAAAGTCAAAGACATCTAAATAGGATTAACAAAAAATTTCAGACTCTTCATTATCATTACCAGGAATCAACGGATATTGTCCTTCATTATTTATTTTTTATTATTTGTATTCGGATACTACGGATACTACGCTTCTAAGGATATCATCATCAGAGAAGATAATTTGAAATTTAAATAAAAGTAGAAAAACAAAACAAAAACAAGAAAAAAATTAAAGTATTAAAATGTAAATAAATAGAAATATCCTTGAAAGGATAAAACAGATTTTTTAATAAGAAAGGAAGATAAAATGAGATTAGTTTTAAGAGAAAATTATTTTAATTTTTTTTTGGATAAATACGTTTTAGGTGATATTTTGCAAGGTCCATGTTGTTAATAAGGACTTTTAATTTTTGTTGTTGTTGTTGTTGTTTTTTTGTGATTTTTTTTTTGATTTTGTAATTATGTAATTATTCGGCATAGATTTAGAAATTTGATTAATAACATTTAAATAATTTATAACTTAATAGGTTAATTAATTTTTTTAAGAATTACAGTTTTTTTTTTTGGAATTAAATAAATTAAATAAAACTATTTTTAAAATTATCTAAGCTAATTGGAAAGTAAATAAGTAGATAAAAGTCTCTTTTAATTTAATATAAATTTATTTTTAATTTGAAGGTATATAAAGTAATGTTTTAAGATTGAGGCCGATTCTCTTAAAAGTATAGTAGTGATAATGGTTTGTTTTTCTATGTTCTGAAGAGGGGACAATTAATATTTTAAATTTTTTTGCAAGTGCACAAACCAAAATCTAGAAATAAAAATTCATAAAATCAAAATCCATAAAATTGTCGCAAGATTAATCGTGTTGCATTTGTAGAATATGACATTTGTCATTCCGCATCATAATATATGAATCAGATAAGTTGATTTTAAGTGATTTTTCTGCGTTTGATTGTTGATAACAACTCACGGTCTCTACCTATATTCTACTTAGAGCCTAACTATTGTTCTGTCGTTCTTATCCATTTTAGTATTCGTTCTAAGCATTTATTTATTATAATTTTTGTATTCTGTATATTATATTTACGCTGACTTCGTATACACACAGTAGAACAGTCAGTAGAACACAATAGAACAGTCATACATTGAATGTGTATATTTTAGTATTAAATTTAATTGACACAATACTTCGATGTTAGAAATTCTATAGCATTTGAAGACTTGTATGAACGTTAATATCCTATGATTACTTTATCATAAATTTTTAACTGAAATTTAAATTTTTTTTAAAATGTTTAAATGTTTAGATATTAATTTTTCATTTTTTACAATAAATATTTCAAATAGACGCTGAATTTGAGATCATTTGAGCCAACTTCAAATTTTGAGCTTATTTGAGCCAAACTCGAATTTAACCTCATTCGAGCCAAATTCGAATTTGAGCTACCTCACAGTCGAACTAAGTAGTATAAGCTCAATCTGCTAACTGGCTCAAAATATGAATTAAATTTAAAATAAGACTAACGAATTAAAGCCATACGAAACTAAAGCATAAACGAAACATAATCGCAATATATTTGCCTAGTAACTATTACTTATTTGAGCTCAATTCGAATTTTGAGCTAAATCTCCGTTGAACTACTATAAGCTCAATTTGCTAGCTAGTTCAAAATGTGCTATCTATTCAACTTAGAAACTAACTATTGTTCAGTCGGTCTTACCCATTTTAGTATTCGTTCTAAGCATTTTTGTTTATTATAATGTTTGTATACTGTATATTATATTTACGCTTACTTTGTATGCACACAGTAGAACAGTCAGTAGAACATAATAGAACAGTCATATGAATTGCATTAGTAGATTTTGGTATTAAATTTAATTGACACAATATACTTTGTCGTCAGATATTCTATAGCATTTAAGTACCGTTTTATGACCGTTAATATCCTTTGATAAACTACTATCATCCTTCTTCAATAAAGCTAAGTATGTATATGCTGTTAATGTGTGAATATTGATAATTTTTTACCCATTTTTCTGCGATTGTTCTCTTGTATTTTTTATTGCACAATTTTTGCTCAACATACCAAGCTTCAAAGTAGTGATTTTACTAAATTATTAACATTTAATATTGATTTCATATAATTTTTAAAGTGGTTCTATATTTCACTTCTTTAATTAATTAATTTCTTGTAAATGTTAAATTTTTGAAATATTTTCACTTTACAATCTAAAATAATTTTTTTTTTTTTTATTATATTCAATTAAAGATCGGGATTCAGACATTAATTTTTAATAGTTTTTAAGAACCCATAATTCATTTAATTGTGGTATATATATATTATATTTTTTGCGTTTTACTGGGAAATCAATTAATTAAATAACATAAAATTTTCTTCTTCAACACCACAATAATTAACCGATTAAATCGATTGAACAAAAAAAAAAAAAAGAAATGGAAACAGACTATGAAATGGGTAAATATGTACATATAAATAAATAGTATATAGGTACTCAGTACATGTGTGAACAATAAATGTTTTTTTTATAAAAACATTGATAAGATACAATAGGTGTGTATATAATGTGTATGTGTATATAAATATAAGGTAAAACCAGCAATGGGTGAAATTAATTGCAGTCGTTATAAAAATTGTAGTTCGTATTATACCAAACGTATGAAGTAGTTTATACCATTCATTAAATATTAATTAAGGTACACTATAAAATACACACTCGTCGTCGTCGTCGTTAGAGATTAGGAATTTTGATTAATGGCGAATGAAAACTTTATTTTATTGTTTTTTTTTTTTTTTTGTTTTTCTGCTAAATGGTATCGGTGTTTTTTTATTATACTGTAATTTTTTTTTTAAGAAGTCTTAAAATGTTGAAAATTAAATTTAACGTTAAAGTTTTTAAAGATTCATTTGAAATTAATTATCATAAATTTGTAACTGAAATTTAAATTTTTTTAAAATGTTGAAATATTAATTTTTCATTTTTTACAATGAATATTTCAAATAAACACTGAATTTGAGCTCATTTGAGCCAAATTCAAATTTTGAGCTTATTTGATCCAAATTCGAATTTGAGCTCATTTGATCCAAATTCGAATTTCAAGCCACCTCACAGTCGAACTAAGCTCAATTTGCTAACTGGATCAAAATATGAATTAAATTTAAAGTAAGACTAACGAATTAAAGCCATACGAAACTAAAGCGTTGAAGTTACATAATCGCAATACATCTGCCTAGTAATAATTACATATTTGAGCTCAATTCGAATTTTGAGACAAATCTCAGTTGAATTAAGCACTATAAGATCAATTTGCTGGGTAGTTCTAAATATGAGTTAACATTAAAAACCTTCAGAATTAACAGAGCTATCACAATCTATTTATAAAATATTAACACGATCTGTCAATTAGCTAAAATTTTGAGTTGAATTTTCAGTTCAGTTGAAATTTGAGGTTTGTGTAATTCTGGTTATTATCATAGAACATATTTTAAATATATTCCTATGCTATTTTACTTTTCTTTTTGCAAAGCACATTCATTCGTTTTTCTCCATATGCTGCCAAAATAAAATTAAATTTCCATTTATAGTTAAGCAGAAAGTGTTAAAGTAATTAAATTTAAAATAAAAGTATCAAATTAAAGCCATACAAAAATAAGACGTTAAAATTTCATAATCACATTCATAACCATATTTGCTTACTATAATAACTTTAATATTCAATCGTGCTATGAAATTTGAATATAATCAGATGTTTTGAAAAAGACCAGAAATTAGTATGCTTCTATATGAATATGTTATTATGAATTTATTCTTTTATTGGTTTTCTAGCTGTTCAATAATTTTTAAAACACAATGCTTATTATACTGCGACCCGACCCAACTTCGGATAATTATGATTAATTCACCCGTTTTATGTGAATCTATCAAATATATTCTTAATTCTTCGATTGTTCGATCTTTTGATTAACTCGATATTTTTTCTAACTGTTTGCCAATTATACAGCAACCACAATATTATTTGAAACATACCATCGTACCATTGACATCATATTATTGGCTTCATAATTTATAGTTATATATACCATTGGCATCCAGACTATCGACATCATACCATTGGCATCATACCATTGACATCATACGATTGACATCATACCAATGGCATCATATCATTACATCATACGATTGACATCATACCATTGGCATCATATCATTGGAATCATAATTTATAGTTTCAGATTAACATCATACCATTGGCATCATATTATTGATATCATACCATTAATATTATACCATTGGCTTCATACTATTACCATCATACAATTGATATCATACCATTGGCATCAATTTCGATTCCGAAAACTGAATTCTAAAACTGTGTAAGAAATTTGTATCGCATCACATCTCAGTAGATTGAATATTAACATATTCTCGTCAAACAATTTTGCCAAAATTTAAAATGGTTATAACAAAATTTTTTTTCCATTAAATCAAAATAAATTAACTCTTGTCAGTTGTTACGAAACAATTTGTGGTACAACAATATGTACTGAAATATAGTTTATACTGGCTGTTTGAATCAAAATGTATCGTGTATGAAGTTGTTGTATGAATCGTTGAACTTCAAAATTTAATCATACGATCGTATAGCATAATTGAAAACTCAAACAAATGTCAAAAATATATGTCAATAATATTTAAAAAAAAAAAAAAAATATAAAAAAAAGAGCTGTAAATTTTCAAAAATTGACATATGGTAATAAATTGTTTTATGCCGAATTTATTAAATTTAATCGAATGTAAAATTATTCATTTGATTTGAATAAACAAAAATTATATATATATATATATATATATATATACATATATATTACATATACATTTGATTCAATTTTGAAATGAACCACACTCTCTGTTAAATAATTTTTTAAATGACCTGGCTTTGTTGTACGACAAAGCGTTTGTGTGTGTGTGATCAAACAATCTGTCTATTAAATTTTTCATACAATAATCTGTTGTATAACTTGCTGTGTGACAAATTCGTTTTGTGTATGGGGGCGTTTAAATCCATTCGCTCGATCAGTATTATATTAATTAATTAATAAAACATTTGGATATTCCAAAAAATCTGTTTTTATATTTTCTTATGAGTTAAATTTCGAACCAAAAATGGGAATTAATTTTGAATACGGTTATAACCAAATTTCAAAACCATTACAGTTATATTTTATTTACATCATATTATATTATATACCCATACTTGTAATATATATTTTTTTATTATTTTATCAGTGTGTAATCATAGTTTATAAGTTTATTTAACTTTAAAATTTGAAGCTTTGAAAATAGAAAAAAAACAACAACCTACTCATTTTAACTTTAAAAATTCAATATTCTATGTATCTAAATTCCTAAATTGAAATTATAATATTATTATTTTCATTAGTAAATTGCGTGAATATATGTAATAAAATATAGTGCCTGATTATTTTTTATTTTTGTTATATTTCAATTTTGTGTATAAACTTCAGTTGTTGTTGACATGTTGACAAAGTAATTTAAGTGCGTTTTTTTATACTCTCATCCATAAAAACTTTCAATATTATTTTTAAATTTTATAATTAATTATATATATATATATATATATATATATATATAATATATATATTATTTAAATAATATATTAAATGTACATTTAATTGTGTGATTGGTGTTTAATAATTCAAATTGTTTGTACTAAATTAAATTTAGGTAATATATAAAGTGAAATTTATTGTTTTTTATGTTTTTTTTTTTTTTAATTTAAAACCGCAGGCTTAAACAAAATAAAAATGTCAATTAAATTTAAATTTATTTAAAAAAATTAATTTAGTATTATTTTATAACATAAATTTGATAAAAATATAAAAATTCAGTATGTAATAATATTATAGGTGTATTATTATTATTAATTTATACAATAATTATATATTAAATATTATCTGTTACAAAATACAATATTTGCACATTCATACGTAAGGGGGTTAAAATGTTAATTATATGTTAAAAAAGTTTATATAAGGTTAAATAATTAGTTTGTGTTTAATTTCAATTATATGAAATATATATATGTGTGTGTGTATATTGAAATTTTAAAAATGTTAAATTCTAGTTCAACATTTTTTTTTTGTTTTAATAAATTTTAATTTTTACTTAAAATGTTAATCGAAAGATTTAAAATAGTAAAACCGTTACATTTATTTTTTGTTTTTAATTTAATATTAACAAAAGAAATTAATTTAAAACATTTTTTTTTTGCAAGTTTGCCAAAAAATTACACTTTTTACTATATTTAATGTATTCAATTGGATTAGAAAGCATGAATTGTTTATATTAGGCTTTCTAAATTAAGTCAAAATAATTCATTGATGGAAATTGGAATTTGTAAGGTACAGGATGATTAAATTACCAATTGGTAATATTTTTTTCAACTAAAATGTAATAGTTTTAAAAATTGTAATAGTAGGTATAGTATATTTTCATTTCTGTACTCATTCCCCTTGGGAGGATATATTTTTTGTTTTTGTTTTTTAATTACACAGAATAGAGATGACTAATCTGAATTAGTTTGAATATAAAAAATTTAAAAGTAGGTTTCGGAAGTGTAGAACTACGCGCAGGAGGTGTGTAGAAAAAATTAATGCTTTAAAACTATATAATTTTTTTTATTTTGTGTTATTGTAAATATTTGATTTTAATTCATGTATATTTTATAACTTTTTTATACAATTAAGTTTTGAATTATCGATCTTAGCTTAAGCTTAAGCTGTCTGAAGCTTTTTTTATGTCAAATAATTTTTTTTAAACATTAAATTTCAAAAATATAATTTAATTAATAGATATAGTTCGCTTATTTCCAAAATGTGTTAATGCATAATTTATAATGACAGAGGCTTCTTATAGTTAAGTTAGAGTTTAGATTATTAGAATCTTAACAGCTGCTACTTTTATTTTATTCTAATTTTTATTTTGCATTACATTTGTTGTTTGATTTACAATTTATCAACACAATCATATCAATTTTTACAATTTTTTCGCTTTAATAATTCAGTTTTTTTTTTCATTTTTTTTTGTTAACAATGTACAGTACAATAACAGTATAGGTTTCATAAACCAATCTATAATTATAATAGACAAACATTTAAGAATCTGCGCAGTAAGCACCTTCTCATTTTATCTCTCTTCTCTTTAATGTACTCTTTATATGGAAATAAGTGTATGCAAAATAGAAATGCGCATACGGGTTGAATAAATTTCTATTTTGATTCGTATTCACTGTTCAGCCCTTGTCATCTTTCGGTACATTTAACATTCAATTTTCTGATAAAAAAAAACCTGTATTAAAAAATTCATTTTTACTCAAAAGCTAATACTTAACTTGAATTATAATTACTCAACAGGGGGCCCCTAGTACAATAATAATAGATTATTGCTGTACGATGCCAAAAATGCTACCACTAAAATAACTGTTATATTTACTATTTCCTATTGATATTTTAATATTTTAAATGTTGATTTGATATTTTATTTATAAAAGAAATAGCTTTTATTTCAATTTCAATGTTATAAATTGTGTGTTCAATACGTAGGTAGTTATATTCTACATCATGGGTTTAAATTGTGTTTTTCTAAAAAAAGGTTATCAATAATTAATATAAATCAAAAATTTTCGGATATATCCGCGGTTCAGAATTCGGGACCAAGGACCTTGAAAAAAAAAGTTTTTTATACCTTACTTGATACGTAATGAACATTATTGACATTTTGGTTTTTGGACCAATTTTTTTGTTAAAGGTCCTCGGTCCCGATTTCTAAACCGTGGATCTATCCGAAAACTTTTCAAAAATTATTTAGAATAATTATTAATAACCTTTTCGCAGAAAAATATAATTTAAAACCATGATATAGAGTTTCGACCCCATTCCTTGGAGACCGGGACCTATTATTTTCATCACATTTAATACACATTGTTTTAATCAAAAAAGAAAAAAAAAATTTATAAGGATTTCGGTCCCAACATTTGGGACTCCGGACCTCTTGTTTGCATCGTGCTTATGAGCCATTGTATTACAAAGCCATTGTATTACAGAGCCATTGTACTAAAGACAAGCTAAAAAAAAAAAAACAAATTTTTATTCTTCAAAGTCAACAGCAAAATCGTGGTTGACTGAAAATTGTCAAGCCAGTGGACTTATAACAACTCATTTGACTTTCATGATAGCAAAAATTGACTTTTTTCTAAAATTGAAAAAAATGTCAAAACCCAGTAGACTTTCATGATTTACCTCTAATTTATAAATTAAACACACTTTGACTGGATTTTTCTGCCCTATGCCCCACAAATGGGATTACAGTACAATGGTGATACATATATCATTTAATTTAATTTTTGAAAATGCTAATTGATAAAATCTCTTTGAATTTGATGAAAATGTTTATTACATAATTTCCAACATTTAAACAGACAATTATTATTCGGTTGATTTGTCCTAAATATAATTACAGGTAAAAAAATTTATTTAGTTCGAGTATTATGCTTATTTGTTTGTCATTCTGCTTATAGAACAAATTTGGTACCTTAATTTGTGTAAACTGATTTTTTTGTATCGTACATGCATAAAAATGGATTATTCAAATTCATGGAAAAAGCAAATATCTCCCATTTGGTGTTCAACAGCAGCTAAATTGATATTGAAATTATAGAGTGAAATGTAATTTTGTTAAAAATTTAGTCAAATGATTACATACGCAAGACTTTTTGGCCAAGAGCTTATTTTTGCCGTATTTTTATTGTATTAATTAGAATTTATAGCATATGTTCATTTGCTAAGACTGACAATAGTCTGTTTTATTGATTTTTATTTTTATTTTATTTTGTTGTATAGCTTAATACTTACCTACTATGATATTCTTATAATTTTCATTGACTTTACAATAGCGTATTCATACACTGTGTTTTTGTTTTGTTATTTAGACGTATATTTTTTTTTGTTCTTACAATATTACTCATACGGGATTAATTAAGTAGATTTATCAAATAAAAAAAAAAAAAATTCAAAATATGGGTTAAGGCTTATATATGGTACATATAACTATCAATGGGTTAAATTTAATTTTAATGGAATTAACATCGTTTTTCTTATGTTTAACTAAAACATAAAAAATTTCTAAAATCAAATTGTTTGTTTCATAACATAACATAAATATGTTTTGGATACCTATATACATATGCTTTTGATATACAAAATTTGATAGACACGACATGTAAATATGTTATTGTGCTTCGATTTTTTACTCCTTTTGGTCACACAAATATTTTATGTTTGTCTTAAGATGACGCCGATAATATATTCATTATAATTTATTTATTTTGTTTATTTTACCTTTAATTACAAGGGTGTTTGTTTAAATAAATACCCTTCCTATATAATATAAGTAAATAAAATATATTATATTGCAAAATAATAAATTCAAATTAAGACGGCGGCAGCAGGCTAAATTGTATTCAATTTAAAAATAATTTTTTTTACTGCATTTGCAATTCATTATGGTAATATTAATGCCATTTGAACCAATATAATAACATGCGATACGTACGAAATATTGCAAAAAAACATTTTTTTTTTGTCCAAATTATATAAGACTGACTTCATGTATATTATTATGTATTTAAATATATTAGGGTACATACAATGTAGTAAATAAAATAGAAAATTATGCTAATTTTATTAAATAAAAAATGTGCATAGATATTATGAGGAATTTATAATATAAAATTAAAGGCATGACTTGTTTTAATAACTTTTATTTCGAATATGGAAAATGTTATTCGTACACACATTTTTACATTATGTAAATGGGTTTATTTACTTGTTTAAAAAATTTTTGTTTTTGTTAACTATTTTTTTTATTTATGTGACTGACATTAATATTACAATATTTACAATTTGTATATTTTAAAGAGTAAATTTCTTTAAATGAAATAAACGATTGACCATAAGCTTGGAATGTCTACTTGGTAATAACGTCTTCATTTAAATTTTTGTAATATACTTAATTATATTGGTCGACTATGTTGAGTTCGATTACAGGAAATCGATGTCATTAAAGATATTTTACAAAATTGTTTTTTTTATTTTTATTTTTTATTTTTTTTTATTTTTGCGATATACATAGATTCATGACATGTTTATTGGTGTATTATTGTTAACCCAAAAAAAAAAATGAAAACAAATTTAAGCTGTAAAAGGTTGATTCAAATTTTATTTTAATATTTCTAAAAACAAGCCTGTACTTAATATTTGTGACTTTGAGCTTTGAGTATGTGAGTTATTAAATGGTAAGTTATAGAATGTGGTAACAGAAAAAAATATCCCAATATATATTTAATGTTCTTCAATTAATACAGAGTGGGTCTTTTGCTATTTGTTGTGTTGTATGGGGTGTAATGACTGAAGTTAAAGACGACGCGATATTGTCGTCCTGAAATGTGAACATATAAAATTTTAATTTTCCTAGTAAATTGATCGCACAGCAAACGCTAAGATCACTGAATTTAATTTTATTTTTGATATGATTTGAATACATTGCTACAAATTTAAAATTAATAAAGAAACAAAAAGTCCAATGAATGCGACATTTTCATTTTTCATGAGTTAAAATGGAATGTTGCATGGTGCAATTTGAAATTTTGATAACATTTTTGTCTCCCAACTTTGTCATGCCGTACTAACATATTTAAACTTGTAAGGTCAAATAAAACAAAAAAAAAACAATCATAAAACCATGTGAATATTAAATTTACTCTATACGACCAGACAGCTTTTTGTTAGGCTTTAATTTTTAAATATGTTTATTATTACATTAGAAATTGGTTAAAATCTTTTTTATTTAAATAATTTAATATAAAACATGTTCTTAGTTAGTTTTTAAGTAATAGTTAAAAAATACAGAAGAAAAAAGAAAAAAAAAATCCCGTGAATACGACATTTTCATTTTCAATGAATTAAAATGGAATGTCGCGGTGCAACGGTGCAACAGTGCAACAGCGACAAATTTGAATACATTTAATAACATTTGATAACATTTTTGGCTCCCGACTTTGTCATGTCGTACTAACAGACTTAAACAAATTTTTCAAAACCTAATTTGACATAATATTTCGAGAACGTCTTGTCGTTTTCATTGGATTTTAGGCTTAACTTTTAGGCTTAGGATTTTATTAATAAAGATAAGAATACAGGAAATTTGTATTTAAATTTTGATTTTTATAAATTTATTCAAACAAAAATATTTCCATACAAATATAAATAATTAATTTGGACTAACAAAATGACATGAACTATTTGTTGATTAAAATATTATTTGTACACGTGTTGCATCGTATTACACAATAAATAATGATTTGCAATTATATTGGATCAATTGCATTACATACCTTAGAATAAGAAATCTTTTTTTTCCTTTATTTCTATTACCTTCTGGAGCCTGTCAAGCATTGAATCTATTAAATTTTTCAAAATTGAAATTTTTATTAATTCCCAATTATTTTCAATGTTGTTTCAATTTCTTGTCCTATTTTATTTTTCATATAACAACAAAAAGTTTAAATTAGATTTAGATCTGGGCTTTGAGATGTAATCCAATCTAAAACACTTTACTCAATAAATTTCAAATACGACATAATAATATTAGCGTTGTATAGTGGTGCAAAGCTTGAAGTTATCGAATACGCAACGCACCGCAACAGTTGTAACACTTCTTTTGTGCAGAATATGTCTTAATATTTATTTCTGTTAATCTATTTAGCATATTCGTTGTCCCTATTTTTCGATGTTTACTTTTATTAAAGTTTTTCAGAACCCCGTTCATAGTTATGTTTATCATTCTTAATAGTTCCCATTATTTGTCCATCTTTTTTGTTTTCTCACGTTTTCGGCCTATATCTTTAAAATTTCGAACAGGTCCAGAGTATTTTTGTTTCATGACTTGATATCTAATAATATCATTTTTATGATTAAAGTTCTTGAGCAGAAATTTTTGCCTCAATTGCACTTCTAATTTAAACCGATACCTAACGCTTTTAACCATTTTGTCATTGAATTTTGTCATTAAAATTTCGAACCGGTTCAGAATATTTTTGATTGACTTGATGTCTATAATAATAGCATTTCTATGATTCAAGTTCTTGGACAGAAATTTTTGCCTCAATTGCACTTCTAATTCAAATAGATACCTCACGCTTTAACTTAACAAGGTTTAAGGTGAAGAAAAAATAAACATACTCAAAATTTGTCAAAAATCAGCTGATTTTAAGATTATGATTATTTTTTTACTTTATATATGGATATGATAATATGCAAGTATAGATCAGTGTGCACTTATAGATTGCACCTATAGACTGTCTGTTACATAAGCGACGATTGTTACGTAACTGTTACGCTTTGTAATGACTGGGACATAAAAATATCATAAAATATGTAGATATTTTTAATATAATTTATTATTTATATTCATAATGCTTAAATGTCTCGCTTTATCAAAATTTGAAGTTTTTGTTGCAAGTTATCATGCAAGTCAGAGATACGGTGTATACTCTGAGTATGTTGCAAGTTGAGTCATTAGATTATGAATATAAAAATATTAAATTATAATTAAAAGAACGACATAATTTATAATATTTGTTGTTATTTTAAATATTCTGAGCTGCTGTAGTTTTGAATGATAATTTTCGTTTTTCAAATTACATAATTCGAATATTTTATAATTTTGTAAAAACAAACAAAGTTATTGAATTTAATTAAATTCGTACATTTAAATGATTCAAAAATAAAAAAGAAACAATATGAATAAAAAAACATATTACAATTTAAAAATTTGAAATTTAAATTAAAATTGCGAAAGTAAGCAAAATATTATGTACGTATGTATTTAGTGTCAAAAAACTTTTAATATATAAATAAATTGAATACCCGTACATAACTTTTGAAATTAAACAAAAAATTAATATTCATAAGAAATTACAATTTATATGTTTATTATTATGCTTTTCTACCAATTTTTTAAATTATACACACATTTTCTTATTATTATTATCAATACAAGTTATTTAGATTGAAATTTGTTTTCTTTAAATTACTTACAGATCTTTTGAATACCTAGCAAAACTATAATTTTAGTAATGGAAAATAAAGTAAATATCAAAATGAGTTCAAAAATTAAGCCAGCTAAAGAATATTGGACAATTGATCCAGAAGATTGTGTTAAATTACGTATTGATAAGGAGACTTCAATTGAACCGACTACAATTGTTGAAATGTTTGAACAAGTAACAGAAAAAATTCCAAATAATACTGCAATAATGTATAGAAAATCACCTGATTCAAAATGGCTACCAATTACATATAGGTAAGAGATAATAATTGTTTTTTATTATTATAAATTTAATTGGCCGGTAATATTGGATGGTAAGACTGTAAAAACATGTGCACAAAATCGATCCCACGACCTAGCAAAAATTTTTGACTGGAGTAAAGCAAATAGAGATGATTTTTACACTTCAAAAAACCAAAGCTGTCTTGATAGTAATAAGCTGACTGTATTTCAACCAATTCTAAAGTTGCAAGATATTCAGCGTCTCAAAGACTTGAACATTCCGGAATGCGAGTGAATCAAAATATGCACTGAAATGAGTATATTTGGGTTATGGTCTAAATCCCTAAAATCAAAATCCCCAAACACAAAATCCTCAAATAAAATTTTTAAAAATCCCCAATTTTATTTTTAAAGTCGGTAAAACCCCCAAACCCCCGGTACTCATTTATTGGAACCCTATCTTTTCCTGAAGCCAGGTAAACGCATACGGCACAGTTTTAGTAAAAAATATTAAAAACAAGACTTATTTTATTGTAAAGGTCGGGGCTGCTGCCCCCCAAACCCCCGGTACTCACTTATTCGAACCCTGTTTTTGCGACGGAAGGTAAACGCATACGGCACAGTTTTAGTAAAAAATATAAGAAAAAAATTATTTTATTAGTAATTTTGCCGATATAAATTAAAACATTTTTTTTGGGGATTTTGTTTTTGGGAATTTAGTGTTTGTGGATTTTGTGTTTGGGGTTTTGATTTTGGGGCTTTTTAAAAGTTTTTGGGGATTTTGTATCTTGGCGATTTTGATTTTGGGGATTTCGTGTGACTCCTGTATATTTTCGATATTACGCAAAGCCTTTGACGGCGCATTTGGGATTTTTGAGTTGCTGCAAAGCTTATTTTTCATCTTTAGACCTCATAAAAATCTTTAAAGAATATAACTCACATATATGGACAGGTGTGCCAAAAAATGATTTAAGTTTTTTGGGAAAAGTTTAAAACAGCGCCATTCGTCTTATAGGCGACATAACGCATCCCTTATCGGGTCGTCGTCATCGTCATCATTTGTTGGTCATCGTCTGATTGTTGGAGCATTTACTCTATTTTATAGATATTTACTTGGTGTTGGAACTTGTTAAAAGGCACTAGAATCACTTCCTTCTCCTCTCAAGCAATTTCATATCATAACAGGAGAGGCATCAAGCGAGGCCCACCATTTCACAGTAAAAATTGCGAGATGATTTAAGCCTGATTATGAAAATTATTTGATAGTTAGAGCATCTTGAATGTGGAATATTGCTTCCAAATCGAAGCATTCTCAATGTGACAATTTTCTTTCATTTTACTTTATCTTGTGTTCTACATCTGTTAACTTCAATCTTTCGACAGTGTTGTCCTGGATTTCGTTCAGCCTTCTTGATCTACCTCTTGTTCTAGTATGGTAATGTATGGTTTTGGGTTCAATATTTTTTTGGCATCCTTTGTTCATTATTAGCACATATTCTGTCTGCCCATCTTAGTCTTTGTGACTTAATAAATTTTATAATATTGTAGCTCCTCGTTTGATTTTATTTTATCAAATATTTGACCAAATATTTTTCTCAATATTCTTCTTTTGAATACTTTTCGTCAGTAATTGCTATTGTAAAGGCTTCGCAGCTGTATGTTCAAAATTTTAGCACTGAAAAAGTCTTTGTATGCGTAGAAGCATTTGTGTGCTGCTTGGGTTCTATTATTAACCGTTAAATACATGTCATTTTTAAAAAAGCTATTTAGTCCTTCAAAAATGTAATCTTGCAATATTTTATTGTTATATTGTAAGCGGATCGGATCATCTTGTTTCTGTGCACGCCATCTTCATATATTTCGTTTTAATCTCGTTGACTTATAATCCTATAATATCGACTTCTTTTTCTAGACTCAGAAATATTTTATTTAATTCGTCAAAGTATGTGATTTATTGTCAGCGTATGTCAATATTGTCAGCGTATGTGCTTTTTATGGATGATCTTATAAATAGTATGTGTCCTCGTCCTCTGTCTAAATCTTTTATTGCGTAGTGAAGCATAAAATTGAAAATTGTTTTTGACCATGTCTAAACCCTTGTTTTTACTTAGAATTTGTCCGTTATTTTGTTTTAGCACCATGCATTTGGTGTGTCTTAGGCTAAGCACAGACAATCAGTTTTAAATTTTGCAAACATTTGATTGCATATTTGTGTTCCATTAGTTTGCATGAAAGCGCGCACACATAAAAACAGTGGTAGGTGTGCGCGGTATCTTATTAACTATAATGAAGCACAAATGTGAACACAATGTAATCATAATTAAATTTATATTTTTATTTTTTTAGAGAATACAAACAAAAAGTTGAACATATTGCAAAAGCTTTTATAAAACTTGGATTAGAAGAATATCATTCTGTTGCTGTATTAGCTTTCAATTGTCCTGAATGGTTTATATCAGCTATAAGTGCAATACATGCTCATGGTATAATTACAGGAGTTTATACAACAAACTCCCCAGATGCTGTACATCAAGTTTTAGAAACATCACGTGCAAATATTGTCATTGTTGATGACATAAAACAAATGGAAAAAATTCGTCAAATTAAAGATAAATTGCCATTGTTGAAAGCTGTTGTACAACTTAATGAACCCTATGAAGCAGATTTAATAAATAAAGATGGTTATTTTAAGGTATTTTTAATTATTTAAAAATATAGTTTTAAATAAAATATTATAAAAAAATATATTTACAGTGGTCAGATTTAGAAACAATGAATGTTGATGATATTAATAAAGAATATCAGAGACGAAAAGAAAGAATTATGGTTAATGAATGCTGTTCAATGGTTTTTACGGTAATAAATAATTTTATTTTACGATATTAATGAAAATTGTATTTACTAGAAAGTGCTAGCCACTTATATAGGGTTATCGATTTGGTATTAAATAAAATATAATTTTTTTTTTTATAGTCTGCAACTACTGGTCAACCTAAAGGTGCAATGTTGAGTCATGATAACATTCTATTTGCTTGTTATTCAACAATTAATTTTCTACCAAATAATAATAGGTTTGGAGAAGAAGTACTAGTTTCATATTTGCCATTAAGTCATGTTGCAGCACAAGTTTTAGAATTTTATATTGTCATATGTTATGGTGGTTGTACATGGTTTGCAGATCGTGATGCTCTCAAAGGCAGTCTAATAAAAACGTTATTGGATGCAAGACCAACACGTTTTTTCGGTGTACCAAGGGTATATGAGAAAATTTATGAAAAATTGAAAGCTATTGGTGCCCAAAATAATGCAATAAAACGAACAATAGCAAATTGGGGTAAAAATATTGTTTTACGATATCATTTAAATTATATTAATAGGTGAATAAAAATTAATTTTTATTTTTATTTTATAAATATTATATTTAATTTATTATTAATTTTGTTTTAGTCGTAAGCCGATACAACATTTATCATATAAATTTGTATGTTATTTTTTAATGTCAAAAATAAAATGCGCTCTTGGATTTGATCGTTGTATTACATTTGCAAGTGGTGCAGCACCAATGTCATCTGAAATTAAAAAATATTTTTTAAGTTTAGATATAAAAATTTTAGATGCATTTGGCATGACTGAAACATCAGCACCACATATGTGCAGCCCATATGATGGACCAATAAGTTTGAATTCAGTTGGTAAACCATTAAAGGGTTGTAATGCAAAAATTATTAATCCAGATGAAAAAGGTCATGGAGAGGTGGGGAAATGCTTTTTTTTTTGTTATTTTTAATTTAAAAGATTTTAATTATTATAATATTAATATATAATAATAATATAATAATAATAATATATAATATTATATAATAATATTAATATATAATATTATATAAAATATGAATTTTAGTTTTATTATTTTTATTATTTAAATTTTGTTTGTATAACATAATTTTTGATTAATCGATTTTTTTATGTCATATAGCTTTGTCTTAGTGGGCGTAACATATTTATGGGCTATATTGGTCTATTAGATAAAACTAAAGAATCACTTGATGAAGATGGCTACTTACATTCTGGTGATATTGCCTATATAGATGAGAATGGTTTTGTTATAATAACAGGACGTCTTAAAGAATTAATTATAACAGCAGGTGGTGAAAATATTGCACCACTTTATGTGGAAAATTTAATTAAGGCTGAATTACCTTGTGTCAGTAATGCTGTTTTAATTGGTGATCGTAGAAAATATCTTACAATGTTATTAACATTAAAGGTTGTAATTTTTTTTATTAAATATAAATTTTATATATTTTTGTCGTTTATTGTAAACTAACTAAGCTCATTGAAATTGATTAAATTCATTTTTGTTTAAATTATTTAAAATGAATTTAATATGATAAGATTGAAATTTGTTAAAATCAAAATTTATTGAAGTCATATTCATTTGTATGGAATTTATAAAAATATTTGATCAAATTAAAATCATCATCATTATCACCCATATTCTCGTAGACGTATCGTATATGTAAATATCACTTAAGTAATATTGTTCTATTCTGTTAAGCGCAGACATGACAATTTTAAATTGACATGATGATAAAAAAACTTATCAGTACTTACAAATTAGTAAAATTTCCTTTCACCCATCTTGGAGGATCTTACGGAAATACATATTCAGTTAGATTGATTTTTCACTGTGTCCGTGATGCCCCTAAGAGAATATACGTGTATATTTAATCTGTAAATTGAAAAATAGTACGTACACGATAGAATAGTACGGTACAAATATGCAATTAGTACGATACAAATATTTGAACTATTTCACAACCGATTTTCATTATTATTCTTGTAAATGATAGATATTTAAAAAGAAACGTAGCGAAACTAAATATTTATTTTTTCATTTTTATTTTTAAATTTTTAATTAAAAATTTAAATTTAAAATTATACACCATATATAAGATGTATGTATGTTCATGCATGTACTGTATACACCATGTATAAGTATGTATGTACATTTAATGTACCTTATACACCCTGTATAAGTATGTATGTACATACGTACTATAAAAATTTTAATTTATCAAATTGCAGCAACTCATCAATGTACTGAATTTAAATTAATTTTTTTTTTAATAAACTATTACGTATGCGGTTGTTGTCTAAGATAAATTAATAACAGAAATTATATTTAGTACCAAGAATATATTTTCAAAATATATATAGTTTATTATATTATCAAATTAAATATATTTTATTATATTCTCAAAACTAAATATTAAGTGCGACTTTTTATCAAACTTTATCGAATGTTCAGGCGAATAATAGTATTATTCATATTTTCTAGAAAACATTAGATATGTATTTGTTTACACTATATTTACCCCAAACAGTTTACAATTCAGTAGTACATTACATCTTAAATTTATTAATTTTGATTTTTGTCTGAAGCCTTTTATAGCAACAACAATTATAATGAAAATCACTTTTTATCCAACTTTATCGAATTTCGAAGTTCATGCGAATAGTAGTATTATTTATATTTTCCAGTGAACATTAGATGTGTATTTGTTTACACTATATTTACCTCAAACAGTTTACAATTCAGTAGTACATTAGATCTTGTATTTACTAATTTTGATTTTGTCTGAAGCCTTTTATAACAAGAACAATTATAATGAAAAAAAAAAACAGTTTATTATGAATGAAAGAATGAGAATTGAGAAAATAAATAATTTTTTTAATGTATTATAGAAGTAGGTTTAGGTAGAAGTAAAATCTAGTGAGAAAATAATATTAATGCATTTTGATGACCATTGATACATATTTATTTTACATTGTTGTTGGCTTTTGAGTTGTAATATGTATACTTTTTCAAACTGTACCCAAACTTTACTAGATTAACAATGTCATTATACTAGTATATTATAATAATTTAATATTAAAGTACAATTAATAACTTTAAGAGTAAACGATATATATATATATATATATACTAGTATAATAACATAGCTAATCTAATCATTAATATTATTTTGTCACTACATTTTATTTCTACCTATACACCTACTTCCATAATATATTAAAAGTAAATTGATTTATTCTCTCAATTTATTCAGACAAAAACAAAATTAGTATATATAAGATAGTCTAAGGGCGTTTCCGAACCTCTCGCACTAAACCTGTCAAATCGCACTTGATTTGTTGTCAAAATTTTAGTGTAGTTTCAAGTACACTAGGTATCGCAAAATTAAATTTATTTAAAGTGAAAATAAAACAAATAGTGCGGGTGTCAAGTACAAATGCGAGAGGGTCGGAAACGCCCTAAGTAACAATATTTTAGTTCTCAATGAATGACAACAATATTTGAATACATATTTTATAAAAGAAAATTGTATACAATTAAATTTTTCAATACCGTTATAACTAATTATATTTTTATTTCTATTTTTTTATAGACTGAATTTAATTTAATTGATATGTCACCAATTGATAAACTTGAATCGGATACATTAATATGGTTACAAAATATTGGATGTAATTATAAAAATTTAAATGAAATTATTGATGCTGGTCCATGTCCAATTGTTATGAAATCAATTCAAGATGGTATTAATAGAGCAAATTATTATGCAATATCAAATGCACAAAAAATTCAAAAATTTGCTTTATTATCACATGATTTTTCAATACCAACTGGTGAATTAGGTATAGTATATATTAATTTGATGTAATTTGAATTCAGTGTATTTCTATAGTGTAAATTATGTATTTATTTGCTAATGCTTTGCTATATGTTCCAATAAGCGTTGTAGAATCAAAATTAAAAATGGAATTACCCTGTGTCCACACAAATTTTCTTACTTAAGAAGTATTATTATTTATTTATTTATTTCTATATCTAGTCATTTAATTATATATATATATATAATATAGACTGAAAATACTTAAAAATAAGTCTTAAAACATAAAAACATAAAAACTAGTATTAAATAAATTTTATATAAAATTTAATAAAAAAAATAATTTAAATTTCAAATGGTATCGGTTTTTGTCATTATGTTTGAACATAGCTTAGACATCTGGATGATCTACCAAAGTTAAGTTTATCTCGCTAATAAATAAATAAATATTGGAGAGATGTGTTACATAATATGTATTATTACTTTAAATACTTAACATACGGGCAATACAATTAACTTTTAAATAGCAATATCAGATAATATATGATCGAACTTGCGGTAGTTGGTAGCGAATTGGATACATAATTTGAATATAATCTGAAGTCAATTGATCGGGGTATCATCGGATATTTGAGATAATAAAAAATAATAAATAAATAAATAAATATGCTTAATCCAACAATTCTAAAATGTTGCAATATGTAAAGTGTGGTAGAATAACTGAAATAATGAGAATCCATTCACTTAGATAAAAAAAATTAATTTTTTTTAATTTATTTAATTTAATTTAATTTAATGTAATGTAATGTAATGTAATGTAATGTAATGTAATGTAATGTAATTTAATTTAATTTAATTTAATTTAATGTAATTTAATTAATTTAATTTAATTTAATTTAATTTGATTTGATTTGATTTGATTTAATTTAATTTAATTTAATTTAATTTGATTTAATTTAATTTAATTTAATTTAATTTAATTTAATTTAATTTAATTTGATTTAATTTAATTTACTTTCATTTAGATTAATTTAATTTAATTTAATTTAATTTAATTTAATTTAATTTATTTTATTTTATTTAATTTAATTTAGTTTAATTTAATTTAATATGATGCTAACAAAATTGTTGGCCCTATTTATTTATTTTTGGCCCGAGTCACAAATTGAGTACTTTTTCAAAGTTTTTGTGCTTGATAAGATTCGATAAAATTCAAAATGTTATTATTACTTAAAATAGTTAAGTATTAATATATTATACTAAATAATATAATATTGAAGTATTAGCATTAGCAAATAAATACACAATTTTATTTATACGAGTCAATATATTTTTATTAGAATGTCAATATCTACTTTAAACATATTTTTAATTTAAATCCTACTTAACTAACAATTAAATTTTTTTCATTTTATTTTTGTTTAGGTCCAACTCTAAAATTGAAAAGAAGCTATGTAGCAGAAAAATATAAAGATATAATTGAATCATTTTATAAGGCATAAATATTATTAATAATAACGGAATAAAAGTTATTCAGAATACAAATTTAATTCAATTATTGTTAATTTATACATTTTTTTATTCTAATTTAGTAAAAATTACTATTTATTAAAAAAACAAAAAAAATAATATAAAAAAAAAAGTGGAAAAGGTAAATAAAATATTTATTTAATATTACCCTGAAATCATATGTTTTTTAGTTTTCATTTCTTTTATTTTAAAATACAAATTTTCAAAGTTTTGTAAACACATTTAGAAAATAAATTCTTCGTATGTGTTACAATTCAATGTTGATGTAGTTGTTGTTGTTGAATGTGAAATGTTTCGATTCAAACTATAGAATTTTTTTAATATCTATCCTTTTTTAGCTTAAATTTATTCAATTTAAATTCATTCTGAAGCTCAAACAGTACCACCTAAATCGAACAGTAAAATTGTAAAATAACAATAATAAAAATGTATTTTCAATTTCTAAACTGATTAACTACCTATAAAACCAAAATTTACAATTTTATTAAAAAAATTTTATTCAAAAATTCTATTTACAATTTATTATATATTTACATTTTATTTACATTTTAATATAATATTTGTATACTAGTGGACCCCTATGCAATTGCACAGTAGTAACTTTATTTAAAAAATCCTGAATAACAACATCATCATTGATCCATATCAGTTCATATAAATCTTATTATTTTACGGTTTCAGTCACTCGCGCGCAAACCAACAATGATAGTGAGGGCCTTAAACCAACTAAAACCACCTCTCTTTTGTCTTTCATACATAACAAATTCATGATAGACTAATGAATTCTTACTGTCAGAAAAAACAATTATATATTTTTTTACATAATTTAAATTGTGGTTATGTTTCTGTATTATTAATTAAAATTTTTTTTTGTAAAATTTTAAAGTAAATTTAAATTAAAATTAATTAAAAGCTTTAAAAAAGTGATTTAAAAATGAAATAAAATATAAAAATGTAAAAAATTAATGTATTTTTCTATTTTTAGTATTTTGTCATAGTATTGGAATCGCTTAACTTTTTTCTGCTATTAGTCTATCCATATATCTCTATAATCTTAGTATGTACCATGAATAAGAAATCTTATCTCTAACAATTTGACATCAATTACAGTAGAAACCGATTATTGTCATTTCTGGTTATAGGAACGATTCGCTTTGTTGACGAATCGTTATACGAACGATTCGTCAACAATTTTACTGTCATCATCTTTTTTAATATTTTTTATATATTTTAATTCGTTCATCATATTTTTTGAAAGAAAATAATAAACTTCATTAGTTCGTACATTGGACGCGTTTATAGTCACATTAAAATATAACGCAAATTTTTTCAATAAAACAAAAATATAAGTCAAAAGTGAATTATTTTATTAAAAAACTGATTTATATATTGTATTTTTCTGTTCTTTATTACAAATATGTATATTTTGTGATTACATAACAGAATTGCTATTTATGAATAAAATAAAGTTTAAAATTGTTATACGAAAGATATTTTATTGAATTTTGCTTATTTGTTTTGTTTTAATATAGCAAAAGCAAATTAACTAACATTTATTATATCATTTTTGAATAGTAGGATCTGTTGTATATGATTTATTATATCCTTTTTGAAGAGTATGTTTGTGTTTTCGTTTTTGTACTTTTTTCTATAACCTTGTGTGTTTATTTAAAATGAAAGAATTTTTATGAAGCATTTTTAAAAATTGTCTGTGATTAAAATTTATTTTAGAGTGTAGATGTCGCTCAACTCGGAAATATCCGTCGTTTATATGGTGTAACTATTTTAAATATTTTAAGTATTCACCACCGTTTTGCATATTTTTAGGCTTAAAAACTTGCTAAAATTTTAATATTTTTGTGATGTAATTTACTATTCAACTATTCTTGCTTTTAAACTCCCCACGTCGTCTATCTTGTGTATTATATAAAAGTTATAAGATTATGAATGTGGAAATACAAAAATATTTATAAAAGCAATTCCAAAGCAATAAAATAAAAATAATAAAAAACAAAGAATTAAATTTTAATAAATTTTTATAAAAAAAAAAACATATTTGTAAATCCATTCAAATTATTTTAAACATATTTTACAGTACATTCCATATGAAATAACAAAAATTTAGATGTTACAGCTAGGCTCTATATTATTTTTATAGTGTTGAACAATGAATATTACTCTAAATTTAACTAAATTCAGATAAACTTAAAAAAGGCAATATAAAAACTAGGGTATTGGATGTGAATTTATTACATTTGGCTGCCCTGACGAAAATTAATGGGTGTTAAAGAATCTATAAAGCATGAAAACAAGTCTATTTAAAATAGTAAAAATGAACAAAATAGATAATCTTTGAAATTTGGATTTAAAAAAAAATGTTATAAACCATAATTTAAATTTACCATGTAGAAAAGTCTAAAATCCCAATGAGAATATAAATAAACAGAAAGACAACAACAGCAACCCCTTAAATGCTCAATTTTTTTTTTTAAATTTTAATGTTCAATAAAAAATATGAAATTATTCAGTTAACTACTCAATGACAAATCAAGCTAGGTGCTAGTCTGCAATAATTTTAATGGATAAAAAACACTACAAATTGAACAAGAATATGATCCATTGATGATTTCGTGTTATTGATAAGAGTATGAGACGAATATCGGGTAATTAAATATTATATAATTATAATTGTTATAATTGAAATCAAATTGTGGCACCCCATGGGCTGTGACTGATGATGCTTTTGAAAAAGAAAAACTTGTTTTAATGTTCTTACAGCGTCCCTAACTGATATACGACTACATGTAAATAAAATATTATATTGGTAAAAGTAAAAAATCTAAAATATTACAAAAAAAAATGTTCAAGAACTACTGTTGCCGAACTTCTGTAATGAATTTTACATAAAGAAATAATAAAATGCATTTAATGAAATTATGTGGGACTCATGTAAGCATATTTGGTATTTTTGCGGTTAAAGTCTAATAATTTTTAGATTAGGTAAATTTTTTTCTGCAAATATTATATTCCTAATTAGTTTACCGTTATTTTTTCACGAAATTGGTTTGAATAAAAAAATTGATTGGCCTCTGTTTTTTAAAATGTTCATTATTTTTTTTTGTAATCTACTATTCTATAGCTAGCGGTTTGGAGAAGAAGTGACAATGCCGAACTATGCCTGTTCAATGACAATGGCCTATTCAAAAAAAGTCAGAATAAGATGTCTCCATTGGCTAGGCCATGTAGAGCGTATGAATCCAAGACCCGTGGAACAAGTCATCACACCTTCCACACCTTTGTCGGAGAAATGAAGTATGAAAAACTTCAAATAACCAACTGGAGAGATTCTGCTCGTGACCGAAGTCAGTGGAGGACAATTTTGTGTCAGGGCCAGGAGCTTCAAGGTTTGTAACGTCCAACAAATGAAATGAACTATTATATAATGAATTTTCGCAAGTAAGATTTTGTTTCAGTGGGATGTTGACGCAATGCTGAATCTTTTCTTTCTTTGTCTATTTTACTTTTATATTTGAATGTTAGTAACTATTCTATTCATATACTTTGTATACAAGTGCAAAGACTTATCGTCTTATGTATATGCAAAAATTAATAAAATAAATAAATAAATGTTATTTTTTACAATTTGAATTTTGCAAAATTAGTTTTCCTACTGTTCGGAAACGCAGTCAAATTTGCTTTGCTTAATTTGCATATTGTAAACTGCATAATTTTTGTACAGTTTGCATAACTTTAGGTAAGTTCATTGTGAGCGTTGGTTTTTGTTTACAAGCACAAAATTGGCAATTTTGTGTATGTTCTGCATTTACGAACTCGATTTACTCTATCCAGTCTAGATCAAGTATATATATACAACATGTTAGAATATATCCCATATATAAAAATATTCTCATACAAAACAAAAACAAAAAACAAAACAAAAATATTCTCTTATAAATTGTGTACATAATTTAAAAAAATGTATCTTATATATACATTTATATATGCATAGAATATATATATATACTTGTTTGTATAGAATATCAAGGACATTCACATATCTCTATAACACATTTTTGATTTATTCATTTCAATTCACCATATTATCCTTCTGTTCATATCCGATTTTGAATTTTCAAATACTCATAGGTAGGTAAATAAAATGGATACAACGATGAGTATATCTGCACAGTACCATTGAAAATGAAAGAAAATGTAAATAGAGATTTTTGCACATAATATATAAAAACAATTTTCCTTCTAATCAAAATAATGAAATTTAAAAAAAAGAAAAAAATGATCAAAGAAAAGAAAATTTTTACTTTAACCATAATATGTAGGTATATTTAATATGTATGCATGTATGTATCGTATATCCTTTTAGGCATATGTTATTTTAACTTTAAAAATATAAAAATAACTTCAGGATATTATATCAGATATATAAGATATAATATACAAATGAAAACAATGGTAATAAAATATGTGTATGGTATGCATGTACATATCGTGAAAATTAACATTAGAGCGGATTATTATTATTTTATTTTTATTTTTATTATTTTGTATTTTACGATTTTATCTTATCATTATTGGTTGTTATTTCAATCAAGTATTCTTACGTAGAACAATATACATACATAATAATACATAGCGATTACATCGATTACTTATAGATGATTAGGTTTTTTTGTTTGTTTGTATATCCTCCTTCCTACACTACCCATATTTATGCTACTCTATTGTACCGCCTATAATTAGAAAATTTTAAGATTTATAAAAGGAAATAGATTTTTTCAAAATAACAAAATGTATGTTACAGTCAAATGACGAAATTTATATTTTGTGAGTGAATTAACAAAAAAATATCAGTGTTGACTTAACAAAATAAATCACAATGGACCTTACTGGTTTAAGTGTGTCGGCGTACTGTCGGCAGTCACTAATAGTATTCAAACTAACAAAATAAAATTATTTATTTACTTCTTGGACGCTAGCAAACCTTGGACTAACGCAAAATTGTTCTTGACCTTGGGCCTGACGCAAAATTGTCCTCTGTTAACTTCGGTCACGAGCGGAATTTCTTTAGTTGGTGATTTGAAGTTTTTTCAACAAAATAAAATTACTGTAGTCAAAATTTATGCTTTATAACCTATGGGAGAAAATTTATAGATAAATTATATAAATTTTTTTTTTTTATGTTCTTGACAGTAACTTAGGTAGAATCACGTGCTTATTTCATTAGCTATTGTCAAGAACTAAGCCTTCTTAAATCGTCTAGCTCCATTTTTTTTATTTTGTTACCAAAGTATACTCTCAATTATTTTTTGTCATTTATTTTATCCCAACATCGACAAAGGATACTGGACCAGATCGAAAAGCCCATAAAGCATTTTTTTTTTTTTACTTCATCGGGAATCGAACTTTGGACCTTTTGGTTAAAAGACAAGCGCTCTACTTGCTGCGCCACTCAGCGTGTGATTTATTTGATATATTTTGGTAATTGTGACATTTAGAACTGGACGAAAAAGTAAGAAAAATGATGGAGATGCCCGAGACTTATTGATAACATATCACGTAAGCCGAAAACTCTCAGTTCGAGAAATAACCAAAAAAAAAAATGATTCGTGAGATTAGTTAAGAGTGTATTTACGGAATTCAAAAAACAGAGTGGGTCCATAAAATGGGCTTGAACTTTTATAAAGTACTAATCTGATATTATTTGGTTAACAATTACTTTCTTATCATTCTTAACCTTTTTTAGCCGGTTTATCAAAGAGAAAACGGCTATAATGGTACCAAGGAGAAGCAGTACTGGACATTTAAACAATGAAATAATTAATTATATTCAATGATGACTCTAAATTTGATTTAACTGTTGGTGATAATCAGAAAATGTTTCATAAAATTATATCATAAAGACTGCCTTAAAAAGATAGTAATTTCCACTATGTCTAATGGTTTGGAAGTTCGCAAAAGGTGTTCGAACCCTCTTGGTTTTATTGATGTTACAGTAAATGGCCAAAAATGTATTGATATTTTGAACTTACAGCTTTACATGATTTATTAACACTTATGGGAAAATTTATATTTTAGCAGGATGGTGCTTCATGCTCCATACAGTTAAACTAACAGAAAAATGGCTTCAGCACAAAAATATCTCTGTTTATTTTTATTTTGTGTTTTATTTTCTTGACATTAACTTAGGAAGAATTACTCTAACTAAACTATACTTAAGCACGAAAATTGTTTTGCTACAATATTTTACGACTAATTTATTTAGGGTTGGGGTCTAAGTCTCCAAAATCAAAATACCCAAATCAAAATCTCCAAACACAAAATCCCCAAATAAAATTTTTAAAAATCCCATATTTCTCTAAATAAATTTACCGCCCCCAAACTCCCGGTACTCATTTATTGGAACCCTGTTTTCGTCGACGGCAAGGAAACGCATACGGCACAGTTTTAGTAAAAAATATAAAAAAAAATTATTTTATTTGTAATTATGCTGATATAAATTAAAACATTTTTTTTGGGGATTTCGTGTTTGGGGTTTTTTTTTTGGGATTTTGTGTTTGGGGATTTTGGTTTTGGGGCTTTTTAAAAGAGTGGGGATTTTGTGTCTTGCAGATTTCGTGTGACTCTCATTTATTTGCTAAAATTCTGGTTTATCAAGTCATTGAAGTTTATATAAAGTGGCCATCATGCAGCCCGGACTTAAATCCTACTTTACTCCCTTTGAGAGTATAGAACTGCCACAAAGCTCTTCCATCTGACCCTGTTCTGCGCTTGGTGCTTAGTTTAACTCTATATATTCTATTTTTATTTTCTATTATCAGTCGCTCACCGTTATTGTTCGTTATACACAATCCCGTGTGTCTAGCCATTTAATTCAATTCAAAACTGCTTGAAACTCATTAGTGTTTCCCTCGCTGTGTTTTTGCTACTTTTCTATTAAAGTCCCAACTCTAACTTCACTGTTATTGTTATTAGAGTACATTAGTGTGTTTCCCCTTCATGTTGTTATTTCACCCGTGTTGGGACATCTCATTCTTATCATATCCAAGATTTCTATTTTATAAATTTTTTATTTCATTTTCTACTTGTGTCAGTCTGGATGATTCTAAGAGTGCTTGGTTAAGCCGAATTACCAATTCGAGTGATTTTTCGAGTTCCAATGTTCGTATTGTCATCTCATATTCGAGCCTGTGTTTCTGTTTCGTTAATCGAATTTTGTTCATTAAGCCGACTGTAGTTAGATGCATTATAGTTGTTGTGCAGCGAGATTTTATGTATATCATTAATTATTTGGGTATAAATTTCTGTTTACATATTAAATTATTTTTTATTAGTTTTTAATCATTATATTTATTTTTATTAATGTGTCTAATAGAATATAACCTATGCAGAATTTGTGAAATAGAGGAAGAATCTATTAAACATCTGCTCTATGAATGCGAAGGGCTCATTCGTAGCAGTCTTCGCCACTTGGGAACAGCATTCCCCAAACAATGGGAGCTATTCAGCATGCCATTGAAGAATATCCTGAGTGTAATCACAAAATCAGGTATTCTTAATGACTCAGAGACTCAGAGAGACAAAACCGGGTTATCATAATAAGCCTATTTGTGGCTGTGGTGATGTAGGGGCTGGATTCATCTCGGAATAAATTAAATCTAATCTAAATCTAATTATATTTATTTTTATTAAATATTTTATTATATTGGGACCCGATGCGGTGTAGTAAAAATGTGTGTTTGAAAAAAATTTCAGTTTTCACGGGATGTGATGCTCCTCGTTTTCTTTATTTCGATATTCGATCGTTTTATCACTCGACAATCGAGGCCACGAAACTGTCAGTATGTATGTTAGAAAATTCTATCAAAATGAAATATTTGTAAAATTTGCAGTGTCCGAATTAATAACGGTAAAGGTCGTATGATGAGGAAGTAAAAATATTTGAATATGATTGCACTTTGAGCAAACAACTTGCATGTCGAATAATTTTGGATTTATGTTGTGAATAATTTTTTTGAAAGTGTGTTTATTAAATTAAATCCGCATCCATATTTTGTCAGTAACATTTTTACAACCACTAAAAATGTATTTTTATTTTGTGAAGTTATTATAAAATAATCGTTGCGCCTATTTTTACTCTCATACACTTCTAATGTAATATATTCCACCTCCTTATCGAATATTGTATAGTATTTTGTTTTTATTCTCTTGAAATTGAGCATCTTGCTTGAGGTTGATTAATGTTTTTTTTATTTAATGCCTTTGTGTTAGAATAACGAAATCTTTTGATTTAAATTTTTCTTTGTAATTTTATTGTACCGATAGAATTAAGTCTTTTACCATTATATTACGTTATTATACATTGACTTGTGTCATGTTATAAAGTTGATAAAATAATAAATGGATTGGTGGTATTGAGGGATTTTTTTTTATTTTTATTTTTTTATGTTAAATTTTCAGATTTAAAAATGAGAATAAAATTTTTTTATATTAATGATTAAGGGTGTTAATATTTCTAGTTAATTTAAAAAATGAAGAAATAGATAACTTATTCAAGGAAATAAGTAGATAACAAGAAGATTTCTTTGAATTAGAAAAATTACATGTTTTTTTTTTTGTTTTTTTGGATGGAAATATATTTTTGATTTTCATTCTTCCTCTGTGATTTGTGCGGAATAAATAAAATGTGAAAATGAATAATTTATAAAGTTCCGTTTATTGCTGACGACAAAAATCACCAATTATACAGATGGTTAACCAAATTGAAGCTGCTGAGGAGTTTTTTTATACCAATAATTTGGGTTGAAATGGAATGTTAAAATAAAATTTAAAATACTTACAAGTTGAATAAATTAAGAAGATGACTAATGTAACTAAATAACTTTAGGTATAGTTATATAGTTGTATAATAATAGATGGTGCAAGCAGGAAATGTTGGTAGTAGTAGTAACTGCGTGGCTTATGTGATGCTACATGAAACTTTATTGATCCAAGTATAATAGTATTATATTTATAAACCGCATAACTCCTAAAAAGAGTTAAGAATAAAACTACTCTTCATATACAATTCGTATTTGTTTGTTTGAAGTACTTCAATCTTTCTCTGACTCAATGATTTGATGGTCGCAAGTCAATTTGTATTTACATATTATTTATATAAATTAGTAAGAATTTACCATCACAAAAGCCGAGTGCGGTTATGTGTTCCATTTGAATAACCGTGTAGGCGGATACATACTGTTTCTACATATAACTGCCAGGCCATTATGTCATTGTTGGTGTTTTTCATTTTATATATTTTAATTGAATGTAATTTAATGAGATTGCTAATTGTGAATACGCTTCGTTTTAAATAAAGCATTTCGAATTTGCACCAGCAATGCACCTGTTAAGTGGAGGCTTGTTAATTTTGTGAATTCGCTTTGTTTTGGATGAAGCATTGCGTATTTGCATCAGTAGTGCATCTGTTAAACAGAGCATTGCTAATTATGAATAATTTTGTGTTGAATGAAGCATTGCGCATTGCACCAGTATTGCACCTGTTAAATGAAGCATTGCTAATTATTAATACGTTTTGTTTTGTCAGCCTTGCTCAATTGCACCAGCAGTGCACCTGTTAAAAAAAGCATCGTTTATTGTGAATATGCTTTGTTTTGGATATGTCGCGTTGATATTCATGAGCATATAGTTACTGCTTTATCGCATCGGTTAGATACATACATTACATTTTAGTGAACTACGAAACGATTGGGATATGGAATGTAAATGATATGATGGACAGAAAATATTGTGAGATTCTTCATACTTTTTTTTTAAGCTAAGGGTATTTTTTAAATGCCAGATTTTCTATTAATTTCATAATAATCGTTCTATTAGAAAAGACAGCTATATTTTGTTCATAATATAAGAAATACACAAAACCATTTTGCATCGCAAATCGCTGGGAATACCAAAACTTACAAGCATATTATATATATATTTTATTTAATAATTAAAAAAAAATTGTAACAACTTGATTTTTGAATAATTGGGTATTTACGAACGATATAGTAACATGGAATATAATGAGAAACTATACATTGTGAATGTGGGTGGGTATATTGTACGTATTATGTATTTAAAAAATATGAATTGGAATAGTTTTGATACTAATTGAGATTGGTCTAATTGGATATTTAGATGAACATTAAATACGAAACAAGTTAAATGATTGACTTATTAGAAACGCGATTAAACAAAATCGTGGTGTCTTAGCCTTCTCAGACTTCTTATGTCATCTGATCTGTTTAATAGCTCGATCGCCTTTACATTGCTGAATTAATCTGTCTTCGTGCTGAATTGCTGAATTAATTTGTTTTCATGCTGAATTGCTGAATTGA